>CM053627.1:63950218-64171626 GCA_028646595.1 Phalanger gymnotis
CTGGGGCCAGAAGCAACTGCAGCCTTAGTTCTAAAGCTGCCCCACCTCCACTGCCCCAGGGGCGGTGGCCGAACCGCAAACTCAGTCCCTCAGCTTTTCCCATTAACCTTCTCTGTTGTCTTTGCTCTTTGTGGGTTGAGAGGTCTGGTGGATACCACAGCTCAGTAATTCAGGATGCTAAAGCACTCTCCGCTCACCTCCTGGTCTGGTAGGTCCGTGTCTGGTCTGTTCGCGCCATGCGTGCTGGGCTCAGCGACGCTCCCCTCAGCTGGGGGCTGGGAGCTCCGTGTGGGACAGACCTTACCCAGAGACCATCCAGGCTGTCCTGGGCTGGAGCCCTGCTTCCCTCTGCCACTTTGTGGGTTCTGCAGCTCTAGAATTGGTTCAGAGCCATTTTTTTATAGGTTTTTGGAGGGACTTGGTGGGAAGCTCACACCAGTCACTGCTTCCCAGCCCCCATCTTGGCTCCGCCCCCCCCTTAAAGGTTTTTAAAAGCACTTTCCTCACAACAGCTCTGGGAAGGAGGTAGTACATTCAGTATTACCTTCATTTATCAAAGAGAAAATTAAAGGTTAATATATTGATTTGTTTTACTTGACTATGATACTAGGAAAGACTTCTGGGAAGCAGAGGAGATGAGTTAATGGAGAGTGGTGCAGATCCAAAAGAGAAGAAAAGAGCAATAATAAAACATTGTTAAATACCCAGAATACAGTCCAGAGGAAGACACAAATAAACAGTGCAATTATGTTTAAAAAAAAAAGAAAGAGACCTCGATGTTCCCTTATTAACTGTGATTTGCCTAGGGTTTTATGGCTACTATGTCTTTTCATATCCATTATCCCATGTGTTCCAATGCTTAGCCAAGCGTTTGGCATATAGTACGTGCTTAATAAATATTGATTCAAGATTGCTCCTCACAAGAGCTCCAAGGCAGTTTTATAGATAAGGAAACAGAGGCCCAATGAGGGGGAAATGGCTTATCCAAATTCACTCAACAAAAGCTAGGATCTGAGTTCAAGTGCTGAAACCTCATCCTGTGCCCTTTCTGTCACACCATACTATCTCTCTGGTTCTCTTCACAATACTCACGAAGTCTCCATCTATGTTCTCATGGTCTTCTACTTAGAATTAATTTTCCCCAAATTCCGATACTTAAATGGCAGGGTTTTTTTAATCCTCTTTGTCATTCACTAATGTTTTTCTTAATTGCTGGCATTACAATAGTATTATTAACTACTATATTTTCCATTCAATTGTAGAAAATTTCTACTATTTGTTCCAGGTTCCCCACCTCTGAATCACCCCAGACACTCCTTCATCCTTCATTTCCAATCAATTGCCAAAAGTTGTGGGTTCTCCCCCAGTTATATCCCTTGGATCAGTCTCCCTCTTTACCAATTGCCACCACCTTAGATCAGGAACTTACTGATTCTCACCCGGAACATTGCAAAAGTCTCTTAATTGAGCTCTCTCCTTTCATAATACATGGCAAAATGATCTTCCTAAAACACAAGTGGGACAGTGCCACACCTCAGCCCCCCCGCTCAAAAAATAGTGACTCTCTATTGACACTGGATAAATTACAATTGCCTCTACTTGTCATTTAAAACCTTCATAATCTACCTACCTTTGCAGTTTTATCTCACACTTCTTCCCTATCAATATTCTACTTTTCAGCCAAACTGGACAACTGCGATTCCCTAAACTTGAATTCTATCTCTCACCTCCATGCCTTTGCAAAAACAGTCCTCTATGCCCAGAACATGCTCACTTTCACCTCTTAGAATTCTTAGCTTCCTTCAAAGTATAGTTTAGGCACCACTTCCTACAAGAAACTTTTCCTGTTTCCTCTAATTGTTAATATTCTCCCTCTCCTCAAATTTTCTTGTATGTACTTAACTGTTTACATGTTATGTATACCCCAGTGAAATGTAACTCGTTGAGGGCAGTGACTGCTTTTTATTAATCTTCTACTCCCCATGCTTACACAGTGCCTTCCTCGCCTGTGGTATGTGCTAAAGGAGCTTATGTTGAATTAAATAGGGCTCTCTGGCCTTGACCATTAGCTATAATATTGTTTGCATAGGGAAATGTATTCCAGTTCCACCCAAGTGATTTGCAAATGGTATTTAAGGGAAGAACCCTTTGTAAATTGAGGTCTGCCTGGATCTCTTTTTTCTAAGCTATAGCTCAGATTGGTTTTGCCCTTTTCCACTTTCCTCTGGTTCCAGAGGGTATAGAGGTAATCCGGTTTCAACTACCTGCTTCTTCTATTTTCCTGAACTGGAATGAGCAGCACATTTCCATTATCTAAGTTTGCGACTTTTCTCCCAATGATATTCACTCATAGGCAAAATGTAATATGCAAACATCATGACTCAGGAAAGATCTTAGTAATTTGCTCCAGACCCACTAAAAGTGATGTGAGCTGAGACGCACGTGGGGATTATTCAAACTGAAAATCTTCTAGAGGAATAGACAACTGGGGTCAAATGCCTCGTCCTTTAGCCCACACCCAGAACTTTACTTCCATCTGGATCAAAGCCTATAAAAAGGCTGAGCCAATGATCTCATAGATCTTCTTTCAGAATAGCATATAGTATTAACCCAAGAGCTCTCCAGTTTGGAGGTATAGATACTGCCCAAGTAGCCCAGGACTAGCAATGAGAATGACATTCACCCCATCCCATGTACACACAAACACACACACACAAGCACATGAGTTGTGATTTTTTTTAAATGTGTACAAGGTAATGAGCTCTTTCTAAAATCTTGGCCTGGGGACCCAGAATTTAAGCTTCTACTGCTAAATCAATTTTTTGAAAAGGAAAGAGATGGCAAAGATGATCAGCCCAATTTTCCAGTTGGAGAAACACAGACATGAGGAGAAATGAAAAGATTTTCCTCAGGTCAAGCAATCTAACTATGTCAGGTCTTGGATTGGACCCAAGCCCTCCTAACCATCAGTACAGGACTCTCAGACCTAAAGGAATGTGCAATCCTAGTTTATATAAAATAGACTATTTTCTGTGAATGTCTGTGATCCTTTAGGGAAAAATCACAGGTGCTATTAACAGCCCTTGACCTTGGCTATATATCATAGTGAAACAAGAGGAGTTATAATTAGGAAGTGGAGTATTAGGAGGAAAAGGTCAGATAAAGTGCTAAAAATACCGTCTAAAATATAGAGCACTGGCAAAAGTGCTGATGTTGGAGAAATGACTATTGATTAAATCTGGTACTTCAAATCCCTGCTAATGCCATAAAATGTAATGGGTTACAAAGTGAACCAAAAAGTCTCATGGAAAACCATAGAGAAGGCAGCTAGGGACTCCCCTTGATAAAGATGAGCCCAGAAAACAGACACTGCTTTTCCCTGAAAAAATCAACCTTGAGAGACTAGATGAAAACAGCATCCTGTTTTTCCTCTACCTACTGCAAATTTCCACTCATTTTTTTTCTTGAAGAGAATAATTTCCTGCTCACACAAGGAACAGCCCTGGAGACTGAAGGGTATGCAGTTACTTTGCTTTATAGTCACAACAAGCATGGCTTAGAAAACTCCAAGGCAAACTTCCCCCACAAGTCTCTATCCAGCTAGCTGTGCTGCCTTGCCGTTGATTGGTGCTTTAGTGCCATGATGGAAAGACCAGAGGATTTTGCCTCTGGCCCTTTGTCATTCTATCCTTGGCCACTCAGGTCCTCTAAGAAGGGCAATGATCCTTTCCGTCTTGTTCCACTTCTGCTTAGCTCAATAAGACTGTCATTTCTGAGTATAAAGTGAAAAGTTTCCTCTGGGAACATAGGAATGGACTATTCCACATCACCAAGAAAGGATTTATATATTTGGCTGGGAAGGAGAAGGTCCTCAGGCTAAACCTTAGAGGTATCTGATATACATTGCTTGACCTATTAAGGTCCATTTACTGTGGAATGTTTACCTTCTTTCATTGTCAGAAGAAGCATTTGTTATTCTGCCAAATTAACTCGTGAATGCTGAAAGATTTCTTCTAGATAGAAACAGCATTAAAAACAGCTGTGTGGCTGACTAGCTTTTGGGAGCTTAGAATCACAGAATGTCAGGGTTGGGAGGAACCTGAGAGCCAGCAAGTCCAACTTGTACCAAAATAAGAATCCTCTCTATAACATACCAGAAAAGTCACCAAAAGGGTGGCATAGTGGGAACAGCATGGGCTCCTGAGTCAGAGGACTCAGGTTCAAATCTGACTTCTGATATACACTGCCTCTATGAGATTCAGTTCCTTCATCTGAAAAAAAAATGGGGTTGGACTAGATGACAACTGAGGTCCTTTTCAGCTCTGGCTGTATGATCCTATTTAAGCTTGATCATCCAGCCTTTGCTTCAAGGTGTCCAATGAGGGTGAATTCATGATCTCCCAAAGCAGCACATTCTACCTTGGACAATGCTAATGATTAGAGTTTTTTCTATATACTGAGCCCAAATCTATCCCTCTTCAATGTCTACCCATTGCTCCTAGCTCCACCCTTTGGAACCAAATAGAGCAAACTTAATCCATCTTCCACACACGGTGTTTCAAATACTTGAAAATCTCGGTCATGTGATTCTCTACAACTTCTTTCCTCCAGGCTAAAATTCTCCATTTCCTTCAATTTGTATGTTATAATCTTTAGGCCCTTCACCAGCCTGACAGCCCTCCTCTGGGTAACATCAAGTTTATCAATATCCTTTTTGGGTTGTAGCACTCAAAATTGAACATAATACTCTAGATGTAATCTGTCCAGGGTACATTTTGACTGTCACCTCCCCAGTCCTAGCTACCACGCCTTCTTAAATGTAGCTCAAGATTAAAGTAAGGTTTTTGGCTACTATCTCATTCTATTTACTCCTACTGAACTTGCAATCTACTCATATCCCTGGATCTTTTTCAGGAAAAAGCTGCCTAGTCTCACATCTCCCATCTTGCACCCAAGAAGTTGATTTTTTAAGCCCAAATAGGAAGACTTGGAATATTTCGTTATTAAATTTCACCTCATTAGATTTGCCCCGCCCTGTTCTGACTTTGAATCTTTACTCCTTCATTCAATGTGTTAGCCGATCCCATTAGCTTTTTCTCATCTGCAAACTGAATAAACATACCATCTAAGCTTTTATCTAGGTAAAGGTATAACACAGACTCCAGGGGAACTGCACTAGAGATTTCTTTCCAAGAAGCGCCAAAACATTAATGACTACTCTTTGAGTCTGATCCCCAGGCCAGTTCTATAACCAACAACTAACTGTGCTATTGCCAAGCCCACACCTCTCTATGTTGTCCACGAGGAGAGAGACTGGCAAATGCTTTGCAAAAACTAAGTAGGCTGTATCTATACCATTCCATGACCTATTAATCTAACAAGCTTATTTAAAAGAAAAAAGTAATGAGGACAGTCTACCATGTCCTGTTCTTCCTGAAACCATGCCAGTTCTTAGTAATTACTGCTTCCTTTTCTAAAATTTCACTAATTATCCATCCATTTAATAGTACATTCTAGAATTTTATCAAGAATCAAAGGAAAGCTCATTGGCTTATAGTTTCTAGACCCCACTCTCTTAACTGGCTCAAAATGGAACAATTTGTCACATCTGTAACACCTCTGGCCAAGTGTTGGCTGACCACAAGGGCTCTTGAGAATCATAGTTTTTCTCAGCTTGGGAATAGAGAAAACTAACATAAGATCAACCCTCAGAAGGGAAGACAGAGGATACCTCTCATACATTGGGAATTTTTTGAGGTCTGAAGAGAGAATGGGGTAGGGAGAAGAGAAAGAAAGCATCCAGTTGACAGGTTTAATTATGTCCCATAAATAACTGTAGTCGATGTCGTCCTCACATTGACTGGTGACCCTTTGTTCAAGTCATAAGGAAACAGGACAGCTCTCAGAGCTGCACAAGAAAGAGTAACTTTTCTTTGAACTCAACTCTTTGGCCTGCTGTTAGAGTTTTACCTAAGTGTGAGCCATTTCATAATACTTAACAAACTCAGTTACTACAAAAGCAGGCCATTTTTTTATAAATCTGTCCCATACACAGGGGCCTAATAGTAGCCCAAAGTTATACATCACAACCTACTGCACCCATACTTATTCTCTGAACACCAGTCTCTGGTTCAGTCAATGCATCAATAAACGTTTATCAAGTGCTTACCGTGTATAAGGCACTATGCTAAGTGCTGGGGCTAGAAAGAAAGTCAGAAGAAAATCCCTGCTTTCAAAGAGCTCACTCTAATTGGAAAGACAATATGCAAATAACTACGTACAAACAAGCTATAGACAGGATAAATTTGGAGATAATTAACAGAGAGAAGGCACCAGATTAATTTTTCTAACATTTCTTAGTTTTCCAAAGAAATAAACAAGCACTTTTGTCTCTCCATTTCTATTATTGGTCTTTCTTTCCTCCTCTGGCTCCTGATTGCTAATCACTGAACTACTCTGTCTCCCTTCACTTCACACTGGACTTTTAACAGTTCTCTAATAAGGCATATCTCTTTGTTGATATAAAACTAACCACATACCCTAGAGAAGGAGTTATTTATTTTTTTATGTAGTGGACCTCTTTAGAAGTAGAGTGAAGCCTAAAGGCCCTTTACTAGAATGTTCATAAATTTTGAAATAAGATATGGGGGATCACAATGGAAATCAATTAAATTTAAATCAATTATCATCAAAATATTAAATAAGTTCATGGGGTCTGGATTAAGAACCCTTGCCCTAGCACTTAAAAGTGTTCTATTGAATTGCCAATCAGCAGAAATCTACTGCTATGATCTTAGCCAGGGGTGGGGAACTTGGAGCCTTAAGGCCACATGTGGCCTTCTAAGTCCTCAAATACAGCCCTTTGATTGAATCCAAACTTCACAGAATAATAAATCTACATAATAAAAAGATTTTTCTATAAAACTTGGACTCAGTCAAAAGGCCATACCAAGGACCTAGAAGGTCACATATGGCCTCAAGGCCACAGGTTCCCCACCCCTGTCTTAGACTATGTATCCACAAACAGAAAAAGCATATCATGAAATAATAAACCATTTTTGTTTTTTGTCAGACATTTCAAAGACCAACCAGAATTATCACAGCCAATCTAGGAATGAATAATTGATAAGATCAAAAATTACAAATGAACTCTACACAGATAGATGCAGTCTTCAAAGACATTTCTTATGATGAGAATGCCAGAAGAACTAACTATATCTTTTGAGTACACTGCATAAAGACTTGCTTATATTTTCCCTATGAAGAAGAGAATGGTAGTCTTCCCATAAAGGAAAGCTGAAAACGTGTAAAAAGGATTTGAAGGCCAAAACAAATGAGGAGATCATGAGAGGGCACATAACTACCGTAAGTGAGTTTTCAGACCCAGATTCGAATTGCATCTCAGAAAAGTAAAAGGTCTTGTTGACTATATCAATGTATTTCTTTCAGTAATATTTGAGGAATCATGGAGACCTAAGGAACTTCCAGGAGACAAGCTAGAATAATGTTGTCCTGGTTCTCAAAATGGAGGGGAAAAAAATGTAGTTCTGCAAATTTATATATAATCACTGTGTCTTATGACACACACTCTTATGACACAGAGGGTCCACTTGAACTTTAAGAGATTTTTTTTTCTCATCCTCTTCACTGGTAGCTTCCTCTCAGAAAACCTGGAGAAACGTATACGTGACATGACTCTGATTCTGAACTTCTTTGATATTGCTAAAAGACTCTGTAAAGAAAATACATTATCTTGCCTTCATGGACCTCATAATGTAAAAAAACAGACTGAATAGTGGTAAAACAAAAAAATGCCAGTATAGCTGTGTGAAAATTAAAAGAAATCCTTCAATATGATATAAAATGTCAATCTACTCTTTATAATCTACCTATGCCCCTTTTCTCATGTTCCCACTGAGCTTCTTGCTGGAGTTCCTTGTGTCTATTGGTGCATTTTCTGGAATTTTGGCACTTTCCTTTTCAATCTATTTTAAAATCTGCTCCCTTTCCTGACAAGCAAATGTTGTCATAGGGTCATTATTCTACTACCAAAGATCTGAGCAGACTCATGTCTTGGGAGCTCATTCTCAGGCCAGATTAAGGAAGGCCTGTGTGGTTCAGACAGCTAGTTCTTTTACAGTTTATTCATTTTTTTTCCTCACACTGCTGAATCAGCAACTATTTTTTTTTTAAAAAGCCCCTTTCCCTCAAGCAGCCTCACAGTACTGAGAGAAAATAGTACTTAGTTCCATCCTAAGGGACCTCCTGTCTGTTAAGCATGAAACACTATACCCCTCCAATGGGGAGATTTGAATTTTAATAAGATACTTGACTACAAGTTTCATAAGAACAAGGACCAGTCTTATTCTATTCAGTACAATACCCCCCCCCCAAAAGAAAGTGCCTACTCTGTGTAAGACATTATGCTAAGTATTGGCAATAAATGGAATAGTCCCTGTACTCAAGGACTTTACAAGCTACTGGGCGTATAACGTGCTATCTAAACTTTATTTTTTCCCAGTACCTTCCAGAGAGGTAGCTAGATGGTGTAGTGGGTAGAACACCAGACCTGAGTCAGGAAGACCTGAGTTCAAACCTTGGAAACTTATGATGTGAAGCTGGGCAAGTTATCTGACATCTGCCTCAGTTTCCTCATCTTAAATAGAACGAAATATTTTAAAAGTGTTTTACAAATCTTAAAGCACTATATAAATGCTAGCTTAACAATGAATCAATGAGAATATGATAATTCCATTAATTCACAGCCTGTAAAAAAAAATTCAAGTTTTTATTATGTATCTTCAATGTGCTAGGCCCTGTGCTGGGCTCTGAAGATACAAAGACAAAAAGGAAACAATCCCTGTCTTCAGGGAGCATACCAGATACTGGGGGTGGAATATAATATGTACATGGATGAGTAAATACAAAGTGATTTTGTGTTATACTGACAATTGAGGGAAGGACAGGGAGGGAGTTAGGAAAGGCATGAGTAAAAAGTAACACCTGGACCAAGCCAGCATCCTGCCTACTTCCTGGTTGTGAGGAATGTGGGGCTATAGTCCTTCTCCAATATCCCCATATTTCTTACCTTCAGCGGTAAATCACCCAAACAACCACGCATTCATGTTGTGAAAGGAACAAAAACTACTTCATTAGTAAGTTTGGAATTCATGACATTACAAACTATATGTAGAGAAATAATGACAGCTACAAAATTCTGCTGACCAGTTAGCCTACTGCAGCCATAATGCAAAATATACTATGACACACAATATCATAGCATCTGTTGGAATTTTATTAACTATTTCCAATTAATTTTGATACACAATGCTTTGTAATATAGGCTAAGTTCTGGTAATGCTAGGCACCTTCCATTCTTACACTAAAAAAAAAACCAGTTTCATTAAGAAAAAGAGGAGAAACCTGTGTTTGACTGTTGGGGCAGCAGTCAGTCAACAAGCATTTATAAAGCATTTGCTATGTGCCAGGAACCATTCTAAGTACCAAAGATACAAAGAAAGGCAAAAATACAGTCCCAACCCACAAGAGCTCACATTCTACTGGAGGAGATAAGATAGAAATAGAATAGATATAGAAATAGATAGAAATAAGATAGAGATAAGCTAGAAACAAGTATGATATATATATGTATATATATCACACACATATACATATATACACATCCACACACATATGTATATGTATGTGTGTATCTATGTATGTATGTGTACATATACATACATAATCACATATGTATACATATGTAGTATATAGAAAGAGAGAGAGAAGAGAGAGGGGGGAGGAGAGCAAGAGAATAGTATAGTAGATAATCTCAGAGGGGACCAGCAATAGGGAAGGTGGGGAGAGAACTGGGAAAGATCTCCTACAGCAAGTAGGATTTGATCAAAGTCTTGAAGTAAGCCAAAGTAGGCAGGAGGCGGGTGTAAGCAGGAAGAGCATTTCAGGAATAGGGAACAGCAAATGAAAAGGCAAGCAGTCAGATGATAGTCTCATGTGTTAGGAACAAAGATAGAGTTTCTGGATCTTAGATTATGCAGAGGGTAGTATATTGTAAGAAGAATGGAAAGGCAGTAAGGGGCTAGGTGGTAAAGGGCATGAAATGCCATACAGAGCCGTTAAAATTTTATCCTGGAGGCCAACTAGAGTTTTGTTGAGGTCTTTGAGGGGGTGGGAGGTGACATCATTAGACCTTTGTGCCCCATTTTCAGCTGTGTGGAGGATAGATTGGAAAAGAAAGAACCCTGAGACAGGGAGCCCATTTAGAAGGCTATTGCAACAGTCCAGGGGTGAAGTGATAAAAATTTGCAAGGAGGCTAGCTGTGTAGGTAGAGAGAAGAAAACATAGATGAGAGATGTTGTGAAGATAGAAACTACAAAACAAAGTAGAAGAGAAAAAAAAAAAACTAGTTTCGTCTCAGCCCCCACCATGGGAAAGCATCTTAAAATTTTAATTTTATTAATATCTTTTAAAACCTCCCGAGCATCAGAGACAGGTAAGCTATATAAGTCCAATGGTTCACCATTAGGCTATAAATGGGTAAGACAGATTCAGATGGTTTAGTGCTGCATAAATCTCACTGAAGCTCCACCTTCTGTAGGGACTAGCAGATTAGAGGTAATAACCAGGAAAGGTCATATCCAAGGAGGAAAATTCAGTCTGGGAAGAGTAGCCACATCCTGGAACAGACACAAAAAACTTCCAAAAGGGGAGGAATACTCCCTCACCTCGAACCTCCATGCTTGGCCCAATAGTACCACCTTCTGGTTACATTAAGGCAAAATGAAATCACAGAAATTTTTTGAGCAGAGGAATGACTCAGGCTGAAATACATCCTAGGAAGAATAACTTGGCAGATATGTGAAAAATGGTTTGGAGAGGATAGACTAGAGGCCGAGAAACCAATTAGGAGGGTCTTTTTATCCCCATTACCTAGCACAGGACAGGAACTCAATAAATGCTAGCTAAATTAAATTACAATAGTCCAGGTGAGAAGTAACTGATACAATGGAGGCCAGGGTGGAGATACTGAGAAGCTCACTTCCAGAACCATCCTAGCTACTCTGAGCATGTGCCAAATCCCTGTTGGACTCAAATCAGTTGGGTCAAGATCAGAGAGATTTCATAGAGGAGCTATGAGCATTCAATATAAGATAATGTAATAATATGTTGATTTTATGTTCATTACTGGGTGTATGGGGTGTTCAGGGAAAACTAGTAGCTCTAGTGTGAGGGCTTGAAGAGCCCTTTTCAGGGTTCCTTATCCACCTTTGGTGTTTACCTATCACCTGTGACTCCAAAAAGCTATAGCATTCACAGCAATGGCACCCCAGAAAACCATCCTGACAGATGTTTAAAACAGGTTGAGAAATCAACAGGCTTTAAACCCACCTTTATGCCAAGGTCATCCACTACAACCCAGGGCATCAGCCATCTTGACTTTTATCCTATCACTGGACTTCAATGAATCAGGAAGACAGAGTGAGGCTAACAACTTCACACAACTCTGCCTCCCTTAAAGCCAATTCACGTGCAAGTCAAGACATCACCCCATGATGGTATTGGTCCTCTTTAAAAATGCAGGACGACCAATAACATGGTCATTACCAAAACGATTTTTATTTGTGTTCTTTTTCTCTTCCCCTGAACTGCAAGCTCCCAAAGGAGAAGAATCACATCTTCTAATTCTCTAATTCCACAGAGCCCAGAAGAGCGCTGAGCCAACTACAAGCACTAACTAAAGTAGATTAATAAATTTCCATATAAATGTAAAACAAACTTCCCATGATCCCCTCTCACCATGTTATGTTTTTGCCAGTGATATTTCATCCTTTTAAATCTTTATCCAATCCTGGAATACTTTCCCTCCTTTCGTCTACTTCCTCTGGAGCTTTAATTCTTGAATTCCAATCAAGGTTGAATTTGAATGTCATCTCCTATGTGAAGTTTTTTCTGAGTCCCCTAAATGTTAGTGCTTTCCCCTCCCCAAAATTAACATTGCCTACATTTTGCATAGACATGTGCACATTATTTTCATCCCAGTAGAACGTTGGTTCCTTGAATACAACGAATGTTTTCATTTTTGCCTTTCCTAGCACCTAGAACAGTGGCGGCCATAAATGCTTATTGAGTCAAATTTTATTCTAAAGAAAATATCTAACCCTTTATTAATGTATTGTTCTTTTCTGAAATCCTTGACAATTCCTATTTATTATTCCTATTATCTTATTGACATATTCCCAAATAAATATATTCATGGCCCTAGCAATATACGTTCTCATATAGAATAATGGAAAGAGTGCTGAATTTGGAGTCAGGGTACTGGGGTTCCATTCCCAGCTTAACTACTCCTGTGTAAGCCTGAACTAATGAATTACCTTCTTCAAGCTTTTTCACACATGTGACAGAAGAATCAGATTAGATTAGGAGCTCTCGACTGTTTTTGTGTGATGGGCCCCTCGTGAAACCAATTAATCCCTTCACAAAATAATATCTTCAAAGGCACAAAATAAAATACATAGAATTGTAATGGAACCTAATTATATGGAAATAGCTACCAAAATATTATTAAAAACAAGTTCACGGACCCCAGGATAAGAATCCCCAGATGAGATGATCTCTAATGCCCATAGCTTCTTTGAACCCGAAGATCCTAAAAACTTTTAAAATCCAAACTTAATTATATTTTTCTTTCAAATTTTCTTTTTAATTTTAAAATTAAAAGTAGGGCAGACTATGAACTAAAGTGAAAAGTATTTCTTGATGAGAATCATTGACAGAGACGGCATTAAATTATAAACTCATTCCTCCATCCCTTTATCTGCTAAATGAGCAAGTTTATTACCAGTGGATTCTACTAGACTTTTGCCGAGATCAATAATGTGAATTATGAAAATTAAAAATTAAAACTACAGCGGATTTTATGTTTCAAGTGCTTGAAAATACCATATCGGTATTTTCATTGTGCCTGAAATGTGTTGCTAAAGATTTGTTACATTAGTATGATGCGATATCTTAAATAAATAATTATTGATTGATTTTTTTTAACCTAAATGCACATTTACCTTTCTGCCTATTCCATATCATTTCATTATATTCAGTTCTTAGCTCTAACCTGTCCAGAACTTTGTAAATCTTGGTTTTCTCATCTGTTATTGGCTATCTCTGTCAGCTTCATGTCATCGACAAATGGGGTAAGTGTACCTTCTACGTATGCATCCAAATCAACGATAAAATTGGATGGAACAGGATCAAGGACAGAGACCAGGAGTATGTCAATGAAGACTTCTCTCCAGGTTGATGATGATTGATGAATTCCTATTCTTTGAGTAGAACTGTTTGACTAGCTTCAACTCCACCTAATGGTGCTATTAACCAGTCACTATTTTGACTACAAGAATAAATATCATGAACGACTTTTTCAAATGTTTTCTGACATCTAGTACACTTTTATCATTCCTCTGACTTCTGGGAGTCTAGTAATCCTATCAACAAAGAAAATGAGGGTAGCTTGAAATGATATGTTCTTAGTGAACCTAGGTTGACTATAATAACTATTTCCCTTTCTATGTGATCATGTTCCATTATCTTAATTATCACATCCATTACTTTCCAGGGATTCAACAGTAAAATTTTGTAGCATCAACTTTCTTCCACTTTTGAAAGTCAGGACATCTGCCCATTAGTCTTCCTGTCTCTCTCCAGGTCTCCATTATCCTTAGAAGATTACGTTTAACAGATTCTTTCAGTACCTTGTGATGTAATATATCTGGGCAAAGAGACTAATTTATTTAAATTAGAAGTTTTATTGTTGTCCTTTGTAGTCATTTTTAAATGCCCCCATAACGGAGTTGTCTTTTCCTTTCCAATGTGAAGGTCAGTTTTCTTGACCTCTTTTTTATCGGTTGACATTATACCTTTTGCCCTGTGAAATAGGCCTAGCTTCATCTTGGTCTTCTATTTTCACACTTTTCTTAAAATCCCTTTTTGTTATCCTTAGAAATTTTTTAAAATATATTTATTTTTAGGTTTTAACATTCACCTTTACAAGATTTTGAGTTTTAAATTTTCTCTTCCCTCCTTCTTCCCCTCCACCTCCCCAAGATGGCATGCAATCTGATATAGGCCATACATATATAATCATATTAAACATATTTCCATATTAGTCATGTTGTAAAGAAGAATTAGAACCAAAGGGAAAAACCACAAGAAAGAAAAAAAAACAGAAAAAAAGGAAAAATAGTATGCTTTGACCTGCATTCAGACTCTATTGTTCTTTCCCTAGATGTGGATAGTATTTTCCATCATGAGACTTTTGGAATTGTCTTAGATCATTGCACTGCTGAGAATAATTAAATCTATCAAAGTTGGTCATCACACAGTGTTACTGTTATATCCTTAGAATTTTTTTTATAAGGCTCTATCCATTCTGGACCTTTGTTTTCCTATCAGTATCCTTATAAGTCCCTAACACTTTTGTATTCAACCTTGGTTGTGAACCTTCTATATTTTGTGCTTGTCCATGAATAAACTGAGCTCATCAGAGAATTCCTTATGTAGGCTATATTCATTTCTCTAAATGGTTTTCTTTCTTTCTCATCGGTATTGTTTTTGATTTTGGCTTTTTTTTTGTTTTGTTTTGTTTTACTTCTAAATTTTAATAGAAATTTGAGGGGCTAGCCTTCTCATAATCCTTTACCATAGGATCATACATATCTTGTCATTAGAAAGTCATTTTCAGTTGAAATTAACATTTAAAAATGTGATTTCCTAAAGCATTAGGAATGGTTCTATCCTTTTCTCCACATCCTCTCTAACTGCCTTACACTGTCTTTTTTGTTTTAGTAGAAATGAATTCCCAGATGACAGGGTCACTTTTCCCTAAGGTTCCCATTCCTTTCATTTTATTAATTAAAAATTGTGATCATAGACTGAGGACTCTAAGGGACCTTAATGGTCATTTAGACTAAATCTTAATTTTATGTACAAAGAAATTGAGGCAAAGACAATCATATAGGCAAAACCAGCATTTAACTCAGGATACTAGATTCAGTAGACCACCTCAAAAGTACAGCATTCTTTCCATTACACTATGATGTTTCTCCACACTATGTCTCTTTATTGGTAAGAATAAGTTAAGAAAAAATATTCTCCTCATTTGTTCATAACGTTCTGAACAAGAAAGTGTGGTCAGCAAGACAAGCTATGTAACTCTGGTCAAGTCACTTAACTTCTGTTTTCCTTAATCCACTGGAGAAGGAAATAGCCAACCACTCCAGTATCTGTATCAAGAAAACCCTATGGACAGTATGGTCCACAGGATGATGAAGAATTGGACATGATGGAACAACAATTGTATGCCTAGTCTTTTCCATGGAGCTACTACTCTATTTCTTAACCAATATGAGATTGTTTTTATGATTATCACATTGTAATAAAGTTTAAATCTGGTATTGCTAGGATGCCTTCCTTCATATTTTTTTCTCATTTCCCTTGATATTCTTGACCTTTTGTTCTTCCAGATGAATTTTGTTATTGTTTTTCTAGATCTGTAAAATAATTCTTTGGTGGTTTGATTGGTATGTAACTGAATAAGTAAATTCATTTAGGTAGAATTGTCATTTTTATTAAATTGGCTCAGCTTCCCCATGAGAAATTA
The DNA here is from genome assembly GCA_028646595.1 of Phalanger gymnotis. Lineage (NCBI taxonomy): Eukaryota > Metazoa > Chordata > Mammalia > Diprotodontia > Phalangeridae > Phalanger > Phalanger gymnotis. Next base: position 63,965,896 of record CM053627.1, read on the forward strand.
ATATTTCTCCAGTTGTTTAGCTCTGTCTTTATTTACATGAAAAGTGTTTTGTAATTGTGTTCATATAGTTCCTGGATTTGTCTTGACAGGTAGAATTCTATCTCACGCTGCTGGGTTTCATTGTTAATATATAGAAATGCTAGGTTTATTTTTTATCCTGAAACTTTGCTAAAGTTGTTCATTGTTTCACTTAGTTTTTTAAGTTGATCTCCTAGAGTTCTTAAAGTATACCATCATATCATCTGTAAGAAATGATAGTTTTGTTTCCTCATTGCCTAGTCGTATTCCTTCAATTTATTTTCTTATTGCTATAGCTAGCATTTCTAGTACAATATTGAATAATAGTGGTGATAGTGGATATCCTTGCTTCACCTCTCATCTTATTGGGAAGGTTCAAGTTTATCCCCATTACCAATAATGCTTGCTCTTGGTTTTAGACAGACACTACTTATAATTTTAAGAAAAGCTCCATTTATTCCTATGCTTTCTAATGTTTTTAATATGAATGGGTGTTGTGTTTTGTCAAAAGCTTTTTCTGCATCTACTGAGATAGTCATATGATTTTTGTTATTTTTTGATATTGATATGGTCAATTATGCTGATAATTTTCCTAATATTGAACCCATCCAGGTATAAATCCTGCCTGATTATAGTATATGATCTTTGTGATATATTGCTGTCCTTGCTAGTATCCTATTTTAAATTTCAGAATCAATATTTATTAGGGAAATTATTCTGTAGTTTCCTTTCTGGTTTTACTTTCCCTGGTTTAGTTATCTAAACCATATTTGTCAGATCTCTGTGTTGTGTGTGTGTGTGTGTGTGTGTCTGTCTGTCTGTCTGTCTCTGTCTCTCTGTGTCTCTCTCTGTCTTCATTTCTCTGTGTGTCTCTGTCTGACTCTCTCTGTCTCTCTGTCTGTCTGTCTCTCTCTTTCTCATACACACACACACACACACACACACACACACACATACACACAAAATGTGTGCCACATCAATTTGGCACAGAGATCTTATCCATGAGCCTCATTGCTATAATCATACCTTGAAGAAATAAATATTTACTATTCATACTGTTCATAACTTAGAAAGTCTACTTACCTTACACTGTGGTCATGAAGGAAGCACTGATTAGATGATAAAGTGCTATATAAATGTGAATTACTGTTGCTATTTGAATACTCCTTTTAACATGTGCTGAAACTGTTATCCAGTCACTAAACTACATGAGGATGAATGGTTACAAAATTATCTGAAATAGAAAAATAGATCCATTTCTACACCAATTTAATTGTTAATATGGTGCTGATCTTTCTATAATAATAGATGAGAGACTTATTTAAATGCCCTTTCCTAATTTCCCACTAAGATCTCAGTTAAGTAAAGAATCCCAGACAAAGCAACAGAAGGCTGTAGGGGATTAGACCCTATCTATGAAACTGCATGTAGTTACTCACACAAAGCATCTCAAGACAAAAAAAGGACTTTGTTTTTCTTTCCTGAATTTCATGACCTGCTATAAAAAACAGTTTCATGCATTCAATAAAGGATTCCCATTAGAGGATGCAGAGACAAGCATCAGCTCAAGTGCCTGGCTAGCAATATTCAGAAATTTCAAACACTGTCAATATAAATAGCCTCTTTTACCATCAGTCTTCAGTTAATTAATGATACATATTTTATACACCAAACTCCAGGTTGCTACGAACTAAGGCAGGCCTGTTCTAGGTCCTGAAGTGAACCCAGCAAATCTTTCCTGGCTTGTCTATTTAAAAGAGGAAGAAACAATTGAGATTTTATCGTTGGATAATCCTAGTGGTAGTTGTTGTCTGTTTGTTTGCCTGTTTAAGGTGTGGGGAAGCCAAAGGGGAATTGTCCTGACCTGGAAATCCTTCTTCCCGTATAGACTAACAAATGTTCTACAACTGACGGTCCTAAAGCGTTTGCTTGGGGTGCTGAGAGTTTAAGCATCTTGCCCAGAGATCAGAAGCCAGTATGTATCAGAGGTGAGATTTGGATGCCAAGGCCAGCTTTCTATCCATTAGGTCTTGTTGTGGCTAATTTCAGGTTTGTTGTTATTTAGTCATTTTCAATTATGTCCTACTCTTCATGACCCTACTTGGGATTTTCTTGGCAAAGACATCAGAGTAATTTGCCATTTCCTTCTCCAGCTCATTTTACAGATGAGGAAACTGAGTTAAACAGGATTAAGAGATTTCTTCAGGGTCATACAGGTATCAAGAGTCTGAAGCTGGATTTGAACTCAGATCTTCCTGATTCCAGTCCCAGCACTCTATCCACTGTGCTACCTAACTGAAGAGTCAAAAATAGGTTGCAGAGTTAAAAATAGAAGCAACAACAGAATGAATCGACAAAGACCACTATCGTTGCACCAAAATGAATGTCTTTCTTGTTGTCATTGTAACTACTTAATAGGATACAAACTTGGTTCTTCTTATAATAAAGAACTGTGGCCAAAAGAACCTTTATCCTTCCATCTAAAAGTAGCTTGTATTTTTTTGTGGGTGAGAAGAGGCATTTACAGAGGAAGAGGGAAGCATAACAGCAAACATTTTACTAAGCATTTACCACGTGCAAGATCCTGGACTAAGTGCTAGTGTTATGAAGAAAGGCAAAAAAAAAAAAACCTTACTCTCAAGGAGATTACATTCTAGTGGAGGACATAGCATATAAACAAATAAGTACATACAAGATACATAAAGAATAGATGAATCACAACCTTAGAAGGAAAGATGTTAGCACCTAAGGGGACCAGAAGAGGTACCCTGTAAAGAAAGAGGGAGGGAGGAAGAGAGAAAGAGAGAGAGACAGAGAGAGAGTATGTGTCTGTGTCTGTATGTCTGTGTGTATGTGTGTGTGTAAAACATGATTATAGCCTCAAAAGGCTCCAAAATTTAGAGCTAGAAGGGATTTAAAGGCCATCTATCCCAACCCCTTCATTTGTAGATGAGAGAATTGAGACCCAGCTAAGTTACATGACTTGCCCGAGGTCATATGGATAGTAAATGAAAGAGCTGATAATTAAACCCACGTCCCCTATCTCCAAATCCACCATGCTTTCCACTATGCTAAACTGTCACACTTCAAACTTTGTTGTTGTTGTTGTCTGTCCTATGTTCTCAAAGAGGGCCGTGGCAACAGGAAGGCGATGTCATAACTTGCAGGTAAATTGGATTTAAGTGAGGGAGGCCCGTGCAAAGTTACCAGCCTCACTTTCTCCTCCAGTGGCAAGATATAGATCAGGACAACTGGAGATGCCCCCCACTTCAAACTTAAGTCATAGAGAACTGACTATCAGAGAGGTTAAGTGAGTTTCCCAAAGTCACATGGCTAATTAGAGTCAGAGGAGGAATTTGAACCTAGGTCTTACTGATTCCAAGCCCATCATTATATGCACTCTCTATATTTCATTGTATGGTACTAGCCTGAGGAGAAGAAAAAAAAATATAATCTTGATCAAATGCAAAAGTAATTTTCACTGAGGTGATCATTTGTCCAACCCTAACCTCTCTCCCAGACTCCAATCACATATCTCTAACTGCCCTTTAGGCATTGATGTCTTAAACTCAGCATGTCCAAAACTGAACTCATTATCTTTTCCCCAAACCCTCCCTTCTTCCATGCTTCCCTCTTATGTTGAGGGCACTACCACCCTCCTTCAAGTAGGCTTGAAACCATTTCCATATAATTACCCACTCACCACATCCAATGAGTGGCTCTGCCATTTCTATCTTCCTAAAATCTCTGGCATATCCTTCTTTCTCCTCCCTTCTGTCACAGTATCCACCATTATGCAGGCCCTCATCACCTCATACAGAGCCTGGTGGTTGTTCTCTCTGCCACAAAGCCCTCCCCATGCCAACTTATCCTCTATTCAGCTGTCAAGCTGATCTTCCTAAAACGCATCTAACCATATCTCTCCCTTCCCTATTACATCCAGGATCAAATATAAAGTCTTCCATTTACTTTCAGAGTCCTTATTCCCTTCCACATACCCTGTGAACCAATGACACCAGCCTCCTTGATGCTTCTCCCCCAAAACATTCCATCTGCCAACTCTGAGCACCTTCACTACCCTATGCCCGGAATGCTCTCCCTCCTCTTCTCTGCTTCCTGGCTTCCCTTACTTCCTTAAAGTCTCAGCTGAAATCCTACCTTCTATAAGTAGAGTTTCCCTGTCTCAATTCCAGTGCCTTCCTTCTGAGATTATCCCCAATTTAGCCTTTAAATATCGTATTTGTACATCCTTATTTGTATGTTGTCTCACCTATTAGACTGTAAGGTATTTGAAAGAAATGATTTTGTATCCCCAGAGCTTAGCACAGTGCCTGGTACATACTAGGGACTTAATAAATGCTGATTGAATGATTGATTATTTAATATCAAAATCTACTGTGAATATTTCAAGTTCACTATCCCCACACAAAACAGCTAAGGCACTCTTCATTAATAAGGCAATTCATCATTAATAAGGGAACTTATATTCCAAGTATGATACATATTCTTGCCTTTCTTTTGAATGTGGGATTGTCAGGTTGTCCATCAGCGATATTGCTGCTGCACGTTGGGATTGCCTAGCAAAAAAATGAGTCGTATGATCTATCGACTTTTCAACTCACTGTAACTATATTCAAAAGAAAAACCTGAGACTGAGAATATTTTCCCTTTTCTGTTGATTCTTTTTCATTTCTAAGTTTGCCACTTTCTACGCTTAACATCCAACTTTCCTCATTATCATTTCAGAGTTAACTGGTGAAGAACCCCTTCTTCTCTGGCCCTTGGCCCTGCTCATTCCAGATCTTAACAAAGCACTGTGGGCTACAAGCACCAGGAGCAGGGTCATTTCAGTTCAAAGCCTCAGCTTTAGGCTTGATAGCTCTCACTTCCTTTAAGCCGTTACTAAATCATGCAGCTGTGGCTTCCAAGGTCCATGCCTTTCCTTCTTTCCACAAATCCTGGAGAAGAAAAGGATCAGGGGAAGTATGAAAGCTGTCTTCAAATTTTTGAGGGCCTATCGTGTAAATGAGGAATTAGAATCTTTCCACTTTGTCCAGGTGAAAAGAATTAGAGAATTACAAAGAGGTCAAGTTTAGCTCAATGAAGGAAGCATTTCCTAACCATTTAGGTCTAGGGACAGAGCCAGTAATTTCATTGATGTAGGGAAACTCCTAGGTGAGTCCCAGTGTTACAAAAAAAGAAACCCTCTTCTCAAGGAGTTCACAGTCTTATAGGGGATATAACATATAAATATCTATGTACAAACAAAATATACACAGGCTGAGTTGGAGATAACCTCAGAGGGAAGACACCTGAGATTAAAAAAGACTGGAAAAGGCTTTTTGTAGAGGATGGGAGTTGAAGGAAGCCAGGTAAAATAGGAGGCAGAAATGAAGAGGGAGATATTACTTCAAGCTGGTGGGATAAAGGAAGTCTTTATTGAGAAGATGATACCTAAGGTGGACCTTATAGGAGGAGAGGGACTTTACGGGCAGAAGTGACATAGGAGTCCATTCCAGACATAGTAGATGGCACAAGCAAAGGCACCAAGGTAGGAAAAGACAGGATGAGAACAGGATACAGTTAAATAGTCAGTCAACAAGCATTTGTCATCCACTTACTATGCACTGGGCACTGAGCTAAGCTCTAAGAATACAAAGAAGGGCAAAAGACATCCCTTGCTCTCAAGAAGTTCACAGTCTAACAGAGGAGTCCACATTATGTACAAACAAGATACATACAGGATGAATTGGAGATAATCAAGAGAGGGAAAGCATTAGCATTGAGAGGCATTAGGAAAGACTTCTTATAGAAGATATGATTTCATCTGCTACTTGAAGGAAGCCAAGGAAGCCAGTGTCACTGGATTGCACCTGAGGGAGAGTAAGGTATAAGATGCCTGGCAGTATAGCAAAGGACCAAGTTTCTAAGGCCTTCAACAGCTAAACCAAGGATTTTATATTTGATCCTGAAAGAACCAAACAAATTCCATTTTGTATCCTTGCTGAAATTTTGCACAGCTGCTGGAATTGTCTTGTTTTTTCTGCTGTAAGTTTAGTTTCCCTATAAGTCACATAATTTCTGGGAAGTCATTTATTACCACTAATTGTTTTGTAGGATGCAGATGTATGTAACCAATCAAAGTCCCTGAACTCTGGGAAGTCCTTAAATCTGAAAATAGTAACTCTAAAAATAGTAACTGTACTTTACTATTGTAAGTCTCTCTTCAGGGTACTTTTGCCTGCTGAGGGGCCCTGGACCCAATCTGTTCTGCAATTGCATGCTTGCCTAATAAATTGCAAAGCTCAGACTTTGTTTCCTCAAGTATTATAAAATTATTCACAACAATCCTGGAAGCAATAGGGAGCCACAGGAGTTTATTAAATAGGAGAAGTGGATAAACATTAAGGATACCTTCAGTTGATTCGACTGAGTGAAGCTTTCTCCAATGCATGGATGGATCAACCACTGTGATCTACCAGCCAAACCTCTTATCACCCCAGAGCTCTTCATGGTTGCTTTATATTCAAGCAATGAAGAAATGATGTCAAAAATGTGAACTTTTAGAATAGAGAACTTTTGTGCATTTCTAATTTAAAAACAAAAGACCAGAGTTACGTAGGATGTTTTTAATATAAACACAGGCAACAAAAGAAACTTTGAAAAGTAGAGACATTTGAGTTCCTGGAAGAGCTAAATGATGGCCAAATGTCTATATTATAAGAAGGAGGGAAGACACGTGTCCCTTCCAAAGCTCACTGTCTTCAATAGTCACAGAGGGGGAAATGAAAGAAAAAAAGGGGGCTGGGAGAGACTTTATTTTATTTTATTGATATGAAATGGAAAAGAAAAGAGATGAGGGAAGGAATATATGAGAAAAGAAACAAAGAAGAAAGGTATAGAACTTATTTCTCATTGTTGAAGTAAATAAAATAAGAGGATGGGTGGAGAGAGAAATCGCTTGTGAACCTCACTCTTACCTGAACTAAGCAAAGGAATAATGAAAACACAGAAGGCAAGGGCAGAGGGAGGAATTACATAATAAAAAGAGAGCTGAGGAGACAATAGTCCCAAACAGAAACTGCACTACACATACTTACTATCTATGTGAACCTGGACAAATCACTTATCACCTCTCCGCCTCAGGTTCTCATCTGTAAGGTGAGGATAATAATAGCACCTACCTCCCAGGGTTGTAGTGAGGATAAAATAAAATGATATTTGTAAACCATGTACTTAGTTCAGAGCCTGGCACACAGTGGGGCACTTAATAAATGCTTGTTTCCTTCTTTGTAGTAGACGATGGATGAGATTCATACAGGATGGGCAGCCATGGATGGGTAGCCATGTATAGGTTGTAGTCTGAATCATTGAAAGAAATAGATTGACAAGTATTTCAATATGACAGTTTACTTAGAGAACTCTAGAAATTAAGCAAAATATTTAATAAAGCAACAATTTTACACCTCCTCATACTCCTCACGCCTCTGCACTTGACCCTTGGGATCTTCCTCGCCATGACTGGAGATAATAGAGGTTGGGTATTGGAGAGGTCCTCCCAGATTCTCCACCATTTAAAGAGAGCACAGAGGCAATCTTCCACATTTCCCCCTCTCCTGGATTTCATGATCTCCAAAAGTTCATCATTCTACATGATGAATTCATCTCTGTAACTCATATCTCATACAGGTTTTATCATCCCTCCTCTTTTCATCCCACACCCCAGTCCACTCTCTGCCTGTGATATAAGAGATAGGAAGTGAATAAGAAACACCTAAGTGAAACCCTATCCCCATGAAACCTCTGTACCTTTCTTCCTGATTTGTAGGCTTAGTGTTTTGAACCCCTTCCTCTTTGGAGCTGTAATAACCACGATCGATAATAATAATTATGATAGCTAGTACTTTAAGGTTTGCAAAACACTTTACATGTTATCTCATTTGAACCTTTATAAGGTAGGTGCTATCATTATCCCCATTTTACAGATGAGGAAACTGAGGCACAGAGCAATTAAGTGACTTGCCCAGAGTCACACAGCTTATAAGTGTCTGTCAGGATTCGAATTTAGGTCTTCTTCATTTCAAATTCAGAGCTCTGTCTACTATACTAACATGTTCTAAAAAATGTCACTGACCACTACCATTATGCTCTTTCTTTAACTGTCCTTCCTTTCCCATATTTATACTTCTGAGGTTTCAGACACAAGTTTCCCCTTGTTTGAGGTTAGAACATGCCCAAAGCCCACCAAATTCTTCTATGAAACCCCTTTTATATTCTAAGAATGGACCACCTTACCAATTTAAAAACAAATAAATAAATAACTGGTCACTCGATTGAATTCCTTATCAACAACAACTGTGTCATATAGATACAACCTCAGAGGTCAGTGAGGGGTGTTAAAATGTCTGAAATCGAGTAAGCCAGGAATTCGAGTTACTAACCACAGTGCCAAGAACTGATTGGAGCAATTCACAAGATTCAGAGCAATATATTCCAGCTTCCCTCTGGCTCCAGCATCTTGATATTTTGTCATTGACAGAAGAATTAGGCTGTAATTATCCATTTTTGAATTTTAAGGAAATTATAGAGTAGAGATACTGAAAATAATTGCTCTGTTCATGCCCTGACGATAGGTCACCCTCGATTTGCTGGTGTGCAGCTCTCCTGCCTCCATATGAAATTAGGCCTGAAGCCAATATCTATGTGGACTTTCATTTACACTGCCCTTGCTACTCGGGAGCAACTTAAATGGGAGTTTCATTGAGCTAAAATAGCTTTGATAGACACTACCAAACCCATTGAGAAAATCAATAGAAATCTAGCATGCATTTCAACTGTACAATTAAGTGGAAATTTGATTGTGACCCAAGGGGATTTCTTCTTTAATTCATGCTCTTTATTGAATTGTAGCTCTTGTAGCCTGGCTATGGTGGAATATGCCCTCCTTGCAAAACATAAGAAGTGGGCACTCTGTGAACCCCTTCATAAAATTAGAAAATTCCATCAGCACAGAGAGAATTCTGGGTGATTCTGTCCCAGAAAATAATAATGGACTTAGCAACCTCTTCAAAGTTCTGCAAGCCGCTAAGTCTACCCTGCCAATGCCTCCAGGAGAGCGAAGAATCTCCACAACAGAATGGATCTCAGAAGTCATCTCATCCCATCTAAGGCTGAAACAAAATGATCTCTCTGGGATCTCTGATGAGTGCTCATACAGTTTTTATGACTGGGAGGCAGTGGGAAGCACAACGAACTTGGAAATGAAAGGCCTGAATGTGAATCCTGACTCTGCTACTTATGATCAGTATGACCTTAAACAAATCATTCTGTGCCTCTGGAACTCAGTTCCTTACTTGTACAAGGGGATTGAACTAAGTGACCTCTAAGTTTCCTTTTAGATCTAGAACTATAATCCTATGATTTCTAACCTTTTCCCAAATTCTCCCAGGATGGGGGCATCTAAGTGGCGCAGTGAGTAGAGCACCTGCCCTGGAGTCAGGGCCTCAGACACTTGAGTTCAAATCTGGCCTCAGACACTTGACACTTACTAGCTGTGTGACTTTGGGCAAGTCACTTAACCCCCAATTGCCCCGTCTTCCCCCCCCCAAAAGAAATGTAAAAAAAATTTCTCCCAGGAGGCCATTCTCAGACACTTACTTGCCACTGTTCCATCTACCCTACCCTCTCAGTTATGTGTTGTTTAGAGTTTGGGCAGAGGGAGGATTAGAGATTGAGGTAAAGTCTGGACCTGTGGTTTCTTTGGAATTGAGAAATCCCAATGAAGTGAAGTGGGTATCTGGTGCATGCACAGACCACATAAGCTTGCTCAGCAGATGTAACCTCTTTATGTGAAGATCACTAGGAAACTTGCTTCTGGAAGAATCATGATGGAATATATTAGAAGTTCCTTAGAGATACTGTAGAGCCTACATAGACCTTCTATAACTGGTTCCAGCTGGCTGGATATTGAGAAGGCTGTTCTTTGATTGGTTTTAGAGACATTCCAAAAAACCTGTCATTATCACCTACTTCTTTCCAGCTTTATTCACTCTTATGGCTTATTTGATGACTCCCTTCATTCATAGCATTTGGTAAGAGACCAGGCTTTAAGGAGAGAGCCCTTAAGGTTTCTTCCCCTCTGAGGCTATGTGGCACAATGAAACAGGCCTCTGTCCTTGGGTTTCTCATTTGTTCTTTTTCCTTCTAGGTAAAAGAGATAGAAACTTGAGACCTAGTGATTTTTGAAAAGGTATTAAGAAGGCACTCCAGTGTCCTGGAATTCCAAGATCTAGCTTCCAAAGCCAACCCAGGAATGGGACTCTAAGGAGCAAGAAGGAATCATTAGGGGTGATTTTCAGAAGCCCAGTCCAGCAGTGGCTGAGATGAGGATTCATCTTTCAGCACCTGCCTTTAAACATGAATTTGATAGGACCCATTCTGTATAGAAAATGAGATACTTCTAAGTCTACCTCAGAGACAGGTAGGTAACAGTATACATTTCTGTGCTCCAACAATAGACCTACCTTATGAATTAAAAAAAAATAATTTCCCATTTCATTGAATTCTTTATAATCAACAGCTATGACCTATAGACCAAGCCTCAGAGGTCAGTGAGGGGGACGTTGGAGTTATTGGGAAAAGTGTTTATGTGTTTGTTATTGCTAAATCTTTGAAGTAAATATCACTTTGTAAAAGCTAATTGATGTTAAGTGGTTAAATGGAACCGAGAGTCAATCGTTGGCTCCCCGTGTAGCAAATGCACGTACAAATCCATGTAGAGGGCCCTCAAGCTGATAGAGTAGCCTGACCCTGAGAGAGTAAAGCCAAAGCAATCATGTCACAGAAGAAAATGCCACTGTCACATACGCCTTACCAGAAGCTCAATGACTTGCCTAGCATGTATCAGAAGCAGAACTTGACTCTAAAGCTAGTTCTCTCTAATTGCTCTATCAAGTTGACTCTTAGAGAAAAGGTCAAAATTAATCAAAAAGGTGGTTCCAGGAAGAATGCTACTGGTTGATGTTGGTGGTAAAATGACCATAGCTCAAGCTCTACGGTCATCAAAGGACCCACATTTCACAGTAACAGGCTTGAGTCCTGCTGGATGTGCTCTACCCAATCTCCTTGATACTCTCCACTCTGTAGGTTTTCGTGATATTGCTTCTCTCTTGGTTCTTCTCCTACCTATTGGACCATTTCTTCTCTACCTCGACTGTTGGCTCTTCATCCATGTTATCCCCACTAACAATGATGGTCCTCCACTGTCCTGGATTCCATCTACTATGGCATCCCTCAAGCAAGCCTGCATAATCCTGAGAAATATGACAACAACATTGGAAAAATCCTCATGGGATTTGTGAATGCTCATGAATATAATTGAAATTTTTAGTCCTGGCCACAGAAACCTCAAGGGAAGGGACCCGCCCGCTTGCCAGGACTTTTCACCTTGACCTTAAGAGACAAAGCCAGAGTCATGGAAGCATAACTATGGAGAAATCATCATGGAAGTTTGGAGAGAAGACAATCGCTGGTGACCGAGGAGAAGCATCGGAGCTCACAGATACTCATTCAGATGCAATGCAGTCACCTTACGAGAATCAGCGGATGTTCATCTCGTGAACTGTGGACTGGGCTGAGCCTTCGTTGCTGACTAAGCATGATCAGGAGGATGAGGGGCTGACCTTCAGCCAAGGGAAGTAGGGGACCTCGACCTGGCTAACAGCTCATTACTGTCCCTTTTCTGTCTGCCCAGGGAGAAAGAAAGTGACCCACTGCCAGTCAATAACCCCTTTAACTTCCAATTTATTTTCTTTTGCCTTCAATGGCTGCTGGAAAACTGGTAGTAGATCAGAGGAGAGTTTCAGTTTGTCTAACTATCTAGAGCAAGCTATCACTGGAGGAAAGAAAACTTAGGTTCAAATCCTGGCTCCGATACGTAATAGCTGTATGACTATGGGTGAGTCACAACCTTTCAGTGTCCCAGGCAATCTCAACCATTAACTACAGACCAGTTTTCTAACTATATTGGCAGAGGGAATTTCTACCCTGGAAGTTTCCTAAATGGATAAAATCACAGGTCTGAACCAAAATAATAATAGTAGTAGTAGTACTAATTTTAACAATAATGTTAGCAACAAGAAGCCCAGGTCTGCTCTGAGAAAAGATCTTTTTTCTTCTACCACTCTCATCAATTTATCATAATTGATGACACATTTTGCAAAAACACAGCTTCTTGAATGATTTGTGTGGAAGCACCAGGACTAGACTAAATTCTCTCCGCAGACATCCAAACCATGAATAAGCATGTCATAATGAATTCATTGCTAGAATGCAAAGGTGAGCAGATGAACCTTGTGTCTCTTTTCAGGAGGGATTTTCTCTTATTTATGTTACAATCTATCAATTAATAATTCAATAAAGCAATTAATAATTAAATCCCCATTTACATCTGTAACACAAAGGAAATGAACTAGGTAATCTCTCAGGTCCCTTCTGTTTCTGAACCTCATGAACCTATGAGATCAATACATGGAGGAGTCCTTGTAAAAGGCATGGAGAAATAGAACATGAAGTTTAGAAAATACCCACTAGGACAGTTTGGTTAGAAGATAGAAGTTTCAAGAGGAGTAATATGAAAACATCCTTTAAAAAAAGCTAAAGAGAGACTGTGAAAAGCTTTAAATTTCAGGCTAAGTAGTTTCTACTTTATCCTAGAGTCAGTAGGGAGAAATAACATGGTCAGAAGAGGATTATTTTGGTTTTTCTAATAAATGTTATTGATATTTTTATTTTTATTTCAGCTATATTCATACCGTAATCCTCCTTCTACTCTCTAACCTTTCCCATCCCCCACTGAAAACCATCCTTTATAATAAAATTTTTAAAGCACTTGGGGGGGGGGTTGGGGGAGGAACAGTTCAGAAAAACAAGCAGAATATTGAAGAAGACTGCCATTAGAAAGAGTGCTCCACATCCATAGTCTCCCACCTCAGCAAAGAAACAGGGGGAAGCACCTTGGAAGGATTATTGGCAGGTTCTGTGGAGGATTATTTAAAGAGGGAGATACTCAGGCATACTAAGTAAAATTGAAAATGGAGCCCAAGTTGCAGACCCTAGTTAGTCTATCCGTATCAAGACCATATTTCTCATAAAGTCAAGCTTTGGAGAATGAATTCTCTTCCACTGGAATCTCTATCCCAGCCAGAGAGTTTTCTGTCCCCCACAGAGGTGGGTTCTTTTTCTCCACTATGTGCCATACTCATTCCTTCCTCTGAGTCACAGCTCATGTTGTTGTTTCCATGTATAATGCCTTTTCCAATTCTTTTCACCTATTCAAAACCTATGTTTCCTTTAAATTCTTCCATAAAGTCTTCCAGAGGTAACTTCCAGAAGTAACCTCTGAGAAAGTCAACCATCCATAAACAAGAGTCACATATCAAAGAAGGAAGCAAAGGGGCTGCAAGGCCAAGTCAGATGACAGTATAACCTGAGCATAAGCCATAATCAAGAGATATTATTATATCAAGCCAGCACAGCAGAGCAGATATTTAGCAAAGCTAGGTGAGAGGGAACAGGATGAAGAGCCAGAGAACAGGCCAAGGTCAGAGACAGGCATAGGACAGATAAATGCAAATGAGTAGCCAGTAGCATTTGCATACTGATGCAACTCTGTGAAAGAAAACAGCACCCTGGCAAGCCCGGACAGAATAGCAGCCTCAGTTTCTAGGATCTTAAAAGAACAGCAGCCCACTGTATCTAGGGCCATATGATAGAGTCAATACTCTCTAATTTAGTATGTTGTATTGTAAAATGTTTGTTACTTTGTATTGTTCTCTAACTTTTTATTGGTAAATTAATTTTTATTCCAAATTAGATTGTAAGCTCCTTGAGGACAGGTTATACACATGCAATCATGTAAAATATTTCCATATTAGTCATTTTGTACAAGATGACTGGGGAGGGGGGAGAGAGAAAGACAGAGACAGAGAGAGACAGAGAGAGGCAGAGACAGAGAGACAGAGAAAGAACCTTTAATCTGTATTCAATCAGTATCAGTTCTTTCTCTGGAGACAGATATCATGCTTCATCATGAATCCTTTGGTATTATCTTGGATCATTGTATTGCTGAGAATAGCTAAATCATTCACAATTCTTCATTGTACAATATTGCTGTTACTGTATGCAATGTTCTCCTAGTTTTGCTCATTTCACTTTGCATCAGTTCATGTCAGTCTTTCCGGATTTTTCTGAAATGATCCTATTTGTCATTCTCATAGCACAATAATATTCCATTGCAATCACATACAAGAGTTTGTTTAGCCAATTCTCAATTGATGGGCATTCCTTTGATTTCTAATGTTTAACCACCACAAAAAGAGCTGCTAAAAATATTTTTGTACCAATAGGTCCTTTTCTCTCAGGGGTATTTCTAAAGGCTCTTTGAACTCTCAGAGGAACCCATTTCCATTGTCCAATAGAGGGTTGTTTCCCATGAGCTAGGGAATAACCCCCTGAAGAGCCTATTACAACAGGTAGGACACTACAAAAGGCTACCTTGAACACGACTATGCAGAGTTTTTTAGGGATTAAGAGCCACAAAGATTTTTATTTATATTAGAAACCCTGGGAAATGCTTTAACTGCCTAGTGGAACAGGGGATTCTCGGTAGATTGCTGGTCAGCAAGATAGCTAACCTCTATCTCTTTCCCAGAGCTTCAAAGGCGTCTCAAAGTATGACTCTTTTTTCTATAGTCTGGCCCAGCTGTTACTGGGATGTTTATCCTGTGCCCACCACTCTGAGAGCCTACGCCAGACTTGGTTCAGCTGTTATTTGAACTAGGCCTTGGGCAGTCTGATTTGGTCTGGCAGGTATAACAGGAATGATGTCTCCATTTCCCAAGGAGGGAGAATTGAGAAAGTAGAGCCCAATAGCAATAATAAACCCAGAGAAAAAGTCCATGGAGGAGGGAGGTAGGAGCAAGATTCAAAACCAGATCTAAGCAGGTAAATAGAAAGCCAAGCCATGGCCAAAGGCAGAGGTTTAGGCAGGAGCAAAGAAGCTAAGTCTGAGAACAGAAGAGTTAAAGCCACAGAGACATGAGCAAAGACAGGAGAGCAGAGGTGCACAGGTACAGAGCATTAGTGACTGATGCTGGCTATCTCACAAGAAAATAGTGTAAGACAGGATCCATTTATGGAAACAGAAAGCTAGTAATGGCCTCTCATCACAGCTGCCCAGCTTGGACCTAAACAGGTAACTCCCTGGCTAAACAGTAGAGGATCCCTGAGAAAATTGCTGTCGAAACAATCTCTAGAAGGATAAAATCTTTTAAAAACATAGTACATGGCTGGGCAAGAGAAAAAGAGAAATGAGATCTGAAGGTATCTATTTGGAATAATGGCCTTTTGCTGGCAGGTTACATTTTGAAGAGAAGCCAGTATGCATTGGCCCATGTATTACCCTCGCCCGTTTTCAGGAAAGATGAAGAGAATCTGAGAACCCCAAACATTCCCACCATCTGAGAAATCTGTCACAAAAAAGGCTGTTAGAAAATTCACTTCATAGATACCAATGCTGATGAAAAAGCTGCAGCCGCCTTAAACTGGGAGGACTTTTCACATAAAGATGAATAGGCTTTCTCGAGCCTTTTTTTTCTGAAGGAGAGATTGGCAAAGGTCCTTCTTGCCTTCGGGTTGCTACTTCTTCCAGTACTGAATCAGCCAACGCCTGGTCGATTACGGTTTTTAAAAACCCAAACCACCTACTCCCAAGCACTTGTTGGATCAAGGCAGTCAATTCAATTTGGCCATTAAGATGGCCACAAAAATTGGATTGGCAGTATCAAAGTCCAACGATTTGGGTTGTCATGGAAACTGAAGGACTCAACACAGCAAAGAATTGACCTATTGTTTGATGATCCCTCTGCCAATTGTGATCCCGCTGGGTATATGTATTGATCTTATGTGGACAGGCCAGAATAATCTGAGAGAAGAATAAGGAGATAATCCAACAGGAAAACTTATTTTAAATAGATCTGTATTTTCATTGATACTAGCAATGGAAATACTAGCAAAAAAAAAAACAAAAAAAACCTCCTCTTAGCCGATGCAGATATGCGACTCTTCTGTAGAGTTTATAATCTTTAAAATCTTAGAGCGCAGCCTATGTAAATGAGGGGTTAAGTAAATTGCCCAGAGTCCCATAGCCTGTTATGTCTGAGGCAGATCTTGAAGCCAGATTTTTGTGGCTCTGAGACCATTACACCAGGCTATCTCCTAAAAGGAAAATATTTAATATTATGTGCACAATTCACAATGATCTCCTCCCCGTGGAATCAAAGTTCATAGATTTGAATTAGGAGAAATCTTAAAGGTCCAACCCTTTCATTTTCCAGATGAAGAAACTGGGGTCATTGTTATACAGCAAGCCTACACAACATTTGGCCTGCAGGCTGCTTGTGGCCAAAGGATTTCAGGCTCCCAGAGAAAAATGTACAGGATGTAACTATGGCTCAGGTCATGCTCAGACCCCAAGGCTGTTCTCAGACAGAGCTAATAGGGCTCACTGGCCTTTTAAGAAGTGAGTAAGAGGCCTTAATATCCTTGGGCAGGCATGTGCAACATAGTGGCTGGCAGGACCGTATGTTGTGCAGGCCTGTTATACAGCTAGTAAATTTCAGAGGCTCTGATTTGAGGATCTGAAGAATTCCTATTTCTTGTGTAAATATGTTTAAATTGATTATACATGTATATCCTATATCAGATTGCTTGCCGTCTTGGGGAGGGGGGAGAGAGGGAGAAAAAAATTTGGAATTCAAAATCTTATAAAAGTGAATGTTGAAAAATACATATACATATATACACATATGTACATTATATATAAACACAAAAAAATACATCTATAAAAAGAAAGAAATATTTCTATTTCTTTGTCCTTAATCAGCAAACTTGCTAGTTTTAACCTTGAAAAGCAAGGCTAGTGATTACACATATTGCATTTTGTCATTTTGACACAAAGATGAGCTTTCCAAAGAAGTCATAGATTTCTTTCTCTTTTTTGCAATCTTTTAGAAAGAACGAGCCTACCTAGTAAGATCCAGTGCCTTTTGAAGTGTTAATCAATCTGCCTCTGTCTCAGGTAGGAGGCCAAGAATGAGAATGTAAATGAAGGGAGATGTTAATGAAGCTTCTTAGGAGGTAAAATGAGCCGAAGGAGGAGGAAGGTCTGAGAAGCCTTGGATTTTCCTCAAAAAGAAGAGAAAAAGACATGAGAAAATGTTCAAAGGAAAGAAAATGTCCCCTTTTCATTTCTCCTTGTGGTATTTAAGAAACAATGTCAATACAAAGGGCAAATAATTTCATGAATAGTTATAAAAAATTCTTTAAAAAACAGGTTTATTACAAACTCCTCATTTGATGTCATAGGGATTTGTAGTTAGTTAATGATTCTAAAAGAATGACTTAACAGCACAGCTTTCAAGCACATGGATCACAATATGCCAGTGTGAAACATGACAAGGGAATTCTTGAGGAAATCAGAGGGAAAAGAAATTTCTCAACCAAGGTTTAGAGACTTAACAAGATTTCTACACATGGCCAGGACAGGACGTGAAAAGGAATCACCCAAAAACACTATTGATAGTAGAGTATCTATTAAGGCTTGGAAGAAGGGAACTAAGGGATGAAGATGCAGAATCCAGAAAGACTGAAGGTGTGTAGATTTCCCAAAGCAAATCCATTGCCTAGAGACTCAGAGTTGAAAGGACATCAAACCCAAGTAATAGTATAGCTGACTCATATGGGGGGAAATGGAAATAATGGGCTGTCCAACAAGAAAGGGGGGGACTAAGACAAGGTTGGACCCAGTTTCTTTCCGGCATTCAGGGATGGGCACATAGTAGGTGCTTAATAAATGTTTATTGATTGAATGTGTGAAAAACTGGAATTGACTCAAAAGATCTATATAATTTTTGAACCCACTGTTATTGTGGTCAGTATGGTGTAGCTCCATTCATCTTCTCCAGACCTCATTCCTGACTTGGGATTTTCTTTGCCTTGCCAACAGAAATCTCCTCATTCTGGAAGTTCATTTCACCCTTGGACTTCTCCTACTGGAAGTACACTCCTCCCAAGCAGCCCCTTTCTCTGAGTGACTATTTCCTTTAAGAATCTCCATTTAAGGAAAGCACTCCCATGTGGGTAACTCACTCTTCCATATTGATTTTCAGCTACCTTTTATGTCTTCCCTGTTAGAATATGGAAGCTCATTGAAGACAGGAACTGGCATTCTTTCTATTTGTACTCTCAGCTATTAGCACAGTGCCCGGCACCTAGAAAGCACAGTAATACATGCTTGTTGATATGATTTCTAGTAAGGAGACCCAAATTCAAACCCCAGATCCTATCTAACTGTATAATCTGGGGTAAATCATTTCACCTCTGAGTTTCAATTTGCTCATCTGTAAAATGGATATCAATTCTTGTTCTACCTGTCTCACAGGACCATTGAGGGAAATATGCTTTGTAACATTCAAAGTTCTCTATGTGTTGTCTATTTTTATTGAAAGCCCAACCTCCCATCATCAACAGTAGTTATAAAGAAATTGCAGCTAAATGGGATGCTATATCACAGGTTCTTACAAGAGAAGAAAATAAAGTTCATGAGTTAAATTCTATCATATCCCTCTGGAGGTGCCAAACTTTCAACTCATACTCCAGGGTTATATCCCAAAGAGGGAATTCCCTGTGGATTAGCATTTCCAAATAAGTATACTATAGAATTACAAAACAAAGTTTTATTAGATTATGGGGGGGGGGGGTCATTACCAACCATAGGGTTTAGGGAAGCCTCCACATGGGAAATAACATTAAGGTTAGTCTGTAAAGGACAGATAGGAATATCAAAGGCAAAGAGATTATAAATGCATTAGGAACAGTCTGAATAAAGTAAAGGAAGAAAGAGAATGAAATGTATATTCAGGCTGTAGGAAATTGCCCATTTCGACTGAGTGTAAAGGGAACTAATTTAATATAAAGTGAAAAGGGCCTTGCATGCTGGAACCAAGGGGTTTGAACTTCATTTGATAGGCAATAAGGAGCAACTAAAAGGTTTTCAGTGGAGTTATATGATCATTATTTATGCACAAGAAAGGTTACTCTGGCAGCAATATGAAGTAGAGATTGAAGGATGGAGGGAACAAAGGCAAAGAGGCAACATAGTGGTATGGTGGAAAGAAAACTGGTTTTGGAGTTATAAATCCTGGATTTAAATCTTTTACCTATTACTTACTACCTGTGTGACTTGTGACAATTATCTTTTAACCTCAGTTTCTTTATCTGTAAAATTAGGAGGTTAGACTACATGACCTTCAAGATAATGTTTAATATAAAAATGAAAAGTACTAAATATAAGATATTACAATAATCAGTGCCTATACCATGGTAATGGAAATAGGGAGGAGATGATGGTTTGAGAATTGTTGCAGAGAAAATCAGTAGGAACTTGTAACTTATCAAATGTGAGAAGACAGGAAAAGAAAAGCATTTCTCTCTTAAAAGATTTCTCTCTTAAGAGAAATCCAAAATTATGAATATTGAAGACTTGGTAAAATAGAAGAAAGGTCCTTGAGGAAAAGGACTATTTTATTTTTCTCTTTCTATTCCCTAGCATTGAATGAAATACAGAACCTTGCCCATAGAATATACCTAATAAAATTTATTAAATTGAATTGAATAGCACGATAGGCTGAAAAAATGAAGTCAGAGAAGAAGGTTAAGGAAGTAACATAATGAAATCTATATCAGCTATGTAGAATGAGACATACAGGTGGAAATAGGGAGTTGGAGGTGTGAATCTGGAGCTCAGAAGAGAAGTGAGGTCTATATATATATATATAATTTTTCCAATGTCAAAATGTCAAAAGGCATCCTGTGAATTCCACATGTCCATGGGCATGAAATATACATATATATATATATATATGTATATATATATACACACACATATATATACATATATACATCTATATATATATATGAGTCATCTACCTAGATGAGATGGTTTAAACTATGAATGAGCCAAGGGAGGAAGTATAAAGAGAAAAGAAAGGGGTAAGTATAGCTTAAGCAGGAATTATACAAGTGTACAAACTGGGTTCCTAATTGAATAGGAGGAAGGGAGCAGAATGAATAGCACTTAGGCAACGCTGAAGTACTTTCCATGATCCCAATAAGCCTCCTCACTCAAAAACCCATCCTTTTGGCATCAATGTCCCCAGCTCCACCCACTGAAGATGCTATATGGTTGCAAATCATGGAAAATATGATATATAAATTCCAGGCAATGCAAAGAGTTATATAAAGATGCATAATGAATATGAAGAGTCTGTAGCACATTGCTAATGATGACTTGTGCACAAGATGTGATGTAAAGGGCAATATAAAGAGACTGAGGACCAAAAAAAAAATGATGAGCCATTCATACAACAAGAAAAAGAAGCAGCACATAGATGCTACATTCTTGTACTTATACACATGAAATTAAAACACCTAGAGGAAGATCTCTAATAAGTTTCATAATTTCTCCATGGAGGATTTATGGAAGGCCATGGACAAATGTAAGAACCATATAGAGTGAGAAGGCATGGATAGATTGGTTTTTTCTCCAGTAAAGAAAATGCCCATATCTATGAGAACACAAATCCATCAATGTATCAAAGTATCATCTCTGAAAAGCATCACATAAGGGAATTGACTCAAAGAACTCTTAAATACATTCTTTAAATCCAATATGACTATCCCACTACTTTTATAAGCACAATACAATGGGAAAGATTAGCTGAAAATTAAGACATAGGAACTTGCTGTGAGTCTCCTAATTAAGAAGTAAAAAATGTCTCCCAACTGCTGATTTCTTCATTTGACTTCATTAGAAAATCACACATGGATAGATTCATAATTGCCCTTAAATTACAGGCACTTGTTTATAAAACGTTACCCAGCTGATGAACAGCCCAACTGTCTACCCAGGATGTCAATTCCAAAGGCTGTAAAGCACAGTTACTCATTGTTAATTATGTCGAACCCTGCACATTGGTATTCTGAGTAGTATCAACACTGTTATAGATGGGGAACACACTGTCCTCATGTCCCAAGGTAGGCTACCCTGCCTAGTATTGTCTACCTAAAGATAAAATAACAGCCAGAAAACACATTAAAAACAAGAAAATAAAAAATGTTTCTGAGAGTCTAACATGCATAATGCCTTGACCAAATCTGATTATAGAAGAGATTAAAGCAAAGGTTTTCTGTGCAAAAGAAAATTCAATATTGGCTTTGCAAGCAAGTCTTCTACTCTCCTTGTTGCCCTGGGTGTTCAATATTGCAGCTTTACAGATCTGGTGTAGGGAGTTGGTAGACTGCTTCATAGTTAGACATTATTTGCTAACTCACTATTTGTTTTCATGCCCATGACATGTGGAATTCACAGGATGCCTTTTGACATGGGAAAAATGATCCTCCAACTTTCTGGAGATCTAGCAAAAGAATTATAGTAATGTGAGGTCATCCCATGGAAATGAGATAATTGCCATCCTTTCTGCCAAGATTGACTGAAACTAGATTTTTAATCATCACAGAGAATATTGTAGGAAATAATTCAGTTGTCTGTTAGACCTTGCTAATTTGCCCTAATTGACTAGAAGACCCATCGCAAATTACAAAGTTTTATGGATTGGTATGAGGAATGAAGTGATTTTTAAAAATCAAGGACATTGAATTAAGCCAAGTGTTCTTCCCTGTACGTTGCACAATGCATTGTAACTATGACTACAAGGTAACCTTGCAATATAATGAGCTTTTCATTAAAAAATAAGTGTTTTATAGAACAAAGATTTGGGCTTTCCAAGTTGTGAGTTCTACTCTTGTTCTTGCTGCCAATTTATAGTCAAAATTTCCACAAGTCCCTTCAGCTCTCTGGTCCTCATTTTCTTCAAATGTAACATTTAGTGATTAGACTAAATACTTCTAGCTCTAATTTTTGTGAATTAGAGAAATAATGTGACTTTTTCTAAAATCAAGGGTATTCATTAGGTAGGAAATGGCTATACAGTTATGGCCCACAAATGTAGTAGAATATTACTGCTTAGTAAGAAACAATGAATATGGTCATAGGATCACAGAATTCAAGCTAGAAATGACTTAGGAAGCCATTAATGCTCCATTTTACAGATAAGGAAACTGAGGCACAGAGAGGTTGAGTGACTTGCTCAGGAACTGTCTGAGGTAAGATTGAATCCAATTCTTCTTGACTTCCAGGCAAGCAAATTGCCCATTATGCTATACTGCCCCAACACAGTTGAGCATAGGGAGACTTAGATGAGTTGAGAAAAAATGAAATGAATAGAACCAGAATATATATATATATATATATATATATGTATATATATATATATATACAATTACAACAATATGAATTTTTTAAAAATCAAGACTAAATGATATAAAATTACAGTGGCCAAGCATGGCCTCAAAGAAGAGAAGATGCCTTCCCTGTTTCTCTGCAGAGATAGAGAACTATGAGGGTAGAACATTGCATATAACATTAGATTTCTTTTTAATAAAGTGGTTAGTTTTGCTGAATTTTTCTTTCTCCTTTCTCTTCTTGGTTATCATAGATGGCTCTCTGGGAGGGGGAAGGGGAAAGGATATGGTGAAAAAGTAAATGATATGAAAGTAAAAGATATCTATAAAATTATTTTTAAAAAATCAAGATCACTGAATGAAATCAAGCATTAACAGTTGTATGTGGATCATTGGACACGTAGCCATGAACCATTACCTGAATGCTTATAAAATCACACAACCCTGACTATAACTCAGGTTTTCCTCCTGTAAAATTGAGATAAGAAGAATGCATGTCACGATTGAAAGTATACTGGTTTTGGAGTCAGAGAACCTGCTTTTGGATACAATCTCTGTTACTAAGAGACTTTGGACAAGTCATTTAACCTCTCATCATCATTTTTCTCATCTATTGAATGAGAGTATTGTAACAGAGAGGCTCTAAGGTCCCTCCAAGCTTGAAAATGTATAATCCTGTAATCTAGGAAATGTAAGGGGTGAGGGTGGTTTCGTTTTTTATATCCCCAGTACTTAATATAATGCCTGGCATATAATTAAGTGTTTAATAAATGTTTTTTGACTGTATTGAAAGAAAAGGGCTAGGGTCGGGAATATGTTAAGCAATCTTAGCTATACTAAGGAGAAAGGAGGCCCCATTCAGAAGGTAAACTAATACAAATAATACCTGTTCGCAGAATGTAATAAAGCTAAAATGAAATCATATATGAAAAGTGCCCTGCAGACCTTAAAGAGGGCCACAACTCTAAGCTATTCTTCCTCAGCCCCCCAAAAAATTTTGTTTTTATTCTTTATGTATGCTGTATTTACTTATCTGTGTGTATGTTCTGTAGCTACGTAGCACAGCCGAGAGAGTGCTGATCCTGGAGTCAGGAAGATTCATCTTCCTGAGTTCAAATCTGATCTCAGACACTTACTAGCTGTGTGACACCGGGCAAGTAGTCACTTAACCCTGTTTGCCTCAGTTTCCTCATCTGTACAATGAGCTGAAGAAAGAAATGGAAAAACCACTTTAGTATCTTTGCCAAGAAAACCCTAAATGGTGTCATGAACAAATGCGCATTCCACCATGTGTGCACGCTCCCTCTCCCTCTCTCTTTCTCTCTCTCTCTCTCTCTCTCTCTCTCTCTCTCTCTCTCTCTCTCTCTCTCTGTCTCTCATAGAACATAAACTCATTGAAGGAAGAAATGATTTCCTTTTTGTCCCTGGATCCCTAGTGCCTACTATAGTGCCTGTAACATAGTAGCTGCTTAATATTTTTCTTTTAAGTCAATGAATGGAATATTCAGAGTTTGGGATTTTGCTATTGTTTGTTGTTTATTAACAGGTATCTCATTTCAGTCATGTCTAAGTCTTCATGACCCCATTGGAGTTGGCAAAGATACTGAAGTGGTTTGTCATTTCCTTCTCCACCTCATTTTACAGATGAGGAAATTGAGGCAAAGAGAGTTAAGTGACTTGCCCAGGATCACTAGTAAGTATCTGACACAGGTTTTAAACTCAGGAAAAACAGTCTTCTTGATTCCAGGACCAGCATTTCATCCATTGCACCACCAAGATACAAGCATATGCCCCCAGAATTATGGCACCTTGCCTGTAGCAGCAGCCTGTGTTTATGAATACACTCCTGGGATGTGCCGCGAAGTAGTTAGTCACTCCATCCATTCATTAGTAATGGGATCCAGAGCTGGGAGCACTATTTTTAACCGTCAAGCTTCCATATCTGTGCCTTCTGGGATCATAGATCATAGAGCTAGAGCTAGAAAAGACCTTAGAGATCGTCAAATCCATCCTGTTTTAAAGCTGAGGAAACTGAGGCCCAAAGAGGTTAACCAACTTGCCCAAGGTCAGGTAGTATTTATAAATATTAAATGGAAGAGCCAGAATTTGGACTTGGTTCAGTGGACTCCAAGTTCAGAGTTCTTTCCACTGGAAGAATAACAGAATCCTGACTATCCGTTTTCCAGATCGCTTCCATCGCCCCTCAAACACTGCTCTGGCACTGGGATCTGAAAGGAAATGGGGGGAAAGCTTTCTGTCTTCCTTAAGGATCTATTCTTTTTTCTCTCTCCAAATATGACCCAAAATATGCCTCCTCTGTCAGGAAAATCAATGACAAGGCAAATGACGTTTCATGTGTCATTCTAGGTATGAGTGCTATCATTCATTTTGGAACTTATAATCATTCCTATCAGGTCACTTTTCAATGCTGTATAAAAAAAGCTAGTGTTTGTTTCGTTGTTCCAAAAGCCCTTTCCTATCTCCCTCTGAGGTGGGTTGATTGCTTATTGCAAAAAAAAAAAAGCCCAGAGGTGACATTCTTAGCCAAACACATTCTGTTCCTTTTATGTTGAGCCGGACACAATTCAGCTATAAAATAATAACAGTAAATCACATTTATATAGCACTTTGCAGTTAGAGAGCACTTTACATACATTATCTCATTTAGAATTATTGAATCTTAGAGCTAGAAAGGATAGCAGAGGTCATCTGTTCCAATCCCCAACTGAAGTGGAAATTGTCTCTCCAGCATCCCTAGTAAGTGATCATTTAGCTTCTAGAGAATTAAAGATCTCTGGTAAGAGGGAACTTACTACAGCTGGGTTCCTATTAGATGAATAATGATTCTCTTGAAATAGTCACCTGTAATCACATTTGCACTATTCAAAGTTACAAT
This sequence comes from Phalanger gymnotis, assembly GCA_028646595.1. Lineage (NCBI taxonomy): Eukaryota > Metazoa > Chordata > Mammalia > Diprotodontia > Phalangeridae > Phalanger > Phalanger gymnotis. The sequence goes on from CM053627.1 coordinate 63,991,229, forward strand.
TACTTAAAACATAATAATTAGTTCCAGCCCATAGAAACATACAGTGGAAATCTGAATAATAAGCTCATCGCAAAATAGTCCGTGCCATTTTGGACAGCTTTAACTATCAAAAAAATTCTTGCCTACATGGAGACCATTTTTGCTTTCTCATGACTTTCTCTTCCTACCCCTTTTGGGTCCAAGGAAAATAAATCCAATCTCTCTTCTACATCCTTCAAAAATTTGAAATCAGGTGCCACTGAGTTTCTTCTTCTTTCTTCCTTTCATTTTGAGTTATCTAAACCATCTCTGTCTTCTTTGGATGCACAGTACTTTATCATTGTTCTTCCCAAAATACGACACCCAAAACTTAATTTGATACTCTGAAATGTAATATAGTCAATTGAAAGACATTGATTAAGCACTTACCATGTGCTGGGCACTATGCTAAGCACTGAGGACACAATGAAAATCAAATATATAGCCCCTGCCTTCAAGGAGCTTACATTCTAATGATGAAACAGGTAAATAAATAGGTAGATACAAGATGGTTTTTTATTCAGTTGTTTCAATCGTTAGACATGTTAGACACTTTGTCTCCCCAGCTGAGGTTTCCTTGGCAAAGATAATGGAGTGGTTTACCATTTCTAGGGCAAACAGGGCTAAGTGACTTGCCCAGGGTTACATAACTAGTGAAGTCAGATTTGAATTCAGGAAGGTAAGTCTTCTAGACTCTTTTCACTGTACCACCTAGCTTCTCAAGACACAAGATACATTCAAAGTATTATTATACCCATTTCACAGATGAGGAAACAAAGGCTCAGGGAAGTCTAGTGACTTGTCCAAGATGATGGAATTTCCATGGCTAAGCTAGGATTCAAACTAAATTTATTGGATTCCCACATTTGCTTTCTTTTCTTAATGTCATATTTCCTCATATGTGACACTGAATGATTACCAAAGGGACTTGGCTCCTCAGTAAACCATTTTTACTCTTACTTTCAACAAACAAGAAAACAACTTAGGGAAAAGAAGAACATGAATTTACAAATTTATACACTTGCTGTTAATATATTGTTCCCTGCACTTAATGCCCTCATTATCTCACGTTATAAACAGCCAAAGTATTAATATCTCATGAAATGTTTCTCCCAAAAAAGACTTTAATCTTGTTATTTAAATTGTTCTAATCTTGCCACTTTACAATAATGAACAAGTTCCCCCTAATTAGCTGTTCATAGGAGCCCCAGATGCATTATTACTAAAGCTGAACATTTAAATAACTCTATTGGGTAGCCAACTGGAAACTGCTCACCACTAATGCCATCAACTTATTCATCAGAAAGAATGTAGGATTAGGAGTGATGGAATAATAACATATAAACAGTACTTTAAATGTCTACAAGAGTGAAGGCACCTGAAAAAGAAACCATTTACCTCCTGAGAATTAACGGATTCACCCAAATTCTGGAGAAGTGTTAAGTAAAATCAACAAGCACTCACTGAGCATTTCTGTGCCAAGCACATTGGTAGGCACTGTGGATAGATTTTTAAATGTAAAAGACACAACTCCTGCCCCAAAGCAGCTGATGGTATGTGAATCAGATTCAGGATTCCAAGAAACATAAATTGTCGATCATAGATTTAGAGATGACTTAGAGATGACCAAGTCTAACTCCTTCATTTTATAGGTGAGGAAACTGAGGTTCAGAGAAGTGATTTGCCCAAGGTCACATAAGGAATGAGTCTATCCTGTGAATGGTATATAGGCAATGAGTACTGTAGGAATTGTAAGGATGGAGAGACCATTGGGTACTCAACAGAGAAAGAACAGTTTCAGAGCGGAAGAATTTTTTCCTGAGACTCAAAGCTGGGGAGAAAAGATAGAAGATTTGGATAGATAAATAGGAGACTGAAAGAAATTCCAGGTGGAAAGAACGCCAGAACAAAAGCAAGAAGGTGGTAAATTTTGAAACATGCTTGGACAACAGTATGTCCATTGGTTTTACTGGAATAGAAGGTTCTATAAGATTGGTTGTCGAGGATAAGACAGAGTCAGTCAATTAACTAGCATTTATTAAATGCCTACTACACACACATACATGCACATAGTGGCATGGTAGCTATCATGTAGACACCAGGAAGTTACTGAAGGTTATTGAGCAGGCAAGTGACAAGATTAAAGCAGTAGTTTAAGATTAGTCTGGTGGTAGCCCTCAGGATGAATTAAAGTTGGTTGGGGGTAGAAGTTGGCAAACAGATAAATTAGGAGGTTGATGTTCAAACAAGAGGTCATGAGATGCAAAATTATGGTGGTAACCATGGGGATATACCTTAAAGACAGATGGAAGAGGCGCAGATGGGGTAGAATCAAGACTTGGTCACTAGTTAGATATGAAAAGAAAGGAGGAGGGAATAATTAAAGATGAGCCTAAGGTATCAAACCCAAGTGACTGGGAGAATGGTGGTGCCATTAAGAGAAATAAGAAGGAGATGAGGGTGATAAACTGGTTCAAAGACTAAGGATGAAGAGCTCAGTTTGTTACATGGTGATATTGAGGAAATAGTGGTGAGACTTCCAGATGGAGCTCCTCTGAAGGCAACTGAAAATCTTATTTTAGGATGCAGGGGAGGGAAGGGGAGGAAATGGAAGAGAGAAAGAAGGGAAGAAGAAAAGGAACAGAGAAGGAGAAGGGAGAAGAGGGAAAAGGAAAGAGGAATGGAAGGAGAAAGGGAAGGGGGAAGGAAAATAGAGGAGAGGAAGGGAGAGGAAGAGAAGGGAGAGGAAAGGTGGAATATTCTCTCCCTCTGCAAATTTTCCTACAGCCCTTTGACTAGATTTCTCTTTCAGTTCCTTATCTGAAAATGAAATGTAATAATACTTGTACAACTAACCTCACAGAGTTGTTATGAGAAAAACATTTTTTGAAACTTCAACACATGTAGGTTATTATTTTATTCCATTTTATTCCAAAAGAAATAATAGGCAATGAGAGACAGTAGACTATCTTGTAAGGAGAAAGAAGCAGAGGAATTAACATTTTCATTGCAGCACTAGAAAAATATATTGATTCCTCAAACTGGGTGTTAATACATTTTATAACTCTCATCCAATTTGTAAATTTAAAAGTTCATTGGAAATAGCTTTATCATTTTTGCAATAGAGATATACATATATACATACATTTACATATTCCAACTCTCATTTGCTACAACATTTAGATTCACGTCCATAACCTTGTGAAGAACTATTGAGGCTTTGAACTTTGAACTTTGGTATTTATCAGGTAAAACATTTTAAAATCATTAGATGCTCTTCTATAGCACTAACCTAAAAAAAAGTTCATTAATCTTACCCCTGCTTTGGAGATGATCCTCCTGAGGCCGGGGAGGTTATTAATTTGTATTGGGTCCTCCAGTAAACCAGTGCTAAAGGCAGAGCAGCTTAAAGCTGGCAGTCTGCGAGAACTAGAAAGGACTAACGTCTGTGGTCCTACCCTCTGCCGAGTCTATGAACTCAGCAGCTTTGAACACTTAAGTAGAATTCATTACAGTAAAAATAGTTTGGGTAAAAAAAAACAGAGATAAGGAGAAAAGACACATCAAAGCTTTCTGAGCAGGTTAACAGAGCTGCAGCGAAATGTGACCCCCAAACATAAAGTTTCTTGACAAGGTTCTATTACTTCTTGATGCATCAAATCAAGAAATAGCATGGTCAGTTTGATGGAGAGATAGCATTATAATTTGGTTGTAAAATCACAACCTCTTAGCTGCCCACATAAGAAAATCAAAGATAATTCCTTCTGTTTAATGGTTTAAATCATCCTCACACACAAACACATCTTCTCCACTTTTACTTTGCTAAATATCTGACATAAACAAGTGTTTAAATGGATCAGAAAGGTAGAAGGTAGAAAATGTAAGTGGGCACATATTTCCCAGAGTTCTTAGGTTTCTATTTCCTTTGACCTTGAAAAGACTTCCTCATGCAAGTTTAGTAGGCTTAGGGCAAAAAATAAACTCTATTTTGGGGAAGCCCATGCAAGCACATTGATTACCTGCAAATATTGCCCCTCGGCTGGTGATGTAATATAGCACCATCTGGTGGCTATAAATTATCTACTATACCTCCTAGCTTGTTGGTTAATTAATTTATTAGTTACGTAGTTGCCTGAGTGTTCTCTGTAGAGTTCAAAAAGCAAAGGAATAAACCAGAGTGTAGGTGCATATAACCTGGAAATATCAGGACATGTACACCTAGCCCACCTTATCCATCACACTCAGTTTAAATGGTATCAAACCATTGAATATGAGGAAGCCTCCTCCAGCTCCAGCATACAAGATTTTAACAGGATAAATTGAAAGCCGGAAGAGACCTCAGTAATCCAACCCTCTCATTTTACAGATGAGAAACTGAGGCAAACAGAGGTTAAGTGACTCGGCCAAAGTCACACAGGATTTCCTTGAGAAAGTGGTAATGAGTAGCATCTATTCTGGCAAGCAGGTGTTTTGAGCATGTAAATTTGATTTAAGAGTAAGAGAAATCCATTCTGAGAAGAAAGAATTCTAGGTTAGAGTCCTAATTCTGCCAAGGCCACAACCTGCATGACTATAATAGATAGAGTATTAGACCGGGAGTTAGGAAGACTTGAGTTCAAGTCTAGCCTCAGACACTTACAAGCTATCTGACCCTGGGCAATACATTTAATCTCTATTTGCCTCGGTTTCCATATCTATAAAGTGGGGATAATAATAGCACCTACCTCCCAAAACTGTTGTGAAGATTAAATGAGATAATTATTATAAAGCACATAGTTCAGTGCCTGGCACATAGTATGATATAAGTATCAGCTATTATTATAGTAGGTATTATTATTACTAGTAGTACAGTGGAGTTCTGGGTCTAGAGACTAGCAAGTCATGTAACACCTTTCTGCCTCAGTTTCCTCAACTGTAAAATGGGGGAAAAGTGGTTGCTTAAAGGGTATAACTCACATTTTTGCTATTCTCTCCATCTGTGTTCTGAAAGGCCTCTTTTATTACAAGAAACAGAAGGACAAATCTATTTTAAAGGGCTAAAAAATTTCCATCCAAAATACCTGTGTTCACATAGGATTCCTTCCACTCTATAGAAAATACCTGTGTTCACATAGGATTCCTCCCACTCTATAGAAAATACCTGGGTTCACATAGGATTCCTCCCACTCTATAGAAAATACCTGTGTTCACACAAGATGCTGCCCATACGACCTAAGCCCCTCTCTTCTCTCAGGCTCTCAGCTATTATCCTACCTTCTCTCTGACTTGCATGACAAACATGAGATTCAAGACCCCAGACAGAGAACGGAAATGAAAAGAAAAGAAAACAAACTCTCTGGGTACAGTAGCATCCCCATGTCCAAGGCCCACTACTCCCTCACCAACTGTTTCCCATGCTGCCATCCATCATGCATTCAGGGCCCTTTTTGGAAATGGACAAAGGGTTCTATGTTGTCATAGAAACAATAGAAATCAGTGCGAGGCCTGCTGCTGCCGCAATACTATAGCTGCTTCCTTTTAGGCATTTTCCAGGGACCTAGAATTATAAACATTTAAAGAGTTAAAAAAAAGTTCACATCTTGGAATTTTTGCCACACTAGCAGGTCTGCACATTTAAAATTTACTGTCAAATATTGGAAGAGAATTGAGGACTTTAAAAAAAAACCCTGGATAGGGAAATTCTTTGGTAAAGACGTACTCAATTAAACATTGAGGTCTTACAAGGCAGTCCAGGACCTCTGCTCAGCAGCATAGGCCCTACTAGTGGTAAGGAGGGTAATAAAACCTCAGCACTGTGGGACTAATCCTCATCGGAGGCAGATGTACTCATTTCTGCAAACCTATAATTAAGGCGGTGATTAAGGTTAGCCCTGGAAAAGGAGGCATCCCCTGGGTCTGGCTAAGCTGCCAAGGACCAAGGCTTCAGAGACCACAAGGCCAGGTGGTTATGCCTTTTCCTGAATTTATGTCCTCTTTATGACTGCTACAGAATGGCTTCACCTGTAAATCATTAAGACAACATGAAATAGTGCCCTCCTCACACTCCAACACCCACCCAGCCTTCCGCAGTGGTTCCCAGCAGCTGACTTTCCCTGGTGGCTTCATCAACCCACAGGGTTCATGCCTGAGAGATGAGATTAATCCAGCAGCAGTAAGCATAAAATGCCTGCTAGAATGTGGAAGTTTTCAGGGAAGGTACAAGGGATGGAGAAGTGAATTGGAGTCCCTACTAATGGCACATTTTGTGCTTTTTCCCCCTTTCTAAAGGCCCACTTGGCATTCCCTATGCACCACCCCCCAGATGGTTTTCCCCTTGTCTGTTCTCAGACTGTGTAAATTTGGGGGATTACAGAGACCAAGGATCCAGAAGCCCTAATCATGAGAGAGAAGGGAGGACTAGTCATATAGTATAGGAGTTCTTTATCTTTTTAGTGTGTCAACGACATCTTTAGCAATTTAGTAAAACCTATGGACCTGTTCTCAGAATGTTTTAAATGCACAAAATAAAAATATAAAGGAAAACAAAGGAAACGAATTATATGAAAATATAGTTATCCAAATATTTAAAAACCAAGTTCGCACATTGTACACAGTAGCAGCAACATTGTGCAATGATCAGCTTTTACAGACTAGGCACTTTTCAGCAATATAATGCTCTAAAATAATTCCAAAAGATTCATGATGGAAAATACTATCCGCATCAAGAGAAAGTACTACAGAGTCTGAATGCAGATCAAAGCATACTATTTTCACCTTTTTTGGTGTTTTTTTCTTTCTCTTGGTTTTCTCCCTTTTATTCTGATTCTTCTTTCACAACATGACTAATATGGAAACAGTTTAATATGATTGTACATGTATAACATATAGCAGATTGCTTGCCATCTTGGAGATCAGGGAGGGGAGGGAGAAAAAAGTTTGGCACTCAAAATCTTATAAAAGTGAATGTTGAAAACTTACTTTAAATGTAATTGGGGAAAAAATAAAATATTATTAATAGGAAAAAGAACTAAGCTCACAGATCTCAAGTTAAAAACCTCTTATCTAATGGATCCACTAAGTAAGAAACCCAACTCATACGGAATAAAGGTCAAAACAAAACATCAATCAGAAACTAAGCAGAAATCAAAACTTGCATAGATGCCAGATGCCAGAACAAGCAATAGGTTTAGAAAACCAGACAGGCAGAAAGACCAAAACTTTGATGTGCCCATAGGATGAAACCAAAGGCATGGGAAACACTCACCAATACAACCAGTCATTCAGGAGATGCACAGAAACCAAAGGGGCAGGATGTGACTGGGATGAACAAGACAAGCCATAGAAAAGATTCTAAGCCTTGGCAGTTAAAGGAACTTGAATTCTGAGGCAAGGCTCTGGCATAGGCAAGAGGTAGCTCTAAAAATTAGCACTGAGGAGTAGAGGAAGGGAGATTGAGCTGAGCCCAAGTGATAAGGAAATCCATGTGGATCTCAAGACTTGGTGACCTGGAGCCACTAGAGGGCGTGAGGGGAATGGAAAGACATGGGAGTCACACTACAGCTTTGCATTGGGAGGAGGTTACAGGTTACACACACAAATATAGGAATTCCAAATAGTCCTTTTGAAAGGAAAAAAAAATGCATGTATATGTATATTAGAGGGGTAGCTAGGTGGTACAAATGGGTAGAGTATTGGGCCTGGAGTCAGGAAGACCTGAGTTCAAATCCAACCCTAGACACTCACTGGGTGACCCTGGGCATATCACTTAATCCTGTTTGTCTCAGTTTCCTTATCTGTAAAACAAACTAGAGAAAAACAAATGGCAAACTACTCCAGTATCTTTTCCAAGAAAATCCCAAATGGGGACACAAAGAGTCAGACACTACTGGAAAATGTATATTAGAAATAGAAGTAAGAAATAAGGAGATATATATCGTATTTGTGTGTGTGAATATGTATTCCCCAGTCACAATGTATTACAAATAATGACTGTAAAGGGGAAAATAAGTATTCATATTGGACCTACTATGACACCATGCTAAGTGCTTTTTACAAATATCTCATTTGATCCTTACAACCTTTGAGGTTGGTGTAATTATCCCTGTTTTACAGCTAAGGAAACAAAAGTAGACAGAGGTTAAGTGACTTGCCCAGGGTCACAGTAAGTATCTGAGGCTAGAGTTGAACTCAGATCTTCCTGATACTAGATCTAGTATTCTCCCCAGTGTACACCACCAGCTGCCTCAATCAGCTTGAGAGAGAAGAATATCTTCATTTATAGCCCCCTACCATTTTATGGGAATTCAGTTAAATAATACAACAAAGACTGAATAAGTATCTACTATGTACAAGACGTAGTGTTGGGCTCTCAGGATTCAAAGGCAAAAATAAAGCCATACCTCAGCTCAAAGAACCTACATGCTCCTTGGAGATTACAACATATGTACAAAGAAGCAAATAAAAAAGTTATACAACATAATTTCAAGAGGGATAAATTATCGCCAACTGGGGGAACCAGGAAAGACTTCCTATAGGAGGTGATGCCTGAGTTATGCTTTAGAAAAAAAATAATAGATGGATAGAGGGGGAGAGAGAGAGAGAGAGAGAGAGAGAGAGAGAGAGAGAGAGAGAGAGGGAAAGGGAGAGGGAGACACAGAGAAAGAGACAGACAGAGAGACAGAGATTATGAGTTCTAAGTGCAACAAGAGGCAGCTAGGTGGCTCACTGGATAGAGCTCCAGGTGTGAAGTCAGGAAGTCCTGAGTTCAAATCTAGCCTCAGACACTTACCAGTTTCCTCATCTGTAAAATGGGGATAATAACTGCAGCTAACTCCCAGGATTGTTGTGAGGAGGATCAAAGGATATAACACTTGTAAAGTACTTAGCACAATGCCCAGTACATGGTAATTTTTACATAAATGTTAGCTATTATTGAGAGATTCACTGGAGCATGTCCAGAGAATATGGTATAGTGACAGGATTTAACATACTTCATACAAGGTTCAGTTGAATGAACTGGAGATGTTTAGTCTGGAGAAGAAAAGATTTATGGAACGTAGTGTTTTCTTCATATGGACAAGCAAATTAGACTTTTTTTCACAGCCCTCAAAGGATGATTGAGGGGAACTTGCTGAGTGGCAAATTTCGGCTTAACATATGAAAAGTTTTCCTAAATTTCCTAAAGTGAAATGGACTGCTTCAGGAGGTAGTAAGCTCTTAGTTCCGGAAGTTATTCAAGCAAAAACTAGGGGAGGTGTGTATCCTCCCATCAAAAGTCTTCTAGTCTACCACTCCTACAATTCCATACACCTCGTAGTCAACCACCATTGCTCCCAGGCCAGGACCCTCACCACCCTCATAGTCTCATTTTCATAGTATCTCTCTCCGAGGGCCTTCCTCCCCTCACCACTGTACCTCTATTGTTGCATTCAGTGCATAAGCAGTTGGGAACAGAAGATACCCCACCAAAGGAAGAGAAACAGATATAGAAATAGATAGATATAAATATAGATATAGATAGAGATTGCCTGTCTGAGAGCTTTGTACATAGGCTTTCCATTAGCTAGAGTGTAGACAGATAGATAGATAGATAGATAGATAGATAGATAGATAGATAGATAGATAGAGATAGATTTATAAATATAGATATACACATACACACACTATATATGTGTATATATGTACATATAAATATATTATACACGTACATATATATAGGTAGTAATAGTTTTATACATGTATACATACATGTGTACACATACATAAAACTATTAATACCAATAGTCTTTTTCCAGTACTTGATTGTGGAATCTAGATTTCAATTCATAGTGTGCCACCCTCTGCTGGAAAGCAAGCTCCATGTTGGTTTATAATTCACCAACCCCACCCTTTCCTGCATGAGGCATCCCATGGCAAACCTGTGTTCAGTCTGGGTCCTCATTTGTCTTTTGTATCCCCATCACCCAGTACCATTCTTGGTACATGGCAGGTGCTAAATAAATGAATGAAACACATATACATTTACTAAGTTCCTAGTATATATACTAGGACATCCTAGTATATAACACATTGTGTATAACACATTGTGCCAGGCACTTGAAGAGCATTAGGTATGATACAGGTCCTGATCTCAAGGAGCTTACAATGTGATAGGGAAAGGGGAAAGTAAAGGAATGTTGTTGTTCAGTTGCTTCAGTCATGTCCAACCCTTTCTGACCTTATTTGGGGTTTTCTTACAAAGATACCAGAGTGGTTTGCCATTTCCAGGGTTAAGTAACTTGCCCACGGTCACACAGCTTGTAAGTATTTGAGGTTGGATTTGAACTCTGGTCTTCCTGATTCTAGGCCCAGCTCTCTATGCACTATGCCACCTCACTGCCCAAGTATACAAATATCTATTACAAAAGGGACAAGGGAACAAGCACAAACACAAGAAGCATATGAAGGCTTTGAAATGTTTGAGGATCACACTGAACATGATGTTCCACATGTAGTTTGATCAGGGCAGAACACAACAGGACTATTCCTCCCTTATCCTGGACATCACAACTGCCTTATTGTTTGGTTGTCATGTCACACTAGACTTATATTAAGTTCACAGAACTCTAAACTCCCAGATTCACCCCAACCCCCAATTATTATCTAGCCATACCTCACCCCTCCTTTTCTTGAGAAGTTGATTTTTTGAACCTAACTATAATATTTTACACTTATCTCTATTAAACTTTATCTTCAATGAATAAATAAACATTAATTAAGCATCTATTATGTGTTGGGAACCACACTAGGCACTGGGGACAAAAAAATATAAGGAGACAGGGAGCTTACATTTTAATGGGGGTTTCGATATGTGCAAAAGTAAGTAAATACAGCATATATACAAAATAAATGTATGGTCAATGAGGAAGTGCTAACAACTGGAGAAATTGGGAAAGTCCTCTTGATAGAGCTCCATCCTGAAGGAAGTTCAAAGTCAAGGTGAGGATAGAGTAATGCCAGAAGGTAAAGATATGGGAAATGGGATGTTATATACAAGGAAATGGGATGTTGAATACAAGGAAATGGGACATTGTATAAAAATAGTCCAGTTTGGCTAGGATGTAAAGTGCATGAGAGAGAGCAATGTATAATCATCCTGGAAAGGTAATCTAAAGACAGATAATGAGAAATTTTAAATGCCAGCCATAGGAATTTCTGTTTTATGCTAAAGGCAAGAGGAAGCCACTGAAACTTCATGAGCAGAGAAATGACGTCAAACTCACATTTGAGTATTGGCACCTATATAGAGGATAGATGAGAGATGAAAAGAGACTAGACACAGGGAAATCAATTAAGAGGCTATTGCAATAGTCTAGGTGAAAGATGGTGGTTGTGGTGTGAGTAGAGAGGAAGGGAGGCTGTGAAGGTGGAATTAATAAGATTTGGCAATTGATTGGATATGAAAGCAAGATAAGTGAAAGTACAGAGTCATGGATGACTCCAAGGTTGTGAACCTGAAAGACTAGAAAAAGATTGATGTGCTTGGCAGCAAGAGAAATATTAGGAGGAGATGGTTTTATGAGGAAAGATGATGAGTTTTGTTCTGGATGGGTTCCATGTCTCTACAACTGGAGATGTGGGACTGGCACCCAGGAAAAAGACTAGGGTTGGAAATATAGATGACTTAAATGATATGAAACAGATAGTGTGAGACATAGATGATACACTTATGAAACCAGTAGCTGATATAACTGGAAAGAATAGCTAATATATTGACAGAGTCAGCATCACAAAATGCTAGAACAAAAGGCTAAAACTAACACAATATCCATCTTCAGACATCTCTCCTGAACTCCAATCCCACATCCCTCAGGTGCTCCACTAAAAATTTCCCTCCAAGTTGAAATTGAACAATTAATTACTATTCTTTCCTTCCAGTCATCCAACAGGTTCTAAATCTACCAAGTGGGCCCATTATGACGTCAATCTCTGAAGAGCTGTTGAACTGGGCATGGATTCAAGGCAAGAACTCAGAAATAAGGACCAATACAGGAACCCAGTTATAGGTACCCAGATATAATTCATAGTGTTAGTCAAAGGCAACAAGAAATAATTCAAGTTATTAAAATCAGGGTACAAGGTCAAGGCAAGGCTATTGGGATGGTGAACTATTGGCCAAAGGATCCCCATATTTCTCCTGCCTGAGAACAGGACAGAGTGGAAGACAGAGTTTAATTAGAATGCTGCATGAGGAAAGAGGCGCTGAAATATGGGAGAAATCAGTATAGAAATGAGCAAACATAGCATTTTTCAAAAGGGGAAAGAAATTAGAGTCTGCAAACAATAGACTATCAAATAAAAAAAAAGAATACTGACAAACTGGATTGTGTTAAAAGAAAGAGGAACAAGATAGCTAAACCACATTCTATGAAATCACACTCTATGAAACCACACTCTAGTTTAAGGAAATGTAGATTCTTAGTATGGGGAAGAGAAGTTTGGGGTAGAAGGGAAGATAAAGGGGATATGATAGCTGTCTTCAAGTACTTAAAAGGCTATGTAAAAGAGAAATTGGACTTTTGGGGGGATTTTTGTTTGTTCATTTGCTTGTTTTATTTTAGTTTTTATCCTAGAAGGCAGAACTGAAAAAAATAGATGAAAGTTACAGAGGCACAGAGTTTTTGTTCTATGTAAGAGAAAACTTCCTCCCAAAAGTGAAATATGCTGCCTCAAGATAGTTCCCCATCAATGGTGCTCTTCAAAGGATGGATGACCACTTATCTGGGATTTTGCAGAAGGGATTCCTCCTTGTTGATGAGTTGGACTAGATGACTAAGGTCTCAGCTTTCAAGCCTAGAATCCTCCCTCTAACATCCCTTTCAGCTCTGAGAGTCTAGGATTTTAACTTATCTAAACCTTGTCTATGCACCTCTAAGCACTGATGCTGGCAGCAAACAAGTTGGTGAAAGTTTGGAAGGAAATAGTAAAAAGGCGAGTCACCTTTGATGGGGAGTGGAGAATAGACTATATGCTCATCTCCAGGCATGTATTCATTGATTATGTTGACATTCCCATTGCAAGGGAGGAAGAATATATCAATAGCATCATTTTTCAGATAAAAAAACTCATGGAAGAGATAAGGTTCCCAAGGAGAGAGAAAAGTAATCACAGGTGTGATTCCCTGACTCCCAGGTGTGATCTTACTACATTTCTTCTGCAGTCTCTCTCTGGCTTTCATTCATTCAACATTTATTCTATCACAAGGTATTAAGCACTTATACAAAGGGCCTGTAACAGTACTGCTTAGGTATATTGTCACCAGGGAAGTCATAGTCCAGTTCAAGATGACCATCTACAACACACAGGAGTGTCATTGTTCTCTGAGAGTGGAATCAAAACTCTCTTCATTACCTGGATAAATGACCCATCTTACCTACATCTAGTGTCTAAGGCAAGTCCCTTAACATTTCTGGACTTCAATTTCATTATCTATAAAATAAGGGTGTGGGACTCACTGGCCAATAAGGTCTCTCCCAGCTCTAAGTCTTTGATCCTATGACCCTTTGGGTAATATTAATATTCCAATTATTATTTGCATCTTATCCTGTCTATAGCTTATTTGTACATAATTGTTTATTTGGGGAGACAATTTTGTCTCTCCCATTAGATGGTGAGCTCCTTGAGATCAGGTTCTGTCTTTTGTCTCTCTTTATGTTCCCGCATTGCATACAGTGCCTAGCACTTAGTGGGTGCTAAATAAATGTTTACTGACTAACCCACAATGGAAATAATAATAGCAAGCATTTATATAGCACTTTGCATATTACTTCATTTGATCCTCACGACAACCCTGTGAGACAGGTACAATTACCTTCCTTATATTTACAGATGAGGAAACTGAGGCTAATAGAATTTAAGTGCCTTGCCTAGGATCGCACAGCTCATAAACATCTAAGGCAGGATTTGAGCTCACATCTTTCTGACTCCAAGTCCAAAGTTGACACCATGCACTGTGCCAGTGTGTCCCACTCTTCGCCCTGGGATACTCCTCACAAAATTACAGGCAGCAGTCCATCCATGCCTGCCCATCCCATGTAACTCTTATCCATGCCCTCCTTTCAAGAGGTCCAACCAACAGACTGTAGGCCTTCCTCAAGTTCTTTTGACATCTCCAGGATCATTCCTTTAAGGAATAGGTCAAGTTCAAGAACTCTATCCAGTTTTCTGATGCTAAGTGCCCAGCCCATCTTGCGGAAGGAGATTTTGAGTTATCTCCTCCCAGGTACATGGGAAATTAAAAGTTCTCCAGAAAGCTACTATATTTGTTCTCCATTGGGGATGTATGAGGTGACCATTTTTACAGTTATGCCAAGAACTCAAAAGGACAGTTGCCTATTAAGTACAAGGCTTTTCCTGTATAAGCCAGGACTACAAAGGCAACTGGAAAGGTCAGTGAGTCAGTTGGCTTTCCCCTTTTGCTATCATCACTAGACCATCTCCCAGACACAAACTACTCCATCAGTCACATCCACCAGGAAATGGTGAATGGGTTCAATGCTGAAGGCTGGGGAAACATCCAGCTTTTTCAGAGCACTTGTGGAAACATCAACTTGACTCTATTCTAATGATAAATTGAGAGAGCTGTGGAGCGGCCCATGTGTCTTTTTTATTTTCTTCTTTGTATTATTATTCTAAAGTAAGGCTAACAATAGTACAGTTATAAGCAATCATACAAATGCATTCACTGCAAACTGGAGACAACCTGCCCCAGAGGAACAAAATATCATCTGGGCTCTTGTGTTGAATCTATCTTCAGAAAACTGTGTTTTAAGTGATTTTCTTTCCCTCTTCCTTCCTATGCTTCATTCTCCACTGGGAGCACTGGGGCATTGTCCATTTTAATTTGACATTTTGAAGAGAGACACGCCTCACTCACCATAAAATGGGACATAGCATCACTTGAAAATTCTTAAGATTATAAACTGTGTGACTTTTACATTTTCTAGCATCAGTTCTATCTGCTTTCCCCACCCCTACCCCCAGTTTCCCCTTCTCCCTACTACTCCCTGTCCCGGGGAGCTTTAATATAGATCTCTGCAGTATTCTCTCTTCTCCTTAGCTATCCCCCTACAAAGGAAGGAAAGAAGGAAGGAAGGAAGGAAGGAAGGAAGGAAGGAAGGAAGGAAGGAAGGAAGGAACGAAGGAAGGAAAAAAGGAAGAAATAAAAATGTAGGGGAAAGGAAGGAAGGAAGAGGGGCTGGGGTTGGAAAGCCAGGAGTGGTCTGTCTGAACATTAAAAAGAGATATGTTAAGAAATTGGAAATGAGAGGAGAAGAGGGAACTTGTTACTTGGGATCCAATTTAATTCAAAAAGCATTTTTAAGTACTTACTATGTGCAAGGTAGTATGCTAGGTAATGGAGATAAAAAGACTAAAAAAGTAAACAGGCCTACCCTCAAGGAGCTTAAATTTTACGGAGGACATACAGAATATTTCGGGGTAAGTAAATACAAAGTATATATGAAGCATTCTCAATGAAGAGAAGAGAACTAACCAATGGGAAGATGAGGAAAAAATCGGGTAGAAGGTGATGCCCGAACTCCTTGAGGGAGGGCAGGAATTCTAAAAGATACAGGTACATAAGGGAGAGTTTGTGCACATGCACATAAGCAGGAAATAAAGTGAGATGTTTTGATATCTTTACAAGTAACGCAGTTTAGCTGGAATGTAAAGAGCTTGAGGAGAAACATTGGACATCCAATTTGTGTGATAATTAAACTTGGGCCATAGTTGACTTGGTTGCTCTTCTAGGTTTTCGGAAAGCTTTTTTTCCCCAACAAACGGGGGCGAGGAGACCGATTATTAAAAGACTGAACTGTTTCTAAAGATTGTAGCACGCTTTGTACATAACCCATGGCCCCCAAAACCTCACACGGATGGACTAAGTCAAATCTTAAGGACCGGTCCAAAGAGTATATATGTCTCCAGGACTTGACTCTACTCAAAGTTGATTCTGGTGCATCCTTCTCTACCTGGGACAGAAGGCCTCATGCGCAAGCATGCAAGAACTAGATATAGCTTTTTCCCCCTTTTAGCCAAGAAAAGATAGAGGAATTTTCATGATATATAAAACTGGGACTTGAACTAACTCCCATGAAAAATTGAAACAAAAAGATGGAGTCAGAGAGAGGTGGAGGGAGGGAGCGCTGCATTCTCATCTCCAGTGCAATACCAGCAGAGTGCAAGAGAGAGATGGTAGAAAAGCAGCCCAGAGAATACGGAGACCAAGGTGGCAGGATCCACCAAGCCTCACCCAGTGGGGACTGCAGTAGCAGTAACTACAACGGGAGGTAGGCCCCAAGCTTGGCGAACCTCTCAGCATTGGAATCCAAGCCTAGGTAGAGGGCTCCCCCCACCATCCTTCTTTGTCTTCTCTTTCTGCCTCAATTTATTTAAACAGAACTGATAAAATCCAAGTGGTTTCTATTTTCCCATCATTCATATGGTAGTTTGTAATCCTGATTCTCTTTAAATAAATTAGTCTGGTCTTATTTCAGGGCTTCTTAAACTTTCTCCACTATCCACCCCTTTTCCCATTTCGGCAGCATTTATTGGCATTGTGTGGCCTGAGGGCATATGCAGTGCAAAGTGCTCAGGATTCATGTTCAGAACCAAGGCTGCAGTGAAGTTGCGTGATGCAATATGTACAAGTGCTTGGATTCATTATGCGTTTGATTTTTAATTAATTTTTAGTTGTCGTGACTTCAGAATTCTTTTACTGTTGCCAAATTTTTCATGACCCCATATGGGGTTTAAGAAGCACTGTCTATGGCGTGTCATTATTTGTGATCAGAGTGGGCATGGGGAGATAGCCCTGATGGGATTCATGTATGTCCCAGAATATATGTTGAACTTTCTAGTTCTTTTTAGGGAGGGAGGGGTATAAAAGACAGCCCCAGCACAGGGCTTTTGTACTACAATTTAGGTTTATGAATGATTCTGTAACTCTCCCAACAAGTAGAACCTAAAAAAAAAAAATGGAATTCAAGGATTTCTCCTAGAAGAAGGAAGTGGTTGTGTGGCTACTAGTATGGGTGTGGCTCACCTGGAGACTAGGGCTCCCTGTGATTATGGCTGAATGACCTCCCTGCCCTGAGAAAAGAGACACCACCAAGCCTGCCCAGCAGGTGTAGATGGGCATGGTCTATAAGTCTTGATTCTGCCAGCTTAGAATTAGGAGGGGAAAATTAGGGTGACCACATTCCCCTCATGCTCCACAGCAAGCTGGTGGTGACACTGGGAAAGCTTCATATCTAGATTACGTAGAACTCATGTCTTGGCCTTCACAAATGTGAATAACAAGCTTTTGTTGAGTCTTTTCAGCTGTGCCCTACTCTCCATGGTCCATTTTGGGGTTTTCTTGGCAAAGATACTGAGGTGGTTTGCCCTTTCCTTCTCCAACTCATTTTACAGATGAGAAACTGAGGCAAACAGGGTTAAGTGACTTGCCCAAGATCACATAATCAATAAGTGTCTGAAGCCAGATTTGAATTCAGAAAGATGAGTCTTCCTGGCTCTAAGCCCAGTGCTCTAACCACTGCACTACATAGCTGTAAGGTAGCTCCTGAACAAGGATTAAAAGTAACAAACGTATATTGAATAGAGCCATCCTGTGGTTTAGACACCCCTTAGAAAGCAGGGCTACTAGAGAGACTACCCCTTTCCCATCAGACTTGTACTGTCAGTATAGCCCTAAAGTCAGTGGTCCTGGGTTCAAATCCTGCTGATAGCACTTACTACCCATGGGGCTTAGGCAAAGAACTCGTGTCTCTGTTTCCTCATCTATAAAATGAAGGAGTTGGACTTGAGAGCCTATGAGGTACCCTCTATCTCTGTGTCTATGATTTTATGAGATTATAATAATAACAACATTTATATAGCATCTCCTATGTGTGTGCCAGGTACTGGGTCAAGCACTTTATAAATATTATCTCATTCTGTCAGCATAACCTGGAGAGGTGCTTGCTATTTTTATCCCCATTTTACAGATGAGGAAACTGAAGCAGACAGAGATCAAGTGACCCTCCCAGAGTCACACAGATAATAAGAGAGTGAGGCACAATTTGAATTTGGGTCTTCCTGAATACAGGTCCAAGACTCTACCAACACTGCCTGCTCCCCCATAGCATGGCTCTAGTTTTTAGTCCCTCCAGATCCTGGGTCTAAATGGACAAAACTCTTCTCTCATCAAATGTATCCTGCTGAGGAATTCCCCTTTTCTTCCTAGTAAGCCAGCAGTCCCAATTCCTTAAATTAGGATTTTTCTCAAAACAAAAAAATCACCAAGGCTGACAATGCCCAAGAAATCCCCTTTTTTCTGGCCAAAAATCTCAATTCCGGGATCATGTCATATATGAAATCCCCTTCCTGTAAGTAGGAGGCAAGAATTGAGGAATGAGATTATTCACGCACTTCCTTATGGAGTTATGCGTGAGTACCTGCAGTTCTAAGTGCATCTTTCCTTCCTTAACTCCAAACTAGCCTTTTCTCCTTACACACGACACTCTTTGTTCCATCTTGGGGCCTTTGCCCTGACTGACCTCTATAGTTGGAACGCACTCCCTCCTCAACAACACCTCGTAGTCTCCCTCTTCCATTCAGGTGCAGCTTAGGAACCATCTCAGCTATGAAGCCTTTCCTGATGCCTTCTAACAGCTCACGCCTTCTCTCCCAGTCTACCTCCGATTTAAGTGCTTCGTGGGAGTGTATATGTGGGTGTGGGTTTTTGTATACACATACATACAGGGTGTCCCAAAAGTCTTAGTGCAGTTTTAAGATCTTAAACCTTAAACTTTATAGAAATGTTATATTTATGTAGTGTGTTTTTTATATACACTTATTGCCTCCCTTGTTAACGTGTAAGGTCATCAGGAATAGGAATGGATTCATTCTTTGTACTTCTATCTTCAGCACCTAACCCGGTGCCTGGCACATAATTGTTGCTGTAGTTTCTGTTGAGTAGTGTCCACTCTTCATGACCCCATTTGGGGTTTTCTTGGCAGAGATATCGGAGCACCATTTAGTTCTCCAGTTTGCCATTTCCTTTTCCTGGCACATAACAGATGTTGGATTTTCCAGGATATTCTATTGCCCCAGATATTGGTAGCTTTATCTTAAGGCAGGAAAGTCCACTCTCTGGTTTCTGGCAATACAATCAGAGATTAGATCTGGCAAAGATCTTACAGGCCAATGAGTCCAACCCCCTCATTTAAGAGAAGAGATAGCTAAGATATGGAGAGGTTAAGTAACTTGTCCAGGGTCACACAGCTAGTAAGGGTCTAAGACCAGATTTGAACTACGATTTTCCTGATTCCAGATCTCACATTGGGTCCACTTTGTCACCTAGCAGATCTATGCTCAGAAAGGAGCCAGGGAGAAGGGAGTGAGAAAAGCTAAGCAATAGCTCATGTAAAAAAAAAAATTGAGGCTTCAAGAGCAATGATTCTCAAAGTGTGATCCAGGGAACTTTGAGGATCCCCAAGACATTATCAGGGGGTCCACAACGTCAAAACTATTTTCCTATTTAAGACATTTTAATTTCTAATGCAGTAAATATTAATAGATATAACCCACACAAACAAAAGCTCTTTGGTGGTCCTCAACAATTTTTAAGAATGTAACAGAGTCCTAAGCAGTTTAAGAGCTACTGTTTTAAAGAATTATAAGCTGTGTATGAATTAACAGTCTATCTCAGGATTTTACAAAGGGGATGCAAACCTGAAGCTGCATTAAGAGAGGTAGTGTCAGGCTCAGGCGTACTCTTCCCCAATGATGCCACATCTGGAGTGCAATGTGCAGATCTGAACGTTCTGGTTTTTGAAGGATATTGACAAGCTGGGATATATCCAGAGGAGAGTAAGCTGGATGGTGAGGGGACTAGAGGCCATTTTATATAGGGATGGGTGGTTAATGGAACTGTTTAGCCTGAAGAAAAGACTTAGTAGGGACTTAATAGCTGCTATTTGGATGAAGAATTAGGCCTGCTTTGCTTAGACACAGCAGGTGAAACTAGTTTTCACTGTTTTTATTCCTAGTTTCACTAGGAATGTTGGAAGGAAATCGAAGAGAGGCAGATTTAAGATTGAGAGAAGGAAAAACTTTCTTACAAATAAAGCCATCCAAAAGTGGAATGAGCTGCCTCCAGCAGTAGTTACTTCTTACCAGAGAGAGGTCTTTAGGCAAAAGCTGGAGGATCGTTTGTCAGAGGACTAGACAGGGAATTTCCCACTCAGCACTGGCTGGACTAAATTAAGGAGATTCCTTCCAACTCTGAGAGTCTTGGAAGCATCGGAGCCAAGACCTGAACTGTGTCTTGTAACTGCAAAATAGTGAAATTGTCATTTTGTGTGCATCCTGTATATTGCTGTGAATGTAATGTTACTGCAGTATATCTGATCTCTCTAGCATTTTCAGAAGTTCAAGCGTGAGGGCTGATTCTTATCTCTATGGGTAAAAGAGCAATATAGAACCCTGTCTGTCATCACTGCCCAGCCCCTCCTTTTGAATGCCCAGATCATAAGATCTAGATTCTGAGTTGGAAGAGACCTTAGAAATCATTCTTTTTTTAGTAGATGAAGAAACTGAGTCTCAGAGAAGTTAAATTATTTATTTGCACATAGATGAGGACACTGAAGCTCAGGAAAAATTAAACGGTTTATCTGCATATTAAAAGGGAAGGGAATTACAATAGATTACAAGGGAAATAAGTGTGGGCACAGGATTTGAACCCATTCCTTTTCTATGATGTTGTTC
The DNA here is from genome assembly GCA_028646595.1 of Phalanger gymnotis. Classification (NCBI taxonomy): domain Eukaryota; kingdom Metazoa; phylum Chordata; class Mammalia; order Diprotodontia; family Phalangeridae; genus Phalanger; species Phalanger gymnotis. The sequence goes on from CM053627.1 coordinate 64,012,016, forward strand.
AGTCATGTCTGTCTCTTCATGACACCATTTGGGGTTTTCTTGGCAAAGATACTAGAGTGATTTGCCATTTCCTTCTCCAGATCATTGTACAGTTGAGGAAACTGAGGCAAACCAAGTTAGGTGACTTGCCCAGGATCACACAGCTAGTATGTGTCTGACATTAAATTTGAACTCAGGAAGATGCGTCTTCCTTCAGGTCGGGCACTCTTTCCACTGTGCCACCTAGCTGCCTACTACATAGGGCAAAATTTCCGGCCACTGTCTCAACCAAAGCTGTTGAAAGGCAAATGGAGGCAGGGAACCAAGCAGAGGGTTACATACAGGGTGCATGGAAGCCGTACCCTTCCCTTGCCCGAACCCTCCACCCTAGGTCCAGGTGGTATTTGGCTTCAACTATCTACACTTTAGTTTTTTGGGGTTTTTTTTTTTGGTTTTGGTGGTTTGGGGGGTAGGCTGGCGATTGCTGACAATGAAAGCCTCTGAAATGTTTTTTAATGAGCATTAGGGATAAGAAAGACTAGAGGAGACGAAGGGGTGGAAGAAAAGGAGGGAGGAAATATATAAATACATGTGTGTGTGTGTGTATTCAACCCATAAGGTGACTGGAATATCAATAGGCGCTAGGGAAGAAGAAAGGAATGCATCCTCGGCGAGATGGGGCTGGCAGGGTAGGGACCAGCGGCCGCAGAATGCACCGTGGGGACATCAGGAGCTCACTGATTGCTTGTGGGCCCACGAAAACATTCCGAGAGAACAAAGGAGGACGCGTCAGGCCGCCAAGCACCCCCTATATATCTCACCGCCCCCAACGCCGCGCCTGTCAACGAGAACGTCCTTCGAACAAATAAAGAACAATTGAAAGGAGGCAGACAGCAGCCCGTAAATCAAATCGGAGCAGCTGGGAACGAAAGACGCCCAGAGCCGCCTTCCCCAACTAGAGCTGCCCCGGGGACCTGCGCGCCCGCGACTCTGCCTTTCGGTCAGCTTGATAAAGCGGCTTTGGGAGGCCTCTTCCGTGCGTTTCGAAATTACTTGGGTAACTCGTATAAAACTTAGTGCCTTAGGTGTGCGTGCGCAGGACACAGCGGCCAGAAACCGCACAAAGACAAGTCAACCTGCGCCCTCTGCTGGCACGAGCTGCGAGAAACCGGGAGCATCCCTCTTCTTGTGCGGGAAAAACCACAAAGGAACTTGTGTTCTGTCTTTAGACCCTGAAGCTGATTTCAGGATTGGATGGGATTTCGGAGGCCATATAGTTCACACATGTAACTCTTTACACAGAGGTAGAAGCAGAACCCTGGAGAGCAGAGACAGATCTTCAGGTCTTGAGTTTAAATCCAAATTTCGGGTCCAGTTTTCATTGAGATTGAAAAGGAGAGGGAAGCCTGGCGGGTTTACATACTGTGACTTGTAAGTTGAGAAGATCTGGTTTCGAGTCTCATTTCTAACATGTGCTGTGTAGCTAGTGGTTCAGTGGATAGAGCGCTGGGCCCCGAGTCAAAATGGCTTGAGTTCAAATCCAGCCTCAGCCTCTTGCTAGCTGTATGACCCTAGGCAAGTTTGCCTCAGTTTCCACAACTGTAAAATCGGGGTAATAATAGCATCTACCTCGAAGGAGTGTTATGAAGATCAAATGAGATAATATTTGTAAAAGCACTTAGCAGAGTGCCTGGTACATGTTGTTGTAGGAGCATATAAACGCTTATTTCCTCCTTTCCGACCCCTCCTCCACCCCCTTGAACAAGTATTTGGATACCAGGCAGCACTCTAAAGCCAAAAATAGAAGTGTGGTGACAATCCGCATTTAGAGGGGAGTTTCATTTGAAAATTACCTTTACCAAAATAATCACAGTTCTAGGATAAATAAATTAAAAATAATGATGAGACTAAATCTAGCCCAGCATATATTCTGAGGTTTACGATGTGTGGATGGAAGTTATAAACATTGGAGAGGATATGGATAAAATAGAGGTGGGGGGAATTTGGGAGCAAAATAAGGGAAATTAAGTCAATCTTCATAATAAAATGTTGCCAAATGTAATACATAATTCCGTATTTAATATTTTAGAGGTAGAACTATCTGCAGGGCTCTTTTTGTGGTGGCCAAGACCTGGAAATTGAGGGGATGCCCATCGATTAGCGAATGGCTGAACATGTTGTGGTATGTGAATGTAATGGAATACTATTGTTCCATAAGAAATGATAAGCAGGCAGATTTCAGAAAAACCTAGAAAGACTTAGATGAACTGATGCTGAGTGAAATGAGCAGAACCAGGAGAACATTATACACAGTAACAGCAACATTGTGAGATGACCAACTTTGATAGACTTAACTCTTGTCAGCAACATAAAGATCTAGGACAATTCCAAAAGACTCAGGATGAAAAATGCTTTCCATATCCAGAGAAAGAACTATGAAGTCTGAATGCAGATCAAAGCATACTATTTTCTCTCTCTCTTTTTTTTTTTTTTGTTTCTTCTTTCTCATGGTTTTCCCCTTTGGTTCTAATTCTTTACAACATGAGTAATGTGGAAATATGTTTGATATGAGTGTACATTTATAGCCTATATCAGATTGCACACTGTCTTGGGAAGGGGGAATGGAGGAAGGGGGAGAAAATTTAGAACTCAAGATCTTATAGAAGTAAATGTTGAAAACTAAAACTAAATTCATATATGATATACATATATATATATATATTAGAGAGAGAGAGAGAGAGAGAGAGAGAGAGAGAGAGAGAGAAATATCTGTAAGGAAGTACTAATACCCTACAAGTCACAGTGACTGTTAGAAATCATAGCTTTCACAGCTCATTTGGAGCAAACATAATCCTATTATAAATGCAACCCACTCAACAAGTATTTTCAAAGTCCTGCAAAACACAATGCAAAACACTGAGATAAACTGAAAACTAGTCCTCACCCTCAAAAAGTTTATTCTAGTGCTAGAGGGGCGATCCAACTTATAAACGATAGATATGTACATGATAATTGGAGGAAAGATGAAGGACTATTAATTTAAGGGATTAGGGGAAAATTCCGATAGAAGACAGGACGTGAACTGAGCCTTGAAGGAAACTAGAAATTTTAAGAAATAGTGGAGAAGGAATAGTTTTCAACAAGGGGAGATAGCCTGTACAAAGGCACAAAGATGAGAGAAATATGACATCTATGGACCAGCCACATTTACATACAGCCTTTGCAAAGTTTAAACATCAACTCTACCATCTTAATATTAAACAACAATACAAGACCACAACCCAGAAACAAGGCTCACTGTGAGGCAAGCTGGAAAAAAAGATAACTGTAACAACAATGTTACTCGAAGCTACTGTGGCTCTGTAAGGCCAATAATACCAGCACACAGGAGGGCTGCTAGCATAGATTCTTTGATCTGCATTTCTAAGGAAAGCAACTTTAAGGGGTTTACAATCTCACTTTAATTAAGCATACATGTATCATTCACTTAGTCAGGAGAAAAAGTCAGCACCCTGAAAAATACAAACAGAAATTATATGAACAGAGCAAAATAACACAAATCAGCAGACAGACTTCTGTCTCACTATAGCAATACATACATAGTTACCAGAGAGAGAAGCACCAAGATCTGGGTTTTCAAAGCTGGAGGGCTCCTTAACAGCTACCCAGAGTCTCCACACCAACACTGTTCCAATGAGTGAGCCCCCAAAGCAAAGTGCTAACCTCAGAGTAAAAAGGCCTTTCTAAATCAATATGAGCCAAATGAAAAGCTAATCAAAAGAGACAAGGTTATTATCCTACATCAATCTGTATTGAATTCCTTCTGGTGTTATGTATAAGTGGTGAGCCACAATAATTCAAGACTTTAGCTGCTTTGGAAAAAAAAATAGGACAAAGAACTTTCTCTAAGCAAAAAAGTAGAGTCTATATCTAAGTATAGAATTCATGCATTTTCATCAATCAGCAATATGAACCAATCTTATGAAGTAGGTAGAATAATTATCACTGTTACTTTTACAGAACAGTAATTTCTCTTGGTATATATTTGTAATGTTTTGAATCAAACAATTCTAGAACCAGAAGAAATATTAGAGATACTACAATTTGCTAAATTTTACAGCTGAAGAAACTGAGGCCCAGGACAAATAACTGCATCTTGAACACTGCCTTGCAGAGAAGTTGGAAGGGAACAAGTATTTATTAAATATCTACTATGTGCCAGGTACTGTGCTAATCACTTTCCAAATATTATCTCATTTGATCCTCTACCAAGACATGATGAAAGGGTTTCAGATAAACTTGGGAAGACTTGTATGAACTGATACAGAGTAAATGGAGCAGAACCAGGAGAACAATTCCATAATAACAAAACTATGAAGATAAACAACTTTGAAAGTCTTAAAAATTCTGATTAACACAATGACCAACTAGAGTTTCAAACCACAGATAATGAAGCATGCTACCTGTTACCTATATCCTGACAGAGAAGTAATGAAATTAGGATGTAAAATGAGACATATTTTTTTGGAATTTATTTTGATTAACTGTCAAAAGGGTTGAAGAATGATTGGGAAAAGAAGAAAATAGATTTTTATGTATTGAAATTATTAAATCTAGTTTAGAATAATAGCCAGCACTTATCTACTACTTTAAGGGTTTCTATTCCTGGCTTGTTCCTCCCTTCGTGGGAAGGAGAGAATCACCATTCTATCATGTGCTGGTTTCCCAGTGCGGTCTCTGCCTGTTTATAGAAGAAGGAGAGCAATGCCCTTCCATCAGTTCTCTCACTGGGCACCTCCCCTGATTTACCTAATTCCCTGAGAGGACCCCACCCTAACGCCCAAATCCTAGGGATACTGATAACCTATCTGAACTTACTCCTCAATGATTAACAAACTCCCACCCAGTCATACCCATCCCATTCTAGTGATACTGAACCCTGGTCTATCACTGGAATGCCACTTGCTCCCCACTGCTATTTCCAGGTTCTCCCTCTACCATCATCACTCAGTAACCTCTCCTCCTTTGAGGCTCATTCAATCCACATTAAAGCACCCAATCAAAATTCTTCTAACTATTATCTACCTCCAAAATATTCCCTTCATTTCCTCACCGAATTCGATGCCTGACTCATAGTATTTCTCTCTCCCTCCCTCCCCCCCGCCCAGATCCTGCCTCCTATTAGGGAACTTCACCATACATATTGGTACTTCCTCAAATACCCTAACCTCACGGTTCCTCAACCTAGTCATTTCCTGTAACCTGTTCCTCTACCCCACTTCAGCTACATGTGAGTAAAGCCAGATCACTCTTGATCTGGCCATCATCCATAAATATTCCCCCTCCGTATTCATGAACTCAGAAATTCTCTTTTCTGATCACAATCTGTTATCATTCCACCTCTCCCTCCACCTTGCCCGACCCTGCTCTTCATCCTCAATGTCACCTATAAAACCCTCCACCCCTCAATTCTTTCCCAGTCTATCACTTCTACGCTAGCTCCATCCTTCTCCCTTCCTAGTCTTGACCCCTTGGTGAAACAATTCAGCTTCATAATGTCCTCTTCTCTGTAGTCTCTTGTCCTTTTATTATATTGACAACAATCTTATTCTGCCAACCCTCAGCCTTGTATTTACCCAACTAGCCAAAGCCTTCATTCCTACTCATGTAAGAATTCCCATTCATGCTAAATGAAGCTGGAGAAAATCACAAAACCAGGTTGCCTGGATCCACTACGAATTTGCATTGCATAATCTCCACTGGGCTCTCAAGGCTACAAGACTATCATTTCATATTTCCCCAATTAACTCACAAGGACACATACCACAGAAGCTTTTCTGAAGATTTTCATCCCTCATCAAACCTTCCATGACATCGTCTCTCCTGACTCTCTCAGCTGCCTCCTATTCCACTAAAAAAAAATTGAGGTCAATCCCTGAGAGTTCCCTCTTTCTCATCTCACATCACACAGTTGCTTTCCTCCACCACCTCCTCCTTCACCCGTTTCACTTGAAGAGGTGGCCCTGTTGCCAAAGTGAGTCACTCCACCTGGACAAATGATCCCATTCCAGCCCTTCTTCTCCAGCAGATTGGCCACTCTAACATCCTCACTCATCCCCACAATCTTACTTGATTAGTTTTACCAGAATTCCAGACTCATATTCTCAACTGCCCATTCCTGATTATTTGTGTTGGTCTCACTTTGTGGTTCTTATTAATCTGCTCTCCCAAACATCATTTCTTTCAAACCAGGATGTGGAACTAGGGTATGAGTCAGATCCAGTCTGGCACTGCCCACTTATCTCTAGAGCAATGTACTCAGGAAGCCTGGAGACTTTTGTAATAGCCTGGAGCTGGGGATTGAGGAGGATATGGGGGAAGGGAGCCTGGTTAGTTGTTACAAAAGGAAGGGAATTCCCTGTGTAAGACAAGGTGAACCAAAGAACAGAGACAAAAAATACGTCTGTCTGTAGAAAATTAAGTAGGTCACACAGTACATGTAGGATAGAAATAATAATAATAGCCGACATTTTTCTAGATCTTTAAAACTTACAAAGCAGCTTTCACCTGGTTGGGGCTCTCTTCACCTCTTCTCTGATCTAGTATAACAGATTTCTAATCAGTTTCCCTGCCTTCAGCTGGCCGGGAATCAGGCAGACTTATCTTCTTCAATTCAAATCTGTCCTCAGACACTTACTAGCTGTGCGACCCTGTTTGCCTCACTTTCCTCATGTGTACATTGAGCTGGAGAAGGAAGTGGCAAACCACTCCGGTATCTTTGCCAAGAAAACCCCAAATGGGGTCATGAAGACTTGGATACAACTGAACAACAGCCTTCAGTGGCTCCCCTCTACAAACCATCTGCCGCCAACACAGCTCTGACCCTATCACTCCCCTGCTCAAAAAACTTCAATAACTCCTTATTGATTCTAGAAAGAAATATTTCATTTGGTCTTAAATGACTTCACAATCTTATTCTGAGGTATCTTTACAGAACAATTTCATATTTATAACCTGTTATTAGGGACCTATTATGTGCCCAAAACCTAATAACTGCTTAATAATGCTTGTTGAACTGAACTAAATTGAGCATACATTATCCCATTTGATGAACAAAACTACCTCCTTCCAAAGTGTAGGTACTGCAGCAAGGGTGGGGAACCTGTGGCCCTCTAGATCCTCAAGTGCAGCCCTTTGAATCCAAACCGATTTGGTAAGCACTAAGACATCTTAGAAAAACAAGAATAAAATGCACAAAAATAATGAAGATGAGCAGAACCAAGAGAATGTTGTATACAATAACAGCAATATTGTTTTAAGAACAACTTTGAGTGAATAACTGTTTTTGATTATTATAAATACTTAACTACAAAAGAAAGGAAGAAGGAAGACAATATCTGCATCCAAACAAAGAAGTGATAAATAGAAGTATATATAGAATGATTTTACGTATATATAGTATATATGTATATATGTGTGTATATAGAAGTATTCATATGTGCGTATACATGTATATATATGTATATATGTATACATACATGCAGGCGGAGGGAAAGGGGAAAAGAAATTTACATGCTAACTTTATTATCTATTTAAAAGGAGTATCAATTTGTATATAATAGATTTGCAGTTTCATATGCAATCATCTTTTTTATTATACTATGTTATGGAAATGCTTGTTTTATTCCATAAATTAAAAATAAGATAGAACTAAAAAAAAAAAAGAAGTTTAGATTATATTTGGTAGGCACTAGGACACCTTTGGAAGCTTTTGATTAGGGATATCATTTAATTGGAACTCTGCATTGGGAAAATTTCACAGCTCTGTGATGGACTGGCAGCTAAAGACACTGAGGCTGAATAGAAAGCAATTGCAGTAGTTCAGGAGAGTCAGTGGGGACATGAACTAGAATGATGGCAGTAACAGTAGAAGGGAAGGGAGGGGTGTGTGAGATATTTCAGAAGTAAATTTAATAGTAGCTAGCAACTAATCACATGGAAAAGTGGGAAAGTGAAGAGTCCAAAAATATTCCTAAGGTGTTGAAATAGGGAATGTGAAATATGGGGATGCCATTAGCAAAAATAATCTAGAGATAATGAACTGAATGTATTTCTTTTTGTTGAGCATTGTTCTATTTTAAGCATCCTCTTTCAAGACACAAATACCCCTGAAAAGAGTAAAACATTAAGTTGTTTTCAGTCACTAACACCTTATTGTGAATTAGTTTATCACATCCTCTGTGACAGATGGAAGTCCTGGATGTCTCTGGCAGGAGTGGAGGGAAGGGAAAAGAAAGGGGAAGTAGGGGCTCCATAAACAAACTTTCCTTACTTAATTTATTTTTATTCAGGACTATCATAATAAGCTCATACTCTTTTCAATAGAAAAGTAGGGAAATGATTAAAGAATCACCTGGTTCTAAGTCCCTGTTGTTGGGCTAGGCCACAGGGAAGAGAAGGCAACGAGGGTGATATAGTGGATAGAATGCTGGGATGGAAATCAGGAAGATGTGAGTTCAAATCCTGCCTCAGATACTTTATGTGACCCTGGAAAAGTCACCTAACCTCTCAGCCTCATTTCTCTTATCTATAAAATGGAAATAATGGTCCATACTTTACAGAGTTGTTGTAAAGATTAAATAGAGATATTTGTTAAAGCGTTCTTGCCAATTTTCAAGTGCTACATAAAAGTTAGCTATTGTTATTGAGAGAAAGAATTTCCCAATCACGTCATGGGCTCCAGAATTCTACCACCTTGTCCATTCTTTATCATCTTCCTCCAGAAAAATCTACAAAGATTTCTTGAGGAGTCTTGCTTCCTAGTCTGAGACCCTTGCAAGGTCTCTAGAGATTAAAGTTTGCCGTAAAGTTTGTAACAAAGCAAATAGCAGGTACATGATGAGTTGGCTGTGAGATATTCATGATGTAATAAATCTCGCCTTTTGTTTGGGGGTTGGTGGACAGGCATTGATTGGAGTTGTGTGGGTATTTGATAGCTTTGTTTTTTTTAATCTTCTATTATTATTTCTTATAACATTAATTTCACAGTCAGCTAATTGACATTAGAATTGGAAAGGACAGAAATTACATCCTAAATAATCTAAGCCTCTTTTTGAACCACATGCAAGAGCTTTGGGAAATCCTATGGTGGGTCAAACTTATTTCTCGCACAGAACCCCAATATTGTCTTGGAGGAATGATCCTATTACACTGAGATCCAGGAACCCATTATATAGTAAAATCATCAGGAGGAAAACATTGGAATGGACAGGAAATAGAAGGATATAACTCTGAAGAGGAGTCAATGAGTCAGGCTTGGTCTTGACATCTGTAAACTCAGACACAAGTTCCACCCATCCGGATCTGTGAAATTGGATTTTATTTTGTCTTCCTTTAATGCTTCCTGAAGACTTAATCATGGCTTCTTCAGTGAGTAGCATCAGCTCTCTAACACTTCATTAAGAAAAACTAGAATTTGCTTTTTCAGAAAGCTAAGATTAGGCTCAGTGAGTAGAGCACCGGCCCTGGAGTCAGGAGGACCTGAGTTCAAATCCAGCCTCAGACACATGGCACACTTACTAGCTGTGTGACCTTGAGCAAGTCACTTAACCCCAATTGCCCTGCCTTCCCTCCTCCAAAAAAAGAAGGAAGAAAGCTAAGACAATGGTAGGGGGCTCATAAGCTATCATCATTTGACATTTCTCTATCCTATCATCAGGAACCTCACCATCCTTCAAGACCACATCAACCTTAGTACGTGCACCTTATCAGTACTCTCTACTCCAGGGCATCTCCAATTGGAGGGAAGATCAGGGAGCTCCTACCAAACACCTCCATTTAAGAAGCATGACCAGGCCAGCTATCTCTTTCTCACCTGGCTATACACCTTTGGATTTTTTTTTATCATGATCCCACTCTGGGTAACTTCTCTTCTGCCCTACTCCCACCTCCCCAGCACTGACACTTTTCATCTTTTTCAGCTTCCTTTTTGTGTACTGTCTTCCTCCTATTAGGACTGCCTTTCTTTCTGCTTTTATATGTATCCCCAGTATTTAGAACAATGCCTAACAGATACAATTATCTCTTCCACATTGCAATTTTCCCCACTGTGGTTTTAATATATCATGAGTTGGCATAAGAAATTAAATGGGAATTTGGGGAGAGTTTTGCAGAAGCCACAGATGACACACAAAGGCCAGCAGATAACACAGAAAAAGTTAAGAAACTCAGAAAATGCATACATATAGTATATTATCATTTCAACCCAAATTTTAAAATAAAGTATTGTAAATACCCCATAAAAGAAAAAGAAAAATTTCAGACTTCTTCTCTGGTACAAAGGGAGAGTCAAAAAGTTTTACACAGATTTTCCAGATCTCAGAGTCAGTGAGCCCCTAACCCCTATCGTGTGGAATGGATAACTGTACTAGGCGCTTACTAAATGTTTATTGACTGACTGACACAATGTTTCCACAATCCGGCTAGCAGCTTCTGTGGAGGTGACCAACAACCAGCACCCAGAAAGCATAGGTTCTTTTGATCTGCTTAACTAAGGAAAGCAAGGTGAAGAGGTTTGACAAGCTCACTTTAATTCAGCATACAAATATCATTCACTTAGTTCAGGGGAAGAGACCAGCACACTGAACTTCAGAGCAAATTACAAACAAATTACAAACATCAACAGACAGACCCAATACAGTTCATAGTTACCAACATCTAGGTTCAGCCTGGGAGCTCAGAACAAGGGCTGGCCCAGAGTCACGAGCGCCACCACTGCTGCAGCAAAGAGCTCCAAGGAAGAGGAGGCCAACCCCTGGTTTTTATATCTTTGTCAGCGTCAGGTCGCATGTGTGACTCACCCATGTGACCTAAAATCGTCACAAAGAGGCAACTTGAACCCACGTGGTCTAAGAGCCTCTGCTGTCCCAAACATGTAAACTAGGCCCTTCCTGGAGTTAGCCCCACCCTGGGCCCCACCTTAGTTGCCAATCCACACCCACATATGTTTTACACCTAATAGGGGTTTGGGCCTGGGGCTTAGCACTTAGTAAGATTCAATGAAATAGCTGAATTACTCAAAGCAAACAAAAGCCAAACTCTTCAAGGGCACTTATTGAACTAAGTGCTAAGGAGCCCATTTTGCAACACCCACAGCTCCCATAGGTTTTCTGGGAATCTAAGAGCTACTTCATCTGTATCAACATAAACATATTTAGACTTCCCTAATAAATATGTGTCAGACCTAGAATGAATAGCTCCACTAGTGTCTTATTCTGGTGCCTCAGTATAGTCTGAAAGTAATCTTGAATTCCCAAATGTTATGTGAAGAAAACAGAACTTCTGGCAGGTCTTGCCAAGCTAGAACAAAAGGCAAAGAAGATCTGAGTCTGGGCCTAGTGAGAGACTATGTATCTGTTGGCCAAAGACTAGGTCAATTTCAAAGAGTTCAGAAGATTTGCCAACATGTAATGATTTATTTTTTTTTGGCCACAGAAACTCAAAAAGACCATCTTCTAGAACAGGGATATCCGACCTTAGACTTTTATTGAAACAATAAACAATATATTTTGATTTGCCATTTTAGTGAGAGCTCTGCGGTAGCTCGGCTTTGTTTACTAAAGCATATGCTTGTAGGTCGGCTGCATAAATCGCACTGCGGGTCACATGCTGCCCGCGGACCACATTTTGGACAGCCCTGTTCTAAAAGATATTCTTAATCTGGGGTCTGTGAATTTTTTTTCACTTTTTGATAACTATATCGAAATATAATTGGTTCAGAGCGCTGGACCTATAGTCAAGAATAACTGAGCCATGAACCGATGTTGGTCAATTCTAGTTTTATGTCCCTGGGCAAATCAATTAGCCTCCATTTGCCTCATTTCCTCATCTGTAAAATGCAGATAATAATACCATCTACTTCCCAGGGTTATTGTGAGAATCAAATTGGTTGGTTGGTTGGTTGGTTGATTGGTTATTGTCCTTTGTTCTCAAAGAAAACTGAAATGACATCACTATGTTAGAAAAATGGTAAAAAAAAAAAAAGTATGTCTGATGTCTTTGACTCATGAATAAACTGGATTTAAGTGAGACAATTGAACTAAGACATTGGCCTCATACTCTCCTCCAAAGTCATCACAGTCCAATGGCAGGACAGAGTCAAGACAACTGGTGATGGCCCAGGACGCAGAGGATGGCCTGGGTGTCTTAGATGTCTGTCAAGCTCTAAGCACTCCACAGTGCCTGCTTCTTATCTGCCCATTCCACCAGGGAAAGTCTTAGGTGCTATATAAATGTTAGCTATTAATATTATTACTACTTCATGATCCTATATGGTTTATTTTATTCATTTAAAATCCTTGTTCTGAGAAGAGATTCATAGGTTTCACCAGAGGGATCCCAGACACACAAATGCTTAAGAACTAAAGCAAGGAAGGATTGCAAATGGTTTGAAGATCACCAAGACCAATAAAATTGGACATGGTTGGAGTACTGAAGAAGAATAAAATACCAATTCAATTGACTTAGTCTCCAAATTAGCTTAGGAAAGACTTCTCCCTAAAACTGTGTAATTAATTCAAAAAGTATATCTCACAAATTTAGCCTATCAGAAACAGATATGGAGGAAGTGATTCCTTCTTGATACGCTTTACTTCTATTTCTCTGTGCAAGATGTGAGTTCAAATCCCATTTCTGATATTTACCGATGTGACCACATCCAATAATTAGTTAATTTCTCTGAGCCTTAGTTTTCTTCTCTTTTATACAGAAATAATAATACCTATTATTCCTGTCTCACAGGGTTGTTATGAGGTTCAAATTAGCTCTTTTAAACACTATATGAATATCAGGTATTATTACTGCTCCCTAAAGTCTACCAAATGTTACAGGATCTTAGATGTAGAGCTGGAAAGGACCTCAGAGGCCACTTAATCCAATCATTTCACTTTCCAGATGAGGAAATTGAGATCTGAGGAGATTAAGTGGCTGACACAAGGTAACCTAGATAGTAATAACAATGTAGGGTTTTAAGGTTTACAAAACACTTTACATGTGTTAGCACGTTTAATTCTCACAACAAACCTGTGACAGGGTGCTCTCATCCCCATCTTACAGATTCCTCCTTGGGCTCCACTCCTGACTCTCTGGACTCTCTCCACCATGCCACAGCAGTCTCAGCACCCTCTTCACTCTGCTTCTAGACTGCTCACGCTTAAAGCACGCTCTCCGCCCCCAAGATCCTTTCCTCTGTTTGTCTTCTTCCCAGAACCACCATTTTAAGGACAATGTCCAGGCCAAGCACATCTGCATTAATCATTGGGCTCAGATCCCTTTTACAGGTCATGTTCCCCCATTAGACAGCAAGTTCCTTGAGGACAGGAACTGTCTCTCTGCTTGTATTTGTATTCCTAGCACCTAGCACAGTGCCTGGTGTATAATAAGTATTTAATAAATGCTCATTGATTTACAGATGAGTAATCTAAATTCTAGTGAGATTAAATACCTGCCCCAAGGTCACACACGTCCTCTGATGCTCAGTCAGGTGCTCATTCTCTCAATAAATATTAACAGCTACTATGTGCTCAGCTCTGTGCTAGGTGTTACAATGGTGTAGAAATAAGAGGTAGGAGCCAGGTGAGGGTTCTGCCCTAAAGATATCGACAGAGAGCTTGCTGGGAATTTCCTGTGGTCATGAGTGAACTATTTAACACCTTACTGCGTTGCTTAATGGAGCATTGCTGTCATGTAGGCTAAGGTTTGAAAAGAGTTCCAGGAACAGAGGAAACAAATTAGAGGAGAGTGAAAGGAAGGCTTTTTCTGAGACCCCACTAACCTCCTCTGTTGGTTTTGTTGTTTGTCCTTCATTCTCAAAGAGGAGATCTAAACCTATTAGAATGGGAAGAAATAGGAAATGTGGTTTTCAAGAAAAGTCTGTTCTGTTGACAAAACCCAGTATAAAGAAGCAAACTAAGGAAACAAAAGGTGTAAATATTTTTAATTGTTCTGCATGGCTTTCTTTTGAAGATTGGTATAAGAATTTTGACTTTTTATATTTGAGATAAAATATCAGAATAAAAAAAAATAGGAAATGTGCAAAAAGTGGAATCTACATGGCTTCAGCTTGCCCCCAGCCTTCTGGGCAAAAGGTAATAATTATCAAAGAATCATTAGTGATTTAAGATGGTACCTAAGGGGGAAAAAAGCAACCAGAAATGCATTTGGTAAAAGGAATTGAGGCAGAAAAAGTTAAGGCCTATCCAGTCAACCCCTCTAGGACCTAGTTACCCTCTTCTCTCTTTTGTTTCTCTCCCCTAAGTTTATATCATGAGTCCCTCATTCTTTCTCTCCCCCTCCATTTAGTACTGGACTTCGTGAAGTGAAAGGGATACCAAAATATGAGATCAAAAATGGAGTTTTCTCTTAGGCTTCCTTCCCTGAGAGGTTTGTTTTTTTTTTCTTCCTGGGACCTTAGAAGATCCCTAGGTACTTGCACAGGCTCTCCTTTCCCTTTCCCTTCCCTCTCCCTCACTGACTTCTTTTCTTTTGGCTTCCTTGAGGTGCTATGAATTTTAATATGTCCACAATTTTGGGTCCATAAGAACCCTCTATACTGTTACTGTTGTTCAGTCATGTCTGACTCTCCGTGACCCCATTTGGGATTTTCTTGGCAGAGATACTAGAGTGGTTTGCCATTTCCTTCTCTGGATCATTTCTACAGATGAAGAAACTAGTAAGAGTCCAAGGCCAGATTTAAACACTGGAAGATGAGTCTTCCTAACTCCAGACCCATCACTCTATTCATTCTGCCACCCAGCTGCCCCTTTATGCAAACCTCTTTTGCATATGCATGCTGTCTTTTGTGGAATAGATGTTAGAATTTTTAAAGAGGGAAAATTCTCCATGCTAAGAAATCATCTTCGCATATATTTGATTTCGAGCTGGAAGTTCCCCTAAAATAATCAATCTATATTTTAATCTTCTGTGTTTAATAAATATACACCCTGTTCAAAGAAGAAAAAAAAATCTATTTAAGCATGATTTTATTGGGTACAATTTGCCAAGATATACCATTGCCAAGGTCAAAAGATATCATGTTCACAAAACTTTTGAAGGTCTGCCCAGTTCTGAGGGAGAAAATAGAAGAGCCTCGATGACAAAGTCATTTTATAATCTCATTGGGGAGACACAGGCTGATTATGTAAAATAACTAGAGAATAATTTAAGAGGATATCAGTGCTATAGAATTTCTGGGGAGGATGTAAAGGAAAGACCTGTAGTGGCTTCCTGGCAGAGACAAAGTTCTGTACTAACTAGTTACAAAACATTAACCCAGAATTCAGCATGATACCTAATATACAGCAGGCACTTTATAGATATGTGTTGATCATTTGACTTCTAGAGGTATTTATATACATGACAAATGGCTTTATGATGTTCAATCCTAATAGCCCATACCATGAATCCTAATACAGTTTTGAAGGATTTTCCAGTCTCCCAGGAGTCCAAGTTGAGGTTAAAACAAGCCCATAGCACCTTTTCTGACCCTGGGCTGCACCCCAGGGCAGGAAGAAAAATACTCCAGCTACAGGTTGGCATTAAAGAGTCTTAGGAGTCCTGGGAGAGGTGAGTTGATTCTGGGACCTTCCCGTGATTCTAAAACATTGTAGAAGGCTTCTTGTAATGAAATAAAATTGAATCACCTTGAAATTCTCTTAAAACAGGTGAGAAATCTGGGGGCTAGGTCCATAACACCATCTCCCTCTTATCTGGGATTGACCCTAGCCTGAAGCAGTCCATAGGTGCAGATTTCATTGGTCTACCCCAGTCTGGGTTTAAACATTGAGCCTCAGAAGTTCTGGAATCACTTGAGGATTTGAGGTGCATGGAGGAATGAAAAAGGGGGCAGTGTTTCATCTCCACTCAGCACTGGTCAGTAAGAAAAGGGAAAAAAAAAGTTAAATGTCAGTGAAAATACATGTTCTCTTCCTATGTAAACTCCTTTAAGGTAGGCAGATGTTCCATTTTTGTCTTTTTATTCACAATAATGATTGGCACATTTAATAAATGTTTGTCGATTGACTCAACACATTCACACACACACTCATTCATTTGTATCCTTCCTATTGATGAGGGCACAGTCTCTGGAAACCCCCTTGAATCTGGAGTACAGTCTCTGGAACCCCTTTGAACTCTCCTTGAATCTTCCCACTAGATCTGGCTTTTACCTAAGTCCATAAGCCTTACATTATCTCTACCTAGCCTAGCCCTCTATGGTCCAGCAGCTTCCCACCCTTAATCCTATTAAAATCCCATTCTCTTGTTTCCTGGAGTCTTGACGTCAAGTCACCCCAGTCCCATCAAGATCCTTCTTACACTCCTCCTCAAGACCCTCCCTAAACCCCTCCTCTAGTCATCCCAGGCTACTCAACCACTCCTCAATACCTCCCACAATCTTTCTGTATATAAAATCCATCTTGCCTCCTTGAAGGCACTTAGATTCAATGTAGCTCAGATTGAATCTGGCCTGCTTGTGAAAACAAGCATCACAAATGGTAAGATTTCTTAAGACAACCCATTATGGTGAATCCTTAATAAACTTTGTCTTTTTCTTTGGCTGAGAAGGCTTGAGTCGAATTCTTTCAGCAGGATCCGGCATGTCAGTGTTTTGGGGTCTCGAGCACCCCTAAAAACCTATGGTTCCCTACCATTATCATTTTTCTTTAACCTCATCACTACCAGCCCATGACTAACTTCCTTCAGCTGAACCCCCACTGCCTTCCATACTGGAGAACCTGCTCTGACTTTCTCAGAGTTGCAGAAACACGAGCTCTGCCAGTGGAAGAAACCTAAGCAAGCATCTAGTCTCAAAAAGAATCTCCACTATAACATGTCTGACAAGTAGTGATCTAGCTTCTGTTTTAAGACCACTAATAAGGGGGAACCTACTTCCTCCTGGAAAAAAAAAATATCATTCCATTTTTGGATAGCATGAACTCTTAGGAAGCTTTTTCCTTACATAAAACTGAAATTTTCCTCTTTTAAACTTCTACCCATTGCCCCTAGCTCTACTCAGTAAAACAAGTCTAATCCCTCATTTGTATGGCAGCATTTCAAGTACCTGGATATAGCTATCATGCCACCTTCTTAGTTTTCTTATCTTGAGTTAAATATCCTCAATTCTTTCAACTGATAAGCTCAAAATCTATCTCAGTCTTGGTTGCCATTATCTTGATGCTTTCCAGCTGCAGAAAATATAATAGGAACTTCAATATAACTCTTTCAGCCTTAGACAAATCTAACAAAAAAAAATTTTTTTAAGTTAAGAATTAGAATCAAATTTTAGAAATGTTATGGTATGGTAGACCTCTGACAATTACTAAATGCGAATAAAGGAAATACATAATTCTCAGCTGTACATGACATCTTTTCAAAAAAAACCTCACAAACAAATGAGTAAATGTAGAAATATTAAACATCCTTCACTGACCACAATGCAATAAAAACTATATAAATTTATGTAATTTAATACACATATGTTTATACACATTTATGTACATTTAACATATTTATTTAAATGCTATATGTTTTAAATAAATGATATAAATAAATGTCAGCTGATAAAATTATCAAAAGTCATCTGGAGACTAAATAACTTAATTCTAAAGAATTGGTAGTGGGTCATAGAAATTATCACCTCATTAAAGATAATGACAACAATGAGACAACATCAAAATTTTGGAGATGCAACCAAAGGAGGGGGGTGGGGAGAGGGGGGGGGGGAGAGACAGAGAGAGAGAGAGAGAGAGAGAGAGAGAGAGAGAGAGAGGGAGAGAGAGAGAGAGAGAGAGAGAGAGAGAGAGAGAGAGAGAGAGAGAGAGAGAACAGGTAGACAAATTAGGCATGCAACTTAAAAAAAACCCTAGAAAAACAATAAATTACAAAGCCCTGATTAAACACTAAAATAATGTAGTAAGTGAGGTATGTGTGGCTCACAGAGATGCAGGAATAAACATATTTCTCACATCTCCTCCCTCTGCTTTTCTCCAAGGAAGATTTCAATTCCTGTCAAGAGGGGAAGTAGGAGGTTGGGGCCAGAGCCTGGCCAATCTGCTTTACTCAAAGAGAGGAGGTACTGGGCTAGAATTATATTCATCTGCTTCTTAAATACAGTTAGAATAGGGCTTATAATTCCTAGGTTCAAGCTAAACTCCTGATCACCATTTCTTAATAGGGAAAGGGAGCCCAAGCTGTATGTCCAAGGCTTGACTCTCTTCCTGCCAATCAACACATATAATATCAAAGAAATCAATTTTTCTAAGTCAATAATAAAACAAAAATCAGAGAAAGTGTATGTAAGAGAGCATATGTCAGACAATACAAATTGAAAGAGTTCTATCATTAGGAGTGAAATAACTCAGCTCAATGAAAAAAGAGAGTCTAAGATCTCATCCAAGGGGAAATTCTCCAGTCTCTAGTGTAAGCATCTGGGTATGGGGACATGATCAAAGTTCTACATGTCAGCTTCTTCCCAAAGTCTTTTTCCCTTCATGCCCAACTATATGCCAATTAAACTGACAATTTAAATAAATAAAACAAACATTAACAAAAATATCAAATGCCCAGATTAACCAAACAATAAATAGAGAATTTAAATAGCATAATTTCAGAAAAAGAAATTGAACAGGTCATAGATGAATTCCCAAAGAAAATTTTCCTAGGCGAATTTACAAGTAAATTCTGTCAAATATTCAAAGAACAATTGATTTCAGTATTTCACAAACTGTAAATAGCAAAAGAAGGGATCCTACCAAATTTCCTTCACTATGCAAATATAATTTTGAGACCTAGAACAAGGAGAGTCAAAGCAGAAAAACCAATATCCTTTATGAACTCTAATGCAAAAATTTAAGTATAATTTTAGCAAAGAAGCTAAAATAACATCACACAGACTAGACCAGATTAGATTTATAACACGAATGCAGTATCAGTTTAATATTGCAAAAATTATGAACTTAAGCATATTATTAATAAAAGCAACAAAAATCATAAATATCAATAAATAAAATTATATGTCACTATATAATATCAGATATAATTATATCAGTAGAAAGTTTTTGACAAATTTCTGTTAACTTTTCTGCTGAATATTTCTGTTAAGTGCACTAGCAAATTAGGGGATGAACTGATCTTTTCTTTAACGTAATAGTGTACCTAAATAATATATCTAAAACCAAAAGCCAGTATTATATGTAATGGGAATAAATTAGATTCCTTTCCAATAAGATCAGTAGGGAAACAAAGATATCCATTGTCACCACTGTTATTTAATATTGTACTAGAAATGCCAAGTATAACAATAAGACAAGAAAAAAAATTAAAAGAGTAGACATAGGTAAAATATAGATATAGATATATGTACATATGTGAAGAAAGAGAGAGACAGAGACAGAGAGACAGAGACAGAGAGAGATCATTTTGGTTGTCCTTCATGCCTGAAATATTTTCCTCCTTACCTCTTCCTCTTGGCATCCACCCAGATTCACCTCAAACCCCACCTTCTGCAGGAAGCTTTTCCTAGTCCCTCTCCATTGCTAGTGCCTTCCCTAAGAGACTAGATCCATTACATGGTATGTATCTTGTACATAAAATTTTTGTATCTTATTTCCTCCATTAGAGTATGAGTTCTTTGTGGTCAGGGACAGTGTTTTTGCCTTTCTTTGTAACCATAGTCCTTAACATAGTGCCTAGCACATTGAAAACACTTAACAAATACTTGCCCCAAAGTACAAAAAAAAATTGTTATATAGGGCATATAGGGAAAGAAAATAAACTGGATATTCAATCTATATCCCATTTTCCAGAGCAGCTCAGACTGTTGAGTTCATCAGATATGATCCTTCCTCTCTGTGGGCAAAATGAAAGATGCCGGATTAATGGGTAGTCACATTGAATTGGGGCTCAGCAGAGATTTACTCGAGGAAATGAAGGCAGAAGTATAGTTTAGTGGAAAGAGCACTGGATTCTGTATCAGAGGACATAGCTTTGAATCCCAGCACAGTATCGTAAAAAAGAGCATTGGACCAGCAGGACCTGAGTTCGAATTTTGATTTTAACAATTTCTAGTTGTTCATGAGTAAGTCATATGACCTTTCTGAGCTTCACTCCTATCTGCAAAATGGGACAATAATATCTGTTGTGCCTACTAGGCCCTACTTCATGGCGTTCTTGTGAGGATTAAATGAGATACTATATGTAAAGTGCTTTTAAAACTTTAAAGAACTATATAAATGCTAGTTATTATTATTGCTTATATCAGCTAGGTAGCACAGTAGATACAGTATAGGACTTGGAATCAGGAAGACCTGAATTCAAATTCTGCATTGACATTTATTATCTGTGTGGTGGCTAGGCAAGTCACTCAACCTCTCTGTGTCTCAGTTTCCTCATCCGTAAAATGGGGCTAATGGTAGCATCTACCTCAGAAGGTTGTTGTGAGGATCAACTGAATTAACTAAAGCAAAACAGCTAAAGTTAACTAATGTAGTTCTAAATTAAAGTGCTTTGGAAACCTTAAAGCTGTATAAAAAAGAATTGTGTGTGTGTGTGTGTGTGTGTGTGTGTGTGTGTGTGTAAATGCTATCATCACATCACTTCACTTCTCTAGTCCTTGATTTCCCCAATTGAAAAAAAAAAAGAATGAGCAGATTGGAATAGAATCATGGGCTCTCAGTCTTTTTTGTTTGTTACAGACCCTTCTGGCAGTCTGGTGAAGCCTTCGGGCCCCTTCTCAGAATAATGTTTTTAAATGCATAAAATAACATTCATATGATGAAAAGGGAAACCAATTATACTGAAATATAGTTAACAAAATATTTTTTTAAACAAATTTGCAGACTCCAGGTTTAAAAACTCCTTGATTAGATATGCTCTCAGCTGCCTTCTGGTCCTGAATTCTATTACCCTAAAAGGTGAAATGTAAAGGAGGTAATGTACCCAGACTGGCAGAGAGGAAGGGAGAGAACTTCTGATGGGGAATGGTATTCATAAAGGCAGGGAGAAGTGAATCATCTTTGAGGGGGGGAAATTAAAGGGACAACAATGAGGACACCAGTCGGGGCAGCCAGGGCAGTGTTGATAGATTGCCCCATGATGACACTGGGGCCTAAGTTTGTAGTTGGGACCATATGGTGGTAGTCTAGCTTTATGGGTCAAAGGTGGCTAAGGGAGAGCCATGATTCAGGGAAAAGAAAAGGGGAAGGAAAACACTTTCATGTAGTATTACCACCAAAAGAGGACTGAAGTATGGATCCACAAGGAAGGAAAAGAAGGCCAAATACCACAGCGCAGAACCTCACCCAAAGTCTGGGTCAGATGACCTACTGGAACAGCTAGCATAACCGACATCACATTTCCCAGAGCTGTTCAGACTGTTGAGTTCATCAGATATGAGCCTTCCTCTCTGTGGTCAAGAATCCTGAAGCCTCTGAGGTTCACTGAAATGTGGGAGCCAAAAACCATTCATTTCAATTTTCTAAGCCAGTGTATAACTTTACTGTCAGTCAACAAGCATTTGTTAAGTACATGCTATGTGCCAGGGGGAAAAGAAAGAAAGAGAGAGAGAGGGAGGGAGGGAGGAAGAAAGAAAGAGAGAGAGAGAGAGAGAGAGAGAGAGAGAGAAGAAAGACAGACAGACAGAAAGAAAGAAAGAAAGAAAGAAAGAAAGAAAGAAAGAAAGAAAGAAAGAAAGAAAGAAAGAAAGAAAGAAAGAAAGAAAGAAAGAAAGAAAGAAAATCCCTGTCAAGGAGCTCACATTCTGATAGGGAAAAAAGTGAAAATCATTATACATACTAGACATATAAAGCACAAATGGAAGGTAATCTCAGAGGGAAGGCACTAGCAGTGGAGGAAGGGAGGGGAAGGAAAGAGAGAAGGAAAAAGTCTCTTGCCAAAGGTAGGACAGCTGTTTTTATTTTCTTCTGGAACCCTCCTCACCTCTTCCCAATCAAATATTATCTCATCTGATCCTCACAACAACCCTGAGATAGGTGATATCAACCCCATTTTACAGTCGAAGAAACTGAGGCAAACAGAAGTTAAGTGACTTGCCCAGGGTCACAGAGCTAGTTAGCATCACAGGTCTTTGTAACTCTAGACCCAGCACTGTATCCACTTCTCCACCAACTTACCAGAATATTTTGGAATTTCTTTTTTGCAGTTCAGGATCACAGAATGACAGAAGTAAAAGGGAACTCAGAGATCATCTAATCCACCCTCTCATATAACAGAAGAGGAAACTGGAGGCCTGGAGGGAACTGGCTTCTCCAAGAACATACAGATGATAAATGGAATAGCTATATTTTTTTCCTCTGGATAAGCTTCTCTTTCTACTAAGCCACACTGCCTTACAAAGCTTGCAGCATGTTTCTGAACATCCCCCATGGTGGCATCTTTTATTTACTAAGAGTAGATTTGGTGGTAGCATGGTACGTACAGTGGGGGAAATATTTGGAGTCAGAAAATATGGGTTCAAATCCTGGCTTCAAATACTTAATAATTGTGTGACTTTGCACAAGTCTTCCTTGGCCTGGTGTTTGGGTAATAGGCATATAATCCATGGGTGGGCCCATACCGCAACAAAGCACTAACGGTGCACTTCATTGGAAAGATTGTCTTTTATTTGACCAAGAAGAGAATGTTGTGGCTAGATCACTAGATCAAGGAAAAAAAAATGCCTTCTAGCTCTATTGCTCTGGAAAGAGATGCATTGATCACACTGAGGCCTTGATGAAATGGAGAAATGCCTGATGTCTATATGGTCTCCACCAAATAGATACATGATCAGAGGAAATTTCATTCTGGAATAAGTTTGAACTTAAAAATATGTCTGAAAATTCCATTTCTAGAACGGTGAGTTATGTAGAGTCAGTTTTCAAAGGAAAAATGCAAAACATCCGTAACAATACGAAAATTTCTCCCAATCACTAATAATTGGAGAATTGCAAATTAAAGCAACCCTAAGGTCCTACTTCACCCCCACCAGATTAGCAAAGACGACAAAAAAGGAAAATTACAATTATTGGAGGGCGGTAGAGAAGTAAGTATGCAAATGTGCTTTTTTAAATAGTCGATTTTAAATTTTAATTAGTTTAATTGACTAACTCCCCTCCCCCAGTGAGCATTTTTTTTATAAACCCTAAAAATAAAGTCTTCAATATATAGCTGCATAATCTAGGAAAAACAAAAAACCAACAAACAAAACCACATATTATCCATGTTTGTAAATGCTGCATTTGAAGTTCATCACCTCTGTCACAGAGCAAGAGGCATGTTTCAACATCACTTTCTGGTAATTGTGGTTTATCACTGTGTTGGTCAGAGTTCTAAAGTCTTTCAAAGTCATTTTTCTTTACAATACTATTATAGTATAAATTTCCCTATTTCTACTCATTTTGCTCTGTGTCAGTTCATTAAGATCTTCCAAGTCTCCTCTCAGATTGTCCATGTTGTCATTCCTTATGGAGCATTCTATTCCATTCCACTGTATTCCATTCCATTCATATACCACAATCTGTTTAGTCATTCCCAAACAGAACACTCCCTTAGTTTCCCATTTCAGATTGCCATAAAAGAGTTGTTACTGATATTTTATACATGTATTAATCCTTTTTCCCTTTATTTCTTTGGGATCGTAGGCCTAGTAGTGGCATATTTGGGTCAAAGGGTAACTTTTGGGGCATAGTTCCCAATTGTTTCCATACACTATGAGTGGAGCCATGAATTAGTCTAGTGTAACCATTCTCAAAAACAATTTGGAACTATACCCAAATATTTATTAAGCCACATGTACCACTTCTAGGCCTAATCAGAGACCATAGGAAGAAGACAACAGTCTATATGTATAAAATATTAATAGCTACTCCTTTTCCATTAGCAAGGAACTGGAAGATTTGAATGAACAAGTATAAAAGTGAAGTGAATGGAACTGAAAGACTTTGTAAAACAGCAACAGCATTAACAACAAAAATAACTGAAAGATTTTAGAACTTTATTCAATGCAAACATCTTTTGAGAAGACTAATGACGATTCACATTACAGCTCTTAAAAGAGAAGTGATGGACTTAGATTTCAAAATGAGGAATATGTTTTTAGACACAGCTAATTTGGGAATTTGTTTTGCTGTGACAATGCATAATTTCTTACAAGGGCTTTGTTTTTATTTTATTTTCCAATGAGAAGAGTGAAAAGGCAAGGGGGAATTGGGATAGTGTACCCCCCCCCAAAAAAAAAGAAAAGGAAAAAATAGAACAAAGGGTCATTGAGGCATATTTTTTTAATGGAGGGGGAAAAAACAACAAAGGAAGACCAGAAATAAGGTTAGACAAGCAAGACAGCTTTGAAAACTACAAATCAAACTGTACATAACAGAGACCTGAAGTTCAAGGTAAAATCCTCCTTTTCTGTTCTATACAAATATAATATAATATATATATATATATATGCATATATATACAAATATACATGAGGCAGCTAGGTGGCATGAAGGCTAGAAGACTGGGCTTGGAATCGGTAAGGCTTGTCTTTCTGAGTTCAAATCCAGTTTCAGATATTTCGTAGCTGTATGTCCCTGGACAAGTCACTTAACCCCGTTTTCCTCAGCTTCTCATCTGTAAAATGAGCTGGAGAAGGAAATCACAAACCACTCCTGTAACTTTGCCAAGAAAACCCCCAAAATGGGGTCATGGAGAGTCAGACAAGATTGAAGTGACTGAACAACAGCAATGTATGTAAATACCCATTCTATTTGGTGTTTTAAATTCAGTTCTGGAATCACATCAAACAGAGGTACTTCATCTCTCCATTATCTCTCCATTCACATCACTTTGCAAAGGAAAATACCTTGCCCTGGCCACCACTCCCTTATTAATATTGTTTCCCCGATTCAGATGTAATATCCTTAAGGACCCAGACCATCTTCACTTTTATATTTGTATTCCTTGTGTTTTGTTACAGTACTTGAGACAAATTATATACTTAATAAATGCTCATGCTTAATAAATTTTCAATTACTGATTTCATTCATCAAAATGAGAGGTCAGAAGATCTGGATTAAAATCTCAGTTCAGTCATTAACTACTTTTATGACCTTGGGCAAGTCACTAGACTTTTCTGGGCCTCAGTTTCCCCATCTAAAAAATGAGGGAATATGGTCTCCAAAGTCCCAACCCATGATACCATAATCGTAAAGAAAACTCGACTCCATATAAAAGGTTCTAATAGTCCTAGAACTTTGTACACACTATATAACATTGAATAATTAAGCCAGTTGGGGCAGGCGGTGGGAGAGCAGAGGAGGGGGGAAAAAGGGAAAGAGGCAAAGTGAAGCAAGAGAAAATGAGAGGAGGTAAAAAACCATGTTAAAAGCAGCAGTCTGGAAAAGAACCTGGCTCTCTGCCTAGGAGATAGACATCTGTAGGAAAAGGAAGGAACCGCTGATTAACAACTGCGTAAGAGCCGGCAGGCCTTAGCATCTAAAGGAAATCGGATCCTATTCAAAGGAAATCAAAAAGAAATCTGATCCCGACTCAGCTGTCAATTGATGGGAGATTGATGGTGTGACCATGCCCTGTCTCTGATTAATATAAATGCTTATAGCTTTTATCCTCCCCAAACTCCCTCTTCCCTGTCTCCTTCCAACCCCATTTTACTGTTGGGAGGATGAAAAAACTCCAGAGAAAAAAAAAATTCAGAAGTCCCAGGCTACAAAAGAAAGAGGCCTGCAGGACTGAGCCAGATGCTTACAGAGAGTTTAACGGTGGGGAACAGTTTGTTTTCAGAATTCATCCTGTAGTTTACTCACTCTGGATCACTAATTATATGGTGAGGCCCAGCCTAAACAGATGTTACATCTGCAAGTCATGTTGCTTGGGTTATTCTGAAGTTCGGCTTGCACTGTGTGACTGGGACATTACGTCAAGAGTAAGTTCAAAGGATTCCTTTGTCCTTTGAAAGGATCCTGATACTGGAGAATAGTTCTGTGTTAGACCTGAAAAAGCAGTAAAATAGAGGTCAAGAGACTTGGGTTCGAATCTCATTTGTGGCCATTATTTGTGCTTTCTTGGTCAAATAATATAACTTCTCTGGTTTTGAGTTTCCTCCTCCAAAAAATGAGGGACATTAGACTATATGAACTCCAAGGAGTGTGCTGGTAAATGTTTCTCAGTAGGCTGGGTTAGGGAAGTATGAGAGGGGGTAAAATATGTATATTTTATTGTTGTTCAGTCATGTCCTACTTTTTGTGACTCCATTTGGGTTTTCTTAGCAAAGATACTGGCATGGCTTACCATTTCCTTCTCTAGCTCATTTTACAGATGGAGAAACTGAGGCAAACAGGGTTAAGTGACTTGCCCAGGGTCACACAGCTAGTAAGTGGTCTAAAGGCAGATTTGAACTCAGGTCTTCCGGATTCTAGGCCCAGCACTCTATCCATTACACTACCTAGCTGCCCATAAATGTATGTAGGACACACTTTTAAGTTTATTCTGCATTATTAAATTTTTTTTTCCTTTACTCTCTTTAGTCTAGATAATCAAAAGAACAAATGCCATAAGGTAGGTAATGTTCTTGACTTGCAAGTGAATTGGATTTAAGTGAGGGCTGTGGAACATCACCAGCCTCACACTCTCCTCCAGAGCAGTCTGGGTCCAGTGACAAGATATAGATCAGGACAACTGAAGCGGTGGGAGACCTTGGCCTGTTAAAGCTAAGGTGTTTCCCAGGTCTCAGTTTGTCCAAGGTAACACCCATCAGTGATTAAGGCTAGGTAAGAAATGAGGCAAAAAACAAAACAAAAAAAACAAACTGCTTTTACCTACTCAAAAAAAAAAAAAAAGTGGCACAGTGGATAGAGTGCCAGGGCCTGGAGTCAGGAAGACCCCTCTTCCTGAGCTCAAATCTAGCCTCAGATACTTACTACTTGTGTGACCCTGGGCAAGTCACTTAACCCTGCCTGCCTCAGATAAACAAGAACACTACTAATCAAATCCTGGTTTCTAGCAATTGCCTATTTCAGAATTGTAAATGCTTACACCGAAAATATAATAATCAGCTCCCTAAGCTTATTTGAGTTAGCTCCAATACAACCCTGTCTCTCAGGTAATTTCCAGCCTTAACTACTCACATACCCATTGTTTAGTTTTAAGGTGAACCATGGGCAAGTAGATTTAGACCATAGATTTATAGTGAGAAGACACCTGTGAGATTCTCTATTCCAGGAGCTCTTTTTTGGGCCATGGACCCCTTTGATAGGTGGAACCCATAAAAGCCTGGTGGAGCCTATGAATTCTTTCTCAGAATAATGTTTTTAATTGCATAAAATAAAATGCTTAGTATTACAAAAGAAAGGAAAACAAAACTTGGTATAACTTTTCCAATCCAAATTCAAGAAATCTCTGAAATATAGAGTCCATCCAACTCCTTCATTTTACAAATTAGTAAAATAGGTACTAGGGAGATGGCACTCACCCAATGTCATACAGAAAGGAAAGCAGCCCAGAATCACAGAGTCTGTAGGAGCTAGACCTAGAGGAGACCTTGAAAGTCAACTGGTCCAATGTCTTCATTTTACAGAAAAAGAAACTGAGGCCTGGAGAAGTCAAGTGTCTTGTCCTCAAGCCTCTTGACATACTCTCTGTACCTGTACCTGTACCACTTCCATATGCACTTATAAGACTGTCACAAGTAAATAACAACAGAAACAGCTTAGAGAGATACTTTTGTGGGTTTTTTTTTTTATGACTGATCAAATCCTGCCTCCAATACTTACTAGCTGTGTAACCCTGGGCAAGTCATTTAACCTCTCTGGGCCTCAATTTCCCCATCCGTAAAATGTGGATAATAATAGCATCTACCTCCGAGGGTTGCTGTGAAAATAAAAATGGGATATCTGCAGAATGCTTTGCAAACTTTGCTGTGCTATATAAATAATAGCTATTGTTGGTGTTGTCACAATTGCTTAATTATGATCACCATTATCAAGCCCCAGGTGAATGAGCAGGTATAATAATGACCTTTCTTCCAATCCCACGAATTACATTTTAAATACCATCCTCTGTTGGTTTTTCTTTGAGGTTGCGACTTTGACAATTGTCGTATATCAAGTTGTCAGGAAGTCGGCCTGGTTATTTTGTCCCTCAACGAATATCTAGGCTCAGTAGTAAGAGTACAATATTTAGAAAGTAACTCTGAGAACGAGTTTCTCAGTGCAGCGCTAATCCTAATCTCCACTAGGTGGCAGTGACGTCCCAGCAACTATTGCTGCCGTGATCCAGCCCCCAGCGCTGATCCTGAAGCTGCAGAACAGGGAAGGTTGGGGGAAATTAACATTATCAATCTTCAGATAACTTTCCCCCTCCCCCCCGCCTCATTTTCTTAGTGGGTTAGGTCCATTAAACTCATAATCAAGCCCCTAGAAAATCCCCTTCTATCTCCCATCACTTCTAATTGGTATCCTTCCCTCAACGTCTGTGTGTATCCCTGCAACGCCCTCTCCCTACATTTCCACTTACTAAAATCCCTCCAGTCTTGCTCTGCTCAAACCCCATCTCTTCAGTGAAGCCTTCCTCGGTTGCCTCAAACTCATCTGGACCTTATCTCTCGCCCTGGAAATTTCTAGCTCTCATTCTCCGGGCTTATCTCCTCCGCCCCATTAAAAATGCTGCCCTCCAGGGCAAGATTCTCTTCTCATTGGTTTGGGCTTTTTTTATTGCTTACAATGCCTGTAATGCTTTCCACATTTTATGTGTTCAATAAATTTTTATTGAGTCTTAAGATTTACTGACCATAATATTAAAAAAAAGAAAAAAATCTCACTTCCACAGGAACTCGTATGAAGTAGTGATGTCTTAAATCATTCTATATTTCCAAAAAAAATGCAGTTCATATGCTTTCAAGTTCAGTCAACAACTAGAACTAAGCTTATGCTCCAAGGCCTACAGGAGGGTCCTAAGGGATCTGCTTTAATGAAGTAGATAAGAGTGATTGGTGATTAACATATTAATTGCATGTGAGGGAGGTGCTTCCAAAGTTCTTAAGGATGCTTAGAAGCAGTCTGGATCCGCTCATCTCAAAGGACTGTTGTGAAAGCTAGCTATAAATACTGCTTAGGAGAGTTCAATGCGCTGGGCAAATAGGGAGTATTATTGCCATCACCATGAATAATATTAACGCTGCACATACAAAAATCGTAAGCATCCCTCCCACTACCACACAACACACATCCGTCAGCCATCCAATCTTATTTAGTTTGTCTAGTGAACCTTTGTCCCTTAGATACAAAGGCAAACTTCAACCCTACCCCTGTCTGATTTATCACAAATTACAAATCTGTGACATCCAAATCAATGGATTTTATGAGGAATAGTTTAATTCATTCCACAATTCAATTTTTCAAGCAAATTGGCTCAAGCTTTCTCCACCCCCCTTCTCCTTCCCATGATGAGACCCAAGGGATTGACTTCCCTCAGAATCCTGGGTTGCATATGGGGCTGGAAGCCAGGGAATTCTTTATCATATGTCTCCCACTGACCAGCTGTGTGGCCTTGGGCAAGTCCCTTACATCCTGTGTCTCATTTCCACATCTGAAAATGAAGGATAATAACTTCTCACAAGGGGCCATATAGATTGGTGAGTTAATAGCTATAAAACATTTGGATGACATAAAAGAACAAATTTTTAGTCTTCTTTATTTGGAAGAAAGCCTGCCTGTAAACTGGGACACTCGGACGCTGTTTCTCTTCACAAAGATCATCTCCTGGCTTAAAGAATCACTTTAACCTGGTGGAACAAGCTAAGTGGTTCAGAATTTACTCATGTCTGAGTAATGAATGAGATTCCGCATTCTCTTGCCTTTGGAGGGTCTGCTTATCAGACTATTGCAGATACACACCAGTTTGTGACCAATTTTCTGCCTCAGAGGGATGTTATATCTATCATGAGGCAGGAAAAGAACTGAGGTCTAATTTAAGTCTCTGGGGTTGGAAGGGCTGTCCTTGCTTGCAGGGCTCTACAGGGGATAAAGAGGAGAGCAAGAATCCCCACTGCTTTAGCCAGTCACAGTATCTCAGAGTTGGAAAGGACTTCAGAGGCCATCTAGTCCAATCTGTAACTGAGCAAGATGTTCCTTCAACAGCAAACCCAACAATAGTCAACCAACCCCTGCCTGAAGACCTTCAGTACAAAGAAACCCCCTATTTCCCAAAGCAACTCAGTCTGCTTTTGGATAGCTTTAATTAGAGAACCTTTGGTCTAGAGCTGTAATAGACAGTAATCTTAGAATGAGAAAAATGAAAACACCACTGAATGTAGAATCAGAAGAAGTGAGTTTGAGGTGACAATCTGGTTCTGTGGGAGTTTGGAAGAGAATCTCCTAAGGGCTTCTCTCATTGCAATGGAGATTCTATCTATACACCTCACAAGTTGGCCAGCTTAGATGAGAGCAAGCTTGAAAAGCTAGAGAATGTCTAAAAGAGGGTAGGTAGGATGGTGGAAGGTCTGAAGATAATGCTATGAAAAGATCAATTAAAGAAATTGGGAGTGTTCAGCCCAGAGAAGATAGATAGGCAGGCAGGCAAAGACATAGACAAATGGAAATTTTTAATTAATTTTTTTCTCAAATATATGTAAAAAAATTTTTTCAACATTTTTTAGAAAAAAATTTGTTTTCTCTCCTTCCTCCCACTCCTTCCTCACCCATTGAGAAGGCAAGCGACTTGATATAGATTATACACATGCAGTCATGCAAAACACATTTCCATATTAGCCATGTTAGAAAAGAAAATCACAGACCAAAAAACCCTAAAACAAGAAGATAGTCTTTAAAAATAGTACGCTTTGACCTGCATGCAGACTCCATTAGTTCTTTTTCTAGAAGTGGATAGTGTTTTTCATCATAAGTCCTTCAAAATTGTCTTGGATCATTGAATTACTGAGAATAGCTAAGTTATTCACAGTTGATCGTCCTAACAATACTGTTGTGACTACACACAACGTTCTCCCGGTTCTGCCCACTTCACTCTGCATTAGTTCATATAAGTTTTCCCAGATTTTTCTGAAACCATCCCACTTGTCATTTCTTATAGCACAATACTATTCCATCACAATCATATACTACAACTTGTTCAGCCATTCCCCAATTGGTGGGCATACCC
Organism: Phalanger gymnotis; assembly: GCA_028646595.1. Classification (NCBI taxonomy): domain Eukaryota; kingdom Metazoa; phylum Chordata; class Mammalia; order Diprotodontia; family Phalangeridae; genus Phalanger; species Phalanger gymnotis. The sequence goes on from CM053627.1 coordinate 64,043,198, forward strand.
TCGATTTCCAATTTTTTTGCCAACATGAAAAGAGCTGCTATAAATATTTTTGCACATATAGGTCCTTTTGCTTTTTCTTTGATCTCTTTGGGATACAGATCTAGTAGTGGTATTGCTGGATCAAAGGGTATGCATGGTTTTATACCCCTTTGGGCATAGTTCCAAATTGCTCTCCAGAAGGGTTAAATCAGTTCACAATTCCATCAACAATGCATTTGTGTCCCAATTTTTCTACCCCCCTTCAATCTTTGTCATTTTCCTTTTCTGTTCTATCAATCAGTCTTATAGGTATGAAGTGGTACCTGAGAGTTGATTTAATTTACATTTCTCTAATCAATCATGATTTAGAGTTTTTTAATATGACTGTAGATAGCTTTAATTTATTCTTCTAAAAACTACCTGTTCCTATCTTCCGACCATTTGTCAATTGGGGAATGATTTGTATTTTTGTGAATTTGATTCAGTTCTCTACATATTTGAGAAACTGGTTCTTTATCAGAGAAACTTGAAGTAAAAAATATTTTTCCCCACTTACTTTCCTTTTAATCTTGGCTTCATTGATTTTGTTCATGCACAAACTGTTTAATTAAATAGAACATTGTTAAATATTTTCTACGTGCTAGGCATTGTACTAAGCACCAGCTAAGGCAACAAGCCAACCTCTACGCTCAAATAGCTTATGCTCTAAAGGGATAATACAACACAAAATAGAAGAGTTGGGAAGTGGGGAGAGAATAGCAAATACACTCTCTGTAGGCAAGGAGGAGGAGAAACGTAGAGAGTGAGTCCAGGCATCAGTGAGCTGAAACATGGTTGGAATCCTTCCTAAAATAGTGATTCCAGCAATAGAATCGTCTACAAAGAGAGCAAGACCTCACAGCAGAGGTATCTCCATGGGGCACAGTAGATAGAGCACTGGACCTAGAATCAAGAAGACCTGAGTTCAAATTCAGTCTCCAACACTAACTAGCTTTGTGACCCTGGGCAAGTCACTTACCTTTGTCTGCTTCAGTTTCATCATGCATAAGACAGACTTAATAATAGGACCTACCTAACAAGGTGTTGTGAGGATCAAATGAGATAACATTTGAAAAGCACTCTGCAAATCTGAAAGTACTATACACATGCTAGCCTTTCTTGCTATTATTATTAAGTGAGGATACAGAAGAGAAAAAGTCTAGAGAGTAAGTCCAGGTGTGAGTGAGAGCTTCTTCCTGGAAAGACTCAGGGGTATATAATAACCAGCTTCAAGTTTCTGAAAGGTTGTTAAGAAGAAAGAGGATTAGCTTGGTTCTACTTAGCCCCAGGGGATAGACCTAGAAATAATGGACAGAAGCAGCAAAGACAGAATCGTAGATTGATATAAAGGAAAACTTCATAACAATGTTGTTGAGTCATTTTCAGTCGTGTCCAACCCTTCATGACTCCATTTGGGGTTTCCTTGGCAAAAATACTAGAGTGGTTTGCCATTTCCTTCTCTAGCTCATTTTACAGGTAAGGAAACTGAGATAGAGAGCAGTTAAGTGAGTCGCCCAGGGTCATACAACTAGTAAATGTCTGAGGTGGGATTTTAACTTAGAGCTTCCTGACTGTGATCTCAGCACTCTACTTAATATTCTACCTAGCTGTCTCATATCTTTTAAGTGGGTAAAACCCTGGACCTTGAATCAGAGAGTTACTATCTCTCCACTCTGGCTTCCTTTTCTTTCTCTTCTTCCCACACACTCTCTCTCTCCAACCCACCCACCTCCACACTCCTTTTGCTGCCCCCAAATGACTCAGAGTCTAGCTTTCCAGTTCTGGGAAAACAAGCCACTTCCATCTCCTTTGTATCAATGAGGGTTCATGTGAAAGGGTAGTCTTCAACATTGCTTCTTTATGTGCATTTTCCCTGCAGTCCCTCATGCCTGGAATTCTCTCCTTCCTCATCTCTGCCTCCTGGTTTTGCAGGGTTGCTTCTAGTCCCAGCTAAAATCACATCTTTGACAAGAAGCTTCCCTGATGCCTCTTAATGGTAGTGCTTTTCCTCTGCTGGTTGTCTCCAGCTTATCCCCCATAAATCTTGTTTGTATATAGTCATTTGCATGTTATCTCCCCTGTTAGAAGTGCAAGCCCCTTGATAGCAGGGACTGTCTTTTGCCTTTCTTTGTATCTCCATTGCTTAGCCCAGTACCTGGCATATGATAGATGCTTAATAAATGCTTGTTGACTATATTTAGATGGATATTTATGTATCCTTTTAGGCTCCATTTTCTTTTTTTACTGAAGATTTTCCTTTCCTTTTTTTTTTGTTTTATCTTTGTGATTTAATATTTTATTTCTCCTAATTACATGCAAAAACAATCTTGAACATTCTTTTTTTATTTTGAGCTCCAAATTCCTTCCCTCCCTCCCATCATTGAGAAGGCAAGCAATTTTATATAGGTTATACATGTGTAATCATTAGGCTCCATTTTCCACAAATCAGTACCTGTGAATTTTACTCCTACGATTTATTAAATACCCTTGTCTTTGTGTGTGTGTGTGTGTGTGTGTGTGTGTGTGTGTGTGTGTGTGTGTGTGTTGTTTTCTTGGCAAACATCCACAATTCATCCACACGTTTTCTTGGCATCGGTCCATTATACTGTCCTTCTAACATTGACCATTTCCATCTTGTATTATCTTTGCCTGTTTACTAGGTATGAATTAAATACTTGGCTTTTATCCCTCTTATTATTAGTGACCTGGAGCAATCTTGCGATTGGTAGTTAAGACTTTGCAATTCTTCCTTTAAAAGTTTCCTTTAACAACTTATTCACTGGGAAATAGCTCTTGGTCATATAGACTTAAATATAAATTTTATTATTGCCCTATTTCCTAGCTTTCGAGGCCTTCTACTGTCAGGCCTGATATCTCTCTGTCTCTGTCTCTCTGTCTCTCTTTGTCTTTCTCTGTCTCTCTCTCTCTGTGTCTCTGTCTCTGTCTCTGTCTCTGTCTCTCTCCTTACAACTCCCAGACTCAATCTTTTGGTTGTTTGCAAAGATACCACATTCATTTGCACCTCTATACCTTCATGTATTTTGCTCATCTCACAGAGAATGCATGGGAAGCAGTGTGGCATGATAGAAAGAATGCTGGCCATGGGCTCAGATCTCTCTTCTGACACTTATTATCCGTCTCCATGGGTGTCAATCTCGCTAAGCCTCTGTATCTAAAATGGGAAAAATAACACCTTCAAGACAAGGCCTGAGAGTGATGATGTGTGCATAAGAAACTTTCACGATCTTCAATAGCTCTAGGAATCTGTCACCTAGAAGGCCCAGCTCTCTTCCTTCTACTTATAGAAATCCTATCTGGCCTTGAAGACTAGAAATTTGGACCACTGAATCTTAGTCATAAGGGACCTTCATGGCCAACTAGTCCAGCTTGTACCTGAATGAGAATCCCCACTTCCACATAGTCAATAAATATCATCCAGGTTTTGCTTGAAGACCTGCAATGATGGGAAAACCAGATAGTACTTACATAGCACTTTTGCAAAGCACTTTCCAGCATTATTTCACTATTTTTTCCCAACACAGTCTGTTTCATTTCTGGACGGTTCTAATTGTTAGGAAATTATTCCTGACATCCAAGCTAAACTTGCCTCTTTGCAACTTCCACCCATTGCTCTGAGTCTTACTCTCTGAGGCCTAAGAGGGCTATTCCAATTTATTTTCTATGTGACAGTCCAATCTGAAGAAAGATATAACATTCCAGGCTCAACCTCTGCCTTGAGTCATTTTTCCCCTTCCTGGCAAAAATATTCCCAGTTTCTTCAACTTAATCCTTAAATGTGTAACGATGATTAGCCTGGCCCCCACTTCTTAAAGGACAGTGTTACATTTTACCCCAGAGCTCTCCGGTATCCCTAAGGGGCTTTGGAGGGAGTCTAGGCTATCTGTTATTGACTCCAGCCCTCCCTGATGGTGTCCTCCAATTGTAGGGGGTCTGCATCCAAGTTCCATTTAACTATTTAACCTTTGGATTAACTTTTACAAAGGAATATGTACTTCCAAGATATTGCAAGAATAATTATACAAATATTCCCTCCAACACCAAGGCATAATACTTGCCACCACTGCCACCACCACCACCACAACTACCCCCCCACCTCCACCCCCCCCTCCAAACCCCACCCCGGTCCCCCTCCCCAGCCACCTCATACTCTAAAGAGGAGAAGGGTGGTAGATTGACAGATTAGCTCAGTTCCTGTATAACACGGTTCCAAGTCCAAACCCCGCCCCCTTGGGATTTAGTCCTGGACATCCTGGCTTCTTGGGGCTTCCCTGCTGGGCTGGCTGACTGTATGACCAGCCTAGAATCCTGCCTCCAAGGTTGCCAAGGCTCCACTTCCAGTTACAATAAGGATTCAACTGCCTGCACCTAGAATTGAGAACAAATGAAAAAGGTCAAACTAAAACCCCAACCCCATTTTTCAGTGCTACTGGGTAAAAGAGGAGGGGAAGGGGAGGTAGCCCTTCCCGCCTGCCCCATCCACCTCACTCCACCCCCACCAGTTCAGTTCATGATGCTTTACTGTGAGTGAATTTAGACCTTAGACCTTTCTGGATGCAGCTGAAAGAGATCAAGAGTGTCCCGATGTGGTCATTTATAGCCCGTTCCAGCCTTGAAGCCAATGGAAAGAAGCTCCTACCATCACCCCCATTCCTGATAGAGGGAATTTAAACTTCTCCATTACCCTACTTGTCCTCCTCTAGAGGCCTTCTCCAGCTTTGTCAATGTCCTTCCAAAAATGAATGCCTAAATGATGCCCAAAACTGAACACAAATACTGCAAATATGGGCTGGCCGAGGCAGAACATTCAACTCAAGGCCCCTGCCAAAGCCTCACTTCAGCACAAAGTAAAAGTATTTTGTTATGTTTCCTGTTATTTCAGGTGTTAGCCTCTTGTCTCCTCACTAGAAAAGTTTCCACCAGCAGAGGGAAAATGTTTTATATTTAATAGTAATAAGGATAGGTCGCATCTGTGCAATGCCTCACAGCTTTTCAATGCTCTCATTCCTGTACTTTGTTTTACCTCATCCTCAGTACTCATGTGAGGTAGAGAGGTTTTATGTGGGGTAAGACAGGTAGCATGCAACTAGAATCCCTAATTTGTAGCCAAAAAGTTAAGTGATTTAAGCAAGATCATGCAATAGATAAGGCAGAAAGAGGGAGAGATTGGACCTAGGTACAAATTCTAGCTCTGACCCTTACTAACTGTGTGAGTAAGTAGCTTTATCTCTGGTCCTCAATTTCCTCGTCTGTTAATTGAGGGAGGTTAATCTAAATTATCTCCAGCTCTAAATGGGTGACTATGAGTCAATAATTGGAAGCAGTAGGAAGCATTCTGACTTGTCTTTCTACTTTCTACCACCTGTCTTCTTCTATGTTCCAAACAGCACCTAGCATTTAAAAGACCAATAGGTGCTCCATAAACACTCATCAATTAACTGACTTATTTCTTGCGTCTTTGGCCACCATTTTGAAACTTATCATTATGAGAGTCAATGTGCTACAGTAGAAAGAGTCCTGGCTCTGACATCAGGGGACTTGGATTGAAATTTGACCTCTGAGGTCCTTGGACATGTCATTTAACTTTCCAAACCCCAGTTTCTTAACGTATAAAATGAGGAGGTTGAATTAGATGGTCTCTAAAGTCCTTTTTACCTCCATCTAGGACCATATGGGCAAGTCATTTAACCTCCCTAAATCTCAGATTCCCCATATGTAAAATGAAGGAAGTGGAGTAGATGACCTCTAAAGTACCCTCTACCTCTATCTATGACCATATGATTCTGGTTATCTTGCTATCATCCATCTGAGTGGAACTCTTGCTCTCTGGTAGTCTCTACTCTAGGTCTTTGCTATGATAATTTGGTCTTGCAATTAGATTCTAAGTAAGGTGCATAGATGGTACTGGTGATACCACCTTAAGAGTAAATATGTCCTGTGTAGCAGTTCCAACCCTAACAACCCTATGATCCATTGGAGACAGAGAGGTAGTTGGCTTATCTGAGATGAAACGATGTCATCTCGAGATTGATCTGCCTCTCCTGAAAGCATAAGGAAATCATTTGTCATTCCACTGGGGAAGTAGCAGTTGATAGCAGCTTTTAGCTTTGCAGTAGTAAGAAGGAATTTTCATTGCTCTCAGTGTTTCCCCAATACAGGTTATACTAGAGCCTTAATCAGAATCAATTTCCAAAACAAATACAGAGTCCCAGACACTCAAAGGCCATCCGCTTCTTCTCATCCCCAAGCGAGAATCTTCTCTACAGGAAGCTGACAAATGTTCATCAAGTGTTTGCGTGGAGGCCTCAGGTCAGGGGGAGCCCCGTTCCACTCTGAGGTACCTCTAATTGTTGAGAAGTCTTTTTGCTGTTGTCAAGCCCAATTATGCCTCTCTACAATGTCCACCCACTGCTTACCAGTCTACCCTTCCCCTGCCAACATCACTTCACTAATAAATAATCTTGAAATATTGTCTTCAAAAGAAAGTCTGAACTTCCATGGAATGGTGGAAAAGGGGCTAGATTCGGAGCTGAAGGACCTGAGTTCAGCTCCTGGCTCAGATACTTACCAGATGTGGGACCTTGGTCAAGTCATTTTATTTCTTTGAGCTCCAGATTCGTGACATGGAAATGTCTCTCTGCTGAAAGGAGGGAGACATTAAACCTCTCATTTACATGGAAGAAAACTGAAAGGACAAGTGACCCACTGTCATAAAACTGGTCAGTGACAGAAAGGTGACTCCCACTCAGGTCTCCTGACTCCTAGCTCAGTGTTCCTGCCATTGAACAACACCATAGTCTTCAGGAAGAGGCACAACTTTGGCTCTTAATTGCCACCCGATTGTTAGTATCAGCACACAGTGGTCACTCAGTAAAGACTTTCAGAACCGAAAGTTGGTTTTTCATTGTAAGCTACTACAATCAGTGTTTTATTTTTCTAAAGGGAGAAAAAAAAAACATCTTCAATGTCATGTTGACATGACCTTAGATAACAAGCCTTTACTGGGAATCTAAAAATAACAGTAACAGTAAGCAGTTTCAGAATCAACACTCTTTCAAATATCTAGAAATAAAGGTTACAATTTTCTAATAATTTATGTCATTTTTGGAAAAAAAAATCATTTTTCTACTTGGCATTGAGAGATAAATGAAATACTTATGGTTTTTACAAGTTCTGAGGATCCTTATCTCAAGTCCCGATCTCACTGACTCTCATCTTCCAGAGCAAGGCTAGCTATGTCTACTCTTCAAGGTTATGGTAGTCATGCCTGAGAGATTAAAGGCATCTCTCTTTAATGCATCAGCTTGAGCTGATAGCATTGTAGTGTTTTCTCCCCAATGTCAATCAACACTTGGTATTGCCTCAGTATTATATGAAAATAGCAACAATCATAACAATAAATATTTATATAGTACTTACTCTATGCCAGGCACTCTGCTAAGTGCTTTATAATGATCTCATTTGATGCTCTCAATAACCCTGGGAGGTAGGTGACATTATTGTCCCCATTTTACAGTTGATGAAACTGAGATAACTAGAGGGTGAAGTGACTTGCCCAGGATCACACAGCTAATAAGTGTCTGCAGCTGGATTTGAACTCAGATCTTCCTGACTCCAGGTCCAGTGTTCTAATTGGTACCTATGTTAATTATTAATTAATTAATTAATGATTGGTGCCTATGTTAATTAATTAACTGATTAACATAAATTAGCTTTTATAAAAGGATATTTACTGAGAAGATATAGCAAGAACAGAAACACAAACATTTACCCCAACATCTGGAAACATACTATCTTTTTAATCACCTTGGTCCCTCGAGAGAGTGGACTAAAATTTAAAGCAAATTCTATGGAGCATTTTCCCCACTGAGTTCACTTCTGAATATAGTATACACTGGACAAGTCAGAATCTTGAGTAGGGTTTGTTTCCCACTCTGCAGGGATGCCCTGGTACCTTGACTGGTAGCCAACTTTAGCTTGGACTCCCATTACTGGACTTGTGGTAGCTGATCTTCCCTAGTTTTTGAAGTTTACAAGATCATAGCCATTTCTAGTCTTCCTTCACTTAAAAGCAAGAAAGAACAAACACAAAGAGGTAGAGAATAGAGACTTGTATTCAGGACCATGTGGCTGTGAGCGGAGAGATTAAGGCTAAAGATCGTTCTCCCAACCCAGAGGCTTAGAGCCATGTGTCTTCCCTTGATTACAGCCTGAGAGGAGAAAGAAAACAAGTTGTCTGGTTGGTGTCTCTAAAAGTATTCTCAATTCCAGCTCAGTGGCCAATAAACGTCTCCTTCATGTGGTAATCAGAATGGAAACAATCCTTGCATATGCTCAATTGCACCTTGGAATTACATCAGCAGAAAACATTGTACATCCTCATAAGGACTCAGTTCATATACCTACTTAAATATGTATGTGCTGTGCCCGGCTAGAATATGAGCTGTTTGAGAGCAAAGATTATTTCATTTTTGTCTTTGTATCCTTGAACTTAGAGCAGTACCTGGTACATAATAGGATCTTAATAAATGCTTATTGATTCATCACAAAATTAAGGAAAGAAAATCCCCGCTCAAATTGTTTAATAGAGATACTAATGCCCTTATAATCACAGTTTCGTTATGTTTCACCTTAAATATTGTATGAAAAGCTTCACCACATGTGGTCATTTAACTCAGTTTGGGGTACCCTTCAACTCTAGATTCTATGATCATAAATGCCCATTATCTACACAAATGAAGAGAAGACAAAGCATCACAAACTTAAAGCTAGAGGGAGCTTTAGAGGTCTTAATTATCCACCACTGTCTCATTTTGTAGATAATGAAATTCTGTAGAGATATCAAAGATAAAGGATCAAATAAAGACTTTAGACTTGATAAGATTTGTTTTGGGAGAATGGAGACAGAAACCAGATTTCAAGAGATAGAAGACTAAATGGTGATAAAGGTAAAGCAGTAAGGACTGATCAGTCTTTCTAGGAATTTGGCAGAAAAGGAAAAGAGACAGATCAAATTATACCAAGGTCAAAGGCATTTTTTTTTAACATACAGACTTGAATGTGTTTCTAAGCTGAGAAGGAACCAAATAACTAATCAAAACATCACTTATATTTAATTTTGTAGTATATTTTGAACATCTAACTGAATACCATCACAAGAAGATTTATAGGTGAAACTAGGACAACAAATAGACACAATATGAAATAGATTTGTCAATATTTCTATAGCAATTTATTCGCGCATAACAACAGTTCTCTGACACCTTTGTTCCCAATATGCTCTACGAAGTAGTGGGAATAGCACGTAAGAAAATTAAGTCAGTAAAAGCAACTGGCTCAAACCAACTACACACAGAAGAAAGTCATTCTGGAGGCAACAAAACTTTGAAACCATTGAAAGATAAGGTTTTAAATAATTTGAAATCAGAAAAGATATCAAATGATTGGAAAAAATCCTGAATGTTCTTAACTCACAAGGAGCTATTGAATCATATGCCTGCTTTCTCTTTTCTTTAAAATCTTTAAGAGAATTATCTGCACACAACAAGAGTATCAATGAAAATACTAAAAGAGAACAAGGAGGCTTGTGCAAACGATTTTCTGCAACAACCATGTTTTTCAGTCACACAAGTGAAAATATAAAATCTTGGTGTTTGTTTATAGTTGATGACTTAGGGGGAGAAAAGCATTTGACTTGCTAGAATAAAATACTCCCTAGAAGGCTCTCTGATAACAAGATGTCTCTCAGACGTGTGCTAAACCCATACTAGATGCATTTGATAAGTGTAATGAATAAACAAAAATGCATTTATTAAGCCCTTACTGTGTACTAGGCACTATGCTAAACGCTTAGAGTACAGCTACAAAAAGCAAAATATTACAATTCTCAGAGATAATTTAGTTCAACACTCCTTTGATTATAAAATGAGACATAAACCTCACCAAAAGTGTTCACCACTATCATGGAAGATGCTCTTTACTGAGTCCAAATAGAAGAGGTGAGTTCCTATAAGGTCTGGTGTTTGTGGATGACAAAGTACTGATTGCATCCAAGTCCCAGAACATTACAGGACCACCTCGATGAGATCTACAACAATTCAGAAAGGATCAGTCTACCAGTTCACAAAGGAAAAAACAAAGTAATAGAGAAGAACTATTGTCCAGATGATGACATGAAGTTGGATGGATAGCCCATCGAGTTTGTTAATCAGTACTTTTATCTTGGATAGGAAATGGCAACAAACAATAAGCTGGACCCAGAATAGAGTAGACCAGGAGAAAGAGCTACAGCTGTGCTGCATTTGGGGAATTGTGTGGAACTTTAAGTAATTCCCAACCTGCTTCCTGACCCCAAACCATCTTTTTAACATCAATATTCTTCTAGTGATGTTACAAGGCTTCAAATCTTGGAACACTAGATTCAAAATGGTGGTGGCCCAAAGGACAGTGGACAGAGGCATGGCAGCTAGAGTAGGTTGCAGCCCATCTATGTCTGGCTCACAAGAAGTGATACAAAGGATGGTTTGGGACTGGGCATGTGATTCCATTAGCATAGAGAACTCTCAGTGTGGAAATTTCTTTCATCATTGCTGTTGGGCAACCTTAAAGAGTTGCCTGGAGCACAGCCTGTGTCAGAGGCAGAACTTGAACCCAGGTCCTCCTGACCCCAGGACCTGCTTTCTGTTAGTTATGCTACATTGCTTCTCAATATAAATGACATCATCGAGGAAAGGTATGATGGAGAAGGGAAGTGGGCTGGCCACACGGGAGATAGGTGAACACTCTGAATACTGTACAACTTACAGGGGAGACCTCCAAAGCTTTGGATACATCCTTTAGACAAGAATTATTGAGGATAAAATGACATGAACGTACTGTGATTTGCACCAGCGGAGGGATTACTCACATAAGAGAGATTATGGATCACCAAGAAGAACTGAAATGCAGTTATCTCTAACTTACCCATTGATTAGTGTCTAACATTGCTATAGCACTTTAAGGTTTGTAAAGTGCTTTATGTAAGTTATCTCATTTGGTCCTCACAACGATCTTGGAAAATAGGTGTAATTCTCCACATTTTACTGTTGAGGAAAGTTAAGGGACTCACCCAAGGTCAAATTGCTAGGGAATGTCTAAAGCAGGATTCAAACTCAGGGTTTCCTGGCTCCAAATCCAATGTTCTATACCACTTAGCTACTCCCTTAGTATTCCAAAAGTTCATTTGTAAATTAATAATACCTGGGAAAGTTTTGTTTGTTTTTCCATAGAAATAATACTAGTAAAGATTTGAATTTTCCAGGCCAGCTCAACTAGCCAAGCTTGGGCTCATCACCTTGTGTGAGTGGCCATCCTCTCCAAGAATGATGTAGTAGCTAGCAGCCCGGGACCTGTATTGAGTCACCTGAAGTAGCAGAAGAGCAAATACAACAGCAGAAAAGGTAACAAGGGGCCAATGGACCAGCTTGCCTAGAGTTACAAACTAGTGCCCTTTGCACTAGCTGTCACACAGGCACGGCCACCATGATGCTGGGGTAGAAAGGGCCAGCACTTTCCCACCATTACCTGGAAGCCTTGGAGTTATGTGGTACCACTTGTAGAGTGCAGGGAAGAGCCCAGAGCCAGAAACTCTCTCTCCTCTTAATTGACAGTGCACCCTGCCCCACTACTGTTGTCATGGAGCAATGGAGGAACAAAGAACCACTGGCATACTAACGTGCCAAGTCCTTTTGGCCAGAAGCTGGCCTGTGACTTCCTGAACTCAGGAAATACATATGGCATTCTATCCATCGTGCTGATTTTCATACAAGTAACAAACATCAAAGGTGAGATTTAAAATCAGGATCTCTGACTATCTAGCACAAGCTCTCTTTTTCCCAAAGCTTCCATATGGTATACCAGGAAGGGCAACTCTGAGCATGTTCCATGGGACGGTCCTTATTTACACATCCATAAACTTACCCATTTTACTAAGTCATTTTATTTGCCCTATATTTGCTTCTTTCAATCTTAGAAATGCATCTTCTAGTTTTAATACTCTGGACTTTGATGATTCAATCTTTTCCCCTCTATCTAAAAGCAGCAGAGGATAGAGTAAGCAGAGCATTGGCCTTGGAGTCAGGAGACTGGGCTTCAAAGCCCAGCTGGGATTCTTATTAGCTTTTGGACCTTGTGCAAGTTACTTAGCTTCCCTCAATCCTGATTTTGTCAACTCTAAAGTGGGGATAACAGCATAATCTACTTCAGTTGTTTTCAAAGAAAATGCTACATAAATGTGACTTCCTAATATCAGTACACAGCAAAGAGCTCCTGAAAAATCATTTCCCCTTATGAAGTCCTCCCAGACTGATCATCAGAAAAGCAACACGGATCTCCCGAGATTTCTTAAGTTGCTTACTAATGCCCCTATCTCTGGCATGCATAATAAAATGAAAGCATTTCTATTATCTACTTACGTATTTGTTCAACATTTTTACTCTAGTATTTCTCACGTCCTCTATACGTTCATCCACCTCAGTGTTATCTTTTTGGCCACAGCTGGGAAGGGTGGAGTAGTCTAAGCTTCCTGCAGTCCAGGAAGGGAAGAAACAAATAAGCAGGCTCATCATCATGGAGATATGTGTAAACCTAAACCAATCCATCCTTTGCTGCAGTTGACCCAAGAGGTTAGTTGACAGATCTTTGCCCTTCCTCAACCTACGTGACAGAAATCCATACATATGCACGCGTCTGTTTTCCACTGGCAGAAAGGGAGACAGAGAGCAGCTTCAGGGTTTTTTGGTTTGTTTGTTTGTTTGTTTGTTTTTGCAGCTTCTCTTATACAAGGTCGCCACTCAGGAAAGAAAGAGAGGAGAAAGAGAATGTCAGGGAAGAGACCAGATGAAAGGCAGAGGGGTATTGTGGGTAGTATCACCAACTAGGAGCATGTTTCACTGCTGATTCTCAAATCTCATACAAAGTCCCAGATCAGAATATTTAGAACTGGAAAGGATCCGACCTCCTCATTTAACAGATGAAGAAACCGTAAGGCCCAATGAGCTTATGCAGCTTAGTTAAGCTCGCATAGGTAGTACGTTTCAGAGCCAGGATTTAAACCCGGGTCCTTTGATTTCAAATTCAGTATTTTTTTCCCACTATACTGTTAAGGAAAAACTATAATATAAAACTCTTCTTTCCAGTGACCTTCGACCTTCTTTTTATTGACTATATTACCCACAGCCCTCCAGCCTTATTGGTTCTTGACTTTCAGATCCAATTTTATCTCTTCGATAAGAACCCACAGTCAGCAAGTGATCTGATATCAATCAGTTACACGTTAGTGTGAATTAAGGAAATATTTTACTCCCCTCAGGATCACAGAACTGAGCTCAGGGACCATCTAGTCCAACCCCTTATTTTCCAGATGAGGAAACTGAGGCCCAGAGAGAATGTATGAAATAGACACGGATTTAAAGATGGAAGGGAATTTGATTTAGAGGCCGCCAAGTTTGACTTCCTTATTCTGTAGGTGAGGAAACTGAGGCATGGAAGAGTTATATTGCTTGCCCATGGTCGCATAGCTAGAAAATGTCGGATACTTCAGGCCTGGATTTGAACCTAGGTCTTCCTGACTCCCAAAGTACAGCATTATATCCACTAGGCTGCCTTTTATGAAGCAAGCATCCAAAGTGGGATTTAAACCCAGGTCCTCTGGCTCTATCCTTAGGTCTTTTTTATCAGTACTGTACTTCCTCAAGGGTGTAAGGGTATATGTGTGTGTGTGTGTATCTTTATCTATGAAATAGAAAGAGACACTCCTTGTTCAAGAAATGTCAAACACCATTTAGTAAACAGGGAAGGTATCTGAGAGAGGAAAGCAACCTTCCCACCTTCCAAATCACACTTCTTCGACCCCAGACCACAGGCAACTGCCTATTTCACTTATCTGCAGGGCCTTCTCCAGACCCAGATAAGTATTTGGGCTAAAGTCTTGGAAAGGCCTCCTCTTAGGTTCCTGGTTGGCCACAGGGGTTGCCTGGGGCACAAAGCGTCTATCTACCGTCAAGTGATACTCTAAAATGGGAGGGCCTGGGGATTCTTGCTCTCAACAATACACAGGAAGGGTTCTACCCAGTGTGGGTTGTCAGAGTGCACAAGTGAACAGATAGGTCTTTTTATATCTCTGCTTTCTGAGACTTCTTTCTTTTTCGTCCTTTTATAGTCATCTGTGCCAGCTTTCAGACTGGTAAACAAAGGGAGGGGCTTGAGGTCAAAAGGTGATTCGATCTCAATCTGAATTTACCGGCTGATCAGCAAGGCTTCCTCACTCTGATCAGGAAATCCTGGAGTGGCTGAGCAAAGGCCCATCTTCAGGCAGAGAAGCAGGGCTCAGATTCACAGCCCTGAAATGCTTCTTCAGTTTGTAGAATTGCAGACTTAAGAGATGAAAGAGAACTTACCTGTCATATTGGGCAAGTCAGTTACCAGCCTGTTCTTGGCTTTTCTGATCCATAAAGAGTGCATTGGCCTCTGAGGTACCTTCCATGCTCCAGAACTCTGATTCCTTGAAATACCTCAGGGGTTCTTACTCTCTCGTGTCGTGGACCCTTTTGGCAGTCTGGCAAAGTCTCTAGACCCTTTGTTACAGTAATGTTTTTAAATAATTGAAGGAAATGCTGAATTTCAGATGGCGGTTAGTGAAAATAAAGATGTAATTGTTTTTCACATTCAAGTTCCAGGCATCCCCTGAAATCTATCCACAGATCCTTTGGGCATCTGTGGACCCCAGGTTAAGAACAACTGACGTGACCCAACCTTCTCATTTCAGAGACGAGGTAAAAAGGGTTGAAAAGGGGGCCGGGTAGTAAGTGATAGAGCTGGGATTCAAACCCACATCCTCTGACGCCACTGCTAACTATTGTATCACAGCTGTATCTTTAATTCAACAGGCACACATTGAATTCGAGCCAAGGTCTAACTTTTCTTTGGAGGCTGTTTTCTTTTCTTTTTTTTTTTTCAATGTTTGGCTTCCTGCTTAGAGGGAGTTTTAATCTTTCTCACAGTGTCACACACATACACATACAAGTATGAGGTCTTTGTTACCCTTCATCAGATGACTTCACGTTTCATAGACTGCCCTCCCTGGTTCCACCAAATTTGAGACCCTATGAATGAGGCCTAGTGGATCCGAAGTTCTGATGTCGGGGAAGAGGTGGAATTTGGGGGGGTTGGAGGAGGTCAAGTCAGTATTTCTCTCTGTGCTGTTTGTGAACATTTTCAATTTGTGACATGAAGTATTAGCCCTGTAGAAGTTGATTAATATAGACCTGCTTGAATTATGCTTTAACTGTTCAGCAAGCCCTGTTTAACCTAACCTTAGGTTTTTTTTTTTCACTCTAAAAAAGAAATCTTTTTCTTTCTTCCACTTACCTTCCAATTCATGGACATTTCTATGGCTCCTGTGCTCCAACCTCATCCCCTGGGGGGACCTGGAGCCCCCTGTGACCATGGGCTTTCCCATTGTCTTACCCAGTTATGGGTCATTACGCCTTTTCATATACTCACCTCCGTTGAGAATAGCTAGTTCTAAGAAGAATAATCAAATTGACATTATCATTTCTAGTAAGGACGTGCTAAGTAACCATCCTATTGCCTCCAATCACTCTTCACTCTGATCTACTGGCCAAAGTACTCCTCCTCCCTGGCCAGTATTCCTCTAAATGGATTATCTTCCAGTGTTAGTGAGTTTCTTGAGTGTAGAAACTGCCTTGATTATATAATGTGTATGTTCTGACCTCACTGTCTCAAAGCTAGGCCTACTACATCTTCGTCTTCAGAGTTTTAGGGCACCCTGAGGGTTGGAGTGTCTCTTTTCTCTGCTCCCATTCACATGAGCCCCCATCAGCTATGTTCCTCCATTTGTAAGGGGTCAGTGACTAGCGAGGGTCCCAATTCCATTTAACCACATAATATCATGAAACTTTTGCTAAGGGATATTTACTTCAAAGACATAGCAAGAACAAAAGTACATTTACCCCAATATCTCTAAAACATACTGTCCTCTACACCACTTCATTCTCTAGTGGAACAAGCTCAAAACTTAGCTCAGTTCTTACATAGCACGTGTCCCATCAAGTTCATATCCTATGGTGACGTTACTATTACACAAATCATTGCCTCAGCTTTCACTGGTATGGGTCCAGAAGATAGACCTTGATGGTCATTCCTTGATCCTGGGGTATCAGTAATACACTGGCTGCAAAACCCAGTCTAAATTCCAGTTCCCAGGTTCCTGTGCCTCACTCTACCAACTCTTTGCACTTAGAACAGAAAAGAACAAACAAAAAGGCCAAAGACAGAGGCCTACTATGAGGGAGCCGTATGGTCTCAGAGGTCCCCTTACGACGTAGCCTCTCACTGGAAGCCATGAATGAAGGAGGTGTTACGCTCCCCCAGACATGAATGCAGCCAAGAGAAGAGATAGCTAAAGCTAACCCAGGCCTTTTTAAAAGATGCTGATGATCCTAGCTGTGCGATGAATAAGAAAAGGTTCCCAAGGATGTGATTAACCAGCTGAAACTAATTACAGAACGTCCACACAGGTCCCACAGTCTCTCTCCAAGACCCTTCCCTACATGTCATCACGATTCCTGATCCCTGGCAGTGACTCCTTAGGAGATGCCGTCCCAGGCGCCCCACATGTGTGCCAGACCCCATTATGCTAGCTGCTTGTACTAATATCCGCAGAATTTAGCTTAGAACCCAGCACAGAGAAAGCTTTTAATAAATGCTTTATCATTCATTCTGGAATTTCCGGAGTTGAAAAATCTACACATAGCTCTCCATTGCTCTGGTGGTGATGAATAAAGTCTTCACTCCAGCATTGTCAGGGAAGAGATTCAGGGCATTAACTTAGAGAGGTGGCCAAAGTCCTGGAGTTCGAATTAGGAAGTGCCGAGTTCAAATTCTGCCTCAGACACTGTGTAAAAATGCGCAATTCTCTTCTCTCTGCCTCAGTTTCCTCATATGTGTAAAAGGAATAATAACCGTACCTACCTTACGAGGTTGTTGTGATAATCAGTAAGATAATAATAATAGCTAACATCTATCAAGGACTTGAAGTCATGAAAAGTACCTTTCATATGTTATCTCATGTGATCCTTATTATAACCCTGGGATGTAGAGGCTATTATCCCCATTTTAGAGATAAGGAAACTGAGGCTAAGAGAGATTAAGTCACTTGCTCATGGTCACACATCTAGTGTCTGAGGCAGGATTGAAACTCAGCTCTTCCTGTCTTGTGTTTCCTTCTTCAAGTTACCTCTCTACCCTGAGGCCTCATTCCCCTGATGTGTGACAGCCAGTCGAGCCCACTATTTCTGGAAGGGCCCCCAATCACAATTCACTTTACTCATGGCTCTACTTGCTAGACTTCTTGCCAGAGTCCCCTCTTACTATACCTGGCGCATAATAAGTGGTTAATAATTGCCCTCTCTCTCTCTCTCTCTCTCTTTCTCTCTCTCTCTCTCTCTCTCTTTCTCTCTCTTTCTCTCCCCCTCCCTCCCTTAAGAAACAACCTACAGAATTCCAAGTCACAAAGGATCTCCTCTTTTTTGTCTAAGATCAGAACCAGTGAAGAAAAGAAACACAAAGAAATAGAGGCCACCAGGGACTTGAGGTCCATTCTCAAGCTCACCTAGGCAACTATCTTCAACACAGCCACCAAACAGAAGGATGTGATATGCAGAGACAAATGAGCTTGACCGCTCATCAAGCATGTTCTTTAACAAAGGCCCAGTGAGCACTTGGCCCATTGAGAAGAATCAGAGTACAGGTCCATCTCCCTCCTTGATTATTGAATTATTGGGAGAGGAGGAAGTTAGCATTAACCTGACACACTCAGAGTAAGTGGAGATCAGCTAAGAAAGACCTTTTGAAAACACCCCAATTCACCAACATTTCACCTTCCCTATCCTCTGATCCTTTGTTGCAGCAATCCAGCTAGCAGCTGCTGTGAGGATGAAAAACCAACACAAGCCCAACAACAAGAAAGCTATAAGCTCAGGTTCTTTTGATCTCCTTTACTAAGGAAAGCAATGTTAAGGGGTTAACAATCTTACTTTAATCCAACATACAAATGTCATTCACTTGGTTCAGGGGAAAAAGCCAGCACCTTGAACTTCAGAGCGAATACAAACAAATTACAAACATACATTTATAAACAGACCAAATACAATTCATAGCTACCAAGGAACCATCAACATCTGAGTTCAGCCCAGAGGTCGACAATGGCTGGCCCAGAGTCATGTGCCACTCCTGCTGTGTGGCTCAGAGCTCCAAAGGAGAAAGCCAACCTCTGGGTTTATATATCTTGTTCAGGATAAAAGGTGAGTCACACATGCAACTCACCCACTTGACCTAAAATCACAAAAATGCTACTTAAACCCACGTGGTCTAAAAGCCTTTGGTGTCACAAACATGTCACTCAAACCCATGTAAACTAGGCTTTCCCTTGAGGCAAGGAAGTCATCAAGAACTCCTAATTTAATCAAGGAAATAAAGGCCAAACTCTTCGAGGGCATTTGGTTGAATAAGTGCTAAGAGCCCATTTTGATTGCCAATACATCCTTAAGGCGTGAATTATTTCACAATGGTGAATCAGCATATTTTTTGGGTCTATCATTCTTCATCCTAATGGTTCAAGGTAAATGCAGAGAAATAGTTTGGACACATATCTTTGAGTGATTCAAGCAAAACTGAGACTCTCACTCCCACTCTATTCTCAAACACACATTCGCTTGTTTGGGTTGGGTTTTTTTTTTCCCAGTGAAAGATTTTCCCCAGGTTTTAAAATTACTCACCCGTTATCTTCCTGAAAAGCCTGGCAGCACAAAGGGCACATCAGCTGTACTCCCACCTCCCAGCACTACAAGGGCATGATTGTGATCAGTGAATGAGCCGGTTTGCAGTGAACAGAAGCTGTAAGTAAAACTTCAAAGGGTCCTACTCTCTATGGCCAGCACTTCAGAGATTTAGGACCCTGGTAAATGTTAGTTCTACTCATAGAATGTAACAGAGCAATGCAAACAAGAGGATGTGAATGGGCAAAGAAAAATAAAACAAAAGAGAGAAAGAAAATATGGATTGGGAAGAGGGGAAAATGAACCAAAGATGACAAAAAGGGAGGTCATGAAATTTTTAAAAAGCCCGACAGAGAGAGGAGAAACAATTCTGTCTGCAAAAACTGTGACAGAGTCAGGGCTAAAAGGAAGTGGTTAGGTTGATCCAAAGACAAGTTGGAACATAAAGAATCTGTAATCCCCCATCGTTAGCAGTTTTTACTGACCCAGCTCTGGCTGTTGTTGATTTCTAGCCATTTCCTTGCCTTCTTTACCACCAGCAAGGTCAAAATTAGCAGTCACCAGACCATTAGTCAGCAGCTTTCAAGAAAGTCCTTAAAGATCCAACAAGCTCTGGAAGAAGGAGTTCCCCATTTTACTACTCAACACAATCACTTCTAGACTAGTTATTAGACCCTAGAATCAACTTAGAGATGAAAGGGGTGGGAGAGACCATCTGCTTCAAACCCTTCGTTCTATAGATGAAGATAGTGAGGCCCAGAGAGGGAAGCGATTGGCCCAAGTTAATAGAGGCAGTAAACAGAAAAGTTGAAATACAACTTCAAAACCAGTGCTCTTTCTTCACATGGAAGTCATTATGGTCCTGGTACTGTACGAAAAGAACTCTGGTCAAACTCTAGAAGACCTGGATTCAAATTCTGCCTCCCTGTGTGACCTTGGATGTCACTTAACCTCCTAGAACTCAGTTTCCTTTCCTGTAAAATGAGAGCAGAGGATGAGATGAGCTCTCTAGATTTGTGATCCTGTGACATTCAAGTGTCCATCGTATCTAAATCCAGTGTTATTTCCAATGAACCCCTGAGAGCACACTGGAGCAGGAGCAAATGGACAAATTAATGACAGTGTCTACCTAGAAGTCATCTTGTTTATCTGGGCATCTCTCCGGAAGCCCCATCTTTTGGAGATGGAGAGGACATTCACAACACCCTATCTCCTTTATTCTAGCTATAGTTGAAACCTACAGCTGTTTGGGCAGTTCTGCAATCTGCCTGCCACTTCTGCCAAGTCAATCCACTACTCTGAAATAGCTTAGAGTAAACCAGTGTCGCTTTCTGAACCCCAACCTTACTGCCAGTATCTTGGAGCTTCTCTTTCAGAGCTTAATCTTTTTGTGATGGCAAATAAAGCCACCTTTTGTCTCAATTCTCACCTATCCCTTAGTCATTGAACGGGCATTGCTTCAGACAAACTGAGACCTGGGAAAGAACTTAATTCAGAAAGGCCAAGGATCACCCATTGCATCCCAAGCCATTGACAGTCATCTTGACTTTTGTCCTGCCACTGGACTCGGATGACTCTGGAGAAGAGAGTATGGCTAATGACTTTGCACAGCTCTGCTTCACTTAAATCCAATTCACTCACGAGTCAAGACATCACCCTCATGATGTCATTGGTCCTTTTTGAGAATGAAGGAGGAACGACAACTTGGAGTAACTATAAAAACGGTGACAGATGTAACCCTAGAGAAAAGAACAAAACTGTGGAGATTGAAGTATAGAGAAGACAAGAAGAATCTCTCTGAAAAAGGAAGAAAGAAGCAAGCACAATGAATATATATATCTATATATATATCTATATCTATATATATATATATATATACATATGTATTTGTTACCTTGGCACTTAGCTTAGCTAAAATAATTTTTCCAAACATTTAAACAGCATTTGAACTTTTTATTGTTAAAATTAAATAGGCAAAATTCTTTGTATTATATCTCATTTCCAAACCACCAAAAAGGCACTGCCACCTATTGAAAATTTTTATTGTTTATCGTCTGGCAGGTGGTTTGGTTCATCACTGTCAAACACACAGAATCAAAGAATCACAGAGTTGGAAAGGGGAATCTCAGGCCATCTATTCCAACCCACACCTAAGCAGGAATTCCTTCCACAGTAAGTGATCATCCCGCCTTCACTTGAATACTTTCAAGTAATAAGACACTCACTACTTTTCAAGGAATGCTATTCCACTTTTAGACCAATCTTATTGTTAAGAATATGTTCTTTATATCAAGCCACAATCTGCCTCTTTGTTTCCAGTAATCTCACCATCCTGGTTGCCGTCCTCTGAACTCTTTCTAGTTTGTCCATGACCTTCCTAAAATGTCGTGCCTAGGTACAATCATGACACTGCAAATATGTTCTAACTAAGGCCAATACAAAATGTGATGACTTTCCTTTTCTGCATATTTCACTTCTGCTAATCAGTCAATCAATCTAACAACAAGGATGAAGTAAGTAC
The DNA here is from genome assembly GCA_028646595.1 of Phalanger gymnotis. Taxonomy (NCBI): domain Eukaryota; kingdom Metazoa; phylum Chordata; class Mammalia; order Diprotodontia; family Phalangeridae; genus Phalanger; species Phalanger gymnotis. The sequence goes on from CM053627.1 coordinate 64,064,591, forward strand.
CTTTTATATACCAAGCACTGTGGTAGGCACTCAGAATATTAAGAAAAGAATGAAGCACTCCCTGCCCTCAAAAACCTACTATCCATGGAGGATGCCATAGCTATACATAGAAGCATATACACGTATATAAAATAAACTCAAGGAAATTTCAGAAGGAGGCACTAACAGCCCAAGGTCAAATTAGCTTTTTTGTGTTTGCCATGCCATTATTCACTCATGATAGAGCCACATCTCTCTCATGCTTCGGTGGTAAAGTTGTTTTTTCAATGTCAACTTTAGCACATTACATTTACATTAAGAAATGCAATATAATGAGAAGAAAGCTAGAATTAAATTTAGAGGACCTGGATTCAAATCCTGACTTTATGAAATATTACATATGTGACCTTGGACCAATCACTTAACCTCTCTGTGCCTCAGTTTCATCTATAAGATGAAAAAGGCATCTTCTTACTCAAATCCTATCATTTTTATTAAATTCCATGATATTAGAATTCTTAAAGCCAATTGAGATCATTGTAATTTCAAATGGTCCTATTCAGTTAATGCCAGTTATAAAGATGAGCAGAAATTACTATTTCTGAGATGTGGAACTAATATCTAGGCCTTAAAGAAATCAAGTTTTGCATAAGACTTTTATTCTTTTAAAATGAAAATAAAACCTACAAGAACTGTTCTTTAGGCCACTAGCAGATTCTTTTTTCAATTCAGTGATGATCGTGTAATGGGGTGGAGTAACGAACAGAGGGCAAATCCTTAAAGCATGTACGGCTATTCCCCCGCCTGCTTTCAGTTCAAGCATCTGTATGGAAACTTGGGGGAGCTAGCTTCTAGCCATAATGACTCTAGCATTGGTATTAGGTGATAATGAAAAGTCTTCTAATTGGCTATGATCTGGCAGAACTGATGATTCAAGAATTGCAGGTTGGAATTGAGTGTGCACACAAAAAGTGTGACCCGTTCATTTCTCAGTCTCCTTCCCTTCTGGTCCTAAGGAAGCAAGGCTGCTTTGCATTGCTAGATTGTGGAGTGACAGCTGTCCATATTCCTTTACCTGGCCACCACATATTTATATGGCGTATATATGTGTTTATATGGTATATATGGTATATATACCATGACAACTCTTTCTTTTGTATTTATTCTTTCTTGATCTTAGGTAAATGAGTATTATGAGATGGGGGTGTCCGAGGGACCTGGTGACTTTGAAAGAGCCAGAGGTACCATTAGACAACTAGAGGTTATAGTAATGACAGCTAAAGTGGTAGTGGCCAGCAACAGAGGAAGTAGCTACAAATAAACATAGAAATATGGTAATCCAAGGACACTAACAGCTTCTAAGAATGAAAGCCCATGTGGCAAAGAAAAGTACCAGCCATGGATTAAGCAGGAGCACTGACCCTTGGAGCCACTTCCTACCTAGCAGGGAGCTACACAAGGAGGAAAATCACGAAGACTCAATGAAGGGAGAAAAGAACCTTCAGAACCAGGAGTGGGAGGTAGCCCTTTCCCATGTGTCCTCCACAAGTGTGCCTCATTACCTTTGAACTTTAAATTTAATGCTACTCTCCTAAGGAAACTTACATAAGCAAGGGAAGAGAACATGCCCAAGTTGGAAGGAATGGTTTGAGCTAACTAATCTTGCTATACTCTTTCAGTAAATCCTCTTTCTAAAAAAAAGCTAGTTGACTTTAAATGGTTGCTTGTTAATAAGAGTACACTGGTGAGGGCTCATAGGTGACAGTACTGGAAACGCTAATCCCTCTGAATGGTCCCTAGAACCCCAATAGAAACAATAGTCAACTGTCCCCTAGAGACCTAACCTGTCAATGTGAGGACAAGTTGAGAAAGGGAGCCTAGAGATTGTGCTATAGTAGAATGAAAGAACAGTAATCGAATCAAACAATCTGGGTTCTAGTCCTGATTCTCCTGCTGAGTAGTGGGAAAGGAATAAAGGAATAAGCAGTGGTTAAGAATCTACTGTGTTCCAGACACTATGCTAATTGCTTTTAAAATATCTCATTTGAACCTCACAACAACCCTGGGAGGTAGGTGCTATTATTATGTCTATTTTACAGTTGAGGAAACTGAGGTAGACAGAAGTAAAGGAAAGAGAAAGGGGAGAAAGAGGAAGAAGAGAAAGAGGAAGACAAAAAGGAGAAAGCTGGGCCATGGGAGACACCCTGTGCCTCTGTGACTAATTCTAAACAGGGGAGGGACTTTGTGCTAATGTTCTAGACTTTTATCAGTAAGGCCAAATTTTCCCTTTGGTATAACTGGTTGTGTGACACGATACCTCCTAGATGATGCCAAAATATTCTGGTTTTTGCCCTTGTTACTTTATACTGAGGACCTAGAAGTTGAAAGTCAATCAACAAACACCTTAATCAGAGACTACTAAGTACCAGTACCGTGTTAGCTGCTGTAGAGACAAATTCAAAGAATATGACAATCCTTACTTTCTTAAAATTTTTGAGTTCCAAATTCTCTGTCTCTTCCTCCCCTCCCCCACTCATTGAGAAGGCAAGCAATAAGATATTAAGTATAAATATGAAGTCATGCAAAACATATTTCCATATTAGCCATATTAGCCATCTTGTAAAAGAAAAAAGTCAAGCAAAATAAAGAAGGTGGAAAAGTGTGCTTCAATCTGTACTCCGAGTTTATCAGATCTCTCTCTCTGGAGGTGGGTAGTATTTTTCATCATAGGTCCCTTAGAATTGTCTTGAATCATTGTCTTAATCAGAATAACTAAGTCTTTCATAGTTGAGTATCCTAACACTATAGATGTTACTGTGTACAATGTTGTCCTGGTTCTGCTCACTTCACTTTGCATCAATTCATATAGATCTTCCCAGGTTTTTCTGAAATCATCCTGCTCATCATTTCTTATAGCACCACAGTTTCCCATTACAATCATATATCACAACTTGTTCATCCATTTCCTTCATGAGTATCCCCTCAATTTCCAATTTTTTTGCCACCACAAAAAGAGCTGCTATAAATATTTTTGTACATATAGGTCCTTTCCCCTTTTCTTTGATCTCTTTGGGATGTAGACCTAGTAGTGGTGGCATCATTAGGTCAAAGGATGTAGACAGTTTTATGACCCTTTGGGCATAGTTCCAAATTGTTCTCCAGAATGGTTGACCAGTTCACAACTCCACCAACAATGCATTAGTGTCCCTGTTTTTCCACAACCTTTCCAGCATTTATTATTTTCCTTTTCTGTCATATTAGCCAATTTGATAGGTGTGAAGAGGTACCTCAGAGTTGTCTTAATTTGTATTTATTTAATCAATGGTAGTTTAGAGCATTTTTTCATGTGACTATTTTTTGCTTTGAACAATCCTTACTTTCAAAGAGTTTACATTCTAATGAAGGCAATGACGTAGAAGTATATACAGAATAAATTTTCAAAGAAGGTAGATGAAAGATAGATAGATAGGTAGGTAGACAGATAGATAGATAGATGAATGGTTAGATGGATGGATGGATAGATGGATAGATACATACATAGTTAAACACAAGATATTAGTTTGGGAGGGAGAGTGCCAACAAGTGGAAGGATCAGGAAAACTTTCATATGGGAGGTGGTGCATGAACTGAATCTTGAAGGAAGAGAGGGATTCTACAAGGCAGAGGTGGGGAAGGAGCTCATTTCAAGCATAGAAGACATTCAGTGCAAAGGCAGAGAAATAGGAATCTCAGGTGTAAGGAACAGAAAGGCCATTTCACCTGGATCACAAAATGTACATGAAAGAGTAATGTCCAATGAGGCTTGAAAGATATTTGGGGGCCAGGTTGTAAATTCAAGTCCTGTTCTTGAGGGCTTATTAAGTGATTACTATGTGCAAGGCACTGTGTTAAGCACTAGAGATACAAATACAAACAAAAAGAAAGACTATTTCTGCCCTCAAGGAGCTTACATTCTAAAGGAGGAAGATTAGATATAACACATAAAAGGTTGCTGTAAAGGGGAGAGGTGAGATTCTCATGGGAGCATGATGGTGAAGTCAGAGAATGAAGGATGACTGGCCTGGGTCCTTCCTCAAAGTGGAGGTTCTGGAAAGAACTCACAATGGGGAAAAGGGGTCCATAATAATGGAGTGAGATAGTAGCTAAGGCATTGTGGCAAAGTCCAAAGAATGGGTTGGAAAGCTAAGCAGAGGAGTTTAAATTTGATTCTAAAAGCAATAGTCACTGGAGTTTATTCACTAGGTCAGATCTGTGTTTAATGAAAATCTCTCTGGTAACTGTGTGGAAAATAGATCAGAGTGTGAAAAGATTCAAGCCAGGGAAATACAGCAGTCACACCTTAAGCTCCAGTGAACATTTGTTCCACCTCCCCAGGCCAGACCCACCCAACCCCCAAAGAACAGTATAGTGTAGGAAAGAACATTGGACTTGGAGTCAGGAGAGATATGAGCTCAAATCTTGCTTCCTATACTTACTAGCTGTGTGGATCGTGGGCTACTTAACCTCTTTAAGACTCAGTTTCCTCATTTTAAAAATAGAAATACTAACGGTACTTACCTCACAGAATTGTAGCAAGGATCACGTGAGATGTTTTTAGAGCTCTCCACTAACCTGAAAGTATTACAACACCCATTGTTATTCAGCGATGGTGGCTTACGGAGTTTGTTCTAGATTTGTATTCACCTACAGAAGTCTGGGGGACCCCTAAATGAGAAGCTCAGTTTCAGCACTCTTCAGTGTCCTGATTGGGACAAGGAATATTCCTTACTGGGAATTTCCTATACCAACAAAATCGAAGATGTGAACACAAATAAAACATATATTACATAAACACACGTATATGCGTATAAGTACATAGATAGTGCGTATGTATATATATACATATATACACACATATGTGTATATATACCATTGCGATAGGCAGTAGGGGAAATATAATTACAGAGATAGAGAGAGATAGAGATAGAAATACAGATAGAGATGGAAATAGATATTGAGACAGATAGAGATATAGATAGATGTAGAGCTAGATGGAATCTCAGAGGAAACTGGGATCCAAAGAGTTAAAATGATTGGTCCAAGGCCACACAGGTTGTACGCGGCATAACTGGAATTTGAACCCAAGCCTTCTTAGTACAGACCCAGCCCACTCTCCACCATAATGCATCACTCTCCTTGTGGAGCTTACAATATAGTAAGGGAAACGATGACCTAAAGAATCCCAGAATCTTAGCTTAGGAAGGGTCCTCAAAGATCAACTTGTTCCAATTCATTACATGTATAGGAATCTACAACAAACACGGAAAGTGTTCATCTGTACTTCAGACGAGGGCCTCTAGTGAGGGAAATCCTAGTACCTTTGGAGGCACTCAGTCCACCTAGACATATCCCATTGTTAGCAAGTTTTTCCTTACATCAAACAGAAATTGGCCTCTCTACCACTTCTACTCATTGCTCTCTGAAGTCAAATAGAAAAGGTGTAATCTCTTCCCCTACGACAGCTCTTCAAATACTTGAAGACAGCCATCATGTCCCCATGCCCTTAGTCTTCTCCCTCCAGGTTAAATACCACTAGTTTTTTCAACTTATCTTCATATGGCATAGCCTCAAGACCCCTTACTATGGTAGATCACTCTCAGCTGGACATTATGGAGCTTGTCGACATCCTTCTAAAAATGTCATGCACAGAATGAAACATAGTACTTCAGATACAGTTTGACTGGAGTGCAATGGCTACCATCTTGGACTCTGAATGTAATGATCTGAAGTGGAAACATCATTTGACAATCATTTGGAGAAGCAGGATGGTATGGTGGGTAATATATTGGACATGGAGTTAGGAAAATCTGGTTTCAAATCAGATCTCACAACACTTACTAGTTAATGCATTCCAAGATCTCATTTGCTTTATTGGCTGCCATTGGATGACACTTACAGAGTTTGTAGTCCACTAAAACTCTATTTTTTTATATAAATTACTTAGTAATTATCTTCTGATCCTGTACATGCGAAGTTGAGTTTTTGAACTCAAGTGTAGGACTTTATTCTTATCTCCATTAAATTTCATCTTACTAGATTTGTCCCACCAATGACCTTTAAAAATTTTTTGGTATCCCGATTATTACCCCACATTTGAAACTGAGGCCTCCAAGGAACTTCCCACAATATTTCAGGATACATTGCTAGAATTCCCAGAAGTTTATCTACTGAATGAGGAATCTCAAGCCTGGCAGCTGGTTCAGACTCTGAGGAGCTACAGGGCCAATAAATATCTCCAATGAGATGCCAACCCCTTGAGAACCTAGAGGGTCAAGATGCTAAGAAATACTGAACCTTAGTTCTATGGCAAACAGAGTTTTAACAAGGCTGAGTACATTATAACAACACACTCCAATTGTGAAGTGACTTTTCAGGACACGTAACACTTTTCTATTACTCTTTTCCATAGCTCTCTATCATTTGTCCCTTTCTCTCCATTCATGGGTGAGCATTCTAGTTCAGGCCTCCATCCTCACTCACCTGGACTATTGCAATAGACTCTTGATTGAACCTCTTGCTTCCAGTCTCTCTTTTTTCTAACATATCTGACTCAAATAAATACTCATGAATGTGTAATCACATTGATTCAGGAGTTGTCTCTCACAATACAAATCTCAACCTTGCTTGCATGTCTTATACGATTCTTGTCCACGTCCTCCTTAAGGTTTGCTATTAGTGGGCCATCCAACGTGCTAAAGGCCTTCCTTACTTTCTTCCACCATCATGAATGTACTATTGGAACGCTTTAGCTCTCACCTTGTCATGTGCAGCCCATCGTCTTTGTCCCTCATGCAATTCTTTGAGGACATCTTTTACTCCTATTTTTCTTCAAAGTTCCTCATTGGTTATGTATCTTAGACTGCTCACATTCACCATATGCCTCTTCACTGACATCTCTGTAATGCTCATTTTTAGTCCTTCAGAGGCACTGGCATTCTATATCTCTCTGCCATATAAAAACAATTAACAATAATAACAAATGTTAGTATTAAAAAGAGAGATATTTGCTTTTATGGGAAGCTTGGGATTAATAAGAGAGCTTTTCAATTTCTGAAAATAAACATAGTCCATTGCCTTCCTACTGTTCAACTTTGGGCTCAACCGGTTGTGCGCCTGTACTTTCTGTACCAGATATACATACGTTCTGTGAACAATCTCTACAGATTGTAGGATGTCCATCCAAATGCATATTGAATTTGGGACAACAGACTTTCTTTATCCACTTAGTGTTTGTTTTGTTGATGGATGAGCCAATTTCCCTTGTGTGATAATTGATCTCTTCCACAGGGTTCTGTAGTGTCCTGGCGTTTGATGATCTCAGGACAATGCCAATCACAAATGGGAGCAGGCGGAAGACCTTACCAGACATGAGTAATCCCTCTTTAATCCTGAATCCACACCGGATCTACTCCTCCATTACAGTAGTCAATACCTTTGGCAAGTATACATCTCCCTGTTTCATGCCTCACCTGATGTTTATTATCAGACAATCAGAGAACAGGGTTATTCTCTTGTTATATCTTCCATGGAATCTTGTGTGATTTTAACATACAGATGGGAGATACCTTGTTATTGAAGAGTATTTGTTCTATTCAATAAAATGATTTTTCATGGTGAACAAACAGTAAGCACAATAGGACCACCTTTTTAAATATCTTTTTAGTTAATTGTTTAAGTGGTAAAGATGTGGTTTATTGTTGAATATAGCGCCCTACTCCCTGTTTCCTACTAATATCCTCATCAAGGGTGTTCTCAATTCACATACAGATGACTCATAAGGATTTTATATAGATGAGAAAGTGGGTATTTAGGCAAGTAATTGTTTCTCTCAGACACTTTTTTCCCTTCATACTTTTGACACCTGTAAAGCCAATCAGTAAGTGAAAGATCTTTCTCACCCAGGTGGGGCCAGCAAAGGGAGGCCTAATCAGAGACAGGCCCACACCCTTTCACTAACTAGGTATGAAGCCCCAAGCTAGTTAGCAAACTAGTTTGCTAGTTTTGGAGAGGCATGAAGCCCTCAGGGCCCTAAGGGAAGTTTCTAAGACCAGAGGCAATGGTACGTTCGATGAGTTCTAGTCACTCAGATGACAGCTAGGGCTTTATAAAGAGAGTCCAGAGCAGAGAGTTGGCATGATTCAGAAGCAGAGAACCAGCATTGAGAGAGAGAGGGAGAGAGAGAGAGGGAGAGAGAAAGAGAGAGAGAGAGAGAGGGAGAGGGAGAGGGAGAGGGAGAGGGAGAGGGAGAGAGCAGAGAGTGCTGAACAGTAGAGAGTTTCAGAGATTAAGGTACTCAGAATCAGCAGAGCTCTTCAGGAGAGAGTGCTGATTGGAGAGTTAGGATTTGCGAGTGATCTTTTATAAGAAGGCCCTAGCAGGGGTGGGGTGAGGGGGGTGTCCTGCGGCAGGGTGAGGCTACAGTATGGCTTGGTTCTTTGCTATAATATTTTGGTATAATTTCCTCGTTACTACAGTGAGGTGGGCTTACCAGGTTTGGAACACTATTGCTGCTATATCAAATTTGGGGCATTGGTTCTTGGATTTGATCATCCAGAGTCTAAATAAATGTTATACTTCCTCTGCCTTCTACCTAGAGAATTCCTTATACTTCACGATTCCAAACCACTCGAGCATGTCTGTGGCCTTCCCCAAAGGCATGAATTTTGCCTTACTACTATAGCTCCTTCCCTTTCTTCAGATATCTTAAACATCCTTACCTCAATATCTTCACAACTGTACCATATCCAACCCAGTTCTCCTCTACATATACTTACTTGGCTGATTTTTCCATCTTTGTTCCTTTTGCTAGTATTTATGCCTCCATAGGCAATCTGGTGCTAAAGTATTAAAATCCAAGTTTAGTGGTCCCATCACCCTTGATGGATAAAACAGTTCAGTAAAATGTTTTTTGCAAATCTTTTCCATTTTTCTTCTGCCAGTTGTCTTTCCATTTCTATCCTTTTATTCCCTTAGTTAAACAAGTACCAATCCTGAGATGGCTTTGTTCAGGTTTGGAAAATGTGACTTCATGAGTTTGAGAGGGTCAGATGTCCTGGGTACAATAGGAGAACTTATGGATAAAAAAGGAAGCTTCTGTATCCATGAAAATGTCCACCAACAAGTGGACTGACCCAAGTCTGGCTGTTTTACTAAGATTCATATGCATACTAGGAGTTGTTTGGACAGTGCAGAGACTGAGGTAAAATACAAAATATCTAGTCATAAAAATCACACAAATAAAGATGCTCTGATGAAGTTTAAGCAAAATCTTCCCAGCAAATAGTAACTATAATTGCAAATTAAGTTGTCAAATCTCGTTTTAAGTTTGCTTTCTTGAAATGTGCATTTGTGAGTGTTCTGTGTATAACATTACTTTTGTGTGTAGGAAATAGCTACCTGTCCCAAACCTGATTCATATTATACAATGAGTACCTTTTAAACTCTCCTTAGAGGTAAGCTGAAAATATGATCCTAAGCCTAAATTTTAAATAATTTGTCTGTGGGGGCACTGAGGCTGGACTTTAATAAGATGAAGTGTGTAGAAAAAGGGAGTCTAACTCCTCTTTTAAAGGCTATGCTCTCCCCAGGACTGAACCTGATCAGGACCTTATGCATGGGTTCAGATCAGAGGGTCCTCTTAGCAGCAAAAGGGGTGAAACAGTACCCACCCATCCTATAGACCCAGTGATATATGGATTAGACATATATTATCAGTCCTTTGAGGTCACTGCTATAGATAAGAAAATTGAAGCTCTGCATACATAATAATAATCATCGATACTAATGCTTAGCATTTATTTAGTACTTCAAGGGAAGCACTTTACAGATATTATCTCATTTAATCCTGACAAAACCCTGGAAGGCAGGTACTGTGATTCTACCCATTTTACAGGTGAGGAGACTGAGGCAGCTAGAGATTAAATGACTCGAGGAAGATCATGCAGATGGTGCTTGGGGAAGGATTCAAATTCAGGTTTTCCTGATTCCAAGTCCAGCATGCCATCTACTGAGGCACCTAGTCGACTCTAATAAGTATTTAGGGTGGTGTTTGAAAGCAGGTCTTCCTCATTCCAGGTCGTGTCCTATCTACTACACAACCCTGATTCTCTGAATCACATAAGCAAGTGGCAAAAGCCACCATAAAGTGCTTCTATTATAAAGCACAGACTGTAGGCAAGTTTTTCGATATCCCTAAAATGGCATTCAAACGACGCTTAGAATAAACCAAATACTTCCTAAATCCTCTAATTTTGGAGCAGTTTCTCAGCAGCAATTTAAACCTCTTTATTTCTTCACTAACCTAGTCCCCAATCACTCAAAGATGACAAAATCCTACCCTAGCCCATATTTTTAAAAATACTTCAATAGGTGGCTAGACCCTCATTTGCACAAAACCTGGAATGCAAAAGCCTGCGTTAATTTAATTTGGAATAATTTTCATCTCTTCGTGTTGTTCTAACCCTTATCTATTTCCTGCGTTTCCTAGGATTTTGAGGTAGAGGAGACCTCAGGGCTCTTGGTAACTGTCCATAAGTCTTCGTTTCCACTTGCTGGGAAAAGATTCTTCTCACTAGTCCTTTATGTTCTTTCAGCCTATGAAAGCACCCGTCTTTGTTGCCTGCCTCTGTACCCTCCGCGGGGCCTCTGCATTTTTCAGTAAGTGAAGTGAAAGGCAGGCCTTTGCCCTGGTTGTTAATGATTCCAAATGAGAGCCACGGAACACAAATGGTTCCCCAAACAGAGAGATTACTCAAATTTATAACTCCAGATTCCAAGAACTCCGTTCTATTCTGGTTTTTTCCAAAATACAAATCACCAAATAACACCCTCCCTCTTGCTGTGTTCTTCCTTCGATGGCGCAGAAAAGCAACTCAGAGAAGGAGAAATAACACTGGGCCACATAATTAACTCAGGCAGGGCTTTATAGTCCCTGACATAAGAGTCTATGCTATGGATTTCCTCCAAAAACGCTGAAGAGTTCATGGAATGACCTAGAAAGAATGTGGAGAGTTTATAAGATGAAGAAAACTTTGAAATCTCTCATGTGCCTTGGACATCTTCATCAGGGGATAAAATTGTTGTTTTCCCTCTTCTTTCCTCAGCTGGATTTACTGGAGGGTGGTAAGCAATACCTCCAAAGAGAATGAAAGCATTTCCACCCAAAAGATTATGTTCCCTTTATTTTGCTCAAAGGCAGATTTTTATACCAGTAACCAATGAATTCTTATTTGGTCACAAAACCCAAAGCCTGGAGTTACAGCAGTAACGCACACCCAGAATCCAGTGTGAGCGGCAATTCTTCAAACCACTTAATTACAATACTCTCAGTGCCAGCACTCATTGGTAACATGACTGAGACACTGTATTAAGACAGCAGTGATGTACTGAAATCTGCATCAACAGCAGAAGGGCTTTAGAAGAATTGGCCAGCCTATAATTTTTCAGCCAAACTCATTTCCTGGGGAGTTTTCTTCCAACATTTGTTTAATCTCTCTGAAAGAACTCTGACTTTAATTCTATACATCAGGCAAAAATGATAGACCAAGGCTCTGTTTCTTCTTAAAGCCACTGACCATGGCATACTGCCTCAATGAGAAGTCACCATGCAAAGTATTTAAACAACCACACTCAGAAATAAGTACTTATGTTCCATGCTAAAAAGCCAGTCAGTTTCTCAGATGCCATGTTTAACATTGTCTTTAAAAAATCAAGTATTATTTTTGAAAATAGTCAGGCATGTACTAGACAGATAGTTTTCTTCATTTTCCTTTATTTTATTTTTTGCAAAGCAAACAGAAAAGTTTAGCTAATTACCTTCTCTTGTCTGCAACTTGATGTGTTTCAAGCCACTGAGCCACCAATGTATGTCCCAAGCGCCCAAGCCATGGAACAACCAAAGGGTAGTCGAGAGAATCAGGCCTGACTTCAAGTCAAAGGGCTACCACTGTCTAGTGGTATCACTTCACCTGTCTTATATTTTGGTTTACTCAGAGCTCAGTGTTCAATAAGGTCCCCTTCCAGGTGAAATATTCCATGAAGCAATTCAACTGAACCCAACAAACACTAATTAATCACCTCCTGTGTGCAGAGCATTGTCCCATTGGAGGGAAAGTAAAATTTTGGTAAGACGCAAGTCCCAGCAGAACAGGGAGGGGGCCAGGCTACTATCCTGCCAGAGAAGTTTCATGAAACGCCCTCACTGTCCCATTTCTTAGCCTTTCTTTTTATCCCCAGTGCTTAGTATAATGCCTGACACATAGTAAGTACTTAATAAATGTTTGTTGATTGACTTACTTGATTTCCCACTGTTCTCCGTTGTAATGTGTTCTTCCTGACTCCATGCAGACTTCCCAACTTTAGATCTTTGCTCTCAACTCTTTTCTCCTCTCCTCCTGCCTAGCCCCTTACATTTGAATCCATGGATTCTGTATTGACTCGGCCCAGTATCCACATTTCTTCTCTCTAATCAAGACTTCAACTGTTTTTTCTTTAGGATTGTTTTTGCCTTCAGACATAGTTAATCACCCTGAATAACTGACACAGTTTGCCCTCTCTTATTCTGAAAGTAGAGATTCTATCAAAAGCAGAGTAGTTAATAACTGCCTTACTTGCCTTATAGGTAATTTTATTCATCAAAAGGTAAAGAAACTAACAGGAGGAATTGTATTCCACTTATGATTCTCACTAGCATAAAGGAATTGGTTGTTGAGATAGAAATCATGGCTATCTATAGGGCAGGAGGCGGGCATAACAATTCCTTCTAGAGTTTGTGAGAGAAAAGAAGATGAAAGCCAAGCATATTCCAACATACACCCTAGATTTTAAGAAAGCAAATTTCAAAACACTCAAAAAAAGGATAGGTGGGATACATATAATGAAGAAATCAGCCCAAGAGAGAACCCAAACCCTTAAGAGTGATATGCTAAAGAAATATTTTATAAATGAGGAAACCGAGGTCTAGCTAAGTTAAGTGACTTGCCCAAGGTCGTACAGGTGGCAAAGTCAGAATTTGAACTCAGGTTCTCTGACACTAGATTCAGCACTCTTTCCACCGTCTCATGACTCCTCTCAAATAAGAAGGGCACATGTGAAAAAGGTTTTCTTGAACAGTTAGAAGGCCAGCTTCCTTGAGAAGAAGGAGGAAAAGATTGGTGAAAAAGTCAAAAGGTTTTAAAGTGTCAAGAAAGAGGTGAGAAGCATACTAGCAAATGGTAGGTAGCCTCAATTTTCTCTGTAAATTATAAAGTGAAGGCATGTCAAGAGGAAGTGGGGGTAGTTTGGAAGAGAGAGTTTGGAATAGCTGGAGGTAAGCATATACAGGTAAGATACATATATCTACATTTGATGTATATATATATATGTATGTGTATATGTGCAGTGTGTGTATGTATGCGTATGTGTGTATGTGTGTATGTACAAATGTATGTGTGTATGTGTGTGTATGTGTGTGTGTATGTGGATATGTGTGTATGTGGGTATGTGTGTATGTGTGTGTGTGTGTGTATATGTATGTGCGTGTGTAGAACCAGGATCATCGGGAAAGGACGTCAGCTAATCTCCATTTTAGGTCTTACGTGTCCTTCATAACACTCTTTACATGATCCTTTGAGCATATCATCTTTGTTTTTAAGTGATGGCCTACTCACATCCCACTACCACCAATTTCATTGGAAATTTGGATTACCTGTACTTTTAACTGGGCAGCTAGGTGGTGCAATGGATAGAGCATCAGGCCTGGGGTCAGGAAGACTATCTCTCTGAGTTCAAATCTGGCCTCAGATACTTTCTAGCTATGTGACTCTAGACAAGTCACTTAACCCTGTTTGCCTCAGTTTCCTCATCTGTAAAATGAGCTGGAGAAGGAAATGGCAAACCACTCCAGTATCTTTGCCAAGAAAACCCCAAATGGAGCCACAGTTGGACATGACTGAACAAGTACTTTTAATCCTTCCAAGATTATGGTATTGGTTACATGATTGACTTAAACTTTTGCCATAACTTTGATCTTTGCTCTAAGCAGCTCTGATGTGACTGCAGATAGCCAGTTCTGAAATATCTGCTGTATCTTTAGTCATTTCTTGTCTGTCAAATATTCAATTTGAATCTGTTAAATAGTCAATATTATTTTTTTATAATGTCATTCCTCACCAAATCAAGCACCTAATGATTCTCTTCTTGGAAAGAATGTTTATATATTATTTTGTGTTCTAGTTTTATATAAATCTGCCACATTTCTCTTCTAGAGTATAAGCTCCATGAGGAAATACCATATCTTATCAAAACTTTACATCTTCCCTAGAGTAAGTACAGTAATCTGAACATAATAGCCATCTGCTGAATTGAATTGAACTGAAACCTAGTTTCCCTAATCTATCCTGCAATAAAAATCTACTGAAAACCATCATGAAATAGTTTATCAGTTTAAAGGTAACAGGGGATTAACCTATGGGGTATCAGCCAATCAGCAAGTATTTATTATGTGCCTACTGTGTGTTGGGTACTTATGCTATACAAAAATAAAAATAAAATTCCCTACTCCCATGGAGCTTACATTCAAATGAGAGAAACACTATATACTCATAAAGGTATGTATAAGATACACACAAAGATACAGCCACACACTGTGACTCCTTGAGGAGAGGCTTGCTTCAGTTCGATGATGAGGGAGCCAATGTTCCTTGCTACAGATACAGAGTTGTTCCATGAGTTAACTCCCATTAATTTTTTTTTAAGTTCTATATGCAAAAGTCACTATGCTCCTTTAAATCTGTGATTTTATCCAAGTAGGTAGCTCTTGATTTCAGGACTCCTTCCACCAACTTAAAACAGCACCTGATCTGCAACGTATAGTCTTAGCACTTAGCACAGTGCCTGGCATGCAGTAGGCATTTAATATATGTTGACTGATTGATTTATTGCCTGGTGCATAAAGAAGTTAATGACTTGCTCAGAATCACCATAAGTCATCACAATTAGGACTCAAACCCAGCTCATCTTGACTTCACAACTGGCCCTCCATCTGCTTTACTACATTGCCCCTCATCACAGTCTTATTTCCTCCCGAAAAACAGAAGTCCATCATTAGATATGACCATGCTTTCTAAGCATCTTTCAAATCCCCAGTCTCTCTTTCATGACATCATTTCTAAGGCAGGAATTAGGGAAACTTATTAGTTAGCTCAGACCCTTAAAACCCACTTTCACCTATATTGCCCAGATAATTGAAGGCAAAGCATCTTAAGCTTATATTATCCAGATAATTTTCTCAGTGCTGGTGGTGGTTTGCCCACATAGGTGGCAGATTCACAGTCCTATTGTTGTGACCTCTGCACTAGCAGGCATTTAGATAAGGAAGAGAAACTAAGAGCTATTTCTGCAGGTGGTTGTATGAAGTTAGCTCGAGCAGAACAGCATGTGAGGGCTAATCACTATTTCTGGCTGCCCCAAACTAGCAGCAGAAGATTATTTAGCAGAGAACATCCAGGCAGCTAATATTTGATGTTTTTACAATTGGTTTAGCATGTCTTCTCTTATTATAGAAAGTAAGATTGCTGGTGACTTAGGGTTATTTTCCCTAAAGTGTCTAAGCATCCCCAAGGAAAATCACTGAAATTAGGAGTAAATATGGTGTCCTTTGTGCACAAGAATGGTATATTCTGTCTTGTCTTCCAGGGGTTGCTCTGAATGATCAACATTCTTGGCTGTCCTCTCTCTCCTTATTTATGAGATGGCTGGCCCTGATGGATTGGTATGGGGTGAGTGCTTTGTAGAAGCAGTCAAGAACTTTAGAATCTCAAAATACAAGGGACCTCAAGATGGACCTCCATCTAAGTGCCAGGAGTTTTTAACCTTTTTTGTGTCATGGACCCTTTTGGGAAGTCTGGTAAAGCCTATGCACTCTTTCTCAAAATAAAGGTTTTTTTTAAATAATTGAAAGAAATGCTAAATTTCAGTTAGAGGTTGGTCAAAATAAAAATGTAATTTTTTTCTCCATCCAAGTTAACAGGCCTCCCCTGAAATCTATCCATAGATCCCTAAGGGTTCTGTAGACCCCAGTTTTAGAACTTTTGACCCAGTCCAACTCATACCTGAAAAAGAATCCTTTCTACAATATCACATAGATGTGTTCATTTGTCCTCCACTTAAAAACTTCCAATGAGGAACCACCTACTCCTTCCAGAGGCAGCTCATTTAACTTTGGGATAGCTCTAATTGTTTTGAAGTTTTACCTGGAATCAAACCTAAATTGGTTCTTCTTGGAATCACTGCTCCCAGTTCTGTCCTCTGGTATCAGGCAGAAACAAGGCTAATCCCTCTACCATATTACAAACCCCCAGAAGGGACACAAAATGTTGATAGAGAGAAAATTATTCTTTAAAATCTTCAAAATGTACTGTAAAATTCTGACTTCAGATGAATTGGAATTTAGAAGGATCTAGGAACATTTAGATAGTATCTGATACTGGCAGAAATTAGGTATAGACCAACATCTCACACCATGTACTGAGATAAAGTTAAAATGGGCACATGATTTAGACACAAAGGGCAATATAAGCAAATTCAGGGAGCATGGAATATTTTACCTATCAGGTTTATGAATAAGCAAAGAATTATTACCAAACAAGAGATAGAGAGCATTATAGGATATGAAATGGATAATTTTTATTACAACAAATTTAAAATGTTTTGCACAAACAAAGTCAATGCACTTGGACTTTGGGTTAATTTTATCCTTTTGTAAAAACAACTTTGAATGACCATATTATGTCTATATTTCCAGTAAGTACTATCTTTCTGAAATGCATGCAATTAGATTAAAGGAAATCTGGAACAAGGCATACACTGAGGACTTGCATTTGAAAGCCCTGGGTTCAAGTTGAATGAGATACTGTACCTCTCTGAGACTCAGTTCTCTTAAGTGTAAAGTTGTGATTAACTGCCCCCCCCCAAAGCATATGATAGACTACCTAGGGAATGATGACTTGAAGTCATTAACACCATGCTGGAAGCAACCCAGATATAGGAAACACCTCTTGGACAATGTAGCCGAAATCCTGCCAATGAAAGATTGTTCATAAATAGGATTCTTTATTTTGGGAGGGAAGAAGTCTAAAGAACAAGCATATTCTAAATTTCATTTGTTTGGATTTTTTAAATTATTTTGAACTTAAATACAAAAAGACAAGAAAAAGAAAAATTTCCATGTACATAGCACAACATAAAAAGAGGATTCCATATGAAACCATGAATTTCCATCTCATATTCTTAAAAAAGCACTATATAATAAATACTACACATCCTTTTCAAAGCTACCCTGCATTTCTGTGTTTCCTTCTAAGTTTTCTTTTGTTCTCTGCTGTATATTTTTTATTTTTTTCTCCTTCCTTCCCTACTTCCCCTGCCCTAGAGAAGGCTAGCATTAGACATAAATATATGTATAATATGTGTGTGTGTGTGTGTGTGTGTGTGTGTGTAAAACCACACTATCTATACATGCTTTTATTTATTGGTTCTTTCTCTGGATGTAGATAGCATTTCCTTGGAAAGGATTTGAATAGAGACTCTGATTATTATGTGTCATATTTCCTCCTGAGCAGCACATTTTTCCTACTTTCTCTTTCTTCTGGGTAGAGCTATAATACCATTTTTGTCTCATTGAAATGAAGCCTTCACAAATACATGTCAAACAAAGAAAATATTACAGTGGTGTTCCAGGAAAGAAAACAATATTTAATAAGGTTAAGTAGCCAGTACTGGCAATGTAAAATGCTATGATTTTATGGATTTGATTTCTGCAACTGAGAAGGACCCATCTTTTCCCCTTTTTTGTCTTTTTAAATTTTCAACATTCACTTATATAAGATTTTGAGTTCTAAATTTTTTTCTACCTCCTTCCCACCCTTCCCCCTCCCCAAGATGGCATACAATCTGATATAGGCTAGACATGTACAATCATATTAAACATATTTCCACATTAGTCACATTGTGAAAGAAGAAACAGAACAAAAGAGGAAAACCACAGGAAAGGAAAAAAAGAGAAAGTAGAATGCTTCGCTCTGCATTCAGACTCCATAGTTCTTTCTCTGGATGTGGATGGTATATTCCAACTTGAATCCTTTGGAATTGTCTCAGATCATTGTATTGCTGAGAAGAGCTAAGTCTACCAGAGTTGATCATCACACAGTGCTGCTGTTACTATATACAACGTTCTCCTGGTTCTACTTACTCACTCAGCATCAGTTCATGTAAGTCTTTCCAAGTTTTTTGTCTGCAATGCAACTGCTTATCATTTCTTATAGAACAACAGTATTCCATTACATTCATATACCACAACTTGTTTAGCTATTCCCCAATCAATAGGCATAATTTCAATCTCCAATTCTTTGCTACCACAAAAAGAGCTGCTATAAATATTTTTGTATTTGTGGGTTTTCCCCCTTTTTCGTGATCTCTTTGGGATACAGACCTAGTAGTGGTATTGTTGGGTCAAAGGGTATGCATAGTTTTATAGCCTTTTGGGCATAGTTCCAAATTGCTCTCCAGAATGGTTGGATCAGTTCACAACTCTGCCAACAATGCATTAGTGTGAGGGACTTGTTTTAACAGATCATCCTGAAGAACAGAAAAAGCTCACCAATATTCACCTGGTTCCCACCTTCTTTATAGGTCCAATATTAGTCACTACACTAAGGAACATTTCTATATTTCTGGTTCATAGCTTTAGAGCTTCAAGGTATCTCAGAAGTTATCTAGTCCAGCCTCTCTCATTTGAAAGACAGCTTCGTAGAGTAGGTGGTATAGTAGAACCTCCATTTTAAGGAGGAGGCCCAGGCCAACCAACCATGTTTCCATTCCTCCAGGCTCCAATACTGATTCCAGACTTTCCCTATGATGTCAAAGAAACCTCTTCACCTTGCAGCTTACTCTACACCTCCTTTAATATCCCAGATTCTAAAATGATGAAGAATCGTAGACTAAAAGAAATGTGATTAAAACAAATGGTGTATGTGCCTTTAGTTTACATTAACTAATGCCTACAAATGCCTTTACACCTAAGAGTAACTTGTGGAACAATGGAAAGATGACAGACTCTGGAGTCAGAGGGAGGGATTCCAACTTTGCCTTTCGCATTTCTTACATGGATGACAATAGGGAAGTCACTTAAACTTCCCTACTCTGTGAAAATAATAGTAGATAATAGTTACATAGCACTTTAAGATTTGCAAAGGGCTTTACATAAATTATCTCATTTTGATACTCACAATAATCCTGTGAACGCTGGAGAGTTTCTAGCTCTTAAGCAAAGTTTCCTCTTATGAGCTTATGAACTCCTCAAATGATGATAGATCCAGGACTTGGAAGGGCCCTCAAAAGTTATTTCCAGACAAGGATACAGAGGCTAATGGAGGTTAAGTGATTTACCCAAGGTCACACAGGTACTAAATAAGAGGCAGGATCTGAATCCAGGTCTTCTGACCTCAGAGACAAGGTTTTATTTTTCCACTGTAATACCCTACTTCCAATGAACGCAATTTTCTTTGTTTCTCTGCCCAGCACTTACTAATTCAACTCAATTCAAAACAAGCATTTATTAAGCTCCTATTATGTGCCAAAGTTATCTTTGCCCTCAAGGACCTCACAGTCTACTAAAGATATTGGTACTATGTAGTATTGTGCACAGTGAAAGAGTAATTGACATAAATAGCAGATTGAACACCTATTTTTCAAATAATGCCAGGTTCAGGAAGCCTGCCACAATAAGAAATTGTTTAGTTCACATTAGTCTGCATATCAGGGGTACATGCTAAAATATTAGTCCACCTTAACATCTTTGCCCAGCACTAATCTTCTTAAGATGTTAATCTCAATAAATCTTTTATTATGACAATTTAACTGTAACCCAGTTTCTTCCAAATATCTGGCCTGGGCACCGAAGTTCAAAAGGGATTACAGATAATGACACTGAGCCAAATTCTCATCCTATGGAAGCAAGGAAAGCATGATAATGTCACAATTATTTAACGCTATAGAAATCTAGTTCTGAGGCATAAGAGAATATCACTGGAACAAATTTCCTTCTATGGAACCCTTTAGGATCTTGGCCATATTTTATGGAACCCCTTGGGACCTTTCACAGTTATTTGGGGAAGGTCTCATCATCCATGTCTGTATGAAGCCAAAGCAATAGCTCAGCAAGTGATAGTTAAATACTAGCAATGTGGGCTGTCTTTCCTTAACAGACAAATGAATCTGGTTCAAGAATTTATTTCATTAAGACATAATGAGAGAATGTCTGTCCATCAGAATTGCACCCAAATCTGACCTTCACAAATAGATATGCCTAGCTCTAAGCTTTAGTTTTCATCATTCAGTCTAAGGGAGAAAAAGAGAGATATGAAGGTAGTAGGAATAAAACTGTTAAGCTGAAAAGGAACATGGATCAATTAACAAATAAGCATGTAATTAAGTGCCTACTATGTGGCAGGCATTGTGCTAGGAGATGAGGATACAAAAACAAAAATAAAAGGCTACCTGTCCTCAAGGAACTTACATTCCATTGCAGAAGACAAAATGAATATGTATTCATATACATCTTCTATATATGTATACATACATAAGCATATATACTATATACGCACATATAAGCACATATATAGACACAAATAATATACATAAATTATACACCAAGCTGATACACAGGGTCTCACTTCTGATACACAGTGGTTTTGTGACTCTGTATAAGCCACTTATCCACTCAGTGCTCTAGGCAAGAAGTGTCAAGCAATCTATAAATCAATCAACATTTATTAAGCACCTCCTATGTGCCGACATGCAGCCCACAGGCCTTATGAGGCCACAACATGTCTGAGTGCTACCTGAACCAGATTAAAATATAATTCAGGGGGAGAGAGAGAGAGAGAGAGAGAGAGAGAGAGAGAGAGAGAGAGGAGAGAGGAGAGGAGAGAAGAGAGGGGGGGAGAGGGAAGGAGAGGGGAGGGATGTAATTATATACAAATAGCTTTAATATTTGGAAGAATCAGAAAAGGTCTCAAGTTGGAGGTAACCCTGAGCTGTGCTTAGAAGGAAGGTAGGGAATCTATAAGAAGCAAATGAGGTAAATGCATTGCAGACAAGAGAGATCACCTGTTCAAAAGGCACAGAAATGTTAATGTCACTTCAAAACTATCTGGTCAGTTTGACCATAACAAAGTACATGAAGTAGGTTAATAGCTGCCTAGAAGCAGCTAGGTAGCACAGTGGACAGAGTACTTGACCTGGGGGCAGGTAAAACCTAAGTTCAAATTTAAGCTTCAGACACTAGTAGTGTACAAGTCACTTAACACCTCACTGCTTCATTTTCTTCAACTGGAAAATGGGCATAATAACAGCACTTACCTCCCAGGGTTGTTGTGAGGATCAAATGAAACATTGTAACACTCTTAACATAATTCCTGGCACATAGTAGGCACTTAATAAATGCTTGTTTCCTCATTTCTTCATATCAGTTAAGACCAGAAAGGTAGGAGAGACAATAGAAAGCTATTTTTTAAATGACTATAATAATGTAAATGAAAATTATTCCCACAGGAAGGAGAAGTTTGGATAACTGAATAATAAAGGACATCTCACTTCCTTCAGGGGAGAGAAACACGATCATAGACTTACAGTTGACCGCCTCATGGGACAACCTTGTTTTCTAGATGATTATACTGAGGCCTAGAGATCTGAAATGACATGTCCCCAAATCATGCAGGTCATAGGTGGAGACCACAGCTACAGAATGCTACATACACTATCAGATGCTATCACTTCATCTCTTGATTTGTTTAGCTGCTTTTCTTAGTTACAAGGAAGGAGTCAATACTGATGGAGAAGGAGCAGTAAGAAAGGAAAGAAGTGCTATATCTAGAAATGATAATAATGTAAAAACAAAAGGCGTCAATAATAATTTTTAAAGGAATGAGGGTATCAGATTTTAGGGGGCTTTAAATGCAAGCTAAGGGTTTCGTATGTCATCCTAGACACAATGGGGAGCCACTGATGATTTCTGAGAACAGGAATGACATAGTCAGATCTGTGGTTTAGGAATATTAATTCAGCATCTGTGTGGAAGATGGATTGGAGAGGGGGGAAAAACTAGAAGCAGAGAGACCAATGAGGGGGCTATTGTAGTAGCCAAGGCTATAATCATCTCTAGCCTAAAATTAATGTCAAAGAAATGAGTAAGATAATGGTTCCCAATTTGCAGTTAGTTTGTGTTGCCTTCTTTTAAAGTATTACATGGTAGCTTTTTAAAGCAAATTTTATGTACACTTTTTAGTACAAACGCAAGACTAGTGAGATCTTTTTCAAGTTCGAACTTCAGAGTAGGGTGAAGTCAAACCAGATATTCATACTAAGAAGAAATCAAGGCATCTCCTACCCTGTCCTCTAGTTTTTGGCAGGAACTGGTGCATTGCCACAGATCTACCCAGGAATGCCACAGTTCAATGACTACATAGCTCTTTTGGAATGAGATATATTACCTAGAGTTTCCAGGAAGTGAGATTTCTGAGAGTGTGCCCAGCCCACCAGATGATGTGCTCACAGATGGGCTCTTGAGGTTATCTTCCCTATTACCAATCTGCTCCATTTCTACCACCACTGCCCAACTTTTCCCATCCAACGTATCCCTAGCAAGCCACTGCTCTCTTGAAGGTAAGTCCAAATGGGCAGACTTTCATCTCCCCCACAGCTACAGATTGGACATATTTTTCCATTATGCTCAACACTGCAATTAAAACCCTGGGAAGTGAGTATACATGAAATCATTCCTTCCGTCAGAGCAGACAGATGGAGAGACATTCCAGTCTGTTTCCAGTCTTTTGTCTTCAGGGCATTTTTGGCATTTCCTTCAGGAAGCTGAAGGTTGTGACCTAAGGCTTTCCTCAGTGAACAGGCTCCTGTTTCCCACAGTTAACCTTACATAGAAATGACATATACTGTATAAGGTAAAGTTTATCTTCATGTCCCAACTGTGTCCTGTTCACACTCAATGGAACTTGAAAGCACTACCTTTCAAAGTGATAACAATAGAAAGGATGGGAGAGTCCAAAAGACTAACTTAAATTCTCTAGTTTAAGTACTGTTATGGCTGGTCTTTTTAAAAGTATGTTCTAGATAACCAAAACATGAGCACAGGGTTAATGATTAGAGAGGCTGCATGGCATAGTCCATAGAGAATTGGACTTAGAACCAAGAAGACCTGGGTTCAAGTTCTGATTCTGACACATACCAACCATGATTTCTAATCTACATGGCTATGGGGAATTTGTCCAGGTAGTTCTCCACTATGATGAAATCAAAGGCTTGGACAAAAAAAGATGAAAAAATTAACTATTAGGATACTCTGATTTTTGCCAGATTCCTCCCATGTAACAGCTTAAGAAGGTAACAGCACATATTCAGACAAAGGGCAGTACACATCTCATCTCTTCCAACAGTCATCTTCAGGGTTCTTCTGCTTTGTGGGTTGAGTAGAAGCAGCTAGGAAAAACTGAGTTAGACACTGAATAAATCCTACATACAACGGTAATTATGGGATCATCTGATACATCCAATGCCATACAACATGCTAGTAATAAATTCAAGTATATCATGTTTAGGCTGTGGGCTCATACTAGGGATTCACAATTTCACTGTGTATTTCCCCCAGTATTTCCAAGCATGCCCTACTATTTATACCCCAACTGAATTTAAAGCTATTTAGTTACATGTCATTCCTTTAAAAACCAGGTTTTCTGTAGCACTGATGTGTTTAACTTGGGTAGCCTTAAATGTCATCATACATTTTTAATCCATGGCATTTCTCTTTTGAGAGGCAGAATGACGTGGAACAGGGGTTCTTAGCCTGGGTTCCATGAACTTTTCTTCTTAATATTTTAATAATTATATTTCAATGTAATTGCTTAGCTTTGTAATCCTATGTATTTAGTTTTATGTATTTCAAAATGTTATTCTGAAAAGATGTTCCTAAGTTTTACCACACTACCAAAGGGGGTCCATGAGACAAAAAAAAAAAAATTAAGACTCTCTGACCTACTTGATGAAGAATTGTCCTCAAGTCAAGGAGACCCAGGTTCAAGTCCAACCTAACGTTACTATGTGATCAAGGGCCACAGCGTCCTAAAGCAACTCTCTAAGATTGTCAATTTGGGGGATAGTTGGGGATCTGCATGGTTGGAGGGAGTTCTCTGCTACACCAATCAAATCACAGCTCCTGACAGATTTTTAAAGCGTATTTCATTTTTCAAATCCCCAACAATTCATTAAAATGCATGACTTTTGCTACTGTGGTATTTTCAAGGTCGGTAATTATCTCATTCTTTTCTACTCTTCATTGTTAACATATTGAAGTTTCTCTTCCTGCAGAAGATCTCGTGGTTTCTAAAAGAACCACAATTTTTTTCATGTCCACAGTTATCAATAGAAAGGCTTTTAAAGAGGTAATGACTAAATCTTTGCCATAACTTTCATATAAAAAATAACAAACATTTTAAAAAACTATGGAATGTATCAATAAGAAAAATATTCTTAGCAATGGGATCTTTTTTTAAAAATCAGTTTATTAATGTTTAAAAGTAGATAAAGCTATGTGCAAATTGAACGATCGAAGTCAGACATCTTTTAAATACTATCTTAAAAACAAAACAAAACAAGAAAATCCTCATTTTAATTGCACTGGAAACCATACTACAGAGGCAGATATATATCTTTATTTTACTCTTTTTACAAAACCATGTTTCTACACCTCCCCAGTAATTGTATAGTAATGGGATATTCTGAGGGAGCTACCTGAAGTGTCCCTGTCTGTTACAGTAATGCTCTAGGGCACAGAAGACCTGCATCTTGTTAACACATGTACACATTCAATTCTGTTAACACAGGTTAGAAAAAAATCCAGTAAAACAAAAGATGCAGAAACAAATACATTCAAAGAACATAGAAAGGAAATCTGAACACAAATCGATCAAACACCAACACTTCTCCGTTCAAAAGCTGAGGAACCCTCTGAAACACAACAAAGCATCAATGTAAGTGCCAAAGAACAGATATGCCAAGTGTTGGGCAGGGGCATTTAGAAGTCAGAGAGATATCTGGTGGATGACAGCATTCAAAAGAACACTTCCATTTCTGTCAGTTTTTTTATTTTTTTTTTACCTTTCCAAGACACCGAGGTCAAAGGTTGGAGCTTCAAAATAACCGCTTTCAAATAAACTAATATTTAGACAAACTGGAACTCCTTCCTACAGCTTTCAACCACAGGAGTTAGGATAAGGCAACTCATGTCATTAAGAGATATCAAGAAATGGCACCCAAAAACAAAACAAAACAACAAACCTGGCTCCAATCAAATTTTAACTTTAGCTCAGGCTAAAGCGGGAACTTTGGACTCAGCCACTGAAATTACATGACATCTAAAAGCCGTCTCAGCTTCCTCACAGGTGAGTCTAGGGGGACTACTGCAGCTGGCCCAGAGGTGAAGTATGCTCCTCTCCCCTCCTCCTCCCGTGGAAGCCAAGAAGTTAATACAGGCAATGGAAAATCTTGGAGTGAGGAACAATGGAGGAAGGGTGGAGGAGAGGAGAGGAGATGCAACAGGGTTAGAGATGGATGGAAAGGGAGAGTCACCTGGGACAGGGGGGAGGGGGGATACAAACCATCTTGACAGAAACTAGGGCAGAGGGAACCAACTTCTCCTTCTTGTTTCCCACTCCCAACAAAGGAAAACCCAAAGACCCAAACAGACGCTTTCACATAGGGACATTGATCAAGACTTCAAGAAGTAGCCAGCTGAAACCTTCAGGAGCCTGACAATGTTAGACCTTAGTCAGACTCAGTGCAAAGTCAAAACAAGTTCCAGGGAGGAAATGTATTCCGAGCCAGGACAGTCTGTCTCTCAGGGACAGAGCTCCACCCTTCCCGGTGCATTGTTCGCGTGGACCAAAACTCCCCACCGCCCACCAGCACCACCACGCTGGCTCTTTTGGCTCTTCCTTCCTTCCCTCCCTCCCTTGCTTCCTAGGGCCCTGCAGCACCACCCGTTGGGGTGGGGTTGGATCGCACCCTAGAACCCCAATAGAACTTTTCCAACAAAGTGTGGGATTGGGAGGGGGAGGCGTCAGCACAGCACCCCCTGTAGGCCTGCAGCAGAGTTCAGGTTTAGGAAGAGGAATTAACGTTCCCAGAGGACATGATAGTCTCCGGGTTGTCGCCGTCGTCCTTTTGCGGATGGGAAGAATTGTCGGATTTGCTGCGACTGAACTCCATGCCGCCAATGATAGGCCGCTTGAACTTGGCCCCTGAGTCCCCGCTAGGACACTTGCAGCAAGACATGATGCGGACGAAGGCTCTCCGCATCTCCTTGTTGGTCAGCGTGTAAATGATGGGGTTGGTGGCCGAGTTGAGCACAGCCAACACCAAGAAATACTCCGCCTTGTAGAGGATTTTACACGTATTCACCTTGCAGCCCACGTCCAGAAGGAGCAAGATGAAGAGCGGAGACCAACAGGCAATGAAAGCGCTCAGGACGATGATGACCGTCTTGAGGAGCGCAAGCGACTTCTCGGAGCTCCTGCTGGCCTTAGAAATGTTCTTGCGGAAAGTCAGCCGGCGGCTCCGAGTCCTGACCAGGGAGTAGATCCGGCAGTAGAGGATGACGATGGAGAGGAGGAGCAGGGTGAAGACTGTGGTGCAGAAAAGGATATAGTGCTTATGGTAGAGGGGCAGCACGGTGGAGCAGCTGTGTAAGGAGCCGATGCAGTTCCAGCCCATGATGGGCAGGCCCCCCAGGATCAGCGAGATGACCCAGCAGCCGCTGATGAGCAGGAAGGAGCGGAAACTGTTGCTGCCGTTGTGCAGCTTCATCTTTAGCATGGTGATGTAGCGCTCGATGGCAATGGCCAGCAAGCTGAACACTGAGGCCGACAGGGCCACGAACATACTACCCTCCCGCAGGAACCACTGCGCTGGAGTGAGTTTGTAGGTGGTGGCCCCGGACAGAAGGAGGTTGGCTGTATAGGCCACCCCGGCCAGCAGGTCCGACAGGGCTAAGTTTCCGATGAAATAGTACATGGGCCGGTGGAACTTCTTGGTTTTCCAGATGGTCAGGAGGACAAAAATGTTCTCCAGGATAATGAAGCAGCAGATAAGGATGAATAACACCGAGGTCACTTTGAGGCCGCTCTCCGCGCTCGAGTTCAGCTTTCCCGTGTAGTTGTAATGCTTGACGATGATGTCATAGTTGACATAGTCAGAGACCGAGCTGGGAATGGCCTTGACCGACGGCACACTGGTGGAACCCATGGTGCTGGGAGAAAGGCCCGCAGTAGCCCAATACGTCACCTCCCCAGCTGGACGCTAGGGGGCAAAGTCGAGCGAGGCTTCGATGCCCGGCGGGTACAGTGAGCCGAGGCCAGTCTTTTCTGTAGCCTTTCCCCTGCTGAGGGGGCCTCGAAGACCGCGGCCCTAAACAAGGCACAAAGAGGAGAGAGTCAGAAAAAAAGGGGGGCCATATCACGTTGGCATAATTCACCCGAGCTACAGCTGTGGCTCTGTCCATGTTCAGAGAGAGGAGAAAGGGAGGAAAGGAACCTACTAGGAATAGAATGCCCAACTTTTGCAAAAAAGAAAAGTCCGAAATTTTCCCCAAACCGAAAAAAGAAATCTTGCACTTTCCTCCCTGCCTCCACCCTCACCGCCGCCAAAACTGGACCAAATGAATCGGAGAAGACTTTTTAAACTAGACCTCGGAGTGCTTGTGGTGGGTCACACTGCATTTCCAATTATTCCAGACCTCTCCTGAGTCCCTCCCTGGGTAAGAACCCCCCTGCCCCCCCCTCCACTTTCAGCTGCTTCACGCGCCATCTCATTCAACTACAATCAAAGGCAATCAAACCTCAAGTTTAGAAACTGAGGGTCGGGGGGCGGGGTGGGAAGGGGGTGGCAGTGGAGTACTACCACCTCGTCCCCTCCCCTTCCTAAAAGGAGAAACGACTACCTAATTGTTATGTATGAATTTCTCAAGAAAATCAGCTCATAAACTAAATCATTCTTTTCACTCTATTAATAGCATCCTCTAGGAGCAGGTGTGCAGTGAAGATCACTAGTGTGAGGCTCCAGTGAGATGAGCAAAGCTGTAAACAGGAAAGCTTAGAGCTTAAAATGAAGCTTCCCCCCTCCTTTTTTTTTTTTTTTTTGCGCAACCTTTGAAAGCAGCAGTAGGGTAGTACAAACGGACTTGAAGAAATTAGTGAAATCTATTCATAACAAAGGGAAATCAGCAGATCTCAAGGTCTGAAAACACTAATAAATAGATTGCATAAGTTTTTTGGCTTTTTTTCTGGTTTAAAAAAATATGTTATAGTTAGAATGACAATGCAAGTCAACAAGTTTTGATGTGCCACTTTAAAACTATTTTCAAGAAACTCAAATAACCGAACGTTTTGACAGGTTACAATGTACACCATAAGACATCTCCCACCACCACTTCTTTTTTAAAAAGAGGAGGGGGGTATGTGTGTAGGGGGTAGGGTGTCCCTCTTCCAATGAACCAGAAAGTGATGAGGAAAAAGGCCATGGAAGTATCACGAAAGTAGAAAGTGAAATTTTTTAATATGCTTTGAAGGCAAGGTAGAAACAGTAATAACTAGATAACAAATGGACCGTGTAAGAGCTAACGGACTATGTTGGATAAGCAGAGATTTCTCTGCACGCACTTCGTTGACACCCCCACGGTCCTCCCCAACGAATTCTGCAATGAGACCCAGTACAGAGCAAGTTGGTATTCTTTTTTAGCACTTTTTCTGCAAGCGTTGTCTACTGGATTTTCAGCAATGACCCTCTCCCCCTTTCCCTTCCTCTCCGCTGACCACCCGCGGATTTTCCCAGCCTTTCGTCCAATTTCGATTTGGCAACCCTTAAATTCTTGTAAATCACAACTATAAATGCCTCCAAAAACTTGTAGCAGGTAAGGGAGTCCGCAGGGTCAGCCTGATTCGCCTTCCTAGGTGAGAGAATCGCCCAGATATATAGTTTTCAACACTAATAATAACAATAATGCATGCGTGCACATTTTAAAACTTCCTATCCAAAGCCAAAGTTTGCTTTCAACAGTTTGCGACGAAAGCCCACTTAAGTCCTGGGCTCCCTCCCGTCTTCCCCCAGTCCACGTTGCTCCCTAGCGCTCTTACCTCGCTCAGGCAGGACAAAGTTCGTTTTTAAATGCTTCTGGTCGGCAGGAGCTCGTGCTTGGCATCTTGCTGCCCCAGAATGAATTCAACCCTCGCTACCAAACTTCCTTTACCAAGGGGTCCCCACCCTCCT
Source organism: Phalanger gymnotis (assembly GCA_028646595.1). NCBI lineage: Eukaryota > Metazoa > Chordata > Mammalia > Diprotodontia > Phalangeridae > Phalanger > Phalanger gymnotis. The sequence continues at coordinate 64,093,973 of CM053627.1, forward strand.
TCGCCCCGCTCTCCAGCTGAACGCGTTCCGGCCAGTCCGCGAGGTGGAAGCAGGAGACAGAGCCCAGTTCAGCGAGTTTAACTAACTGTACTGGTGGCCACACTGGCATGTATATGTTTTCTTCTGCTGCTGCTGGCTTAGGGAGGGACTGGGAGGGGTTAACGTATCTAATCTCTCACCCTCTCCTCATTCGGCAGCTGGGGCTCCTCTGGATCTGAATAGTCACTCCGGACTCTCCACGAAAGGAGCTGGGTTGATGGGAGGGGAGACCGAGAGGAGGGGGACGCAAACCACCAACCAGACCCAGCTTAGGAGGAGGAGCCTGGGGGCCCCCTTGTAGCTATAATGTATAAATCACGGTCCTTTAGCTGCCACGGTGCTGCTCCCGGGTGGTGGAGTTTATTCATACCCGCTACTCTTTTGAAAAGACAGTGGGGGAGGGAGGAGGCTGAGAGCTTTGGAAAACTCCTTTTTTCTAAGTGTTTGGATGCCTAGCACTGGGTTGTCCTAAGCAAACCCTTAGACTGCCTCTTTCCAGCCTCCTCCCAACCCCCTCCACATTCCCACTCTCTCCCAGAAGTCACTTCCACACAACCTCCTCTCCTCTCCTCTTCTGTTCTCCCCATACCCGCCCCAGGAGCTATTAACCAAGGTCCCAGTCCTGGGTCGCTGGGGAGTAACCACAGGGTACAGAAAGGGAGGCGCTGGGAACCAGAGAGACGCTTCCAAGAAGCCGGGGCGCATGCTTGGGAGAAAAGGGCAGGGGGGGGGGGGGAAGAGGACCTGGGACAGAGGGAAATGGCAAAGTGGTCTTTTATTTAGGCAAGCTGGATAGGCAGGACTCAAAAAATGTTCCTCATCTCCCTTTCTTGCTCCGTTTCTCTTTCCGCCACACTCACCACCAGTTCTCTTTTGAGGCTGGCTAGGGTGAGCATCTTGGGGAGGGGCGGAGGGACAGAGATTGTGGGCAGAGGAAAAAAAAGTTGGCTCTTGTTGAGTGAGATGCCATAGCATCTCGTCACAAGAGAAATGGGAAATGAGAGGAAAGCGAGATAGCCTGGGATGATGGGAAGGACGGAAGGGGATGGAAGGGGATATTTCCACGTCTGTCTAAAGTGGGACAAAGGTCAAGATCAGAGAAAGTGGGATGTAGAGGCAAGACTCTTGGACAGGTCAACAAATCCCCTTAGCTCTCCGGCCCTCAGCGCCCTTATCTATAAAATGAGAGGACTGGGCTAAATTTGGTCTCTCAGATCCTTGCCGGGTCCCATATTCCTGTCATTCTGTTTTCTCCTCTCCCCTTCCCACGTCATTCTCCTCCGTCTCCGTATCTATTTCTCTTATCTCTGTCTCTCGCTCTCCTTCTCTGCCTCTGTCTCTCTATTTCTGTCTGTTCCTCTCCCTCTCTGCCCGTCTCTCCCTTTGTCTGTTGGTCTGTCTCTTCCTCTTCTCCCTCCCTCCCTCTCTTGTTCCCTTTTGGATTGGACAGTGGGTGGATTACAATCAATGTCTTTAAATGAAGAGGAGAATTGCAGGGGACTGGGGGCGGAGCCAATGCCTAGAAACTCTGAAGAAAGGAAAACCCAGGCTTACAATCCTGCCAGGGGCCCTCTCAGCACCCCCAAACAGCAGTAGGTCTTCCCTTCTTGCATCATTCTACCTGTTAAGAAAAGTCAAAGGTAAAGAACACTGCTTAGCCTTTAGACTCCCCCGTCCCCTACTGTACTTTTTTTTTTACTTCACCATCTAAGAACATGGGCAGAGTCCAGATAAAACATATGTAGCTAGCAAAAACATTATGCCTCTATTCAGCTGTTAAGTAGTCCATTTCCACCCAGGCACTAGTCATCTTTACTTCTCTTGAGATCCTGTGAGTCTACCTACTGGCTCTTCAGTAGATGTGAAGAAACGTTATCTTCCTCTGCTGTCTAGTTTCTATTGGTGTACACACCCTCTACCTGAATGAGTCAGAAGAAGGCTAGAAGAAAAAACATCAGACCCCTAGTTTCTAGAATGTTATGAGTTTGCAGGAAAAATGGAAAAGTTTCTTCTTTTAAAGTAACGGTTAGTTCACATCTATCTGTCAGAGCTCCCTTTAATGACAAACTTAAAATGCACCAAACCATACAAAAACATACACAAACATCACGAACTCAAACACTAACTTTAAAAACACATGCTTTAGAGAGGAGAGAGTTCCCAGACTTTAATGTGTCTCAAGTTGCATTTGAGAACTTAGTTAATTTAAAAGGAGAGATGGAGGGTAATTTAGCAATTACCTGTTAGTCTAATTGTAGACACTTAGACCAGTGAACACAGACATATGTGTAGACAAATTGCATCATCTCTTGTCTGGATGGGTACAATAGTTTATTTTCTCCATAGCTAGTCACTATTTACTCCAGCCTATCCTTACAATGCTACTATTTTTTATAGGTTATGATTTCATTGGGATAGGGGCATCCTAATGAGGAAATTTTCTCTACCAATATAGTTCCTCATGTGCCATGTAGTTTAAAATGTTGGAGAATTAGTTTTCTGGAAGATCAAGAAGTTAAATGACTTGTCCAGTATTACTCAGTCAGTTTGAGTCAAAAGTGAGACTTGAATCCTCAGAGGCAGTTCTCCATCTATTATGCCACACTGCCTCACATACTGCCAGTTTAACCTTCCTAAAAAACCTCTTTGTATATTTCCAAAGTTTCCAGGAGCTCCCTATTGCTTTATCAAGGATTCTTAACCTGGGATCAACGAATATCATAGATAGATTTCAGGGGCTCATGAACATGAATGAAGAAAAATTACATCTTTATTTTCCCTAACCTTTTGCTTCCTTTGAAATCCAATGTATGTTATCTGATGCGTTTAAAAATATTATTCTGAGAAGAGATCCATAGACTTCACTAGACTGCCAAAGGTTAAGGTTAAGAATCCCTGACCTGTAGACTAAAGCTCAAACTCTTTAGCCTGATATTACAGGCCTTCCACAATCTAGCACCAACCTCCTTTTCTAGATTTTTGTGTTATGCACCTCTTTGGGAGTCAGGTGAAACCTATGAGACCTTTTTTAGAATAATGTTTGTAAATGTATAAAATAAAATCCATAGAATCACAAAGGAAACCAAAGTTAGAGAAAATAAAGATGTAAATTTTATGTCATTCTAGTTCATTTCCCTTCTGAAAACTATTCACGGAAGGAGTCCATGGACCCCAGGTTAAGATCTCCTGCCATACACGTTCAGCCAAGCTGCTAGCCTTTTTCTACTTATGTCCCAAGGTTTCCCACTTCCATGTCTTTTCTCAAGCCATTTTCCTATACCTGATATGCCCTCTCTCCCAATCTCAACCTGTTAAAAGCCAGCCAATTCTTTAAGTCTTAGCACAAATGTCATGAAGCCATCTTTGATTTATCCAGTTGGTAATGATCTTTTTTGCAGTTAGATCTGATGTAGTATTTTTCTCTTCTCCAATGCTTTTATCATGTAAGTTTTTCTATTATAGTCCCACAATTCAATTTAATTCCACAAACATTTATTAATGTGAAAGGCACTTGGCTAGTTTGGAAGAATATTTAAAATCTAATAAATATTTCTCTAAAGTCTTCCCCAGAATTTTCCACTTAGAAAAATATATAAAGAGTCAAGAAAAAGCAAAAGTTCTGAGAATATGGATTACGGGGTGATAACCAATTTAAATAGGGGTTTGACACATGTGCAGAGAGCACCTAGGATGGCATCTTTCCTTATGGAAAGCTAAGGAGTAGGCTTTTGGGAAAATCATGACGATATACAGGAAATGCCTTGGAGAGACAATGGAACATGAGTGGCCATTATGTAACTGTTTCTGGTTAGCTAACCACATATTGTAGAATAGACTTTGGATTTGGAGGTATTCAAAGAGGCCTTTCAGACTTGGCTACTTTTCCTTTAGTCTTATTCACTCTTGGTCTTATTTGGGGAATCCTTCATTCACCAAATCTGGTGAGAGCCCATTGCTGTCAGGGGAAAGGCTTTAGGGTCTTCTTTCAGTCTAAGGTGGTATGGTCTCATGATATGACCCCTAACTTCTAAAGTGGACTAAAGGTCAAGATCAGAAAAAGCGGGATATAGTCATCAATCCTTAGCCTCTGCTTTCGTTTTTATTTTTTTTTAATTTTGTTTTCCTTTTTAAGCAAAGGAAATTGGAGTATTAAGCCCTAGGAGTTTTGAAGGTTAGGAGAGCCAGAGGAATCTGGGAAACCAGTCTAGGACAGGTTTCGCAGCCAACAAATAAGAAGCAACCTTTAGAAATGACTTTCAGGACCCCAGCCCAGCATTAATTCAGACAAAGAATCATTCAGCAGAGGTGCTGTTTTTGTGTGTGAACTTGGTGGGACTAATGTTGTATAGGAACTGAGTTAAGCTTTAAGCTTATTCTCCCAGGGTCAAAGGTGGTATAGAAGTGAGTATGCCCACCAAGGTGTTGGGGGAAGAGTGACATATTTGTATGTTCTTGCTATACCTTTGGATGAAATAATTCTCTGTCAAAATTAGTTGATCTTATTTGTGTTAATTAGGCAGTTAGGTGGTGCAGTGAGTAAAACACCAGCCCTGGAGTCAGGAGAACCTGAGTTCAAATACTGCCTCAGACACTTGACACAGGTATTAGCTGTGTGACCTTGGGCAAGTGACTTAACCCCAATTGCCCTGCTTGAAAAAAAAAAGAGGGAAAAGACTTCCTTCCACTGCTCCCTCCACAAAATGGACCTAGAGGTGTTTGTTTCTATTCTGTGTTTTTTGTTCTCCTAAGTTTCAGGTTCTGGAGATGATTCCCCCATAGGACCTACAAAGAGCTCGAGCCAACTTTGGAGCCAGGATTGAAGCAGGGTAGTACAGCCAGTCAGCCCAATATGGAAGCCTTGAAAAGCCAGGGTGCCTCTGACCCAAGCCCTAAAAGCCTCAAGGCTTTTAGATTTATAACTAGAACCGTGCTATAGGAATGGAGCTAAATTGTGAACTTAATCCCTTTCCCCTAAGGCTGATGTAGTACAAAGTGGGGTGGGATGGGAGAAGGAATATACTTTCCTTGTTTGAGGAGTAAGTTTGTATGTTTGTGATCATACCTCCTGAAGTAAATATTTCTGGAAAGGCTTATCTAACTTTTAATGGCTAGGTGTAATTGCAGTACAAGGGGACAAGTCCCTATGTTTAGGGGGAAATCACCAGTGAGAGCTGTAGTCATTTGATACCTACCCCAAATCCTCTGAAGGGTACCAGAGAATGCCAGGGAAGTGATGAAATATAACCTACCTGGCCTTCAGGAAGTCAGGGCCAGGGTAGTCTGTATTATACTTGGTTCAATGGAATTGGGGTGCTAATCACTGGCCCCCTAACAACACAGAGGGGAACAGCCAGTAGAGGCTATAGACCATGGTGGCAGAGAGGAGACACCACAAATCCCTCAGTATATGCTGGGACCCTAAGGAGTAATGCAGTTAGCAGTACTGGCTCTGGGAGAGTAGCACAGAATGCATGCATGCTACACCAAGCTTAGAACAAAAAATACCTCTTACATGTAATTTCCATCATTACTTCCCACATCCCCTGAAGAAACTGGCAATGCTACCTACCTAAGAGAAATGTACTATTTTCCATTAAGAAGAGATTAAGGTATTAATCTCAGACAAGAGCCTCTTTGGTCCTTGAAAAGAAGCCAAGACAAATGTGGAGGGAGCGTTGGTGCATGACTTTTTGTTTACAGATGATTGTGCACTCAATGCAGCCTCTGAGGCTGAGATGCAACAGTATGGACCAATTCTCTCCTGCCTGTGCTAATTTTGGCCTGACAATTAACACCAAGAAAATAGAGGTTCTCCACTAGCTAACATCATACCATCCAAAGGGTGGTTCCAGCAAATGGAGAAATTTTGAATGCTATGGATACACTTGTTTTGACAGTATACTTTCCAGGGATGTACACATAGATGGTGTAGCTGATGCATACATTGCCAGAGCTAGCTCAGCCTGTGGGACACTCTGAAAGAACATGTGGGAGAGTGAAGGGATTAGACTAAAGGTCTACAGAGACATTGTGCTGACCTCATTGTTGTACGCCTGTGAAACCTAAACAATACCCAGCTACCATGCCAGGGAACTGAATTGCTTCTATTTGAATTGTCTTAGGAAGATTCTGAAGATCACCTGGCAAGATAAGGTACTGGACACAGGTGTTTTCTTGAGCTGAACTGCCAAGCACTCAAACTCTATGGCAGAAAGTACAACTCTGATGGGCTGGCCACATAGTTTGAATGCCCAATGTATGTTCACCCAAAACACTGTTTTATGAAGAACTCACACAAGGAAAGTGGTCACATGAAGGTCAGGAAAAGAATATAAGGACATTCTCAAAGTCTCTCTGAAGAACTTTGGAATCAATTGCATGACACGGGAAACGCTGAGAAGGGACTGCTCAGTATAGCATGCCCTCATCAAAGAAGGTACTGTACTCTGAGCAAAGGAGAACTGCAATAACTGAAAAGAAACTTGAGACATGCAAATTTAAAGACTTCTCCACTCCAAATGTTCATATGGACTCTTTGTGCCTGACCTGTGGTCAAGCACTCTGAGCTCATATTGGTCTGATCAGCCATAGTCAGACACAATGTACCTTAATCTCAACGTAGTGATGTCATTTTAGTCCTCTTTGAGCATGAAGGACAACAACCATGCTTAGATTTAGGATAATGTTAAGTTAATAAAAAGTGCTTCTGTCAGATTCATGCCTAAAACAAAGTATAGTATTAATATTTTTTCTTCAACGTTAGGCACTAGAGATACAAAGATTAAAAATGACACAGTCTTTACCCTTGAAGAAGGCATATGACATGAATACAGCTCAGGATAGTGCAAGGTAGCATACTTATACTTGATGGGGGCAAAGGAAAGATTAGAAACATTTGAGGATATCATCTTTTTGCTTGCATTCTTTCTTTACCTTCCCCATCCATAGTTCTATGAATCGTAGCTTCACTTCAGACAAGCACAGAACTATCAACCTAATTCCTCAAAAAATTCTAAGTATGTTAATATCTAGAAAAGAAAGTGGTAACCACAAAAAGCTAGCAGGGCTCCATCAAGAGCAGGTAATTCCAGATTAACATAATTTCCTTTTTGGACATTTGCATCTGAGCCTGTGCTTTGTTTGGACATGATGAAATTATCAGTGGTATCTAGGTGCTCTCTTGCTATCTCCCTACTTATCTTTGATATCAACCCTCTATTATCTATGTTATTCTGTCCTTTCCAGTCCAAAGATCCTTATGCATAAATGCAGAAAAGTATAAGATAGCTTGTTTTATTAATGAAATGGCTGGAAAGGGAAGTAAATTGAAATAAAGCTGAATGTGAAAGGGGATTAATGCAAAAGCAGATGATATAAAAGAGAAGTAATGTGAAATTATTGTTGGTGTTTAGTCCTTTCAATCATGTCCAATTCTCTGTGACCCCATTTGTGGTTTTCTTGGCAAAGATACTAGAGTGGCTTGCCATTTCCTTTTCTGGCTCATTTTTTTACAGATGAGGAAATTGAAGCAAACAGGGTTAGTGACTTTCCCAGGATCACACAGCTAGTAAGTGTCTGAAGCCAGATTTCAAGTTACATTTTCTTGACTTCAGGCCTGGTGCTCTATCCACTGTGCCACCTAGCTACAAGAAATGTGAAATAAGAATATATAAAAGAAAGGAAATGATCTTCGTTAGTGCACTGGTAGATCAGGGGAATGCTATAGCTATAGTTTATATAAATTTTGGCAGAGTTCGACAAAGTTTCTGATTCTATACTTGTAATAAAGATAAAAATACATGAACCAGATGATAGCAAAGTTAGGTGACTTCACAACTGGTTGAATAGCTAGACTCAAAAGATAGTTATGGTTTAATAACAAGTTAGAAGGAATAGCTCCCCAGGAGTAGGTGCATTGGGCTGTGTTGTTTACTGGGTTTGTTGTGGTTGTTGCTGTTGAACTGGATAAAGGTATAAATGGCATGTTCATAAAATTTGTAAATGATACAAAGCTAGAAAGGTTAGCCAACACGCCGGGGAAGTCAGAACCTTAAAATATTTTGACAGGCTAAAATGCTGGATTGAATATAATTAGATGATATTCAGTTAGGATAAATGTAAAGTCATATACTTGGGTTCAAAAAATCACCTTTATAAGTGCAGGATATGGGAGGCATGATTAATTAGTTTTTCTATAAAAAACCTGGGGGCTGGGTGGAGGATGGGGTGAATGAGCAGAGAGGAGGAGTACTTAATTCCAAACTCAACAAAAATCAATAGTGTGCTGGAAGAAAAACAAACAACTAAAGAAACACTAAGTCAATCTTGAAAAATGCATTGAGAGACATAGCTCCCAGGAAGAAGGCGATGTTACCACTATACTCTATCCCAATCATACCGCATTTTGAGTCTTAAGTTCCTCTTTGGGCACCATAGTTTAAGAAATGAATTTTAAAAATTTGAATGTTCAGAGATTGAAAACCAGAGTGATGAGGCATCTTGATCTGGTGACATGTGAGAACGAGTTGAAGGAATTGAGGATGCTTAACCTGGAAAAGAGAAGATTTAGGGGGACATGACAACTATCTTCAAGTAATTTAAAGGCTGCCATGTGAAAAGGCTTTCGACTTTTTTGTTTGGCCCTAGAACAGAACCAGGAACAATGGTTACCAATTATAAAGAGATAATTTAAGCTTCATATCAGGAAAAAAAAACTTCATAACAATTAGAACTATTTAAAAGTGTAATGGATTATCTTGCAAGGTGATTAGTTTCTTTTATTGGATCCATTCAAGAAAAAAATTATAGAAGGGATTCCTTTTTTTAGGTAAAGATTAGACTCTCTGGCCACTGAGATATATTCTAAGTCTCAGTGATCATCCAGTCTCTGCCTGAAGTCACTCAATGAGAAGGCACCCATTAGCTCTCAAGGCAGCCCACTCCACTTGTTAATCATTCTAATTATTAGAATTTTTCCCTTTGCATCAAAACTAAATCTATCTTTTTACCACATCTACCTACCACTTCTAGTTCTGCCTTCTAGGGCCAAGCAAAATGCCCTCAAAGTTGATATCAACCCATGAATAATTTTGGATCATTCAACCAGTTCTATGTGATTTCATCCATCTCCTTTTTTACTCTCCCCTAACACAAACATAAACAAGTGCCTATTTTTTCATCTTTTCCCCCAGTGCCTTCTACATTCATTGGGTCATAGTAGATGCTTAATGATGGTGTAAATGGAATGGAATATTATCATGCCATAAAAAATTACAAAAGGAAAGCTTCAGAGAAACCTGGGAGGACTTGTATGAATTGATGCAGGATCGTGAACAAATCCAGGAGAACAATTTGTATATAACGACTACCACAATGTATAGGAAAATAAAATAAATGTGAGAGGCTTCGAAACTATGATTGCAACAATGATTGATAACGAAATCTGCTTCCCATCTCTTGTCAGGTAAGTGATGGACTAGAGGTACAAAATGAAAAGTACATTTTTAGACATGGTCAATGTGTGGCTTTGCTTGAGATAGCTACACTGCTTTTTTTATAAGGGAGGATATGTGTGTGTGCATGTATGTAAATGTATCTAAAATATGGATAAATATTGGTATGGCAGAACCGAGGGACAAGTGAGAAGGTATAGTAAAAATGATATGTTAAAAAGGAAGAAAAGAGCATTAATGACTCATTCAAAAATACACAAGCAACAGTAGAAAGATTTGTAGAAGGGAACACAGACAAAAAATGCAATGTTTGGACTACCATGTCAAATTTGAGATAAACAACAAAACCAAATAAACCCAAGATGTAAATTATGGAGATTCAGTTTTACATGTAGTCCTCTTTTTCTATTCTATATATAGAGAAATATTCATGTTTGTTGATGTTTGTCAAGTTAATAACAATAAAAATAACTTTTCTTAAAATGCTAGTTGATTAATATGGTGACAAAATTAGCCCTCAACAGGCCACCTGATCTTTAACATATAGACATCCTCATGTAGTTGGAGGATTTGACTAAATTGGTTATCTTCTTTAGAAGTGCACACAGCATAGTGGTTAAAAAACTTGGCTCAGAGATGGAGAACTTCTGTCTCTTATCTGGTTAAGAATACATCTCTTACTCATAGCTATTAGAGGTACTTAAGCTGTTTCTCTTCTATTTTTTATAGTATGATATTTTATATTAAGGTCATTTATTCATTTGGAATATATTGTGGACTGTGGTGTGAGGTGTTAGTCAAAATCTAATTTCTGCCACTGCTTTCCAGTTTCCCCAGCAGTTTCTTATCAAATAGGGAGTTTTTCCCTAGGTAACTTATGTTTTCCACTTCTTCAACACTGGGTTATTGAGTTCTGTTATTTCTCACCTCCCCTTGTCTAGTCTTCTCCATTGATCTATCTCTCTATTCTCTAACCAGTACTAGGTGGTTTGGATGGCCACTGCTTTATAATCTAATTTGAGGTCTGGATGTGCTATTCCCTTTTCAGCCTTACTTCTTTTCATAATCACCCTTGATATCGTCGATCTTTTGTATTTCCAAACGAATTTTGTCATTTCATCAAGCTCTATAAAGTATCCTCTTGAGCATTTGTTTAGTATAGTATGAAAAGTAGAGTTATTTGGAATGGGATATATTTTCTCTTATAAAAGGCTCTTTTGTATGCAGATGGTGAGATGGACGCTCTTTCATTAGATCCAATCTGTCACTGTGGAGGAGGGGAAAAGGAGGGCAGTTTTTCTCAGTAACTTTTTCTTTTTTGTTTTAAATTGATAAATCAAAATCAGATACAAGGAAAAGTGATTAAGAAATCTTTTCACTTCAGTTTCCAAAGTTTTGATTGTGTGCTGTGCCTGCTACTTGATAGGTACTTCATAAATGCTGGTTGATGGACTGACTCTTCTGGGTACTACAAAAGCCCAAACTGCTCACTTGCTAAGACATTTTTCTCTATAAAACGTGGTCTTATAAAAGAGGAAGTATACAAAGCGTCCATTCATATATGAAGAAGTAGCTACTTAAAGGAGATGCATTCTATACTTATTCTTTCAGTACTCTCACATCCAGCTATGTTGAGGGACTGCCCCTTCTCAAAAACATAGGGAAATGGAAGTCTACCTGAGTGTGTACTTGTTATTTATAGAAGAACTGATTTATCTACAGAAAGAACTAGTTTTTAGCTTACTCTTATATCTCTTGTTTTGTTAACCAATGACTTTAAGAACATAAGATTAGGAGAAGCATCTAGTAGGCAACAGCATGGCGGGAAGAGCACTAGCTTTGGAACCAAAGAACCTGGCTTCACATTCCATCTCTTATTCTTACCAACTATGCAGCCTTGGACAGTGGTTTATTCATCTGTAAAAATGAGTACCTGAATAGCACCTCCTTCCACCAATCATTCATCATCATCACCGTCAACATCATTATCATCGTTCTCATCATCGTTGTCATCATCACCATTGTCATCATCCTCATAGTTAGCATTTATATAAGCCTCAAGTTTGCAGAGCTTGAATTTAATTTTATAACAAATATTATCTCATTTTATCCTCACAACATCCCTGAGAGATAGAGGCTTCTCTTATTCCCATTTCACAGATGAGAGAATGGAGGCAGACCGAGGTCAAATGCCTTGCTCCAGGTCATATAGCTAGTAAGGGTCTAAGGCCAGATTTGTGAATTTAGGTCATCCTGACTCTAGCTCTACCACTGCATCTACTTTATCTAGCTGCTTTCTCTAACAGGGACTTGCCTCAGTAAAGTACACTGAGATTGGTCAATATTCACTCAGTATCAGAGACAGGAACAGAACCTAGGTTTTCCTGACTCGAAGAACAGTGTCCTATCCACTATGCTCTATCACTTCTCTAAACCACTGACATTACTATAATCTAAAACTTTATCTCAAAAGAATAGTTTCCTAACATTGACTAGAGGGAGAGAGAGGAGGTGAAAGTGGTTGCTGCTGTTGCTGCTGCTACTTTTTCCTTTCTATTTTGAAAACTTTGCTGGAGGTTGTGGTTGAGCTGTGTTTCCCTAAGCCACAAAGGTGTTGGGTAGACAGAAACATTATTGACAGCAACATTGCTCCTCCTCACATAGGCTAGGGGTAGTCTAGGTGAAGAAATCATACTACCAGCAGAACTGTCCTTGGGACCATTTCTACAGTGACTTCCTTCCAGGCCTGGCTTTCAGTGAGATTCTTCTTGAACCTCTCTCAATGCTCCTTCTATCTACGAGGCACCACTGCTGAACCAAAAAGATCTCCCTTCCTAGTTCTGTGCCTAGGCCTTCGGTCTAGACTGGCTTCCATCCTGGGAGAGCCTTCCTCTAATAACAAGGATTACTCACCACTTTCTTACACTCATTGGCTTGTTAAGCCCCACCACCACCAATGCCCTGAGGAAGAATTACCCATGTTATGGCTCACATCTAGGAGCTCTCCAAAAGGAGGAGTAAAAAAAATTTTTTTAAAAAGGTACTCACTGTATAATAATAATTAAATATGGGATGTGTAATTTATTCCTACACATGCAAGAAAAGTTGATCATAAAACAACTCGCCAGCATGAATTGACAAAACAGGACTCAGGATTAGGAGAGTGACACTGAAGCCTCATCAGAACATAAAGCAGTTTGTGGTGTTGCCGAGTGCTCTGCTCCAGACCTTAAGCTCTTCAGATCTCAACTGCTCCTGCATCCGATACAACCAATCACTCTTCTTTTTGGACTGAGAACCTTTAGGTGTTTAAGACCCAAAATGGTGTCTTCAGTGCTGGAAACCTTAAAGTTGATACTTCTTTGCCTACTCAGAAAAGGAAATAAACCGAAAAGGTTGGCAGGCATCCAGGTGCAAGCTTGTCTTGTTGAGACCATGCTTCATGGGAAGAGGGTGAAGAGCAAGCATCAAAGCAGAGACACATGGGGGGAGAATTGCAGCCAAATGGGTCTCAAATGGAAACTGTCGCCTCTTAAAAAGAATGCTGAGTCATTAGCTCCTGCAGTTCAGCAGCCAATAAAGGGGTTCTTCATCATCTGTGAGTGCAAGCCCTTTAGCCCTGAGTCATACGTGGTCAAAAGCTTGACCCCAAGTTCCCACATGGTTGACTGGAAGGGTAGGACTGAGTCCTTGGAGCACTACTGAATTAGAAAATGAATTTGTGTAAGGAAGAGAATTTATGAGCACCCCACATCTCAATTTTTCAGACATTAAAGAACCTCAAAGGCCTTGCTATGTGAAAAAATTGAGAAATAAAAATTTAGAGCTATGTTTTTATAAATAACTAAAATAGTCTGACTTGAAGATGTTTTCTTTTCTTCCAAGTGCCATTCAGACATTCACATCTTGGGATCTTGGGACACAAAAGCACAGGTTAATGGTGTATTCAAGCACTTTCTCCATGGATCTGTTTTTTGAAAAAAAAAAAAGTTGGTTCTTTCAGCCAAACCAATTCTCATTTGAAAAAACAAAACAGTCTTAATGGGCTGATTTTCTATGCAATCAAGCAATCAATAAGCAATTATTAAGTTCTTCCTCTGTGCTAGGCACTGTGCCAAATCTATCTTTTATTATTAAAAATACATTTTGTGATTATTAGAATCTCCTAATGTCAAAATGAGACAGAACAGAAACACTATTTCTATGTAGTAACTGTGTATGAGTGCAGCTACCATTATGTGCCATACATTATATATTATATAATACACATAACATGTAATATGGTGTGTATGTATATACACGGATATGTCACATGTAAGAGAAGCAAATGGTTTAGTGGATAGAATGTTAGCCTTAGAGAAATAAAGTCCTGGGTTCAAGTCTTGCCTTTGCTATAGCTATATGAGTATGGACAAGTCAAGTAACCTTGTAGTCCCTCCAGGCAACTATTTAAGAATAGAAATTACAAACCAGTTTTCCACCTGCATTTGTATTAGTTTTGAAGTGAGGAGTTACCTAATCCACTTAAATTATAGGTCCAAACCTCCTCTCCCCAATAAAAAAATCTAGTCCATTTTATGTGTATTGTATGTTGTCAGTCATTTTTTCAGTAACATGTGACTCTTCCTGACCCCATTTGGGGTTTTCTTGGCAAAAGTACTAGAGTAGTTTGCCATTTCCTTCTCCAGTTCACTTTACAGGTGTGGAACTGAGGCAAATAGGGTGAAGTGACTTGCCCAGGTCACACAGCTAGTAAGTGTCTGAGGCCAGAGTTGAACTCAGGAAGAGGAGTCTCCCTGACTCAAGGCCTGGAACTCTATCCATTGCACCACCTAGCTGCCATGTATTATACACATATGTTCATTTAGATTTATCAGCATACATGGCCTTCACTGATTCCTTAGTGCAGTAGTCTCTGAAGTGGAAGACATGGCCTGACTCCAAGGGTTATCTGATCAGTCAACTAGAGGGTTGGAAGATGGGTCACGTGCCATTCTCCCCAATATAGCCAATGATGGAGTTGGTCTCTCCTGCTATCATACGTGCTTTTCACCCATAATTCCTCTATATTACTACCACTGTCCCCCTTCCTCTGATGTGTAAGCAGCCAACTTTTGTTCTGAGCCAAGCATTGCCCCTCTCAAGACAATCATAACCTATTCCCACCCCAAGCACTCACAGCAGCAGCTGTATAGGTGCCCCTGACTCCCAGATCATCTGTGTGTTAGGTGGAACAGTGGATTGAGTCCTAGAAGACCTGACTTCAAAACCAGCCTCAGACACTTACTAGCTGCGTGATCCTGGACAAGTGAATTAACCTCCGATTGCCTCAGTTTCCTCAATTGTAAAATACAGATAATAAGAGGATCTAATGAGATAAAATTTGTAAAGTACTCAGCACTGTGACTGACACATAGTAATCGCTATATAAATGCTAGCTATTACTACTATCATGGCAGCTCTTTGCTCCAGCAGCAACCTGTGAGTCACTCATCACCCCCAGAGCCTTTTGTTTTTGGTAAGACAGAATGAGGCATAAGATGAGCAGGCAATAGATAAGTTGCAATCTTCATTACATTATCTCCTTGCCCCTATTATTGTCAAAGGCCTCCATCCTTCCAGTTAAGTAGGTTTATAACCTTGATGTTATCTTCAATCACTCCAATCAAGTGCCAAATCTTGTCATTTCTGTCTCCACTTTATGTCTTATATCTATCCCCCTTCTCTCCATTCAAAGAGCCTGAGCTCAGACCTTCATTGTCTCTCACCTAGACTATTTCCTCTGAATTAACCTCCCTGCCTCTAATCTTCCCCCTCTCCAATCCATTCCCTATTGTGCTGCCGGAATGATTCCCCTAAGGTACAAGTCTGACCATATTACTGCCCTACTCAACTCCAATGGCTCCCTATTGACTCTGGGATTAAACATAATTTCTTCTTTTCATCCTTTTTAACATTTAATTTTATGTGTCATAATATATAGTTATTTGTAGAGTTGTATATGAAAATAAATATGTACATTTTGGTGGCACGTGTTCACTTTTTTTTTAAACTGGTAGGGGTGTGTGATCAAAAAAGGTTGGAGACTACAACTTAAGTGGGTAGTTTAATATAAAAATAGGCAACATCTTTCATGCCCATTCTAAGTGATATAGCCATTTCTAAGCTGAGGTTGTAAGAATGAGAAGAATGTAGACCTGATACTACAAGACAAAAGTATGCCTTCTACACCCTAATTCCTAGTTGGCCAGGGTAGTCATATCCAGGCAGTACAGTTTTCCAAACAAGTGGCATGACCGATGGCGTTACTAGGTGTTCAGTTGTGGCTATTGAAGCCAGTTTTAACATGGATGACTGGCATGTACTAATTCCTTAGATGGCTGATGATAGCAGAGGACTGCATTACCCAGATATAGTATTTTGTTTCAAACTGTTTTCAAACCTTATCTTTGCTTTTTGTTCTTGCCAGTTTCCCCTCTCCACTGTTGACATTTTAAGACTAGGAATAGCTATGTGATGTTGTTTGAGATTAAATTACAGTGGTATCCTTGAAAAAGGATTTTTCTTGTCTTCGTTCAGCTCTACATGGGCTTTGCTTCAGTCTCCTCCTGATGTCTTTTTTTCCTTTTCTCTTTTGCCATACCATGAAGCTGCTTTGTAGGGAATATGGGTTTGGTGCTTGAGGAATGGCTGTACTCCAAGAATTCATCATTTGAAACTTTGGCCATTTGCTGTTAGGGACGTAGCTGCCACAGATGAAATCTGCTGAGGAGCTGGACGTAGCTATTTATAGATGGTTCAAACATAGTTTCACAGGGATAAGTATGGGAGCAAAGGAGGGGAATGTTGTCAGAGTAATGTTTTCTGGACAACCAGGAAGTGCCTATGAGTGGGATGGAATTAAAAAATCTCAGAGTTGGAGGGGACCCAAGAGGTCATCTGCTCTACTTCATACCTGAATCAGGTATTCCCTCTATAACATTCTGGACAAATTATCAATTTGCTTCTGGTAGAAGACCTCTAATACTCACTACCTACTATGACAGCCCATTCAGCTTTGAAAGCCCAAATTCTTAGAAGCTATCTCCCCATATCAAGTTGAAAATCTGCCTCTTGGTAACTTCTCCCACTAGAATTCTACCTCTAGAGTTCTGCCCTTTGGGAACAAATATGATCTTAATATGACAGCAAACTCATAATGCTTCAGGAACATTCTCCTGGAACTGCAAGTTCATCTTCAGGCCCACACTTCCAATCAGAGTAGCTCCCTAGAGCACTGAACCAACATGACTCTTACCAATAAAGGAGGTTAACATAAATTGTGTAATCTCATTGGCATGAGTACTCCCTCTACTGGTGCTGATCACAACCTATGTACACCTTCCTATCCTGCTAAGTTCCTGTCCACATCTTTTTGTAAATATTCCATAAAAGCCCACCCAAAGTATGAGAGCATTCTTTCTATTTCTTCAAGCAAATCATGTATGCTAATGTGGTACTTGGATCATCTACTTCTCCGGCTTATTTTTCAAATATGTATTTCTAAAATTGATAACTTTTGAAAACACCTGCCATTCTCCAACTCCTATTTATCTCTCCCTTATAACAAAGTTAAACAATTACATACAATTAACCAGCAAAGTAATAAAATCCAGTAATATGTACATTTTTTCACTCATAGTCTCCTATTTTTATACTTAGAGGAGGGATAGATATTCTCTGTTCTTCAGAACCAACATTGTTCATTGCAATTAATCTGAGTTTAGCTTCTTTTTAGTGTCATTTTAATTTCTATTGCTATAGTCATTATGTATATTCACTTGGTTTTATTTTGTCCCTACCACTTAATTTCATCCATGTCTTCTCATATTTCTCTGATTTTTATATGCAATTGAATATGAATTCCTTGTATTTTTTTTTTGCTTTTCTTGGTGCAATATTTTATTAAATTCATTTACCCAAATCTGTTCAGTCATTCCCCAATTGATAGGCATCCATTTTGTTTCCCTATTTTGGTTTTGTTTTGTTCTGTTTTGGTACCATAAAGAATATTGCTGGGAATATTTTGTTATATATGGGATCTTTTTTTCTGTCGCTGTCATTCTTGGGAGTAAACTACAATATTTGTGCCCAATATTGGGATTACTGTGTCAAACGGTTTGGCGACTTTTTTGCATAGTTCAAAATTATTTTCAAGTGTAATTGGACCAATTCACAGTTCTGCCACCAGAGTATTAGTGTGCCCATCTTCCCACAGCTTCTTCAGCATAACTACCTCTGTTTTAAAAAGTAATCTATACCAATTCCATTCCTATGAGGTGAAATCTCAGAGTTATTTTAATTTGGACTCCTTTTTACTATTAATTATTTTGAGCATTTTAAACATTTTTTTATTATTTGCATTTTTGTCTTCTGAAAAGAGGGTCCCAATGTATTCTGTCTTAGGAGGATTATGTCCAGTTCTGGGTGCCAAATATTAGGAATAATATTGATAAGTTGGAGAGCAACTAGACAGTCATCTCCATGAGTTGCATTTGTCAAAAATTTCATTACCCGGTGGTTAAATTTCTGGCGGTGAAGTTCTTTACAATTAACTAAACTGGTTCTCAGATGATAGACACAACACGCATTGTCACATTCGAATTCTTGGCCTTTCTATGATGAAACAGTCTTCCAGAACTTGAGTAAGAACCAGGCCACAATGAAGCATTGGAATATGGCTTTTGGCAGAGGCCAAAGAACAAATTATATAATGATAATAATGGTATACAGTTATATAGTCCTATAAGGTTTGCGGAGGGCTTTAGTTAGCCAATTAACAACTATTTATTAAGAGCTTACTATGCATCAGGCACTGTGTTAAGTGCTGGAGGCAAAAATACAGTTGCTGTCCTGAAGAAGCTCATGTTCTTAGGGGAGACACAAAATGCAAATGAGTACATGCAAGATATATAGAGTATATACAGTGTATTTGGGAGGAAATCTCAAAGGGAAGGTACCATGTTTAGAGAAGCATGACAAAGCTGCTTCCACCACTCTCAAGACCAGCACTTTTCACATACATTATCTCATTTGATGCATACAATAATCCCGTGTGGTGTATATTATTCTTTCCATCTTGTTAGTGCATAAATTGAAATTTAGCAAGATTAGACGATTTGCCCAAAGTCACATAGCCAGTAAATGTCTACGAAGGGATTTGAACCCAGACCCTTCTGGCTCCAAGTATAGCATGTGATCCCCACTGAGATGCAGTCTCCTGGAATTAATAAGACAGATGTAATATTTACTCCTTACTGAGCACAAATCAATCTTCCTTGGATGATTCTGAAGGAACTTAGACACATGTAGTATCATGGTTGTAAACATTATTATCTTATAGTATTATTCTGCATAAGGTACCACATGGTATAAAGAATCCAGTGGTGAACTCAGAGCCAGAAACACTTTGATTCGAGTCCAATGTCTGATGCTTACTAGCTGTGGGTAAGTCACTTAGCCTGCTGTTCCAAGGTTCTTTAAGAAGCTACTAGGTTATAGGTGTCCTGCAATCTACAACGGTAGAGGGAATTTCTGCACTGAGAAAACAAAGGCTGCTTATTTTTTGTCTTTATATCCATAGGATTTATCACAGAGTGCATACCTAATGAGGGTTTGCTGAATTGAATTGGAAATTTGCTTTAATGTGTTCTGCCCCTTTATTACGATTTTTTAAATGTATAGATCCCGTTTTTACAACTAAACTATAAATGCTTTAAGGACAGGAACTGTGCTTTAATTATCCCCTCGGCCTTCCTAGGATATGGCGCAGTGCTCTGCAGTAAAAGAGAATCTTCACACTGAAGAGACTGGAGAGATGATTTACCCCAATACCGTCCTTTTATAAGGCATCTAAGTGACACAGTGGATCAAGTGTCAGCCCTCAAGTCAGGGAGACTCATCTTCCTGAGTTCAAATCTGGCCTCAGACACTTACTAGCTGTGTGACCCTCGGCAAGTCACTTAACCCTGTTTGCCTTGGTTTCCTCATCTGTAAACTGAGCTGGAGAAGAAAATGGAAAATTACTCCAGTTTCTTTGTAAAAAAAAAAACCCCAAAGGGGGTCACAAAGAGTCTGACATGACTGAAAAAAAATGACTCAACAATAAGTCCTTTTATAAATAAGAGATCCATGTAAAATGATCTTTCCAAAGGTCATGCAGTTAGTGGCAAATGCAATGTAGATGCTTCATAAATATTTGATGATGATGACTAAAGGATATCTCCTGGAATTTTGTGTTATTTTGAAACATAATCTTACTGTGAGTCTTTTTGCTAGTCATTTGTCTTTCTCATGAAAGCAGGAAAAGAACTATAAAAATAAATTCAAGTACTTAAACTTTCAAATTCTTTGGGCTTCAGAGAAATGGGATTTTGCCATCACTTAGTCATCTACTAAATCATTCTTTAAGTACAGATGGTTTATCATCCCCTCAACCCAAATCACTCGTCTTCTTGATGTGTTATATCCTAGTTTCCTCAACAAATATCTGGAATTTTTTTTCAATCCAATGACATCTCAAAGTAATTTTAATAAAATAGAATAACTAAACAAACCTCTGTATCATGAGTACTATAAGCCACCCAATTTTGTGTTTCCATAGATGACGCAATGGTGACCCAATAATGTTATAAAACTTCTCCCCGAAACACAAAATAATGCCAGTGCTATTATAGTAATGGCTCACATTCATATGATATTCTTTGGCTATCCCCATTTAATCCTTAAAATAACCCTGTGAAGTGGGTAGTGCAAGTATTATAATAACCATTTTGTGATGGATGCAGCTGGAGCTCCAAGAAATGAAGTGACTTATTCCAAGTCACAGAGTTGGCAAGTGACAGAACTAGGCCTTGAATCCAAGTCTTTTGACTCCAGAATGAGTGTTCTTTCTACTCTACCACCAGATGACTAGATTTTTAATCAGTTAACTTTAATTCAACAAGCATTTATTTATTGAGCACCTTGGGTTTTTGGAGGCTATATCAACCAAGCACATAACCTCTGACAGATCCTACCAAGCTGGAGAGGCTTTGAGTATGGATCTGGCAATGGGCTGTGTGTCTGTTGTCTACAAACTGGCCTAAGTTTGAAGAGGCTCAACACCCGAAGATCGGCCACCATGTATTGATCGTTTGGACCATAGAACTCATGAAAATGTCCTACTCCGGCATAGAGAGAAGTTTGGGATCTTCCTGATCTATCAATCAATCAGAAAACATTTGTTAAATGTCTGCTATGGGGCTAGGCACTATGTTAAGCCCTGAGGATATAAGCACAAAATGAAACAAACCGTGAGCTCTAGGAGCTTACATTTCAGCACCCACACCAAAGAAAGCACAAATTATTGAAGTAATCAGGGCTTACGATCATAAAATGTTAGACTAGAAAGAAAGCTGAGGAGTCAACCAGTTCAACTCATTTCCTAAGGCATGTGTGTGTCTACAATGTCCTTGAGAAATGGTAGTCTAGCTTCTGTTTAAATATAGTTGGTGACAGGACACTCATTACTTCACTGAGAGTAGTCCATTTTATTTTCAGATAGCTCTGATAGGAAGTTCTTCCTTATACATTGCTGAATTTTTCATCCATTTAACTTCTACCATAAACTCCATTTATGTCTTCGGGAGCAACATAGAACAAAGTTAATTGCTCTTCCACATGGTAGCCCTTCAAATATCTGAAGGTAAGCTGGGCATGGTGGCAAATGGCCGTAGTGCCTGTCACTGGGGAGGATGCGGCTAATGATTACTTCAGTTTGGGAGTTCTGACTGGCAGTAGGACTATAAGCCAATCAGAAGTTGGCATTAAATTCAGCACAAATATGATGATCCTCCATGAGTGGAGGAGCACGAGATTGCCTAAGGAGGGATGAACTGACCCAGGTTGAAAAAAATGGAGATTAAAGTTTCCACGCTCATCAGTCTTAGGACTGAGTCCATGAGTGACTGCTGTACTTCCAACATGGACAAGACAGGAACCCAGTCTCAAAACAAAATAAAACCACTCCTAACTCCACCCCAAAACCCATCTAAAGAGAGTGATATCTTCAAGTCACTGTTCTAGACACCAAGGCTGTGTCCTTATTGTCTATGTGGAACAGGGTAAATTGCGAAAGTTTTAAGGAACTTGCTCTTTTGTGGTTGTTAAGTAAGAAGTGAACATTTTAGTACGAAAAATTATATCCCCACATTTTGAAGATGCATGATACCTTCAAAGCAGCGACTACAGTTGTCCAGAAAGAATTTAGGGGTGGGGAGAGGAAGCGAAATTGGCATGTAGAATATGAATGGAGGAGATACTCATTTTGGAGTCATATAACTTAGTCTACAATCTTGGCTCTGGTACCTGTGTGACATTGTGTAAATAGCTCCCTGAGGCACTTTTCTGTAAAATGATGAGGTCCCATGATCACTGAAGTCTCTTGTTGTTATTATTCAATCAACAGCAAACTATTCAATTCAATTATTCAATCAATTATTCAATGTCTGACCTTTCATGACCTCATTTGGGATTTTCTGCCATTTCCTTCTCCAACTCATTTTATAGATGAGGAAACTGAGTCAAACAGGGTTAAATGGCTTGCCCAGGGTCACACAGCTTGTAAGTGTCTTAGGTCACATTTGAACTCAGGTCTTCCTAAATCTAGATTGGGTGCTCTATCCACTCTGCTACCAACCTGCCCCGCTAAGGTCTCTACTAGCTCTAAAACCAATAGTCTTCATTATCTATTTATCTTATAAGATTTATCTTCAAATTGACAGAATTAATTCTCATTTTACTTCTATCTATATTTTTCAGTACCACAAGTATTTATTAATTCCCTACTCTGTGCAACATACTTTGCTACTATTTAATGGAAACTGTTAGTGTTTCTGAAAGCATCCAAGAGAGAAAAGACCATATACGGAATGTCCTTTATTTTTACAATAATGAATCTGAATTTATATAGATAATCCTGGTTTTACATTATCCTCTTCACAAGGGGTCAGTGAAATCTATCATCTTCTTCATATTCATGGATTTTAAGAAGTCCATATCTTCTTTTCTCAGGAAAAATATCAAAGACCTGATTCGAGGGGGGGAAATAAGATGTTTTAATACACTATATCATATATAAGGAGAATAATGTGATTGGTTTCATGAGGGTGGTTTAGTTTGTGTTGTATATCATTCTGGACACTAGAGTCACTTAAACACATCCTAAATATAAAATGAGGAGGGGGGAGAGTGGAATATGATAATGATAAAGGAAGTAAATAAACGACGAATTTAAAATTGACAGTTTGGGGGGAACTTTCAGGAGCCTGTTTTGTTCTTACTCTAGGCAAAATCATGACATCATTTTTATCATAATCATAAGAAAACCATGATCATGGGATCGACTGTGGCAGAGTAGAAGGTGGAGGGCAAGAGGAAGGGAAATCCCCCAAAACTGATACTTTCTCTCCTCCTACCTCCCCTACTACCACTTTCCCTTGTCCTAACATTAGTCTCTGAGGACTTCTCAGTTCCTATGGTGACAAAAGTGTTCATAAGACTCATCACTTTAGGTGAACTTCTAGTATGTGAAGCAATCCTCTCTATAACCAAAGAGCCATCATTTATCTATCACCTATAAGGCCTTTGACTGGCTAGAAGTTTCTAAGGCATAAGTAAGAAGGAGTAGAACATAGGAAGGAATGTTTTTATTTGGGGAAAAAAAAACCTTCCAAAAGCATTCATTCCGAAAGTGGTTGATTTCAAGGTCAGAGCCTATGTGACTGTAGCATCAGAGGATTTTAGCTGAAAGGGACCTTAGAGCCCATCTAGTACCCAGAAGTCCTTAAAATAAAAGAAAGGAGTGATTGGGAATCTACCTACACTGAGGAGTTTCCTTGAGGGTTTTTGCCAGGAAGAGGCCTTAGGCCCCTTTGCCTCCTTACCAAATGGCTGTTTGAGTGTTTTGATTCCATCTACCATTTTTCCTCAAACTCTGGTCCAGGGCCTACTGGCCTGGGAACTTAACTATTTAAAAGGGCTAAATGAGAAGAAATACCTCGGTTTCTCTATCTTTAAAATGGGATAATAACAAACCTGCTACTTTCCAATCAGGGTCATTTTAAGGAAATTATTCTGTAAACCTTAAAATGCTCCATAAATACCAGCTATAATGAATGAACAAAGAGAGGCAGCAGGATATTGATCCAGCCTGGGACTTGAGAAACCTGGGCTTTAAGTCCTGCTTATAATATATTCATCCTAGCAGGATATACCTGGGCAAATTGCTTAAACTCTTTGTGACTCAGATAATTTTCTGCTAAAGATGAGGTACAATCTGCATTGATAGAAGGGATTCCCTATATCAGTGAAATCACAGATCCAGATCAGAAAGATTTCATTAACACCCCTCCTCCCCCTACCCCCACCCCCCACCCCCCCACCCATTTCTATTACAGGTCCTTCTTGCTTCCTGTAGTAAATCTCAACATCTCTTGTCATTTAACTGTTCTGTAATCTGACTTTATCTTTACTTGGGGCCAGGGGATTTAGGCTCTGCTTACTAATTATGGGACTTTTCACCAGTTATTTATCCTTTCTAACTGAGCCTGGTCTTTTCATCTGTAAGATTGAGATAAACAGGATTTGTGCTGTTTCCCTCAAAGGGCTATGGTGAGAAAAAAATATGATACCTGGTCACATCAACAAATTATGCAAAGTGAAAAGCAGTGAGGTATATTACAATGAGGGTGCATCTTGGGAAGGAAGAAATCAATGAGGAAAAATACCTTTAAGGAGTGGCCAAAACTTACCAGCTGACAACTCGGTGATGGTAACCACAAGGGTTTTGGGAGCTGAGTTTTCTCAGCAGCATAGATATGGGACCTTCTAAGGTAGACAGACACACAGGCCTACTCACTGCCGCTTCAGACTGGGAATCCTATACATCTCACACTTTGGAAATCAATCGATCAGTGAATGGACAATTTTCTGCTGAGCACTGATTTCTGTGCTTTGCATTGTGTGTGAGACAAGAGAAGTAGACAGAATCTTGGTAATAAAGAAGTTAACACTCCAGTTGGGGAGATAAAATTTCAAGTAACAACAAACAATTATCATTGAGGCTCCCCAAATTCAATATAGCCTATTTCCCCATTAGAATGTAAGCTCCTCAAGGGTAGAAATTTTCTTTTAACTTGGTATTCCTAGGGCCTAGCCCAGGGATACTATGCCTGGAACACAGTAGGCATTTAGTAAATATTTGTTTAATTGAACTGAATGACCCATGTTATTAATAAATAGTTAATTAATGATGAATAGTAATCCATGACTGTTGTGTTACAATTCAAAATTAGATTTTCGGAAGGGCATCAATTTGGTTTAGCCTCAGTGTCTAAGGGTTATAGATTATATTTCAAATTATAGAATTTGAAAACTCTGGAAGATATAACTATGACTATGATGTAAATCACCCCCTTGGTATTTAACAGATCTTACCTTCCATTGTCAAGCTGATAGACACAGTCTCTTTTAAATTGTTAAATTGTCAATAAAGATGTATATGTGTGTACGTAGGTAGGTACTTTACATATGAATCATCAGTAGTTTTCAACCAGATGGTCTAAAGCAGGTTCCCCACCCCTGACGAAGTATCCTTATACCCACAAACCGCTTGTCAAGGGTTGTAGTAAAAAAACTGACATGTAAAAACATAAAAACACCACTCTTAGCAGGGCAGACAGGAAATTACTTGGCTAGTCACCCATCAGTGAAAGCCTCACCCTTCCACATTTTGTTTACTCTCCCCACTTTCCTAATGTAGTGTTTCAGATTATACTTCCATCCACTGGTGAACTCCATGTTCCAGAGCAAGGTGTGAAATTCTGTTTATATGTGCTGTACTTTCGAGACCTCTATGCCAGAATCTGCTTCTTATAAAGTGTGTGAGGTGGGATGGGGGAAGGGTATAGATCAATATAGCAAGGGGGCTAATGAAGGAGCACGTGAACTAATGCTCATATGGCCTAAGGCAGGGGTGGGGAACCTTCGGCCTTAAGACCACACGTGGTCTTCTAGGTCCTTAAGTGCAAGGGCCACACTTAAGGACCTAGAAGACCATATATGGCCTTAAGGCTACAAGTTCCCCACCCCAGTAAGGTGATAAATAATATGTGGCGCCTTTGGGCTTCTACTTCTGGAACTCCAGAGACTATAATATTATGCTAGGTGGCAATTCTCTAGTTCCTAAGGTATCATGGTATAGTCAATGGACCTGGATTCAGATCCTAATTTGGCACTTACTATCTGTGTGAGTTGGACAAGTCACTTAACTTCCCTAGGACTCAGCTTCCTCATCTGTAAAATGAGCAGTGGAGGCAGATTAGATGATAGCTAAGGGCCATTTCAGTTCTAAATATGAAGTGTTATGAAATGAAATAAAAAGGCAGACAAAATTTCTACATGAGATAGATAGAAAGAGGAGGAGCAGAGAGAGAGAGAGGGAGAGAGAAACAGAGACAGAGACAGAGACAGACAGACAGACAGACACAGAAAGACACAGCAGAAGAGAAAGAAATGATGCCTCACATGAGGAATATCAGTACCTTGGGCAAACTGACACTTCATGATTTTTATACTATTACCATCATTTCCCAAAAGACTAAGTTTAGTTAACAGTTATATGAGGAAACCCTAAAGAGAAGCTCCAAGAGGAGTTTGGTTTTTAATTTTCTTTCTTTCATCTCCTTTGCTTGCAACCAAAATTAGTATTTGAGGCAGAACAACTCATATCCTTATTTCTAGGCCAACTGACACTCTTAGTATCAAGAAATTAAGAAACATTTTCATTTTTACTTTCCTTCTGCGCTGCAGTTTCAAAAGGGCCAGAATTTTTTTTCAAAAAGAAGAAAAAAAAAACAATTCAAGTGACCACACAAAGACATCTAAGATAAACTGAATAGTACGAGAAATGTTCACTTTAAAATGAACACCCCAGATAAAAAAAATAAGGAACAAACCTTTAAAAACTATGACTGCAAATATGAAAACCAGACAAAACAGTTGGGCAGAGAAAGTAAATTTAGTAGTAGCATGTAGAACATCCCCAGCTGCCAAAAGATAACAAGATTCCATTCTTGTGATGCTGTCGGAGTTAGATTTTCTGAAGGGAAATAATGGTTTATGATTAAGGATGGTGTAATCTCCCATGTATACTATATCACCTCTGTCTGGAAGATGGTAGGTCAGCTTTTATCTGCTATCAATTTGCTATAAACCATGCAGCACTGGCTGCATAGGTTAGTTATGCTAAGAGCAATGCCCTGCTGAAGCTCCAAAGGCACTTAGTTAATGTCGAAAATAGCTATGTGGGAAATGACAGCTAGCAAAGGCCTCTCTCCCTTCCCCCTCAAAGGCAATGTAACCTGACCTAGGGTATGTGGTGTGCCCAGATAAATTAACAACAACAACAAAAAACCCACCCAGGTTAATGAGTTATCCAAAAATACTACCAACTTAACAGCGTATTATCTTGGAAAGAAGCGATAACAAGGTGTCTTGTGAATACCGATTTGTCTGGACGTTTGACATCTAAGCAATGGCAAATACTTTTTACCAGAAAGCCTTGTCTTTTAACAAATACTGAACAACTATAACATGCATGGCTCTATTTGAAAAGAAGAAATATTTTTAAATTTTGAAAAGAGATTTTGTAACTTACTGTTCTGTCTTAGAGTCTGAACATCTATTGGCTACAGTGACTACGGTGACCTATAGACCTCAGTTCATACTTGGATTTAAGCATATTAGTTGGTGAAGGAGGAAGTGAAAATACTTTGATAGAGACCCAGCCTAGGCCTTGGGAAGACTTGCATTCAACCTTACACAAGTTGGCTGAGTGACTGTAGGCAAATTGCTTTAATCTTGCGATGCCCCAGGCTCTAAATTGGAGATTAAGAGCTGAACTGCATTGGAAAAGGGAGATTCCACAGCAGGTGTTCCCCAAATGAATTCACTCATAGGTCCAATTTCTCAGCTTATCCTTCCTTGATTCCTCTGCCTCTCAAAACAGGTACAGATCCTCACGTGCAAAACAGAATAGTGCTTAGACAGGGAGATGAGGCCCTCCCCAATCAAAGTTTTCTATTTTTATTGTTCTGTTCTTTATAGACTACCAACAAATTGGATTATTTCAATACTTACTTCAGTTCTCTGTTTCAAAGTTCAGGTCTTAAAACAAAACACTGTGTGGATTTGTTATTTTTTTTGGAGAGCATGTAGATATGAGAGGACAATTCCTTAGATATTTGGCAGAGTTGAGAATATCAGTGAAATCCACTAAACTATTGCAATCTTTTACTTCCTTTTGTAGTCTCATATACGTGGCACATTTTTTTTTACCAGTATGGAACCCTTTTTTCTATAAAAGATTATTAGTTCTTAAAAACTATTCATTTAAACACACACACACTTGATGGACAAAGAGTCCACTTGCTAGCTGGGGTACCCTCTATATTTTTCTGAGCTTAATATCCCTCTTAAAGTAGCAACACTAGGTTGATATTTGGGCTGGTGCTGCTACTACATATGATGGACCCAGCCCTGGGATAAGCTTAGGTCACAAAATCACAGATATCTCACAGCTGCAGGAGGCTACCTAGTCCAACTCGCATCTGAGCAAGGATGCCCTCTACAATAATACTAAGTGGTCATCTTGTCTTTGCTTGAAGACTACCAGTGAGAGAGACTTCACTTCTTTCTCAGGCAGCCCTATCCCACTTTTGGAAAACTCTAAGTACCATGGGAAGCTTTTCCTCATGCCAAGTCTATGCTTTGCAACTTTCATCCTTGCTTCAGATTCTCTTCTCTGATGCCAAGCAAATAAGCATACTTCCTCTTTCTTCACATGGTAGCCCTTCAAATATTTGAAGGTATCTATCATAGTCCCTTTAATTTTTCTCTAAGTTAAATACCTATTGAGTCTCTCATATGACATGACCTCAAGTCCCTCCACTAGCCTGGTTATCTTGCTCTGGATGCTCTTGACTTTACCAATGTCCTTCTTAAAATATGTCACTGAAAGCTGATGAAAGTATTCCAGATGTGGCCCAACTTGGGTGGGGGGTGCTGTGGAACTATCACCTCATAAGTTCAGGTCACTATGCCTCTATCAACACAACCCAAGATCAAATTAGCTTTTTGGTCTAATTTGTCACACACTCTTAAGTTTACCATATCATGCTCTTGACTCACAGCTCCCCCCACCTCTGCTATCAACCCCATTAACTTCAAATGTGGTGTCCCCACCCAAACCTCTAAATATTCCACACTTTTCTGTTATTTCTTTCGCTGGCACCTTTGGAAGTACTGTGGCTATAACTATCATATTTCCCTTCATTGGATCTAACTTTCTCTCATGCTCTTTTCATCTTCTGGCTCTCACTTAGACATGACTCTTCCTGGATGACACCACTTCTCAGGCCTTCCTTTCCAATACCAGTTTCACTTTCTCACATACCCCTGTATTCACTGGTCCCAGATGTAGAGTCACTATACTCCTTACTTCCAAATGCTACTTCTGAACTCTGCCTCTACTGCCTTCAACCTAGTAATTTTTCTTCTCTTGAAATTCATTCTATCCAAATTTGTCATCTAATCCAGATCCTTGTGGCCATTGTCTACCAATAACCAAAACTTTCTTTCTTTCTCACTGAGTTTAGTATCTGGCTCACAGTATTTCTTTCCACCCCAACCTCTGCCCTCATACTGGAGGACCTCAACATCTGCTTTAATATTTCCTCAAATCCCTTAACTTCTCAATTATTCAATTTATTCAGTTGCTATGACTTGTTCCTCTAATCCACATCCACGAATATAGCCACACCCTTGATTTGACATCATCCACTATGTATTCCACTTCCATAATCAGTACTCAGAAATTCGATTGTCCAACCACAATCTCCTGGCATTTCATCTATTCCTATGTCTTATGACACCCTCCCCCTAATCCCCACACCAAAAAAAAAAAACATCTTCTGTAATCCTCCACTCCAGGGTGTTTTTCCATCTCATCATCACTCCTGCTCTGGCTACACTCTTTCTTTCTGGATCCTGACCCACTTAGTAAGCCACTTAAAAAATATTTAATTTGGAGGGTTACATTTTAAGTTCCAAATTGTCTCCCTGCCTCCCCACCCTACAGTAGAGAAAGCTGCCATTTGACACAGATATGTGAGTTTGTTTGTATATGTTTGTATGTATGTAAAACCATACTCTGCATAATTCTATCATAGTTCTTTTTCTGGATAGGATCTTCCTTCAAAGGTCCTTTGTAGTTGATTTTAGTATTTATAATACTCAGAGTAGCTTAGTGGTTCACAGTTATTCTTCGAACTATGTTGCTGTTACCCTGTACAACGTTGTCTTGGTTCTGCTCATTTCACTCTTCATTAGTTCATGCAAGTCTTTCCATGTTTTTCTAAAATCAACCAGCTCATTATTTCTTACAGCACAGTAGTATAATAAACCAGTTTAATTTTGCTATACCCTCTACTCTGCTCTTGATTCTCTTGCTCCCTTGTCCTACTACTACTCGTGCCTTGACAACCCAGATTACTTCTACCATCTGCTTTCACTACTTCCATTCACATACTGCTGAACAGAGGGAAGCATGAAACTTCTGGTTTCATTGATTTTTATGTTCTCTAATTTCAACTGGGCTCTGGCTTTAGCAAAGTAATCCATTTACTTCTTTCCAATTTTCTATTCCACTAGCTGAAAGCTCTTCCAAACCTTCTCTTCTCTTGATCTTCCAATGATACCCTTTCCCTCAACTCTCTTAGGCGAGGCCTTTGTCTCATGTGCACAAAAATTGAAACTATTCCCTAAGACCTCTCTCTTCTTTCTTCTTCATCTAACAACTCCTATTCAGCTCATAACCCTTTGATTTCATCCCCCACCAATTCTTCCTTTCTTCTAGTCTCTAATGAAGAGGTAGTCCTTCTCATTAAGGCTAATTCTTTGATTTGTACCCTTAATCTCATTCCTTTCTGCCTTTTTCAGCAGATTGTGTCCCTGGTCATCCTCCCTTTCTCTAATATTCAACTTTTCTCAATGTACAGGTTATTCTTTGCTGCCTACAAATATGCCTGTTTCCCTCATCCTTTAAAAAAAATACCTCATTAAATCCCACCATTACATATTATCCTATAGCGCTATTCTCTTTCTTGGTGAAACTCTTCAAAAAAACCATCTATACTTGGTATCCCCATTTCTGCTTCTTAAACCCCTCAAATATGGCTTCTGACCTTACCATTCAACCGACCCTGCTCTCTCAAAAGTTATTGATACAAGATCACATAGCCAGCATGGTCACCAATAATGAGTTAATTGCCATACGTGATGGCCTCTTCTTTATCCTTTACTCGTTAACCTTTCTGAAACTTATGACATTGTTGACCACCTCTCCTTCTGGATACTCTCTCTTTTCTAGACTTTAATGGTACTATTCTCTCCTGCTTCTCCTCTCATCTGTATCACTGCTCCTACTAGTCTTCTTTGCTAATTCATCAACTATGTCAGAACTCCTAAGTACCTGAAGGTTCTGTTCAAAGACCTCTTCTCTTTTCTCTTTTGCTTGATCATTTAATTCAATTACCATCTTTAAGCTAGTGACTTTGAAATCTATACATACAGTTCTAGTTAGTCTCCTGAACTAGTCCTGCATTGCCAATTGCCTATTAGCTGTTTCAAACTAGATGCCCAGAAAGCATTTCAAGCTCTACATTTCCAAAGTAAAGTTTTGCTCAATTCTACCCTTTATATGAATTGCAAAGGGCACCATCATCTTCTCAGTCATCCAGGTTTGCAACCTTGGTGTCATTCTCAACTCTTCATTATCTCTAACATGTCACATCCAATCATTTGCCAAATATTTTCACTTCTATTGCCACAACATTTCTTGCATATATTCCCCTCCTCTCCATTCACACAGGTATCATCCTGGTCAGGAATTTATTATACCTCTCCTGCAGTGACTTTGTCTCCCTGTCTCAATCCTTTTCTTACAGAAAAATATTCCATTACATTCATATACCACACTGTTCAGCCATTTCCCCAATTAATGGTCACCCCTTAGTTTCTAATTCTTTTCTTTCTTTTGTTTGCACTTCATCCCCCTTCAAGATTAGGAAGTTTGTTTTGCTTGCAACCATTCCCTCTAGTTTTTATCCTCCATTTTAACCACCATTCCTTCTATTCTTGATTGTTTCCCCATTGAATGTGATGTATTTCTAGACAAACTATTTCTATGTGTGCATCCAACCCTCTTTTATCTGTTTCAGATAAAAGTGAGGTTTATCTAATGCCTGTTCCTCCTTCTTCCATGTTCTCACATAGTCCAATTATGATAAATAGTAAGTTCTGTCAATCTTTTCTTCCTTTTGACACCAGTGTATTATTTTTATCCTTCCTTTTCTTTCCCTTCTTAAAATCCTCAGAATAACCAATGCACTCCAAGTGCCCTGTTTTTCTTATTTAATTCCTTCATCACCTTTTGAAAACATTACAGTTCTGTAGGGATCCTTGTCCTTTTGATCCCCTCCCCCATTAGAAAGTTAATTCTATATCATCATGAAACTTCTTCCAATTGCTCAAAAAGTATTCCCTTTCTAGGTTCATATATTTGTTTTCCAAAGTTCCTACTCATATCTTGCTATTTTCATCAGAAATTCTTAAAGTCCTTGATTCCATTAAAATGCCTTTTCCCCAGCTTTTTAGGGTAAGCTATTCTTGGTTGTGAAACTATATCTTTTGCTTTTTTAAAATTATATTCCAAGGTATCCTCTCCTTTATAGAAGAAGGTGGCAGGTCTTAGGTGATCTTTGCTGTAGTTCCTTGGAACTTGAACTCCACCAATGACTACTGAAATTATTTTGTACCTTAGTACAGTATTTAATTAGCTATAGTAAAAAAATCATTCTGTCTTTACTTTTGATTGATAGCAAATGGATTATTTGCAGAGAGCAGAAGATGTAGGAATTAGGTATGGGTGGGTGATGATCTAATTTATGCCTGGTTTGGGTGTTTGTTTTGTTTTGTTTTTTAGGGAAAAGGACTTTAGCAGGCTGGCAGACCTAGGCTCCACACTCTCACCAGCTTTTACTTACTGTCTTGGTATGGCAGGTATTTGGCCAAAGTAAGAGAAAATTATATGGTGCAGTGGAGCAGACAAGAATTTAGGACATCCATGGTTAAGTCCTAGCTCTGATACTGTCTGTGGGTCTTTGAGTAGGTCTTTTCCCTCTCTGAGCCTCAGTTTTCTCCTCTGAAGAAGAGGGCTGGATTAGATGATGAGTAAGTTCCCTTCCAGTTTTAGAGATATCTAATAAAAATTCCACAGTGGCCAGTCTTCTGACAATAAGTTCTTCCAACTTAGCAAGGTTGGTTCTTGGAGAGTAGGGTCTGTTCTTTTCAACTACAGATTTCAAGTATAAAACATCACCTCTCCCTGGAATGATATACTGCAGTAAGATAGTAGTGAGTAAAATGTTTACTTATCAAATTTATATTATAGATTGAATGATGGCCTAACTCTGAATTCTTTTCCAGCTGCCATGTCCCTAGTAGCATGAAGTAGATAGAATTGGACCTAAAGCTATGCAGAATTAGAGTTAAGTTTCACTTTTTTTTTTCAATTAGAAGCTGTGTGATCATGGCAAGATCATTTCATTTCACTGAATCTCACTTTCATCCTTTTTATGCAAGTAATGACACAGTTACCTACTTTGCAGATTTGTTGTGAGGCTTGAATAAGGTAATGTATGTAAAGTGCTTTATAAACAGCAAAATGCTATACAAATATCAACTCTCATTATTATCAATTCCATTTTTTTGGACGGTCTCCCTATTTCATCTAGGCCGGAAGCATAGTGACTTTTCAAGGTCGAGACCTCACTGCTCATCAGGACGGGAATTTTGACTTGCTATGTTTCTGACATGGGTTGGTTTGCCCACTCTCCTTATGGTCGCTTTCACCACACTGTTTCTAGACCATGCAGATACCCAATTGGCTTTAGCCCTTGTGCAGCCCAGACCTTCTTGGCTCACGTGATCCACCAGCCTCTGATTCTCCCAGTAGAAGGGATTAAAGTCATACATCACCACTTGAGGCTTGATTAATACCTTCAAAATCTTTTGCTGGTTCTCCCATTTTCCAAGATGTCTCTTTTCATTAAAGAAATACACAAATTCCCCTACTTTCTTTCTCTATTCCTATATAGAGTTATGACCTCCTCTTACCCTAATGACCCTTTTGTTTCCTCTTTAGGTATTATATTTTCTCAAGCTTTTTTTTACTTAGAACCATCTCCTTATTCCTGCAAATCAAGTAAATGTATTCTTAATACTTAATACTACTTTTTATTGCTTTCTTCTTGGTTTAGTAGTTACCATTTCTTGTTTGCCCTTATATACTTCCTCTTGGCCTATACTACATGGGACAGAATGCCTTGTTCTATCTTCCTACTATTCCATGCCTTTTATATCCAAGAAGGTGGTTTAAGCTTTAATTAGAAGTTAAAACAAGATTTAAATGTGAATCATTTTATTGGTCTATCTGGTAAGATGAAGAAAACACACTGTGTTAGCATAGGCCAATAATACTGGAAGAAAGGGCATTTTTTAAAGTCACCTTTTCTGCATGCTAGGCAAAAAATTTAAAAAAAAACACAAGGCACTGAAACTTACTAGGTAACATCAAAAGGGAAATAGTCAAAATTGTACTAATGCTATGTGTGTCATGGCGATATAGATAACAATATCGAAGAAAATGAAAAGGCCAGGCCAACTAAGAATGCTATTCTTTAGTCAGTCTAGGAACAAGCCTATTAATAATCAAAGAACCGATTGCTTTTCTAAGAATGGCTCATTTCTTTTCATGTCACAGGAAGGTAGAATTTTCTTTTTATTCTCAACGGTTATTTCAGTTTATTATCAGTTCTGTGTAATTTTAAAGAACTAGCCACAGTAGATATTTGTGGCTTTAGGGCATTTCATGCAAGGAATGAAAGGGTTTCCTTCAAATGTCAGCGTCTCTGAATTAGAAGGAATGTCAGAAGCTACTCAGGCTAAGTCATAACTGAACATGACTCCCCCTACATCAGACCTGACAAATGGTCATTCAATTCTTAACTAAAGACCTCCAGTGATGGGAAACTCACTAACTTCAAAGAGAACCCCTTCTGTTTTGAGATAGCTCTGGTTACGAAGTTTTTTTCCTTTACATCAAGCCTAACTTTGCCTCTTGGGGAATCCCACTTACTGTAACTAGTCTCACCTTCTGGGAGCTGAAAGGAACAAGTCTATCCTTTTTCTGTCTCCACACTTCAGATGCTCAAACACAGTTATCATGTCCCCATAATGACTTTTCTCTATTCAAGACAAATATACCCAGTTCTTTCAACTGATCCTCATATAGCATAAACTTAAGGTCTTTCCTTATCCTGGTTATCTTCTTTTGGACATTTTCTGGCTTATTTTAATATCCAACCTCAAATTTGATACATAGAACTAAGCATTATATTCCAATGCAATCTGACCAGGGTGGATTATAGAAGGGCTATCAGCAATTTATTCCTGCAAACTAGGCCTCTCTTAATGAATTTTAAGTTTGCATTACATTTTTTGGCTGCCATATCCCAGTATTGACTTCTATGGAGTGTGCAAACCACTAAAACCATCATCAGATCTTTTTTTTCAGATAAACTGCTATCTAATTATACCTCTTCTGTTTCATACCTGCAAATATCCATGAAGTATCTCATATTAAGTTTTGTGCTTTTTCAAAAAGCCTAGAATTTCTATTAATATATGTAATAAATTGGTGATCACATGGGGAAATCTATGAAAATGCAATATTGAAAGGGGTGATCTGGGATTTTCTAGCATCCCCATAATTTTGTGTCTAGAACATTTTCTATAGTTCAAAAGAAAAGAATATCAGCAGGCAACCTTCTTGGCCCAGTACTAGTTTTGGTCCTTGTGAAGAGAGCCACATTCCATTGCTCCATCTACCTTAAACACTTTTTACACTTTTTTCAAAAACCAGAAGCCCTTGGCTCATTATACATTTGTGTCCCTTTCTCCCTTGTGCTAACCTCATAGTGCCTTGAAGATCACAGGAGCTTGGGGATTCTGAGCTGCAGCAGGACTAAAGCCAATGAGGTGTTTTGCAGCATGAATAGGAATAGGAGTGTTAGCACTGCAATCAGAAAAGTGGTGGATAGTCCTTAATTACACCATCGTTGCAACACCGCAAAAAGCCTGTGCTGCCAGGGATATTTATGGATGCAGAAAGATGGCTATTGCTGCCAGTGGACTGAAATAGGCAGACCAACTTTTAAGTGGTCCAGATTGTTTAAAGAATGAGAGTAATAGCTGGTGTGGGAAGGGTCCCACTGTACTATTTATTTTTCCCAAGAAAAAACTTCCTTCTGGTTATCTTTTTGTGTTTTTCCTCTAGCCCAGTAAGAAGCTAAGAGCAATGTATATACCTATACATTCTTTGCCTAGGTGTCTTTCTGATATTGACTGTTCTGTGATAAAGGGTCAGTTCTAGGAAGGATGTAATCTACGATGAGACAGACTTAGATGCAGCTTCAGACACATTTCTGATATGGCAGCTCTAATGCTCTGCACCAGCATTATAAGGAGATGATGGAGAGCCCAGATCTAACAGGTTCATTGACTATAATACCTTGCTTTTCTGTGTTACTCTGGAAGTCTTGCTGGAAGTGATTCATGGGCTCAAGCACCAAGTTCAAGAGGATGTGACCATTAGGGTAATGTCTGACACTCTCCATGTCACAGTAGCCACCTGCCCAGTGTTACAAACGATTATAGCATCATTCTCATCAGAACCTCTTATAGTATACTGTTCTAGACAAGTTAGACTACTAGCTGTTACCTGAAATCACTATTTCATGTCCCATGTCTATGAATTTGTCCATGATATCAACTACAGGGTGTTCCTAAAGTCTGGACACACAGGCAAAAATGTATATTTTCAAAAAATGAAATGAATGAAACTTTCAACAACATTTTATTTAATTGAAATATTAACAAATAACATTTTCAATTCATTTGTGATGCAAAGGTTGGTGCACTTTGCAAGATTCACGTGAACTCAATGCAACAATTCCACATTGCCATCAATTGCCTATGTTTCCAGACTTTAGGAACACCCTGTATAATTGGGAAGCACTGTCTCATTTGCAGCTCTCAAAATTCTCATTTCTCTTCACGGTTCAGCTGAGAGCCCACCTCTTCCATGATGCCTTTCTTATTTCTCCGAGCAGTGTTCTCTCACTCCTCCAGTTATGCTATACTCCTTTATGCATTGTTTCATTTTTGTCCTTATTTTCCCAGAGGTTCGTACAGGGCTTTGCACACAGTAGATACCAAATGTTTATTAAATGTTTGGATTGGGAAGGCAGTGGAGTTTGTATGAATGAATACCTGAATGAATGGAAAAGCATTTATTAAGCAATTGCTATGGGCAAAGCACTGGGAATATATAGAGAGAAGGAAAACAGTGCCTTCTCTCAAGGAGTCCCCATTCTGAAAGGGAAAAACAATACATGGATGAGGTTTCAGTTGCAAGTCATATGGAAAGGTCTGGTGGTGCTTAAGATACAGTGGCAAAATAGATGATAATCCATCTTCTTCAGAATCATTTCTATGGAGCAAGCTGCAACCATTTCTGCTATTGAACCATTTGTTAGTGCCAAGGCTTAAGTGAGCGGGTACCCTTCACACCTATGGTTTAACAGGAGGTAGGGATTTGTAAGAGTTGTTCTAATTACTGAATATAACGAAGTAGGACAAGTTTTCGCTCAAACTCAATGCCTTCCTTCCTCAGTGCCTAGAGAACCTGCCTTCTCTAGGCTTCCTGATCTAAGTTTTAGCCTTGGGCTCTTGATTATATCTGTTTGCTTATATCCTGATGATTCGTTGTTGCTGATCGTGCTGACGCAGATATTACTCTGCCTCTGGCCCTTCTTGGGATACGAGAGTATAACAAATAGTTAATTGGACCCACGGGCTACTTATAAAAACTACTTCTCTTTCTCTTGCCACAAATGCAAACTATGTTACAGCTGATCTTTCTTTTTTGTCTGGTTCTAGTCTCTGCGAGACTGTTTCTTACATGATCTCCACTAGGTTAATGGTAGACACACAGCTACTTCATGCCTTTGGTCTCTTTCCCTTCCCCCTTCCTAGGGATGGTACAAGGGAGAGTGGGACAAAGACATATAATGAGCAAAAGGTTTCTATTTTTGGGAAAAGATAGTACTTAAAGTAGACATAGAAGTGGAATGTGACTCTCTCCATAAGGATCAATACCAGTACTAAAAACAGTGTGGATTTCCTGCTGGTATACTGTGTTGGGTTTTTTTTTCCTGTGCTCCATTATTCTACAGGAAAACATCCCTGAGAGATGTTTGCCATTCAATATCACATATTTCACCGTATTTGGATGTTACAACAAGGCAATCTGTCCAATGTGGTATAGGCTAGGAGGAAGTACATAAGGGCTAACAAAGAATGCTAACTATTGAACCAAGAAAAAAGCAACAACAAGTATACATCGAGAGAGAAAAAATCATTCTAGAAAAAAAATTTATAATAAGACAACATATAGTATAATAGTATTAGGGTATATTTTTGGATCAGACCTATATTTTATCATCACAGGGAGCTCCCGGTAATGAATTTCCTTCTCCAATGGCAACTCTTGGAGAACTCTGAGATTAAGTGTCTTCCCCCAGGCCATATAGCCAGTGTATGTCAGAGGTGGGATGTGAACCCAGGTTCCCCTGGCTCCAAAGGACAGCTATCTATTATTCCTTGCTGCTTCTTAATATATTATTTCACACTGTTTTTCTTCTGTCTCAACCTGTGATTTCTTTGGTTTAGAGAGCTCTTAGTAAAACAAACAAACAAACAAAAAACACAACCCTCTGTCTACATTTCAGACTTATAATTTTTTTTACAACTTGTAGTGTTGGAGAATTGCAGAAAGAACTAAGTTAAGAGACTTACCCAGGATCACACATCTCATACGTGTAAGCAATGAGACTACAACCAACTCTTCCTGACTCAATGGCCATCTCTATTCTTTATTCCATGATGCTTTTCAAATTATTTTATGTAGAAATTAATTATAACAGAATTGGCATACAATGAATTGTTTGGATCAAGCCAATTTATTTTTAAATTGGACTAAACTGGAAAAACGTGTAGAACTTTTGGTAAGAGGAACTTGGAAAAAAAGCTGTTGCTTCTATTAAATTATGTAAAAATTAAGTATAAAGGGCAAACAACAATGCTGTAATACATGGTTTGTTGTAAGTTGGGTACTGATTAAAAAAAAACCAATGAGCTTTGTTTCAGATATGACTAAAATGGAACAGCATTGGGAAAACTGCCTCAGGAAGTCAGCAAACAATATAAATCATGGTCAGACTTTCCATACCTTTCTAGTCACAGGAACTCTTAAAATATCAGACCATTCGGCCTGCACACTGAATATACACAAAGTTTCAGATGTTTTCCAAATAGATGTCCTCAAAGGAGATATTATTTCATTATAAAATTAAAGTTTCTACAGCAATATATTTTATACATATCTTTTCCCAAGATGAAATAAATATACCCACACACAAATTATAGGAATTCTTTTAGTTGTATTAAATTATTCAGAAGGCTGTAGAAGAAAGGAAGGAAAGATAAGGAAAGAAAAGAAAAGGAAAGGAAAGGAAAGGAAAGGAAAGGAAAGGAAAGGAAAGGAAAGGAAAGGAAAGGAAAGGAAAGGAAAGGAAAGGAAAGGAAAGGAAAGGAAAGGAAAGGAAAGGAAAGGAAAGGAAAGATGATGAGAAATTCTTTGTTTTTTGCTGTTCAGTTTTAAAAGTCTCATGGTTATTTAAGTGACAACTAATTGTGTAATTTTAATTATGTAATAGAAAATTTTCCAATGTCAGGCCAGGACTATAGACAGGAGCAGGTTGTGGATATATGACAAGAAGTAAAGACTGGGGCAGCTGACAGGACAGACTTTCAGGACTGAGAATATGCAATAGGCAAAAATTAGTGATAATGAGGAGAACCATGATTCTGCAACTGGATGAACAGTTCAGACTGAGGATAAGTGCTCTTAGGTCATAACAGGAAAGGGATGTGGAATCCAAGTACACAGATAACACCTGAAAGATAAGGCAGGACTTAGTGCAGGTTCAGTCTGGGCAGAAGGGTGTCAGGAAGCCTGGCAAGGAGGCTAGACAAACAGAATCTTGTACCAAGTCAACCTTTAGCTTAAATATCATTCTGTTTAAGACAAGAAGCAGTCCTCAAGTTCAGCTAGCCTGGGATGCAAAGGTAGAGATAAGTGGGAGAACTTGGCTAAAGTGGGGCATGCAGAGAGAAAAAGGAACAGTTCTAAAATCCAGGTAAGATTATAGTCAATGGAGTATTTAGGAGGGTTCCACAGATGCACAGATTAATGCTATATAAATACAGTACAATTTAAACAGATCCAGCTTCTCAACTCTAAGCTATTCTACAACCAAAAACCTTCTAAAATAATGAACACCAATCTTCTCATTTCTTTGCCTTATCTATGATCTATAAATCCATATTTCAAAATTTCAGAATTTGTCAGTTCATTGTTGAGACTACTCTATTCCCTCTACCAGAGAAGGTCACAAAACCCTCTATGACTTAAGAAACAGTGAATGAAAAATTTGTCAGCCTGCAGCCAGCCAGGTGTTGCTTCTATAATGCCCATCAAATCAAATATAAAATCCTCAACTTATCACGGTCTCTTCAGTCTAATGTTTTGACTTAGTGGATGGAATGTTGGACTTGAAGTCAGGAAGATAGGGGCTGGACACCTAACACCTGCTAGCTCCCTTGCCATAGGCAAGCCATTTAATCTTCCTAAGCCTCAGTTTCCTCATCTGCAAAATGGAAATAATACCTATAGTATCTTCCTCACAGAGCTATTGTGAAGTTCAGATGAGATGTGTACGCAAGGTACTTCACTAACCTGAAAGTGTTATATACACACCAATGTTTTTATTTCACTCATGCTTCAACTAAAACAATCTGATTGTCGCTGCTTAAGTATGTCCTCATGGCAGACATTGCTTACTGATGCTCCTAATCTCTTGCCATCACTACATGTGTTTATCATCAGCTATCTCTTTTTGTCAATGTCTCTTCACAAAGACTCCACAAAGAGAGAAAAGGATTTCCAGGATCAGGACTTGTAAGCTACCCCTTGCCATGTGTTCCCTACCTCGCTACCTTTGAACTTCGAGTCCACTCTGTCTAAGAATCTTGCATATGCATGGAGTAATTTGCCCCCAGTTTTGGAGCAATGTTTTGTACCAACTTCTCACTATACATCTTAGGTGGGTGGGGGAATGTTTTTCCAAAAGCTAAATGAGGTATGGCTAGTGAATTTTAATGGGGATCACAAGGGTTAGGGGTCATGATCAACGGTACAGTGAGGTTCTGGTTAGTTAGAATATTGAGTCCCCGAAGTGGCAGCATTTTTCAGATTCACACTGCTTATTTCTGTTGGGTTGGAACCAATTACCATAGTTTATACAATTATAATAATACTAAATAATAGCTAACATTCATGTAGAACTTACTGTGTGCCAGACACTGAACTAAGCACTTTACAATTATTATCTCATTTTCTCTTTACCACAACTTTGGGAGGAAGGTATTATTATCCCCATTTCAGGGTCCCATAGTTACCAAGTGTCTGAAGCTGACTTTGAACTCAGATTTTCCTGACTCCAATTTCTAATAGAGCAAATTTGAACACACACAACCACTTCATGAGATTCATTATTTGCACTAGTTGGGAACCTAGCTGTCCTAGAAATCCAACCCCTCAAAGTTACCCCTAAAATTGTGAAGGCAGCAGTAGCCAGTTGCTCTTCTGGGTACCATGTTTGCCACTGTGAGAGTTAGGGAAGAAGATAAAGAGGGCCCTGAGAGTATCACAATGTCTGGCACATAAGAGATGCTTATTAGATGTTTGCTAATTGATTCATTGATTGAATAAAGAAGAGGGTGCTAATAACTGAGGTGATCAGGAAAAGCCTAAAGTAGGTGGTAGAGACTAGTTGCATTTGAAAGTGGCAGGGATTCTATTTTTTTTTAATTCTGAACTTAAACACAAAGTAAAATAAATACTTCCACATTCACAATAGAACAGAGAGAATTGTATATGACATTTCTATGATAGGGATTCTAGGAAGTGAAGGTGAGGAAGTAGTGTCTTTCAGAATGTGGGATCACCTGTGGGAGGTTGGAATGTTATATAAAGTCAACAGCTGGTAGGCCAGTTTGAGAAGAACAGAATGCATGAAGGGAAATGATGTGAAAGGAGACTTAAATGTAAGTGGTGGTTAGACTATGGAAAGCTTTAAATAAAAGGAACATTATGTAGTATGAGATAAAACCCACTCTGAATTTAAGGTCCGATTTTTGAAATAAAAATATCTAAATCTCTAAAAGGGCAAGGATGGCAAATTTTTCCTTTTCCTTTCTTAAAAAGCAGTTCTACTCCCATTGGTTCTAATTCTTCTTTACAATGTGGCTAAGGTAAAAAATCTGTTTAATATGAATGTATATGTAGAGCCCATATCAGATTGCATGCCATCTTAGGTGGGGGGGGGGGTAGGGGGAGAAAATTTAGAACTCAAAATCTTTTGGAAGTGAATATTGAAAACTAAAAATTAATTAATTATTTATGTTTAAAAAAAAAAAGCAGTTCTACTTCCCCTCAGCAGAGAAAGACTTATGTTATGCTGGGTCTGGTGAATTTCATCTTGCTCTCCCTCACCCTACCCCCTTCCTGTTTTATTTCACCCTGTTTTATTTTGCATAGTATTTTCATTTACAGTTCAGACCTTCAGGCTCAGCTACTGAATTCCCCAGTATCCTGGCCTGGGGCCAGCAGGATAAGACAAAGGTAACATCAAACAGAATTGTGACAGAGCTCCATATGGCTATCAGGATAAACACATGAATAACATAATTACTACATGGTCTGAAAGCCTGAGCCCCGTATCTCTGCTTTACTCTGGCCCTATACTTGGGGAATGTAATCATTAAGCATCACCAGTAAATCCTTTATTAAACATCACTGAAATATACTTAAAAGGGGCATATATGCCCCTCAAAAAGATTAATTTAGGTAATTTCATATAGGAAGATCTGGTGAAAAATTAAAAATGCAGTTGAATAATATTATTAAATTGAGACAAAAAGGAAGAACTAAATTCATACTTAGTTCTAACTTAAATGGACATATTCAACAGAGAAGATGGGTTTGTCTGTCTTATAACATGAAAGTATCTCCTCACTCCATTGAGTGGTTCTGATTTAAACAAGTAGAGATGCTATCTACACCAGTAAAATTACAGCTCCCTAAAGTATTGAAGTATAGAGCCTCATATAACAATATTTCCTTACTTACTTATAGGTCTGTTTGACAGAACAACCCATTGGTAGGGGCTCAGCCTCCAGCCTGATGCAGACCAAGATGTGAGTTAGAATGGAGAAAAATCCGTATCTTCCTATGGCTTTCCTATGACCTTAGACAAATCCCATCTCTTTGGAGCTGAGTTTCTTTATCTACAAAACAAGAGGATTGGACCAGATGACCTCTAAAGTTTCTTTTAGCTTAACATTCTATAGCACTTTACACAATAACCTAGTATTAAATGCTTAGTAAATGTAATGTCTGACACAGAGAGAAGATGGACAAGTTGCATGAGGGTGAGGGATGACAGGTGGACTGGTGCCCCTTGCAATGTCAGGAGACAGTCAGGCCTCTGGCATACTGGGAGGAACCTCTAAATGAACTTTGGGAGAATGTGGGCAAGAGCTTCACAGGAAGGGCAGGGATGGAAGGGTTGCAATCTGTATAGTTAAAAGAAGCTCCTGAACCAATGATCTCACAAATCTTTTTGAGTACTGAGTAATTAATATAGTTATTAAGTACTTTGGGGCTTTCTCTGAACACAAAGGAAAATACGAAAATGAATCCAATATGGTACCTGCTTTCAAAGAGCTTACAGGGAATAAAATAAAATAAGTACATGGAAGAATTAAAAGGCGACATGAGAATTCTAAGAAGGAAAAGTCACTTGAAGGTTTACCTCTATTTCAGAAAGTATTTCCCATTTATTAAGGCAGATCTTTAGGATGAAAATAACTGGCTCTTACCTTGCGGTTTTCTTTTAATCTTTTGGGCTTTGTAAATTTGGGTATAGTAACATTCTCATTCCAAAACAAGAGTTACTCTGTTTACATAATTAACAAACATCAAAATATTGATACAATCTTTTTATAAGGTGTGAGTTGGAATAGATGGTTACTGAGGTCCTGCCTAACTTTGAGATACTGTGGTGCTTAAAATATGTCCTTAATTATATTGCTTATTTAAGCCATGTAAGACAAGATCATTTATTTCCACAGGGACATAATGTTTAAAGGATCACTTTTACCTTATCAAAAAGCTTTATATGTTTATTGTGG
The DNA here is from genome assembly GCA_028646595.1 of Phalanger gymnotis. Classification (NCBI taxonomy): domain Eukaryota; kingdom Metazoa; phylum Chordata; class Mammalia; order Diprotodontia; family Phalangeridae; genus Phalanger; species Phalanger gymnotis. Next base: position 64,138,102 of record CM053627.1, read on the forward strand.
CTCTCCAGCAAAATTACATGACTTAATGTGTATTTGCTGGGCAGTGTAAAAGTTTGGAGGGAAAGATTAATTTGATACCAAATATTTACATAAAGACTGTTTTCCCAGATACTGTTATCAGAAGGGAATTTAGATAGAAGTCTTTATTTTAGTTGTGTTTAAGCTCCAAAATCGTTTTCTTTCATTTGTAGTTCCTACATTCTCAGAAAATCCAATAATAATTCAATGTAAAAAAAGGAAATCTGTGTGTCATGAAAGTTGGAAGGGGGTGGGGCAAAGCAGAATTATATTTCTGAATACAAGGTTTAAATTCGAAGCATAAAATAAATTAATTGAAAATCAGACATTCATAGGATCCCAGAATCTCAGAGTTGGAAGGGATTTCAGAGGTCCTCTCTTTTCTATAACATCTTGATGATAGAATGCAACTCCTGTTTGAACACCTTCTGTGACAAGGAACTCTCTACTTTAGAAGGTAAACCAGTCTGATCTCAGAAGATTCCAATTTTTAGTGAATTCTTCCTGATACTGAGCTGGCATTCGCCTCCCTATAACTTCTCCTCATTGAGCCTGCATTGAATTGGGGTCACTATCGAGGGTGGAAGTAAAAGAGGGACCATTTTTCAATTCCTCTTTTCTTCCGAAGAATATATAGCTCATCTCATAGCCACATAAAAATGGCAGAAACAAGATATGTGAGGTTTCTCCTTATGACATCCTTAACACGATTGGTCTGCCCTCTGGAGTCACATGGAATTAATCTAATCTGTTATCCACTGGATGGCCTTTCAAATGGTTGAGGACAGTAATCATGTCTCCCTAAAATATTCTCTACTTTATTCTAAGGATTCCTAGATCCCTCACCTGATCCTCCACTGAGTCCTATGTCAGAACTGTTTGGTAACTATCTCCCACATTCACTGAATGCTTCTGAATGGCTGCCCTGAATTACACATACCTGGATGCCCCAGCTATGAATATCTGGGCTGGGGATTTGCCATGTTTCTTTGCCAGCTGGACCACAGCGGGATGATTCAGCACCTCTCCTCTGGCTAACGAGCAATAGCCTTTGAAAACAACATTTCTTTATTAACAGTAGCTCTTGAAGCCTTTGAAAAGGATGGAATTGCAACCTGTTGGAAGCAAGAAAACAAGTCTCTTTAAAATGAAGTCTTATTATCTTATTGCATTTAATCATTTTAAGGTATAGTGTAAAAACGTATAAAATTAAAATGTTGTGATTGGCTAAAATAACAGATTGCATTTATGCACAGACATGGTACTTCAGGAAAATGTGCACAGAGCCCTCTGACATATGACTTCCTTTCTATTTCAGTGTCCCTGCTACTCCCCTTCCTTGTGAAGACAAGATGACTATTTGCTTTGCTTTGTGTTTTTTTAAATGGATGTTTTCCTTTTTTCACCCACTCTTCAGCTAAAATCTTTTCTTTTTAAGCTGAATTCAGTATGTTACTCATGTCCTTCTTACCATATTTGCAATTATACAATGCAAAAATTACCAGTTGATTTAGTCAGTTTTCACACACACGCATACACACACACACACACACACACACACACACACACACAGTCAGTTCAGTGGGAAAAAAAACAAGTAAAACAGGTTGTTTGGGGCCATGCAGACAAAACACTTGGCTGATTTAATTTTCTACTTTTCAGTGGGTTGTTTTGGTATTGTGTAGAGAAAGCCTGAATTTGGCTGAGCAACAAGTGTTCATCTTCTGTAGGGCTACTTTGGAATTAGGCCTAGGCACATTGTGTTTAGAGAAAATAGGATCGAATTTACTTTAAAAATAAAGCTATTAGAGAGAATTGTACTTTAACTGAAGAGAAGGTTTCTGGGATTTTACAAAACTATCTGAAGAGAAAAATAAGGAATACATCATGCCTTTTGGAGGTAGAAAAAGATCTACAGATATTAAGGGAAACAATCATGGTACCTAACAAATTAGAGAACATAAGAATATTAAAGATCTCAGGATAAATGAGGCAAAAATCATAAGAAGGCATGTCTGAGTTAAGAAGTAAACTCCTTTTATATAAAGCACATATCAAAATCCTTGGCCAAATGTAGACCAGCATTGAATTGGGGTCACTGTCAAGTAAAAGAGGGGCCATTTTTTCACATTCTCCTTTCTTTAGAAAACATCCACATAAAAGTGGCAGAAACCAGATAAGTGAGATTTCCACTTGTATCATCCTCAACTCAATTTAAGCCTTTGGTCTTTGTCAGTAAATTATTTCCATGGATTTTAATGTGCTCAGTCTCTTATGATGAAAGTAGGGCAGCAAGAGAAGAAAGAGATTGGTTGTGATGGAAAATTTTTGCTGTGAGAATTTTAAGAAGACTCAGCTAGTGCACAATACTTTTTGAAGCCCTACTGTGCACAGAATATTAAATAGTGTGGGAGGAGAGAAAATAAACAGAAAATGTGGTTTCTGCTGTGGGGGAGCTGATATCTCCCTCACATGAAATAACTTAAGAAGTCTCCAAAGCAAGTCCAAGATAATACAGCAGCACAACATAAACACAATAAGCATCATATTTCAAAAATATGCACAAAACCAATCCAGCCAACAACAGGGTGGTCAGTATTTCACTAAAGGAAAATAATAAACGGGGTGCTTTATCTTTCACAATGAACATAACTGCTCCAAAGACCTAACCATTGAGAGTTTTGAAGAAGAAAAAATTCCTCCAAATAATTACATCAGCACGTGGACTCTGGAAAATTTCTTCTTCCATAAGAAGGACAAATGGACATTTCCTGTTTCACATCTCTAGTACATGTTGTCTTTTCAGACAATAGTGAGAAACAATAGTCTGGCATTGGTTCAATACATACGAAGAAGTACTCTGGCCCTTGAAGACTGGGCTGAGTCAGCCTAAAACAGCAATGATCTAAATGACGAGCAGAAGAGTAGGGACAATGTCCTGGGAGGGGCAGTTACAAAGAACAAGGTTCAAGCAGCAGGCGCATCCATGTCTTCAACCTTTGATGTTTCTTGACCTTTGAGTAGCCTTGTTATTTTATATTTACCTTTACATGGACCATATTTAGGTCACTGGAGGATTCATTCAATATCTGAATAGCCTGAACAGTATTTTCATTGTCACAGGAAATATGGCACAGTAGATAGCTGAACTTGGAAGTAAGAAGATCTGCATTCAAATTTTGCCTCAGATGCCACCAATGAGATCATGTCAAGACATTTAATCTCTTTAAGTCTCAGTTTCACCTTCTATAAAATGGAAATGGTAATATTTGTACCACCTATCCTATAGGGTTGTTGTTAAGAAAGTACTTTGCAAATCTTAAGACTAAGGAAATGAGAATTACTGGTATTTTGTAAGGAAAGCAAAACTGTAGGGCAGATGAAAAAAGCTAGCAGTTCCTTTCAAAATGTTACTTAGCCAAATGCAAGGTGGATCTTCCAAACTGGTTGATTTTCTGAGTCAAACACATGCAAAGGAGAAGTGACCACATTACACAAGTCCTTATGAGAACCACAGAGTGATCTAAACCTAGTAAAAAGAAATTCAAGGTCCAGATTTTAGAAGAAGTAGGATGCACATTTGTGAAGCTCTAAAAATAGTCCTCTTACAGAATCTGCATTTCCTTCATCCTTCCATTTGGAAAACAAAAGACCTAATTAACAACAAAAGAGTATATTTAAGGCAAAAGAAAGAATTGGGATTTGAAGGTTATATTCCTAATACTGGTCACTAATCCTCACATGAGGTTCTTTGGCTCAGCAATGGATTTCCTTCTCCTGTTTCCCAAGATGACTGAGGACTAAGGTATAAAAGGAGTTGATGCACACCACAGCCTGCTTTCAACTCAAGAAGCTGGCGTGAGCTCCTATTAACATTAATCGTGTTAAGCTGTATACACGTGACATTAATAAATCTTCACTTTCAGCAGAGGGGGGCTTTCATCACCTAGATTATGAAATATTGATGAATTTGTGTATGCACAGACACTAGTCTAAAAGTAGAACCATCAGGTCTGTCATCACTCCTCCACATCGACAAAGGAGGACTAATGAGGGGGCAGTGATGAGAAGGGGGAGGAAGAGCTAGAAGGAGAGAGACTGTAGAAGAAAAATGACAGAACCATAGCCAGGCCCACAGCACCCACCTACGATCTTTCTCATACACACTCTATTACAAATGCACCTTTGTCTTCATTCTGAACATTAGGTTCTCATGCAAAAGAGCCAAACTGTTCACCCAATTCCCAGTCCATTACTTATGTATCAATGCCAAGTATTTGCTGGCCTCTCATACACAGTGAAGATTACATGCTGTATATGATGCAATCATTACTGGGCTTTTCTGACTCCCTGCAGGGGCATTCTGCACCCACTCAATTCATGTTTTTGATTGTATCTGTGTCCATAAATAAACATACTGTCATTATGATAACTCCTCTAGGTTCCGAGTGCTGTTATTAGCTAATACTTAATCTTTGTCAAAGGAACACTGGACACATTATTTAGTTAGGGAAAAGAAAAAGAAAAGAGGCAAAAGAAACATTCTCTACCATTCTCTTTTAAAAATGCTTAGGATGTGTCTAATGAATTTAAGTCAAACAAATATTCACGTGTGTGTTCTGGGTAAGGTACTGTGTTGTTGCTGAGGCCACAAACATTTTAAAAGATAAAATCCTTAACCTAACTTTGATAGACTTTACTCCCCTCATCAATGCAAGTTTCAAGGACAGCTCCAAAAGACTCATGATGGAAAAAGCTATGCACATCCCGAGAAAGAATTATGGAATATAAAAGCAGATGGAGGCAATCTTTTTGCTCTCTTTTTTTGCTTCTTTTTTGTTTTCCTTTCTCCTTTCTCATGAGTCATTCCATTGGTTATAATTCTTCATTACAACTGGACTACTATGTAAATAAGTTCAATGTGAAGGTATATGTAGAACCTGCTTTGGATTACATGCTGTCTTGAGGGGTTGGGGGGAGGAGTGGGAGGGAGAGAAAACTTGGAACCCCAAAACTAGTGGAACTGAGTGTTGTAAACTAAAAATAAAAAATAAATTTGTAAAAAAAAAGATAAAGTCCTTACCTCCATAAAAGGGGATATGATGTGTATACAGATAAGTGAACACAAGTTAATTTGGGGGAGAGAGAGACAGAGAGAGAAACAGAGACAGGGAGGGGAAGAAAGAGAGGGAGGGAGGAAGGAAGGAAGGGAAGGGAGAGAGAGAGAGAGAGAGAGAGAGAGAGAGAGAGAGAGAGAGAGAGCGAGCTCTAACAATTGAAGGGATCAGAGAAGGCCTCATAAAAGAAGTAGTATCTGTGAGGAGGGAGTTTATTCTAAGCTAAGAAATATAGGCAGGAAGGAGTCTGTGAATGATGGGAATTGTTGTCATTGTTCATTCATTCCATTCATGTCTGACTCTTCGTGACCCCATTTAGGGTTTTCTTGGCAAAGATACTAGAGTGGTTTGCCATTTCCTTCTCCAACTCATTTTACAGATGAGGAAACTGAGGCACACAGGGTTAAGTGACTTGCCCAGGGTCACATGGCTAGGAAGTATCTGAGGTCACATTTGAATTCGGGTCTTCCTGACTCTAGGCCCAGTGTTCTATTCACTGCACCACCTAGCTGAGTGATGGGGGTGAGAGAGTTCTAAGTTCAGTGAACAGCTGGTAATATAATTTGAGTGGAAAGTAAAGTGTGTCAAGGTGGACAATATGAAATAAGGCTAGAAAGATAGGTTGGATTAAAACTGTGGATCTAAATATGAAGTTGAAGAGTTTGTATTTTACTCTGGAGGCAATAAGGAGCCGGAGGATTGTGGATTTCGAGCTGTAGGGGACCACCGAGGTCACTGACTCCAGTTCCCTCATTTTATAGACAAGGAAACTTATTATCTGTGGCAAGACTAACACCAGCGTTCTCTGCTCTACTACTTTGCGCTTCCTTTAGAGTCCTTAAGGAGAGAAGAAAATGGTCAGATGTGTTCCTTAGGCAGCCCGTTTCAGCAGTCGTGTGGAAGACAGATCAGAGAGGAGAGAATGTGGCGGCAAGTTAATCCACTTATACCTGTCCTTTCTCTCTACTCGTGTTTCTACCTCCCGAGCCGGGTGACTGATGATAAGGGTATGGAGATGGAGAGGAAGGGACAGACGTGAGGGATACATGAACGGAGACTAACTCTAAGGCTTAACATGGGACCTGAAGGTGGAGGAAGAAGGAAAACTCATAAATGACTCTGAGGTTCCAAATTGGAGTAACTGAAAAGATGGCGGAACTCTTCACAGAATCAGAGAAGTTTGGAGAAAGGGCAGGACTGGGGAAGTGGGGAAGATGACAAGTTAGGTTTTAGGCATATTAAATCTGAGATCCTATGGGATATCCAAGGAGGAAGGGGGAGGGGAAAGCAGAGGGAATGAGCATTTATTTAATGCCCACTGTTTGTCAGGCACTATGCTAAATACTTTTTTCAATTGCTCCTAATAGGAACCCCGCAAAGCAGGTGCTGGTATTATTCCCATTTTATAGTTGAGGACACTGAGGCAAATAGAGGTTAAGTGACTCACCCAGGGTCACACAGCCAATAAATGTCTGAGGCTGAGTTTGGTCTTCTTGATTCCAGGCCGGTGTTCTATCCATTTTCGCTTGTTCTTTAAAGGTTGTTTCACTCATATTTGACTCTCTATGACCCCACTTGGGATTTTCTTAGAAAAGATACTGGAGTGGTTTGTCATTTCCTTCTCTGGCTCATTTTACAGATAAGGAAACTGAGGCAAACAGGGTTAAGTGACTTGCCCAGGGTCACACAACTAGTAAGAGTCTTCCTGATTCTAGACCTGGTACTCTTTGTCACCTAACTGTTCAAGTAAAAGATATAGCAGATGGTTGGAAAATTGTACTTCTGGAGAGAGAGTAGGGCTGAATATATAGATTTGGGAGTCAACTGTGTAGAGATGAAAACTGTACCCACAACGGATGAGAATACAAATCAAGACAGTGTAGAGAGAAGAAAAGGAGACTCAGGACAGAGCCTTGGGGGACACCCACACCGTGGTGGGTAGGAGATGGAATATGAATTATCAAAGGAGGCTAAGAAATGGTTATGAAAGTAAAAGGAAAATCCATAGACAGCAATATTAGGAAGGGTAAGAGGGAGAGACAAACAGAGCCCAAGACAGAGACAAATAGACAGAGACAGACACATAGAGATTAAGACAAAGACAGAGAGAATAAATCGATTGATGGGGATGGTTTGCGGTTTCTCAGAAGTCTGTTTGTCCTTCATTCTCGAAGAGGAACCTGACATCAAAGAGGTGATGCCATGGCATGCAAGGGAGTTGGATTTAAGTGAGGGAGCGCTGTGCAAAGTCACCAGCCTCACTTTCTCCTCTGGAGTCATCTGGGTCCAGTGGAGAGATGTAGATCAGGACATCTGGAGATGGCCCTCAATAGCCTCTGGAAAAGATGGGTTAGAGGTACAAATTATGGGGGTCACCTTGTCAAAGGAAAGGACCTTCTCTCTTTCAGAGATGTGAGGAAAGAAGAAGAAAAGGAGAAATAGTAGATCAGGTCACTCCTTATCAAGGGCCTCAGTTCTCAGTAAGTAATTCTCTCCCATTTCAGTAAGATGAGAGAGAAGGTTATCTGATGAAGGAAAGGTAGATGAAAGAAGTATTCAAAGCTTGAGAAGAAAGAAGGTAGACAAAAGTAGCCATTTTGTGGCGTGTTATAGTGAGTCAATTAAGGAAGAATAAAAGGCTTGGCATCCAGCAATGATGCACCAATTGAGACTAGAGAACACAGAATTGCAGTATATTGGGTAATAATGGTTTTGTGGTTTCTTTCAGCAGTTCAGCAAGAAGGGAATAGAAATGATAAAAGCAGGTGGAAGGGATGAGCCAATGTTGAGGGCTGGCAGGATAGGAACAGTAACAGAACCAGGGGCAAAGAATTCAAAAGTAGAGGTGAGTGCATATTTAAATTGGTTAACTAAATTCTGTTATAATATCCTTATGGACAACATGAATAGCTGTGGGTAGGAAATTAGCACAATTAGGGAGACTTGGAACTGGTAGAATGGCTACAGCGTGATTTATGGTGGTTACTGTCAACTTGGACAGAAGTCTTTGTTGGAGTATTCCAGAGAATCTGTCCTCAGCACTATTCTTTAAACATTTTTATTAATGATCCAGATAGCATGATTATAAAATTTCAGTTCACATTAAGCTGAGGTATAGCCACTGCATTTGGATGCTAGAATAAAAATCAGCAATCTTTAAACAGATTAGGATTATACACCAAATTTAATAAAGACAAATATAAAGTCCTGCATTTGGATTCACGATCAACACAAGTGCAAGATGTAGAGGGATTAGCCAGAGTCCGAGCTCTTTCCCACATCAGTCATCCTCATATGGATATTCTCTAGCCAATGACTTTCCTAAAACATGGCACCTAGAATTGAGCACAGCTCCATATCACACCGGGATAATTGTGATTTCTAAAATATATTGTTTGATGTTCTAGTTACGTGGCAGGACTCCAATATGTAGTCACAGGCTAAATAGTCCTAATGACTATAAGCATATAAGCAATGACAGACAGACTGCACTCTTCCATTGTCTTGACTCACTCTTACCCTGTGTCGAACATGTAACTGTGACTCTTGATTGGATGAAGCTCCTAGCCCACTGCAGCAGCTGCACACCGATACATATTTCTGGGATCCCTGATTACAAATTCAGATCCTCAACTGATTTCTGGTCCTAATCAGGAAACTCCTCCACCTAAGTCTGGTATCAATAAGCAACTCAAAGAATCCCCCAACCACATCTGGGTCTGACTAGGAATGACCCCTCTCATATCTGGCATTGATTATCTGTTCTGAAATAAGCTTATCTATAAGTATAAAACTTCTCTACTTAGATCCTACTCTGACCATATACCTCCACTGAGGTCTTTGCCATGGTACACACCTACTCTCACATGAATGACCCTGGCCCTGTGTGTGGCTGAATCTGTTTGTCGATGTTGCCATATAACGTGTGTCTATGTTTTTGCTTTTGCCTGCTTGCTACGATGCATAGTAATAAAGCTCACGCTTGTACTAGTTTACCAAGTATTAATTTCTATAAATCTTTGAACCTGGGCCTTTGCTCTACCCAAGCTACGAGGCCAAGGAAAGCACACAATACTGGCTCATACTGAGTTTGCAACCTAATAAACCCTTAGATCTACAATCTAACCATTCCTCTCCTGTATTGTATTAGTGAAGGTGACTTTTGGGAATCCATACATAACTTGTACATTTGTCCCAATTAAATCATCTTACCAAATTTAGCCTAGTGTTCTAGTTTGTCAAGATCTTTTTGGATCCAGATTTTATCGTCTAAGATGTTAGATCATCTTCCCAATTCTGTGTTATCTTCAAATTTCATAAGTATGCCATCTATGCCTTTGTCAAAGTCATTGTAAAAATGGTGAATAGCACAGAGTCAAGCACAAATTCCTGGGACATCTTCTGGAGGCCTCCTTCCATACTGATGCTAAACCATTTAACACTGCTCATTGGGAGTGGCCATTAACCTGTTCCAAAACCATGAAATTTTTATTAGTGTCTAGCCCATATCTTTCCATTTTCACCCAAGAATAAGATGAGAGACTTTATCAAATGCCTTACTAGGTTAACTTCAACCTCCTGACCTACCAACTTAGCAATATTTTCAAAAAAGTAGATAAGGTTCGATGATAGGAGGGCATCCAGATAGAGAAAGTCTTTTAGATTGTAAGCTCCTTGAGGAGAGTGACCGTCTTTTGCCTCTTATTGTATCCCTAGTGTTTAGGACAATAACTGGTACGTTGTAGGCAATTAAATATCTACTGACTGATTGATTCTACTTTGTCACTGCTTGATGTCATACCTATACCTGAAAAAGTACAGGTAAAAGTTAAAATAAAACCACAGTTTGGGCAGTGAGCACATAAAAGTTTTATTACTTTTGAGGATGGATAGGTACAGTGGTTCTTCAGGATCAATTTCATGTTAGATTTGTGCTTTTGAGTTTAAAGCACCTGGCACCTAATAAAGTATCACACACCCAGTAGGCACATAATAAATGCCAAATAAGTTACCTTCCCATGACCTTTGTACCAAGATATTATGGCGTTATGTATCATCATACTTCATCTTCAATGAGTAAATTAATTACCTTGGACTTTTTCAATCAAAAATAAATAGTTAACTTTAATGCACCAGGGATTTTAAAAAAAAGTCTTATTGGACACAAAATGCTAGTCAGATTATCCAAGAGATCTGAAGTTATTCAAGGTAAAAAAAGCTACACCTAAGTTCAAATTGGAAAGATCCTTGAAAGCTCAACAATAGAAGAGTTTGTTCAAGTTGTATTATTAGCCCATATACATCTTTGTTGATTTATATATTCTTTAAGGCACAACTGTGGAAAGAAACCCTAAACCAACACAAACACATATGTATGTAATTTTAAAAGGGCTGAAAAGAAAATTTTGAATTTTTGTCAATTACATTACTTAACCACTGTATGAATACAATCTGCCCCTAAATTACGTTCACTATTTTATTTGAATGTAAATTTCCCAATTTCCTTTAGAGCTCATTGTGGGTTTGTTTTTTATTTTTTCATTGAAAGCTTAAAGTCGATTGTTGCTATTTCCTTAATGTGTAAAATACTGGCACCTACAGTATCAATATGATACACATGAGTGGGTAACCTAACACTTCCAAATTTAGTTCCCCTTCCTTACTATCGTTTCCCTCATTATGGTTGACCTGGGGTTTGAAGCAACAGTCAGGAAGAGGTAGAATCGCCCGTTAATTGAGACATTTTCCTCTCACATACGGTGAAAGCAAAACTCCTAGGGCAGATGTGGTCATTGGAGCCACATCTAAGAAACAGAACGCAAATATGTAAATAAAGAATACAACCTCAGAGGGCCTCAGCTCCTTAATTTGTGCAATGATGAGATTGGACTAGACAGTTTATGATGTTTCCTGAAGCTCTAAATCCGGGATCCTATGAAGGATCTATGACCACATCAATGTGGGAAATCCCTCCAAGAGTACAGATTGCAACTCATCCATCTCTTGTCATACGTGACTCTTGTCCATGTCTTACATACCGTAAGTCCTCCATAGGCATACTATCCAAAATGGCGGGGTCCTCTTTCTAGGTCTCTTGACATTAGTTACCAACAAAGCATGCATGGTATACTCACTTATCCTTCATTCTCAGTGTAAGTTTAGAACACTTCTATATTGGGTCATATTTTCTTTGACAAATACCACTTCTTGTGTACAATCCTTCATAGATGTCTTTTTTCATTATCTATTATACTGCAGAGACTGTAATATGCCATCATTTACAATCCCATAGCATTACCAGTAGGACACTGGTATTAGGAAGCTGTGGTCTTAATTAGTAGGCCAATACCCTGAGGAGATTATAAAGAAAGGGACCCATACTTCCTAAAATATTCGTAGTAGCTCTTTTTGTCATAGCAAAGAACTGGAAAATAAAATGACACCCATCAGTTGGGAAATGGCTAAATAAAATATGGCATATGGAGGTAATAGATTACTTGTGCCATAAGAAATGACAAAAGGGATGATTCATGAGATACCTGGGAAGACTCATATGAACTGATGCAGAATGAAGTGAGCAGAACCAGGAAAACAATTTATACTATGACAACAACACTGCAAAATTCACAGCTTTGAAAGATTTAAGAACTCTGATTGCTACCAAGATCAACCCTGGTTCCAGAGGACTGACTACCCACTACCTCACAGAGGTGATGGATTCTATGCAGAATGGAACAGATATTTTTTTTTTAGCCAATGTGGAAATCTATTTTACATGACTATGCATATTTGTTTTTTTTTCTTTTTCTCTTTGAGAGAAGGAAGTGGAAAGGAGAAAAATAAATGCTTATTAGTTGAAAAAAATGTAATAAAAAGTGATTTTTGTTTCAGATAGAATTTGTAGATCATTAAAAAGCCCTGAACCATCTTCCAAATGTAATCCAGTCCATTTACTTCCTTCGTTTGTTTTGTGGTCAACCCACAGTAATTTTCTTAAGGTAAATGGACTAGCTCTATAGGTTGCCCATTCAACTGCATGTCATCATCTGAATGAGGATTCTTTCATGTACACTTAGGTAAGAAACCATGTGTATAATTAGGATAAAACATTTCAAGTGATTCTGAAATTTATTTAAGAGGTAACACAATATTCCAGAGCTTGATGTAGTAAGCACAATAACATCTGCAAACAAGAACATGTGGAGTACATCATGGTATAAAAGAAACCTGATTTTCAAGCTGATTCTGCATTGTCCATCTTCCATTCTTTTAGCACAACAGTTCTCAAACTTTTTGGTCTCAGAACCACTTCTCTCTCTCTCTCTCTCTCTCTCTCTCTCTCTCTCTCTCTCTCTCACACAAGATATGTACAGAATAAATTGGAAATTATGGCAGAGGCAAGGCACTAACATTAAGGAGACCTTAATGCTTCTTGTAGAGGATAGAATTTTATTTTGTTTTTTGAAGGTAATTGGGGTTAAGTGACTTGCCCAGAGTCACACAGCTAGTAAGCATGTGAGGCTGGATTTGAACTCAGGTCCTCCTAACTTCAGGGCCAGTGCTCTATCCACAGCATCACCTAGCTGGCCCATCCTTTACACTCTTAAAAATTATTGAGGACTCACCCCAAAGAGCTTTTATTTCTGTAGGTCTTATCTACAAATATTTACCATATGAGAAGTGAAAACGTCTTAGTGTTACTATGAAAATAGTTTTGATCTCCTGGGTGCCACAAAAGGGTTCAGGGGTACATGGACCCCACTTTGTGAACTGTTTGGCAAGCATTCTATCAGGCAAGACACTACAGTGAAATAAGCACTGAATTTGGAGTCAGAGGGACTTGGGTTTGACTTTTGACTCTGTTATTTCCTACCCACATGACCTTGAGTAAATCATGTCACCTCAGTGGGCCTCAGTTTCCTCATCTGCTCAATGAGGGAATTGAATTAGATGACCTCTTTCAGCTCTAAATCTGGGATTCTATACTCTTATTTTATGCCTCATTTAATATTAACCATCTCATGGTCAAACAAATGCATCTCTTTTATTGCATCTTTCAGGAACCTCTCATGATTTTAATATATACAGGGAAGGCATGTATGGAGGAGAGCCGTCAAAGTGGCCCTTTGTTCTCCTGAATCAATTTTTTTTAAATACACTTAATAGTGACCACGATGGAATCTCATATTCTTTCATATTTCAATAAATAGTGCAAAGATATAGTTTGATATAGAATATTATTTGTAGGTCTTTCTCATAAAATTTGGAAAGTAAATATACGAGTTGCTAGTTAAGTCAATTTTTCAAAATTGTTTTTAGTTTATTTTGTAGAAATGATAGTAGATTTTTTCCAAGCAATTAGAAAATGTCTTTTAGATATTTTAAGACTTTATAGCCAAATGCCTTCAAAATTATGTTGCCTGCAAAATGAACCTCTTCTATCTATCCTTGACTTAGTTCCAATATTATTCCTGCTAATTAGTATCTAGCTTTCTTTAGTGCCATTTCCACCATGTCAAATATTAGAGACTGTGATTTCAAAATCTAAATCTGGTGGTTCTACTATAGTCAATAAGTAATTCTTTATTATAAACCTTAATATCTTTTCCATTTTTCATGTATTTTTTGTCCTCTTTCCAGTTTTATTCTTAAGCACTTTCTGGATGATCTGCCTTAATTGGGTTTCTGGCAGTACTCTCTATCAACTTATTTCTCCACTCCTTTTCTAGCACTGTTTTATGAAGTTATACTGCCTACAATATTCTTTCATTCTCTTCTGTAATAGTTTACCAAAAAAGTTTATGTTATAATATAAAATTTATATTATTTCTTTAACTTCCATATATCTCTGCTTGGCAAGGAAGTCAAAATATTTGTTGTCTAAGGTGGTTTCTAGGCTCTGTTCAGCCTCCTAATTGTAGTGATTGGTTTATTTTGGTCACGCTTTCTTAAGAATAATAAAGGTCTGTGTATATGTTTGATCCTTTAGTCATTTCCACTTTCTCATACCAATAGCTTATTAAATCATCCAAACTGGAGCTGTTTTAATTGCGTATCATATCTTCTGATTTTATTCTTTCATCTGTTTTGTTGTTGATCTTTCCTTTGTTTTGATCTTTGCTCTAACAAGCTAATGTTTTCACTTTACACACGTAGCTAATTCAGAAACAACTCCTAAGTTGTTAAGTAGCTGCTTCCTGTCTTATAAAGTCAATTGAAGTAGAGAATATACTTCTAGGCTTCCATGACGATGATGATGATGATGATGATGATGATGACTATTATTTATTAATGCTTTAAGGTTTGCAAAGTCCTTTATATGTTATCTCATTTGATCATTACTCCAACCACATCCCAAATCTGGGCATTTTCACTGGCCATCTTCTAGATGTGGAAAGTGCTCCTTATTCAACTCCACCTCCAGGCACCCTTGGCTTCCTTAAAGTCCCAGCTAAAATCCCATCTTTTACAGGAAGCCTTTCCCAATATCTCGTAATTCTACTGCCTTCCTTCTATTGATTATTTCCTATTTTATGCCGTATTTAGTTTGTCCATAGTTGTTTGTATGCTGTCTCCTCTACCACATTGTGAGCTTCTTGAGGGAAGGGACTGTCTTTTGCCTTTCATTGTATCTCCAGGGCTTAACACAGTGTTTGGCACATGGTAGGCACTTAATAAATGTTTATTGACTGCTATTACTATCCCTATTTTATAGATAAGGAAACTGAGGCACAGAGATGCTAAGAGATTTGCCCATGGTCATATAGCTAGTAAGTGTCTGAAACAGATTTTGAACTCAGGTCTTCCTGCCACCAACTCCAAAGCTCTATCTACTGGGCCAACTAGATGCTATAGTGTTCTATAAACACCCTCTCTTACTTGTAGAAATAAATTAAATTATAGAATGTCCATATACACAAATAAATATTCCACAATTGTATATAACATATTTGTATTAGTACATATTGCAGAAGGAAATGGCAAACCACACTAGTATCTTTGCCAGGAGAACTCCAAGTGGGATCACAAAGAGGTGGACGTGACAAGAAAAACTGAATGACATTTGTATATGTAATATATATTATAGGCATCTAGGAGGCACAGTGGATAGAATGCTGGCCCTTGGGTCAGGAGGACCTGAGTTCAAATCCAACCTCAGACACGCTATGTGACCCCTAGGCAAGTCACTTAATCTTGTTTGCCTCAGTTTCCTCATCTGTAAAATGAGCTGGAGAAGGAAATGGCAAACCCTTCCAGTATTTTTGCCAAGAAAACCCCAAAAGAAGTCACAAAGAGTCAGATACAATTGAAACGAATAAACATCACTATATTATATATAGGAAGAAGCATCTGACCTGTGATTTCATCTCTATAGGGAAGTCCTAGTGTGAAAATTCATTTCATTGATGTTGGCTGGGTCACTCTGAGAGCTCAAGAGATTTCCCCATGGTCTTGGCTAGAATGTGTCAAAGCAGGAGTGAAATCCAAGTTTTTCTTACACTAAGGCTATCCCCGTACATATTATGCTATGTTGCTTCTCTATATATGTATGTAATATATATGCAAAAAGATATTTATTACATCAAGTCCTGATCTAAATGAGACCCATAATCATCACAAAGATGATTTGGTATTACCATCCACTGAGCAAAAAGCAGGTTTATGAAAAATTCCCATTTTTCAACCTATGATACACAGTTACACAGACAATCTATAGAGCTCATCCAACACCACTTAAATCTGAGACGAACACTGCAAATGGACAATTAACTGGGCCTAGACTTGGACACCAGTAAGATAGTGACTAAATTATCTTTGGGGAATGGCACAGTTCTTTGAAGGACTCCAGGTTTCTTCTCTTTCTTTTTAGCACTAATGGTCCTTCAGTGATGCTATATGGTTCAGAACAATGGTGTACCAACAGTCTAGAACTGAAGCTGATATTTATCCAAAGGGCAATGGAGAGTTACAAGATAAATGCAAGAATACTACACAACATATTGTAAATGAGGGATTATGTGGAAAAGATGTCATCATGGAGACAATGCAAACAATACCTCCAGTACAATGGATAGATCCTAATTCATGGGAGGAAATAGACTTCAGGCACAGATTCTGGGTATGCTTGGGTGAGTTAAGACCTATGTTATTGGAGAGAATATGCACGTTGTTGAGATCAAAGATGCCTTGGAGAAAATTTGTACCTCTCTGCAATGGACACTTGAGAATTTCTGTGTCTTGAATAGCCATCCGTTTAAAAACTCAGCTCTGTTCTCACTTAGGAGTAAAAACGCTCACTCAGGAGTGAAAACATTGAGGTAATATTTGTAAAGTGCTTAGCACCATGCCTGGCACATAGTAAGAGTTTTATAACTGCTAGCTATTATTTTAAAAGATGGCTACCACAGCAACAACAATAGAACATGGAAAAAATTCCTAGTCACAGTTGGAATAGCAATAACTCATCGGGAAACAAGCAAAAAAAATGAATCAATCAGCTAGCTGCCAGAATGTTTAGAGCACTGGATTTGGAGTTAGGAAGACCCATGTTCAAATCCTACCTCAGACATATTAACTATATGACCCTGGGCAACTCACTTAACTCCTCTCAGCTTCAATTTCCTCATATGTAAAAAGGAGATGATAATAATATTACCTATCTCAGAGTGTTGCTGTAAGGATCATATATGTGTGTGTGTATGTATATATACACACACATATGCTTACATACATACACACACATATATACATAAATACTTGTAGAAATGTGTGTATGCATATATCACTTAGAAAACCTTAAAGTGCTATATAAATGTTAGCTTTTATGAGAATCATAATGGTTAGAGCATAATGGGTAGAGTGTGGGACATGGAGTCAGGAAGACCTGTATTAAAATTTCACTGCAAACATTTAGAAGTTGTAGGAATCTAGGCAAGTTAGTTTACTTTTTTGGTCCTCAGTTTCCATGTCTGTAAAATGAGCAGATTAGACTCAATGACCTCTAAGTCCCTTCCAGTTCTAAATCTGTAATTCTATGCTCCCAGGTCACAAATTTTGTGAAGATGAGGTCTCTTCCACAGTGATTCACTGCACCCCAATGTAAGAATGACATCAGTAAGTATAGAATTCCTAGAGTGAAATTCCATTCTTCAGGAGACACAAGTTTTCTCTTGAAAGTGGATGGATCTATGTTGAAGGAGTTGTGGAAAGACAGACATACTAATACGGTTATCTTTTCTACATCACAATTTTCCCCATCATGGTTTCAGTATATCTCGGGTTGGCATAAAAAATTAAATGGGAACTTTTGGGGAGTTTTGCAGAAGTTGTAGACAACACCCAAAGACCAGCAGATGACACAGAAAAAGTTTAGAAACTCAGAAATGCATAAAATATATGTATAGTATTGTATAACAGCAACACATTTTATCTTGTAATACCACAATAATTCAGACTTCTCTGGTATGAAGCGGGGGGCAAAAAACTTTGCCTGGAATTTCCAGATTTCAGGGTGCCTGCCCCTGATCTCCTCGATGCGGAAGGGATACATTGTTGGTGGAGCTGTGGATTAGACAACTATTCAAGAAATGCATTGATCCATTGGAATTACACAAATAATTTAAAGGAAATTTGTTAATTGCGGCTAAATTGTTCATACCGTTTGATTATTAGCTGGGCCTAGACTTGAACAACGGTAAGATACTAGGCTAGATTATCTTTGGGGAATGTGGGGAATGGCACAGTTCTTTGAATGACTCCAGGTTTCTTCCTAAGTTGTTGGTGAAATTGTTCATACCCTTTGATCCGGAGAATCCACTGCTAGGCATATATCCCAAGGAAGATATTGACAAAAAAAGAAAGGCTCCATATATATTAAAATTTTTACAGCAGCACTCTTTGTGATGACAAAGAATTAAAATCAAAGTAACTGCTCATTGATGGGGAACAGATAGACAAATTGTAGAACACAGGTTACTGTGCTATAAGACATCATAAACATGATGGATACAGAGAAGCAAGGAAAGGCTCATACGAACTTGATACTAAGTAAGCAGAGGGAATAAAACAACACACACACTAACTGCAATAATGTAAATTGGAAAAAAGAACCATCACGAAACAATTGATTAATGTCAAATTATAAAGAACAAGTTTGGTCCCAAAGATGAGAAAGGAAAGGGAAGGGAAAAAAGCATTTATAATAATGCCTTCTAATTACCAGGCATTGTGCTAAGAACTTACAAATGTTATCCCATTTGATCCTCGCAACAACCCTGTGAGGTAGGTGCTATTGCTATCCCATTTTTCAACTGAGGAAACCGAGGCAGAGGTTAAGTGCCTTACTCAAGGACTAGTATATGAACTAGTATATGAGGCTGGATTTGAACTCAGGTCTTCCTTACTCCATGCCCAGCTCTTTATCCACCATTCCACCTAATTGCCTAACCCTAAAATTCTTATTTTTTAATCTTTAAGGCTCCAAGGGATCTTTGCGCATTTCCACCATTTAAAGTCTATGAAAAGAAACTTCTTTTCCCTGCTTTCCAATGTAGGACATTGCTTATGATGTCTATTTTTTTTTCAATGGATTGATGTTTCGTGGGTTTTTTCCTCTTCCACTTTTATTTTTCCTTTAAAAATTCTTTGTTATAAGGAACAGCTCTCTGGGAAGTGCAGAAGAGGAATAGAGGGGAAAATTTAGGTGATATAAAAGATATTAATAAAAAATCTATTTCAAAAAAGAAAGTATATGGAAATTATGTGTTCAAAACAAGGGTAATGCCTTTCAGATATTTATATAAATAGATGGATAGGAGGATGGGTAGTGGGCAGATAGATAGATAGATAAACAGATAGATAGGCAGAGGAAAATAATCTATAGAGGTAGCTATGTGGTACAGTAGATAGAGGATTGGACTTGATGTAGAAAAGATAACTGTATTAGCATGTCTGTCTTTCCACAACTCCTTCAACATAGATCCATCCACTTTCAAGAGAAAACTTGTGTCTCCTGAAGAATGGAATTTCATTCTAGGAATTCTATACTTACTGATGTCATTCTTACATTGGGGTGCAGTGAATCACTGTGGAAGAGACCTCATCTTCACAAAATTTGTCAGTTTTCTGTGCTGACCTGGGAGCATAGAATTACAGATTTAGAACTGGAAGGGACTTAGAGGTCATTGAGTCTAATCTGCTCATTTTACAGATACGGAAACTGAGGACCAAAAAAGTAAACTAACTTGCCTAGATTCCTACAACTTCTAAATGTTTGCAGTGAAATTTTAATACAGGTCTTCCTGACTACACGTACCCACTATGCTCTAACCATTAATTCTCGTAATAGCTAACATTTATATAGCACTTTAAGGTTTTCTAAGGGATATACACATACACATATTTATACAGTATATGTGTGTATATCTATGTGTGTATGTATATATGCATATATGTGTGTGTATTGGAGTTCAAATCCTGCCTCAGATTTTTACTTTCTATATGACACTAGGCAAGTCACTTCGCCTCAGTCTCAGTTTTCCCATCTATTAAATAGGGATAACAATGGCATCTACTTTACAGGGTTGTTTGAGGATCACATGACATAATGTATATTTTGCAAACCTTAAAGCACTTATATAAATATTAGCTAGAAAAAGTTGGTATGATTACTTTCATTATCATCATCATCTATCTATATTAACTAATAACACAGTATGATGGATAAAGATCTGGCCCCATACCTTGGCTTCATACCTTGCTTCTGTCCCATGTGAGCTGGATGACTTTAGGCAAGTCTCTTACCTTGTCAGGACTTCGAAGTAACTCTCTAAGGCTTTTAAGTTGCAGAGGAGTTGTCCACCTCCATTGGCAGATAAGGTTCCTCACAATGAACTCCTTCCGTTGGGGAAATCACAAGCCTAGTTCAAAAAAGAAAAAAAAAAGCTGCATCTACATAGCAAAACATACATACAAACATACATATATATTTACATCGGAAGTCACTGGTCCATTTCAATCATGCAAGTGATTCCCTATGTGGAAACCCTCTCCATTGATGCAAATTGGCAGCTTTATGACTTCTAGTCTTAAAGACTTGCCTCAAAGCTCAGGTTAAGTGACTTGCCCAGGGTAACACAACTAGTATATGTCAGACAGAGGAGGTGAACCAAGACTTTCCTAACCTGGCCTCCTATAGGAAATCCTCTCTTGCTTTTTATATCATTACTTCATAAATAAAATTTAATAAAGATAGTCGAGTGTGACTTTTTACTTCTCCCTTGTGTTCCTGAGTGGTATTGGAATACCCTAGTGCTATCCTGGTGCCAGTTGGTAGCAATGCTTGTGTCCTAGTGTTCTGTGGGTTGTGCTTCTCTTGTTACCCTCATAGAACATTGCCCTAAAGGGACTCTGGGAGGCACTTAGGAAATGGCATTCATTAGGAACTGGGCAGGCTGCCAGCTGACAGATAAATGACTTTCTCCTTTAATTGAGTACAAGGCTGATTTCAGAAGGGAACTGGGGATGAGAGGAGAGGGAATTGAAAGGAAGGGAGGAGTTTCTTCCATTTGTAGCTCCATAGGAAGTATGTATTGGGGCAGCTAGATGGTGCAGTGGATAGCACATCAGACCTGGAGTTAGGAAGTTTATTAAGTACCTATCATGTGCCAGGCACTGAAAGGCAAAATCCCTGCTTTCCAGGAGTCCAGAATTAAATAAAGGAAACAGTATGAAAAAAATGTACAAACAAGATACATACAGGATAAATTTGAACTGATCAACAGAAGGAAGGCACTAGAATCAAGAGAGGAGTTCAGGAAAGTCTTCCTGTAGGTAGGAGGTAGGGTTTCAGCTTTCAAAATTCAGCTCAAGCCCTACTTCCTACCTAAGTTAGGAAGACCTGAGTTCAAATTCCTTCTCAGACACTTATTACCTTGTGACTCTGGGCAAGTCACTTAACCTTATTTGCCTCAGTTTCCTCATCTGTAAAATGAGCTGGAGAAGGAAATGACAAACCACTCCAGTATCTTTGCCAAGAAAATCTCAAATAGGGTCATGAAGAGTCACAACAGGACTGTATGTACTACTCTGTGCACAAAACAACAGGATGTATGTACTACTCTGGAGCTAATAGGAAAATGAGAGATTGTTACTTGTCTCCATGCCTTTGACCTTGCAGGTTGCCATACCTGGAATACATTTTCCTCCTCACCTATGGCTCCTGGAACTCTTGATTGCTCACTCACTACATAAACATTTATTAAGCACCTATTATGTGCCAGGAACTGAAAGGCAAAAGTTCTTGCTTTCCAGGAGTCCATAATCAAATGAAGGAAACAGTATGAAAAAAATGTACAAACAAGATACATACAGGACAAATTTGAACTAATCAACAGAAGGAAGGCACTAGAATTAAGAGGAGAGCTCAGGAGGGGTTTCCTGTAGGCTGGAGGAGGGATTTTAGCTTTCGAAATTCAGCTCACAAACTACTTCCTACTTACGGCCTTTCCCTGTGCCTCTCCCCAACCCATAAGATTTCTTTGCATTTGTATTCTATCTACATATGTGTACTTTGTCTCCTTCCACATGATCCCTCCCCTACCTTTAAATTTAAGGTCCTAGAAAGTGGAGATTATTTTTCTCTTGTCTTTATAGCCCAAGCACTTAGTATGGTAAGTGCTTAATAAATACTTGTTAATAATATTATAAGATTATTTCAAGTTTGCAAAGTACTTTTATGTACAATATCTCCTTTCAGCCCTACACAGCCTGATGTTAAACCCTCTGATGCTTCATAAATGCTTATTGACTTCAGTGATTTACCCCTGTTCACAAAGCTGGTAAGTGTCAGATACAGGATTTGAACCCAATTTGTTATTTTAGTTGCTGCATTTTATCTGTGAGACTATTTTATACAAACTATTTAATGCTGAATGAGTTTGGCAGTAGATGCACCAATAAGTTATAATAAAGTTAAATAATAAAAATAACCGGAAAACTCTGTGTAACCTGCCTTGGGGGAAACATGAGAAGGGGTCCTATAGAAAGGCTTCATCAAGTAAAATCCTACGGGCAGAATGCTCTTTCTCTGTGTGAATCATTCTGCCTTCTCATGCTGCAATAGTCCTCAGCCTTGGAGTCCATTTACCAGAAATCTTTTGCTCTCTGAATTTTTGTGGGTTTAATTTCCATAATATGTCTACCAATTTCTCCTATGGTTACCTATTCTTCTTTATATGAAGCCTACAAAGATAACCTTGAAAGATAGAAAACAGATCAATTCGTGAAGCTGGTGCAAAGCAACTGTACAATTTCGTGATACTAGTAGTGATAAGCCATCTTAGAGCACTGCCTTCTAACCCCATCCCTCCTGCCATTTACAGTAACTCACCTGGTCGACATGTGGAACTACAGCAGTCCTCCTTTGGTTGCTCCAGATGACTAATAAGAAGTTACATCAATGGAATGACACAGACTTAAGAAAAGAATCGTGACATCATACATAGGGGCAATATATCAGGCAGAGAAGGAAAATAAACTGTACATGTTCCAACCTCTCTAGAGGATATGACAAACAAAGCATCACAATTAAAATGTGACTGGTTAACTAACAGTTAGGAAATAAAACACTAAAGAAAAACCAGGAAAAAAAAAGTATGCTAAAATCCGCTTGGATAGTGCTATCAGAAAGCGTGGTTCTATCAGAGGAGTGCTAGGAAAAAACATTTTGTAAACTAAACAAACTGGAGCTCCCTAGTGTATAACACTCCAAGCTAAATTCTGGGAAAAGCCAATGTACTATAAGCACAAAACAATCAGCCTGCATCAGAATGAAAAGAAGGAAATGGTGTTCTGAAGAGTTTGCCAAAACTAAAGAAAAGTAGAACGCTTGCTGAAGACTAATCGGGTATGAGTAATAAAGCAGTAGGACCGAGTCCAAATTAACTGTCCGCTACTTTAATTTTGAGACAGATGAGTACTAAAACAAAGACGGCAAACCCAAAGAACACTTGGTGGGCCAGGAGCAATGAGATTTAATTTGCAAATTTCTCTCAATGTGTTGCAATAACTGGGCTTTTTCACATAGGCAAGTATGTGTGACTGCATGGGTTTCCCCTTTTGAGGCTTGGTGGAAGATAACTTCTGTAGGCGGAAAAACTGTAGCTGTGACTACAACAGTAAAAACTGACTGTATCATTTCCCTAACTTATGTGCTCTTTGCCAACTCATTGCAAGCTCTACTTCTAACATCTTTGTTTTCTGATCTCAGCATCTCTTAAGGGGGGAAAGCTCTTCAAAGCCTGACAGTATGATGGACAATTGCTGCTGCGATGGTTTGCAAATCACTTTGTATATCCATATTACTGTAGCCCCCTGAGCCAAAAACCTTCTTTGGGGATCAGTTTTCTTTGCTTCTGGAAAGCATCTTCCATAAGCATCCATATGTGTCCAGGATATATCTAAAGATATATTTAGAATCTATCCAGGGTACTGTATTTTTCTAAAGTGAGTCTTCCCCTGTTAAAAATAGAATGAGGAGAAAAAGTTTCCCCAGACCACTAATAGCTTAAAGTTATTCTCTGTAAAAAGCTAGTGCTTGGTGTCTGTGATATTACCTAGTAATACGAGACCAGATCCTTAGGGGCTGGAGATTTTTGTACAAAACAACTTCAAAGCTGGTATGCATACTTACAGGGAAACTCAGAGGAGAAGCCAGGGAACAAATGAGCAGAGAATGAATTCTCACCCTTGGAGGCGATCCCTCTACAGTGGTGGTGGCCTTAGTAAACTCACTCAGCATCGACACAAGCTGAATTTTTACTCTGGATAGAAAACTCAAGTCTTCAGTACCAGGAAGCAAGAATCTCTTTTCAATACTAAATTCATTTTTGTAGGAAGGAAGAATAAAAGAAAGAAAGCTTCTGTGGTGTTAGGTATCATTAAAAATATTTACAGAAACAGGTCTTTCTCACCTTTCATTTGTTGTATGTAATTACACTTCACACTAAGATCAAATGATTTCCTCTCTGCATAATTATATAATAGACCAACAAAAGGAAAGGAAATTTTCCAGAAAATTAAGAAGAATCGATAATTAGTTTAGTTCTTCTATCAGGCATTAAAGTAATTCCTCCCTGGTTTCAGCTCAGTAAACACATGTAGCACCGATTAATGCTAATGGAATTCATGCATGTGTTAAGAGAGGAGCATATTCAATTTCAGGGTAGTGAAAAAGAAAGAAAGAAAAAAAATTGATTAAAAATTTCCTATGTATCTACTCTAATTCGAAAACTTTAAATTCTCATCTTGTATTACAATTTTTATGTAGACTTTAAAATTATACTGATTTCAGTCTGATTACCAAAAAACTCCTCTCTAGTGAGCATATATTTGTATTTTATTAAATGAAAACCCTTCAATACAGCCATTAAGATCCTATTTTCCAAATTCTGCTAAATAGCATAATTTCCAATTATAACAAAACCATGAAAGAAGTAATTTATAATTGAAGGTGGCTCCAGGCATGACATTTGTGATCTAAATATGCCCAATTTAACAATGAGCGAGAAGACAGTCTGTGATAAGAGAGCACTATACCTTGTTGATATGATCAGAATCTTTTTCCTGAAAATTAAGAAGCAGATAAAGACTGTCTAGATTTTATCCAGAGAAATGATCTGTTCCATATTTATAATATTAATTAGATCATGGCCCAAACTCCAGCAGCTCACATAATTTGTATTTAATCTGCCAGAAGGGGTCATATTGTAGTCTTGGACCTCTCCAGACAGATAATGCTATTCAGCCACCCTAATAAATCATTTCGTCAAAAAAACTAAAACAAATTTGCTATTCTGACACAAAGGAACCCTCCAAATAATGTCTTGTTATGAGTTCAGAATGACTAAAATATGTAAACTTCTGCATTTAAACAGTGAATGCCTTTGAAATCCACCTAATCAAATATTTAAAATGATAGGATTTGATTCAACAAGATTTCTTCTCCTCACAGTTTAGGGTTAAGGCCTTCAAGGTATTTTCTAGTTATGTGGTTGTCCTATCATTAAAAATATTTACAGAAACAGGTCTTTCTCACCTTTCATTTGTTGTATGTAATTACACTTCACACTAAGATCAAATGATTTCCTCTCTGCGTAATTATATAATAGACCAACAAAAGGAAAGGGGCCTATGTTGTTAGGAAACCCGCTATTGACAAAGATTCGATTGTAGAAAAAAATCTTTGGTTATACTAGATCAAATATAGTCTTTTGATCAAGGCCATACAAAAATTTCAAGATGTATTAGCAAACTTTTTGTCCCCTAAATTTTCTCAGATCAATTAGTAACAAGCAAAAAAAAATCTTGAACAAATACTGCACTGATGATCAACAAGCAAAAACATCACTTAGCTGCCCTGGCTTTCAGCCTCTCAATGTTCCATCCAATATTTCTGAACTATCTGTTTGATCCCAGAAGAGACAGGACTACCTCAGGGATAGTGCTCCCTACTAGAATCCATGAGAATGGAGGAGAAACCTGGATACAGTTTGGCATTTCTGGCAAAATCCTAGATTTTAGGAAAGATTTAAAAGGGTTCAGAGCAAAGAAAAGTAGACTCTCATAGACTAAAATGGTACTCAAGAGGTCAACACAAGAGGAATGGGAGATGCTCAGGAATGAAATACTGAAGATACAATTACAAAGAGGAGAAAATGGGATTTTTCTAAAGATTTGGACTATATGAAGAGAAGAATAACTTCTAGGAACAGAGAAGTTACAGTTTCATTGTGATCTATCCTTGTCAGACCTCATTTGGAATATTCTGGGCACCACATTTTGCTAAGGATCACTGATAAGATCTGGACAGCTAGGTGGTACAGTGGATAGAGTGCCAGGCCTGGAGTCAGGAAGGCTCATCTTCCTGGGTACAAATCTGGCCTCAGATACTTACTAGCTGTGTGACCCTAGGCAAGTCATTTACCTGTTTGCCTCAGTTTCCTCATCCATAAAATGAGCAGGAGAAGGAAATAGAAAACTACTCCAGTATCTTTGCCAAGAAAACCCCAAATGGGGTCCCAGGATCAGACATAACTGAAAACGTCTGAACAACAACAACTGATAAGATGAAGCGTGTCCAGATGAAGGTAACTAGCATGGTGAAAGGCTATGAGTTCCCATCATATGAGGAAGGTCAAAAGAAAGAGGCACGTTTAGCCTGAAGAAGAGAAGACTGGCACAGGAAAACCAAGTTCAAGTATTTTAAGTCTGTCACATAGGTATTAGACTGATTCTATTTGGTCCAAAGGGAAGTAAGAGGAGTAAATGGTTGTGAGTTGCAAAGAAATAAATTTAGGCTTGATGTTAGGAAAAACTTCTGAAAAATTGGAGCTGTCCGAAAGTGGAAAGGGCTATCTCAAGAGGTGATGAGTTCCCCATCCTTGAAGGTCTTCAAGCAGAGGTTGGAAAACTACTTGTTGCATATGTTAGAGTGAGGTTTCATTTATGTTTGGATGAGTCAAATGGCTGCTGGGAGCCTTGCCAACTTTTGTGTAACTGATTCTGTATGTCCTGGGTTGGGAAAGGTCTGGTTCGGAATCTTAAGGCTAGTTTTACAACAGTTCCAGTCCAGAGGACCCCTAAAAGGTAAGGTCAATGCCAGGGAGATACAGGAATTCAGATCTTTTCAGGAAGGAGAGTTGAGATCACGGACCTCCCAAGAAAACTGCCTTCACTCACTAAGAATTATGTTTTAAGCATAATATAAATCACCCCTCTCAGAGGCTCTCTCAACAGCAATCAGCAGACTGGTGACTCAATCCCTCAGGACAGCTGCGTATTACTCTTGAACACCTCCCAAGCCTGATTTTTATATACCTGGGAAGAATAGCTGGTACCTTGGAACTTCCTTTAACCTTGGAAGGTTCTTGTTTGATAGATCATTTGACATTACTACCATACATGGGATACCTGGTATACAATGGCATATGGTAGCATTATATGGATGCTGGAAGTTTCACAGACAAGGTATGTGACTCAGTGTTAGAAAATTGTTTGAAAGATGGGTAAGGCTAGGCAGTCATGAGCACATGATTTAAAAGGGGCCAAGAATCAAGTTATCTAATACATAACTCTACTGATGCCTTTTAGATTTATGCATAAATTGGAAGAAGGTATCACATGTAAAAAGAAGAGTATCAGGCCTAATGTGGTCTTATTTTCCAGACAATGATATTCATGGATTTCGAAATGGTAGCTGAGGACTGCAATGTGTCCCTGGAACATTAGACACATACATAGTTCTGTCCCCTTTGTTGGCATTCCCAGGCTCTGTTTTGTAAGTAGCCAGAATAATGTTGGCCCCAACTGATTAAAGCCATGGATTTTGACATTCACAAAATCATTAAAGCTTGTTGATTTCAAATCCATCTATGCAAACAATGCTCCATCGGAAAATGGGAGGTTGAAATTTGAATCTGTCACTTTTCTTTGCCACTGTAGAAATAACTTTAGGTTACCATGTGTTTCTATAGATATATCTGTCACTTTGGATCAATTGAAATAATCTATATAAAAGTGCTTTTAAAAGAATAAAACAACATAAATGTAAGATATTATTTTCTGCTGGATCTCTTTGAGTTTTGCTTTTAAATTAGTTGGAAAATGTGGCATGTCTATAAAGCAACAAGACTGATCTTATATGCCACACATAAAAATCCATCTCTTTATAGTCCCACTGTATAAGCGTATGGCTCCTTCAATGTTCTAATGGCTCTGGGATGTCATCTAGGTGGATGTCCCTCAATGATACAGAGTACAGCCTATCTCTGCCCAACTTGTATGTCCACGTCTTTACACTTATCCAATAAACATTTATTCAGTGATTAGCATGTCAGGGATTGTGTCGGATGCTAGGGCAACAAACGCAAAAATTAAACAGTCCATAAGGTTGAAAGAAAAAGTCTACTCCAAAGCATCCCTCACGATCTCTTGATATTGCAAGGACACCAGTAAAGCACATGAACTGTCCTTGAGTTATCTTTCACTTTTACTAGTTAACAAGCTCCTCTTTTTTCAATCATCCAGTTCTTTGAGCATACCTTTAATATAATCTCTCATGCATACTTTCTTGTTTGTTATGTTTTGCAATTTGTTCACCTCTTTCACATACTTCTCCATTGGTCTTTTGGTGACCATCAGCTTCAGTGGTTAGGATACTATAGTGTTCTATGACTTGCAGCCACACACATATCGCTCAAGAATACTGGTTTCAGCAAGCAACTTAAATCATTAAAATAACTGCAATTTTCCAAAATTTCTCAGTTCAGTTTACTCTCCCCCTCACATTCAGTTTTGGGACTGGTTCATGATCCATTTACAGTATCTATCTAAGATATGTGGCAGAAGAATTCTGTAGTTTGTTTTTCCTATTGCCTATCACAGTGGACAATATGGATTCTTTATCTGTTTGCTTTTTCTTCTGTGAACAGTTAGGTAAAAATCTCTTGAATGATTATAGACATTATTTAAGAGACTCACAATGCCCTTGGGCTTAATACAATCAGTTCATTCTAGTCACAAAAAGAAGCAACTGGATGGCCTCGCTGTCTAGAGATCTCTTCCATGATGAAAGCGCATATCTTTGGCGAGTAATGGATCATTTATCATGAGGTAATAAGTGATATATGGTGCATAAAGTCTGGACCTGGAGTAAGGAAACCTGAGTTCAAATCTGGCCTCAGACATTTGCTACCTATGTGACCCTGGGCAAGTCATTTAACCTTTGCTTATCTCAGTTTCCTCATCTGTAAAATGGTGATAATAATAATACTATCTCACAGGGTCATTGTGAGGATCAAAAGAGATATTTGTAAAGCACTTAGCACGGTGGCTGGCACATAGTAGGCACTTAATTAATGACTGATTCCTTCCCTTTCCCACACAGAACCCTGTTATATGTCTCGCTTGATATAATAGGAGGTCAACAAAGTTATTCCTGTTACTTCTTCTGTATAATTCTGTCTCATCCTGGAACCTGCCTCAACACCTGGGGCCTGCTAGCCCTAGATCATCCAACCCCACCTGTGACCTTCTTAACAGGGAGTATTCTTCTGTAGGGCCGGCCCCACTTTTCCCACTGGTGAGTCCTTCCTGGGACTTCCATTCTGTGGACAGTTCCAGGCTCGTTTTCATTCCCCTCCTTACCCAGTTTCTGGCTTCCACGTTTCAAAACCATGCCCCTTCAGCTCCTTGAGGGCAGGGTCTTTATTTTTGCTTGTCCTTATATCCCCAGTGTTTAGCACAGTGCCTGGCACAGAGCAAGCCCCCCATTCTTTTCCTTCCTTCTTACCTTCCTTCAGATCTTGCATAATTTTTATATCTATTTGAGATAAACCTTGTTGGAGTAGAGCCTTTAAGATGACATATTGCTCTAATGAATCAAATGCTTTTAAAAAGAAAAATAGGTACTAAGTAGAATTTCATATTCTCTAAACCTTTTGGTCAGTTGTGGGATACTTAATATGGAGTCTATCTCGGGGTGGGGGTTGAGGAGGAAGAAAAGAAAGTTACATGATAATTATATATTTGAAAGGAATAACAAGTTGTATATAATAGATTTGCAGTTTTATGTACAATCTTTTTTTCTGTTCTACAGTGTTATGGAAATGATTGTTTTATTTTTTTATGTTCAGAATAAAATAAAATTTTAAAAATGTTACAGTGGCAATATATCTCACAGAATTTGGATATTCTCCAGATAATGTTCAAAGGAAATAATCATTGCCAAATCCACACAATTTCCTTCTGGTTAACATTCTCTTATTAAGCTTCTTTGACTAGCATCTGAAAATGTGTTGCATTTCCCTATCAGAAAATTTAGTTCAGCAAACGAACTTTTATTCCACAAAGCTTAACTAAAGGCAAGAGGATTAACTTAAAGAGTGTGCCTGAGAAGCAGAGCACCAAGTAGAAGCACAATAAATTAGCTGACCTTTGCTCACTGATGACATATGCCAAAATCCAGATGTTGCCTGCAGTAGATATATAGAGAAAGCAACAGTAAGCGTATATTTAAGTCTAAAAAATTTTATATGAGTTCGTTCATTCTGGAATAAGTTAGAAGAGAGCCAACGAAAAAAAGGAGTAGGCAATTTAAGCATAAACAGTTTAGGCTGAGAACCCAAGTAGCTATATAACTCGTTCATGAAATCTAATGATTATATCAAGAGATGTGATATAATCACAAGCATACTGCCACATTATCTCAAGGGCAATATTGGGTTACTATAGATTGGCTATAATAATTGCAGATAGTAAGACAAATCAAAAGGCTGGTGTAACATCTTGGGTATACAAAGTCAAATAGTCATCTTTTTTGTTAACTTCAGGTCACCTGTATTGATCCAAATAAGGACACAGGATGCTGTTGTGATGAGCTGTGAGCAGTGCTGCTTTTTGGAGAAAGGGTTATAGATGAAAGCCAGGAAAATTAAATCAAAATATGGATAATAAGCAAGTCAAGAGAATAGTTCAGATCTAGGGAATACATGGAAGAAATAGGTCAAGCAAGAATGGATCCAAACCAGATAAAGTCAGGATCCATGGAGTGGTCAGAGGTCAGATATCAATGGAACAACTGGTCAAAATCAGATGGGAAAGAACCAGAGTACAGCCAGAAATTCTTCTTGGTTTCAGCTGACCTGGAAGTATTGGGAACCCTCAAAGTACAATATCAAATCCAGAAATGTTTTTGAAATTTCAGAGATGTTCTGTGGTTGGAGAAGAGAGCATCTGAATGGAGCAAACCTTAGAAGTCCACCTTAAGAATATCATGGAACTGGCAGAGTTTTTGAACCAACCAGCTTCTTCAGGTGTTTAGGTTATACATGAAGAAGGTTCTCCAGAAAGCTAAATAGGTTTTGCTCTGGTCTTGCTCCAAATTCCCAAAGTAACCTTGGGAGCTTTAGGGTCACTTTGGGGTATTAGGTGATATAACTAGAGATGCCTCAAGTTAAACAAAGTTAGTTTAAAGCTGAGTGAATCAAAACTTGAATAAGTCATTCTAAAAACCAAAACAAATTTCTAGCCCTTCAATGACCTATACATTTTTATTCATAATGTTACCAAATCCTGTTGGTCTTCTTTGCCAAATCAGTTCTTCACAATATCATCAGTATAACATGATCTCAGCAGTCCTGAAGATTGAAACCCCAACATGCCTTAGTAGAAAGTTTTCGTGAGTTGTTGTGGCTAAAAACATCCATCCCCTAGTGGTCCACCTTTTAGTCATGAGCCTTTGGTAACATATGTAGACTAATCCCCAGATGACAGATAAACAATTCTTTACTAGGCCCATATTGAAATTGTTATCATCATAGTAAATCAGGCCAGAGTTTGTACTCTAGTGACATAGCAGTAAAGACCTCAAGATCATTTCCATCTTTGCCAGGTCTACCCATCCTTAAAAAAATCCTTCACTTGACCTTGCCAATCTCTACAATCTATAATTCTATATCTCAAGTTAAAATTGAGCTACAATCCTATATCTCCCCTTTTCACATTCAAATACCTAGAAAGTGTTGATTACTCACATTGCCTTAATTTCTTCAGCTCTGATCTACTCTGTAAGCCCAGCGATCTGGTTTCTAACCATATCATTTAAAAGAGACTATTCCCTTAAAGACTACCAAAGATCTCTTAACAGCTAAATTCAATGACCCTAATTTAAACTGTCATCTCATCTCACCTGGATAAATGCAATAGTATCCAAGTTGATATCCCTGCCTCAGTCTCCCTTTCCAATCTGTCCTCTCTAGAAGTGCTAAAGTGGGTTTCCTAAAGTAAAGGTCTGATGATGTTACTCCTCAGCTCAGTAACCTTCAGGGGTTCCATATTATTTCTAGGGTCAAATATAAATTCCTCTATTCAGCATTTAAAACCCTCCCTTTCTTGCACTCTCTTTCAGCCCAACTGGTCTTCTTGTACCTAACGGCCTATCATCTGCCTTGTGTCCTTACACAGGCTGCCCCCAAAGCCCATAATGTGCTCCTTCTTCACCTGTCTCTTAGAATCCTTTTTGTTATTCAGTTGTTTTTCAGTCATGTCTGACTTCATGACCCCATTTGTACTTTTCTTGGCAAAGATATTGGAGGGGGTTGCCATTTCCTTCTCCAGCTCATTTTACAGATGAGGAAGCTAAGGCAAAGCGGCTTTCCCAAGGTCACACAGCTAGGAAGTACCTGAGACTGGATTTGAACTGGGGGAGATGAGTCTTCCTGACTCCAGGCCTGGTGCTCTAGCCACTGCACTACCCAGCTGACTCCTTAGAATTCCTAGTTTCCTTCAAAGCTCAGCCTTGCCAACATCTACATGAGGCATTTCCTCATCCCCCCCCAGTTGTAATGCTTTTGCCCACCAAACTGCCTTACATTTATTTTGTATATGCCTATGTACGTTCATGTAGACTCCCCTACAGAATGTAATCTATGTGAAGGCAGGTCCTGTTTCATTTCTCCAGAGTCTAGCCCAGTGCCTAGATAGCACATAGTAGATGCATAATAGATCCTTGTTGACTGATTGCTTTTTGTAAATCATAAGATCATAGATTTGGAGTCAAAACAGATCACAGAGTTCACTACTCTAATCCCCTCATTTTACACATGAGAAAACCTGAACTATAGAGACTTTAAGTGATTTGCCCAACAAAAGGCAGTAAAATTAAAATTAAAAAATAAAAATATAAAAGGGATTTGCTGGTCTGTCCTAGATCCATTTCAGTTTTTCTTTCTCTTCTACAGCAAAGTCACCCTAATCATCTTTGTAGCCAACTTTTCTGAACACAGTACGCTCTGATTTTAATACCTGTCACTTTCTACATTGATGTCAGTCCTGTTTTTACAGATAGAACTGTTTTCATTTTCATTTGCTTCAACTTTCTTAAGCTTGCTGTTTTGACCACAGTTCTTAATAAGGTTCACACCAGGCATGAAGTATCTTAGTGTCTCAGTCTGCCTCCACAGAAATACAGCCCCACGAAGGAGTGGGTGTGTGACCCTTTGACTGAATTTGGTGCCGCACTTGAGGACCTAGAGGATCACATGTGGTCTCAAAGCTGCAGGTTCCCCACCACTCATAGACTTACTCCCAGCATTACTGTCAAGTAGGTGAAATTTACTTTTAGTTCCCAACCTCCTCTTTATTCCTCAGTACCATCCCTTCCCAAAGGAGGTCCAAGGCCTGCCAGTTTTCCTATTCTCTTTCTCTAAGAAAACAGCCAAGAATCTGATATCACTGTTAACAGTTTGACTGGAATTCATTGAGCCCATTGGGTTGTCTTTCCATTGCATTTTAAGCTCTTTATCTTTCATTTTAGAAAAATGATGACATGGAT
>CM053627.1:64171726-64186658 GCA_028646595.1 Phalanger gymnotis
TGTTGGAATGGGGAGGCTGGTTCACGGATCTGCTGCAGTGGGGCCTAAATAAATTTTTTTGTTGTTTTCTACTTAGAGAATCTCTCATACCTTGTGATTTCGAACCATTCAAACATATACATGATTATATTTGAGATTATAAATTCGGCCTTCCTACTACACAACCCAGTAAGGTAAATAGTATTATTATCCTCAGTATACAGAGGCAAGGAGGAAAGGGAAGTTCAAATGAGGGAGGGTAAGAACCTGTGTCAGTATCATCAGTGTATGATGACAATGGTTAAATAGTATAATATAAAAGTATCAAGGAAAACTATTGATGCTAACAGATTATGTACAGATCCTGAAGGACAAAGAAAGTAAGAAATAAAAAAAAACTGACAGTTTGGTTTTGGCTGTGTAACAATGGTAATCACAGTCTCTATGTATACCTATCATGTAAACATCATTACTCAGGCTAAATGTGTCATTGTTTGCCAGAAAAAATACTATTCATATATATTTGGTCTTCATAGTTTGTTGTCCATGTAGGATTGTCATGTGCTCATGAGGGATAATTATCTGGTCTCAACTTTAAAAAATTAGAAGGAGCTTTTTCCTGTAGCACCTTGTTGCTGTTTTCATCTTCATATTTTATTTTTCCCAAGAAACGTGGCATTTCTTTCTGGAACGCATGTATTCGACATCTCTGATCTACTGTAAACAGTTTTCCTATCTATTACATTTCCACCAAACAAAACAAAACAAAAACCTGTTGCAGGGATTCAGCTTATGTATAAGTCCTAATGCAAAACCAAACTCATCCTACTAAATGTAGTCTACCTTTTCAATGAATGTAATTTATTACCTATAAGTAGCCCACACTGTTGTTGAGTCATTTCAGTACTTGTGACTCTTTGTGATTCCATTTGGGGTTGTCTTAGCAAAGATATTGGAGTGGCTTGCCATTTCCTTCTGCAGCTCATTTAATAGATGAGGAACTGAGGCAAACAAGGTTAAGTGACTTACCCAGTGTCACACAGCTAGTAAATGTCTGAGGCCAGATTGGAACTCAGGAAGATGAGTCTTTTCTGACTCCAGCCTCAGTTCTCTATTCACTGTACCACCGAGCTACCCTCCTGTTCCTAGCCTCAATCTAAACAGACTTGGACAACTACAAGAACAATAGGATTGAGAGTGAGCTGAAGACAAAAATATTCTGCAATAGGGGTGGCACAGTGGATAGAGGACGTGACCTGGAGTCAGGAAGACTCAACTTCCCCAACAACCCCAAATGGGGTCACGAAGAGTTGAACACAATTAATACAACTGCACAGTAACAACAACAGTCAGAAGGGCAAAAAACAAACAAAAAGTGCGGTGCATTATTTCTGACATTTTTGTGTTTCATAATGAAGACAATCCATTATCTTCAATTACTGCAAACCATTTTGGTGCAGACAAAACAATTACTATCCATAAAAGTAGCTCAGTATTAAGGGGAACAATTTCTCACTTTAATAATAAAGCAATTATTTGTGGCAAATAAACAAATAATGATAACAACGGTATACTTCTTTCCTGGTTCCCATGCAACTTCAAACAAGATATCTATTCCTTGAGACTCAATGATAATAATGCTTTACTGCACAAGTGAAGGTAGGAAGAGACAAAAGCAAACAAAACAAACAAAAAAAAACCACTTTCACAGAATCCAAGAAAATAATCAGGATATAACACATAAAATTTTCTCAGGCTGACAGATGTTCCAATTCATACTTTAACCAAGATGTTGCTTCCAGTACAGATAAGTTAATTTAGCTTTTGCATGGCTTTGATTAACTTTCCTTATATGGATGCTGTGGTAACTACATGGATTCTAGATGTCATAGGCAATTGTAAGTTATGAGTTGTATTTGTCTTGGCAATTTGCATGGTATATTGCAACCAAGTCACCAGGATTTTCTTTAATCTATTTCTCAACAGCTTTCTTGTAATAAAAGATTCATACGTTTTATCATATTTTAAAACAAATTTTTAGCTTAGTTTGTGGGTAAATTGTACTAATTCTTCTTGGAATTCATTAGTTTCAAATTCCTAGAATAAGTCACATATTTAACACATCTTCCTACCAACAACTACTAGTCTTTGCTATCAAAAGAACACTATTTGAGCTCAACTCTTTCTCCCCCTGTCTCTTCATCACTGATCAGAAAAGAGGTAGATCTTCATGGAAATCACAAATCAAAAAGATTTAAGTCCTTTCCCCATCCTACTTCAAAAGAAAAAGCACACTAGTAATATAAAACAACATTCAAAAGAAAGATATATTGAAGCTAATAACCAAATCAATGAATCACTTTAAATATTATTCTTGAGTTGAAGCAGATTCAAATCAATATTCCAAAAAAATCCCAGCTGAAAGGAGGTAGACCAGTTTTTATCAAAGTCTTTTAACTATTAAAAAAAATCTATTCCATTAATTGGTACACAACTTGCTATTAAAAGCAGTCACATACTCAGATGCACTATTTCATGTCATTGACCATCATCGGGCACAGAATAAGGGCCCTCATCAACAGTGCTCCACCGCCCACATTTGGCTTCAGTAACCATCTATATGTGTGAACCACTTCATCTGTTGAGGATGGAGATCCCTGATTACAAAAGGAAAAATAAACCTCTCTGATTGATTCTACTGCCCCTTAAGATTCTCCTTATCTTCCTTTCACTGATAAGTTTTTGCTGCTTTCATTTCCTCACCAATGATGCAAAGCATCGCAAAATCTCAGATTTGGGTGAGATCCCAGAGGTTATGTGGTCCAGACCTTGACTGAACAAGAATCTCCTCTACACCATTCCTGTTGGGTTATTATCCAGCCTTCACCTGAAGACTTGCAGTGAGGAGGAACCCACTACTTCTGCTATCATTTTTGGAAAGTGTCTCCTTAATGTCAGGCCTAAATCCATCTCCATGTGAATTCAATCCATTAATCCTAGTTCTGCTGTTTGGGGCCAAGCAGAATAAATTTAATCTCTTTTCTATATGACAGGTCATTTGAAGATAACTATAATGTTCCATGTACCACATCCATGTAAGTTGCCCCTGCATCAGGTTACACATACCCAATTCGTTCAACTAATTCTTGTATGCACAGTTTCCAATCCCCCTCAACATCCTGATCGCCATTATCTGAGCACTATCTGGCTTGTCAATGACTTTCCCACAATGTGACACTGAAACTTGAACCTGATGGGGAAGCATTTATGTAATGATTACAACGTGCTAAGCGTTATACTAAGCTTTTCACACATATTATCTCACATATTATCTTATGTTCAATACTCGCAACAACCCTGTGAAGTAGAAACTATTATTATCCCCATGTTTACTTTGTTGAGAAAACTGAGATAAATAGGGTTTAAATGATTTTCCCAGAGCAACCAAACTACTACCTAAGACTAGATTTGAACTGCAGGTCTTCCTGCCTCTAGGCCCAGGTCTCTATCCACCCTGTCATCAACTGCCTCTGTTACTCTAACACTCCAGATGTGGTCAGAATAGGGAAAGATATGTTGAGGTTGTCACCTCCCTCATTCTGATTGTTCCATCTTTCTTAATATAGACTAAAAAAGCGTTACCTTTTTGAGCTGCTAGGTCACACTGCTGACTTTTATTGAGTTTTCAGTTAATACGAGTTACCACATTTTTTAGAGGAAATGTTTAACCATGTCTTCTCCATTTTGTACTTATTAAAATGATGTTTGAACGCATTTCAAAATTTATATTTATCTTGATCAAATGGGAGGCTATTGACATCTTTTTGGATCCTGACTCTAGCATCCCAGATTCACTTCAAATGCAAACTTGATAAGGGTAGCATCTGTGCCTTCATCTGAGTCATTGATAAAACGGTTAAAATAATACAGAGCCAAGGAGAGATCCCTGGAAGATTTTTCTAGATCCTTTTTTTCTCCCTTCCTCCCTCTCTCCCTTCCTTCCTTCCTTCTTTCCTCCTTCTGTTCCTCTCTCCTTCCCTTCCTCCTTCCCTTCCATCTTTCCTTCCTTCCTTCTTTTCTTTTTCTCTATTTAATCTCCCTTTAAGGATCAAGAAATCTGTTTTGTTTGTGACTCTTCCCTCCCAAGCTTGCTTCCCTATAAAGTTCTTTCTATGTCAAACTATTTGTGTGACTATGTATGTTCAACCCTCTTTTGTTTGTTTCAAATAAAAATTAGATTCATCTGATGTCTGCTCCCTTCATCCCTCAATCCATGTTTGTATAATCTTCTTATATACCGCAATTATGAGAAATACCAAGTTCTACATTCTTGTTCCTTCTCTCTACCACTAGCATATTTCTCCCTTTTCCCCCTTTTATTTCACTTCTTAAAGCCCTCAGAATAGAACTGATATACCCTAGGTCCTCTGGTTTTCTTATTTAATTACCTCATCACTCTTTGAAAATATTAAGGTTCTGATGCTTCTTTGTCCTCCCCTATTAGAATGTTAGCATTCCATCGTTATACAGATCCTCTCAATTACGCATATACTTTTGTAGGTTTCTCTGGACTCTCATGTTTGTGTTTCAAAGTTCCTACTCAGATCCGGTTTTTCCATCAGAAATAGTTGACCATCCTTTTTTCCATTACAGGTCAACTTTTCTGCATCCTGCGTGATTTTCCCTAGTTTTGCAGAGTAACTTATTCTTGGTTACAAGCCTATGGGTGTGAGATTTTGTGGGTGGAGGTGGGGTTGACAAGATTTGGCAACTGATTCTATACGTAGGGTAAGGTAGAATAAGAAATTGAAGATGACTCTGAGGTGGAGGACTTTAGTGATTGGGAAGATGATACCCTGCCAGAATAGCTAAGTTCAGAAGAGGGTTGGGTTTTGAGAGCGAGATATTGAGTTCTTTCAGACAGGTTGAATTTGAGTAACCTATAATGAGTCAGGAAAGGTGGCTAAGGAAAGATCTTTCAGGAACAAGGAGAATCAAGAAAGCGATATCACAAAAACTGAAAGAAGAGAGAGTATTCAGGAAGAGAAGGTAGACTGTCAAAAGGTAGAGAGAGGTTAAGAAGAATGAGGATCAAGAAAAGACCATCAGACTTGGCAGTTGAAATCCTTGGTAACTTTGGAAAGAGAAATTTCAGTTGAATTATAATGTCAGAAGCCAGATGCAAAGGGTTGAGAAGTGTCAGTCAACAAGCATTTATTAAGCTGATATTATATACAGGCACTCTCCTAAATGCCGGGGGATACAAAGATACACAAAAAATACAGTCTCTGCCCTTAAGAAGGTCACATTGAAATGGCAGACAACATGCTAATGATTGTATGTATAAGATATATTCAGTTACAAATGGACTGATCTCAAAAGTAAGGTACTTCTTAGTAGCCTCCCTACTAAGAAAAATTGCAGTCAGTCAGAACCAATAAATATTTCTTAAGCTCTTCCTATGTGTTAGAGGCTGTAGTAAGTGCTAGGGATTCAAAGAAAGGGCATAAGAGTCCCTGCCCTCAAGGAATTTGCCATGTAAAAGGAAGGGAAAATATAACACATTTAAAAAGAAGCTGAAAAGTGGTGGGACAGGGTTAGGGAGGGTAACCCAGTGCAGGGACATGATGAAGTCCTTCAGCTGGAATGGGAAATAAGGGAATGAATGCCGTTGTCACCTCCCTTAGATAGTGGAGAACCTGGGAGGGACCCTCTGATGTCGAACCTCCAGGGAGGGTAGGGCCCCTGGTGCAGCGGGCTCCGGGGAGGTGTGAGTTTCAGAGTTGGTTTCATCTTGCAGAATTTTGAGGTTCTGGAAATCATGAAGTCCAGGAAAACAGCCAAGTAGAAGTAATGAGGAGCCAGAAAAGACATCCTGTAGAATGTGGGATTTGAAATGAGTCTTTATGAAAGGGAGCAAGGGAGCAGAGATAAAGAGGAAGAGTATTCCAAGAATAATAGCTAACCTGTGAAAAATCTTAGAGTGGGGAGATGCAGGGTCATGCAAAAAGGCTAGTGTAGCTAGAATATAGAGTACATGTAGGGGAGTAAATATAAAAAGACTGGAAAGGTAGGAAGGGACCCAGTTGTCACAGGATTTCATTTTTGATCCTAGGGGTAATAGGGAGCCATTGGAGTTTATTGAGAGGAGGAATAACATGACCAGACTTTAGGAAAATCATGTTGAGTGAGGGGAGCAGAACCAGGAGAACACTGTACACAACCACAGTCATATGCTTCTGTGATGACTAACTTTGATACACTTGGCTCTTCTCAGCAATACAAGGTTCAAAGACAGCTCCAAAGGACTCATGATGGAAAGAGCTATCTACAACCAGAGCAAGAACTACAGAGCATGAATGCCGACTGAGGCAAACTGTTTGCTCTCTCTTTTTTTCTCTCTCTTCTTTTTGGTTTTGTTTCCTCTTTTTCACGATTCATTCCTTCTGTCATAATTCTTCTTTACAACTTGACTATTATGTAAATAAGTTTATTGTGAAGGTATATGTAGAACATATATTGGATTCCATACTGTCTTAGCGGGGAGTGGAGGGGAAAGGGGAAGAAAATTTGGAACTCAAAAACTTGTGGAACTGAGTGTTGTAAACTAAAAATAAAAATCTAAGCTCAGTGGGGAGAGACCTGAGGCAGAGTGATCTATTAGAAGGTTATCAAAATCATTCAGGGGTAAGGTAATGAGGACCCCACAGTGGTGGCTGTGTAAATGTGGCAGAGGACATATAAGAGAAATGTTTTGAGTTAGAGAGGAGAAAGTTAAGGGAGTAGGCACTGGGCTGGGAAGAAGGAGGAGAGCTAGGATGATAGCTGGAGAGGTTTGTAGGGTCTTGGGAGGATTTTGTGTTTGTTTTTAAGGGCTGAGGGAGATAGGTATACATGAAGGCAACAGAGAAAGAAAAAGCAACTGGGGAGAAACCAAAGATTAGAGAGAGGGGATGATGGAGAGGTAAATCTAAAGAAAAGAGTATGGGAGCTGATGGGGTCAAAGGTACATCTAGAGGGGATGGTAAAGAGAAGGGTCATATTGGGAATGATGTCAGAGAATTCACACAAATAGAGTTAGTTTAATAATTGAACTCCATAATTATGGATAATGTGTGTTTTGAAAGATACCACTGTCTAGATTCTGAGAAGGGTGATCTCATCAGTTGCTCCCACTTAGTAATATCTTAGAAAATGGGAAAGGCCATTGATATTTATTCCCTTAGCTGACTGTTTTACTGAGAAGGCCATTAACCATGCAGCTAAAGTGATTCTCATAAACAAATGAAAATTTAATATGAAAAAAGAGACTAAAAGTTGTAATACATATTATTCACTGATACTTTTTAAAAAGACTAAGTGGGGATGGAATTTAAAGGGAGAAGTTTATTTCAAAAGTATTTCTAATAACACAACACCTAGGAAAGCTTTTCTTACTAACAGATTATGCAAAGCTTATATTAATGCTGCATATATTGGGTGTCCTATACCTATGAGACAGATTGGCAGGCAAGTTTTTTTTAAATCTAGAAAAGAACAAACCAACATAGCAACCCGTAATGTGCAGATTACAGGGTTCTCTTTTTTAGAAAGTGGTATAAATATTTCTCTCTTCCCGTTCCTCACTTACTGTCCATGATCTTCAAAAAACACTGATAGTGACTCTATAGTCACATCTATTAATTCTTTAGGTACTTTGACCTGCATTATGTTTGCCTATAGGGT
Organism: Phalanger gymnotis; assembly: GCA_028646595.1. Taxonomy (NCBI): domain Eukaryota; kingdom Metazoa; phylum Chordata; class Mammalia; order Diprotodontia; family Phalangeridae; genus Phalanger; species Phalanger gymnotis. The sequence goes on from CM053627.1 coordinate 64,179,431, forward strand.
GCTCGTGCCATAGGTGAAACATCAAGAGTAGTGCCAAGACTGGGCCATCATCTGGGCGTTTGCAAATGGTCCTCTCAACAGAAATAAAGAAGTTCAGAAGAGGAGTGAGTTTGGGGGAAAAGGTAATGAGGCAGTTAGGTGGCAAAGTGGACAACGTGCTGGGTTTGAAGGAAGACTCGAGTTCAAATCCTGCTGCAGATAATTGTTGGCTATGTGATATAGGGCAAGTCACCTAACCTTTTAGTACTCTGCCAACTCTAAGATTATAAATTGGAGAGAAGATGCTGAACTGCATTGGTAGAGGGAGTTATCTTGCCTAGGAGCTCCTTGCACCAATCAAATCACAAATATAGGTCCTATTACAATCCCTTGAAGATTCAGGGGCACTAATTGGCTACGGTTGACTCAGGATCATCCTTTGGATGGTATTTTCTGAACTCATGATTGTTCTGTCCATCAGCTTGGTCTTGAAATGCATTAAAAACTTTTAGCAGCCTCAGATAGAGGTGGCTCTTACCTGGCAGGAAACCTATGATAGGTGAGTTCTCATAATTGGCCTATGGATCACAAGTAATCAGTAACCTTAGGAGGTGGCAGTTATCTCTGGGTTGGCATTCTTCTCAGTTTAGGTACTAATAATTGTCCTGAGAATGACTGGGAAAGAAGCTAATATTATCTTGGGGCAGGGAGAAGCTTACTCGGTTTCGTTTTGTTCTGTTTTATACAAAAGTTATAAAAACCAAAAATCTATTGAACTTTTAGTACACGAAATATGAGGTTAGAAATAATTATACTTCAAAGAAAACTATTAACTTAATATGCAATGAAAAAGGATCCGAATAAACCACACTTAACACAAATGTGTCTTGTAAATTTGATTCTTCGGAAGCAGGCACTTCTTTTGTAGGTGCAGCATGTTGCAGTGGGTAATGCTGCCGGAATTGAAGTAAGGAAGACCTCAGTTCAAACTTTCTTCAGATACTTAGAAGTCATCACATTATGAACAAGTCATTTAACCTCCCTCAGCCTCAGTTTCCTCATCTGTTCAATGAGAGGATTGGACTCAATAACCTCCAAGGTCCCTTCCAGCTCTAAATCCATGAGCTTTTGAGATTATGATACACCATGACCATGTATTAGTACCAAAGGGATACTGGTATTAAAAAGATGGACTTTTATGACAAGAAGAAGCTTTATGTCATTGAAATTGTTATAAAATTTGTCAAATGCAATCCAGAATTCATATCTCCAATCATTTTCTATTTTGGGCTGAGCTCAACCACAGTTTCTTAAGTCACCCACACACACACACACACACACACACACACACATGCATACACAGATGTTTATCTACATATATGAGTATACATACATGCACATATGTGTATGCACATATATGTCACATATATAACACACACGTGTATCTAGTCCACCCCTGTGTATATGTACACGCAGAGAGGCATTTATACTGGTAGAGTGAGTCAAAGGGCTTCTCTTCCAATTGCATGCTGTAGTCTGGTCAATATACATATCTTTTTCACATTTTGTTTTCTTCGGTGTGGATGGTTAGTCTGTGATTTCTTTAGAGAGATTATTCATTTAAATGAGTGTTATAGCTTTTCAGGACCTGCTACAACTAAATGTCAGCTGTAGACAAGAGCCCTTGGAGGACCTTGACATCAATAGGGAATCCTTCTATTTGGACTTTGGGGAGGATCAAACAATTAAATAGCCCTTTAAGTACTACCTCATGTGTTACCTCATTTGATCCTCATATCAACCCTAGTAGATAGTTACTATCATTATAACCATTTTGCAAGTGAGGAAACTGAGGCTGAAAGAGGTTAAGTGGCTTGGACAACTATCGCCTCTCTCGTTCTAGACTTTATGATTTTCTTAATTCAGCCTAAGATCCATTAGCTTTTTTTGGTCACCACATTGCACTGTTGTCTCATATTAAACATTCTATTCTCTAAACCTTTTTACATGAATTTTTTTACCAGACGTGCTTCCCGCAACCTGTACTTATAAAGTTACTTTAAAAAAACAGTTTAGAACTTTACATTTATCTCTATTAAAATTTATCTCATTAGATGTGGTACATTTTCATTGGCAAGAAATTTTTGGATCCTGCCTCTATCAATTAATGTGTTAGCTATTCAGCCTAATTAGGTCATTTGGAAATTTGACAAGCATGCAATCTTTCGGCTCCATCCAAGTTGTTGTTCTTATCAACATTGGCTCTAAATAAATTAGAGCCAAGTACAGTCTCTTGGAACCCTCCAAATCTAAGATACTATCAACACATTAAAGACTACTTTTTAATTCATTCAACCAGTTCCGAACTTACCTAACTGGCCTTCCAAATATATACGTTTTTCTGTACCTACATACATATACATAAATACATTTTTGCTGTTGTTCAGTCATTTCAGTTGTGTCCAATTCTTCATGACCCCAGTTGGGATTTTCTTGGCAAAGATACTGTATTGGTTTGCCATTTCCTTCTCCAGCTCATTTTACAGATGAGGAAACTGAGGCAAACAGGGTTAAGTGACTTGCTCAGAGTCACAGTTGTCTGAAGCCAGATTTGAACTCAGGAAGCACCTAGCTGCTATATATATAACATATGTTATATATATACATACATACATACAAATATATGGATATATACATATACATATATGTATATGCACACACTATACAATATATGTATAGATATATGCATAAGCAAAAATATGTGTATACACATATAGGCATATACAAATATACTCAAATGTGTATGAAATATGAGCATGTGTATATTGTATGCGTTTGTATATAAATATCCCTAACTTCTTTTTCTGAACTAGCAACCTTTTTACCAACTATCAGCTCAACATTTCCACCCAGATGAGCCATATTCATTTTAAATTTGCCTAATTCATTTAATAAAATGAAATTCAATAGGGAAAAATGTACTTTTATTCTTGAATACAAAAAGAAATCAACTTTACAAGTTGGAGGAGGCATAGTTAAATATTAGTTTTTCGGAGAAAGATCTAGGGTTTTTTTCTTTTTAGCAGACTACAACACTGATCTGAGTCAGCAGGGTGATGTGGTTGCCAAAAAAGGGATAAGGATGTCTTGGACTCCATTGCAAGAAGGATAGCTTCTAGAACTAAAGATGTGATAGTCCCTCTCTACTCTGCCCTTGTCAAACCATGTCTAGAGTACTGAGTTTGGGGAGCAATAATTGAGGTGGGGGTGTGCTATAATTTTAAACAGACTTTGATAAGCTGGAAAACATTCAAATGGGTAACTAGGATAACAAAGGGTCATGAGCCCTTACCATATGAGGATTAGTTGAAGAGACTAGAGGTGTTTATCCCAGAGAAGACTTGGGGAGACATAAAACCATATTCCAGTATTCGGAGGGCTATCCAATGGAAGAGGGATTAGATTGACTTTTCTATTTGGCCCCAGAAAATGGGACTATAAGCGAGGGAGGGGTAGAAGTTGAGAAGAGGCAGATGTAGAATTGATATCAAGAAAACTTCTTATCAACTAGATCTAACCAAAAATGGAATGATTGTGGTATTTGGGCAAAGAATTAATCCTTCTTCTGAGAGCTTCAAGCAGGACCTGAATGACTACTTGTCACGTCTATTACAGCAGGGATTGCTTTTGAATATAAGAATTAGATAGTTATCGAGGTCTCTTCTATTTCTCAAATTTTGGGATTCTGTGATATGTCCAGAATAGAACATGTGATATTTCCTCCAAAATTTCTCTTTTTGCTGATAGCACCACTTTCCTTCCAATCTCCCAGGTTCACAACCTTAGGCAATCCTTGATTCTGCCCTCTCTCTTACTTCCAACATCCAAGCAATTGCCAACCTCTTTGATTCTACCTCCACATCTTCTATCTCATCCACCATGTCATACCAGTCTGACCTTGGGTAATTCATTTAACCTCCATGGACCTCAGTTTCCTTATTTCCAAAAAGAAGGGACTGAATTAGATGGCCTCTAAGGTCCCTTCAAAATCCTTGATCCTACAATGATTTTTTTATTTATTATATCTATTAGCCAGAGTTAGTAAAGGAAAGACTGGGCCAACATTTGTTAGGGATGTTGTAGATCCACAGTCCGGTGTGGATTAGACTAGATATCTTCTAAAGTCACCTCTTCCCCTGAAATTCTGTGCTAGACAGTGAAAGGAAGATAAGACTGGGAAAGAAGTAAAGGGTAGAGGGATTAGGGGCACCATAAAGAAGAGCTTGGTGTTGCAAGGCTAAGGGAGAGGTAGAAAGATAACAGACTGTGATCAGATAAGAGAATTTTAGAATTCATGAACATGGAAGTGAAACACTTGTGGGTGATTGCAAGATCAAGGGTGTGCCCATCTCTGAGACAGTATCAATGTGTATGTTGAAGATCTCTAGTATGAGGGCAGGAGGTGGGAAGGAGAGACCAGTCAGTGTGTGCGCCAGCCAGACACTGGTCTCATTGAAGAAAAGCATGTCCTAGAGGTCAGTGGATAATAACCACTAGAACCTCATTTAGGTGGTATGTATGGACTGAGGAAACTTGAAAAGAAGAGAGGTTGTGTCTTGATAGAGGTAGAGGAAAAGGCTGAAAATGGCAGGGGGAAGCAAGGAGAATTCAATGTCTCCCCCCTTAACCAGTGAATGGCTGGGGCAGGGGAGTCACATGAAATTGCCATCAATGTTGAAAAGGGTGGCCAAGGAAGCTATGTAATCAGGAGGGAGCCAGGTCTCAGTGGGAAAGGAAAAAGTTTAAGGCAATATCAAATTTGTAACCTATGGGAGCAGGCATTCCAAAAAACACTCTGGAAGGGGTGAGTAGCTTTAGAGTAGGACATTGGAGAGGGGCATTAGGTTGAGGGGGACAGAAATAAGGGAGTGGGCAGTGGATAAAGGAGAGTGGGATCTGAACAGTGACAGATGAGGGTTCAGAATCACTGGGATGGAGAGGGTTAATGTAGTGGGAGTTTGTTAACCATTGAGGAATAAGTTCAGGTAAGTTATCAACAACCTTAGGGGTTTGGTCTCACAAAGTCTTCTCAAGAAGGAAAATATCATGTAGATAGAAAACTGAAAGTTCAAAAAAGGGCAGACTCAGGTGAGGCAACTGATGGAGGGAATGGCATAGATCAAATGGCATTTCCCCCCTTTCCCAGAATAACCCAATTTACTAGGCCATAAACTCTATGAAGACAGGCTCTCTCTCTCTCTCTCTCTCTCTCTCTCTCTCTCTCTCTCTCTCTCTCTCTCTCTCTCTCTCCCTCTCCCTCTCTCTTCCTCCCCTCCCCCGCTCTCCCTATCTGTCCACCTATCTAACCATCTATCTATCTATCTATCTACCTATCTATCTATCTATCTATCTATCTTTCTATCTATCTACCTATTTTTACAAGTTAGCGACCTGCCTACAAATAGAAGAGGAGCCGTTGGCAGAAGGTTAAGACAAGCAGGTCTCACGTGGAGGGAGGAGACTTTAGTGGCTGGCCACAGCATCCTGGTTGTTCACACTGATGGTTTTCTGGCTAGACTTGCTATTGCATTTCACTCGATACATCCAAAACACCAAGCACATAAGCATACCAAGCACAGTCTGCAACTGGTGAAAATGAAGGATTCTGCTACTGATACCTTCAGCTTTCTGGTGGTCTCTCCCTTCTTACTGTGGCTTTGGGATTAAATAATCTGAATGGGATCTTCTCTTCTCCCAGTTCCTTCAATTCTACAACTTTTCTCATGTGTCATTAACTCAAGGTTCTTCACCATGCAGGCTGTGTCTATCTAGTGGGTAGAGTGTTAGACCTGGAGTCAGGAAGACCTGATCTGAAATCTAGCCTCACATATTTACTAGCTATGTGACCCTGGGTAATTTAATCTCTGTCTGCCTCAGTTTCCTCAATTATAATATGGGGATAATAAAGGCACCTACTTCTCCAGGTTTTTATAAGAAAATGGATCAAATGAAATGATATTTTTAAATCACTTAACATAGTGCCTGGCACTAGTATGTGCTCAATAAATGCTTTTTTCATTCCTTATTTCCCTCTTTCCTTCCCTTCTTTCCTCCCTCCATCCTTCTTTTCTTCCTTCTATCTTTTTTCTTTCTTCCCCCCTCTTTTCTTTCCTTCCCTCCTTCTTCCTTCCATTCCTTCCTTCCTCCCTCCCTCCCTTCCTTCCTTCTTCCTTTCCTTCCTTCCTTCCTTCTTTCCTTTCTTCTTTCCTTCCTTCCTTCCTCCCTTCCTTTGTTCTTTCCTTCCTTCCTTCCTTCCTTCCTTCCTTCCTCCCTTCCCTCTTTCCTCCTTCTTTCCTCCCTCCCTCCCTTCCTTCCTTCTTCCTTTCCTTCCTTCCTTCCTTCTTTCCTTTCTACTTTCCTTCCTTCCTTCCTTCCTCCCTTCCTTTGTTCTTTCCTTCCTTCCTTCTTTTGTTCTTTCCTTCCTTCCTTCCTTCCTTCCTTCCTTCCTTCCTTCCTCCCTTCCCTCTTTCCTCCTTCTTTCCTCCTTCCCTCCCTTCCTTCCTCTCCCTCCCTTCCTCCCTTCCTGCCTTCCTCAAGTTTTTGCTCAGAACCAAGCACAGTACTCCAGATGTGGTCTTGACCAGGGAAAAGATAACAGAATTCTCATCTTTTATCTTTTAGTACAATTCTTCTCTTGATGTAGCCTAAGATAGCAATAAGTCTCTTGGTTACCATGCTTTAATGGTGAGCTTGCTAAAAAAAAAAAGCCTTAGACATTTTGCATATGAACTGTTCATTATAATAACTTTCCCTATCCTATATTTATGAAATGGATTTTAACCTATTTGTTGTAATAGCAAATATTTACATGGTTATTTATATATGCTTTCTCAATTCTTTTTTTCTTTTTTTATTTCTTTTTTTTAATTTAATATATTTAGTTTTCAGCATTGATTTTCACAGGAGTTTGAATTACAAATTTTCTCCCCATTTCTACCCTCCCCCCCCACTCCAAGATGGTGTATATTCTGGTTGCCATGTTCCCCAGTAGCCCTCCCTTCTGTCACCCCACTCCCCTCCCATCCCCTTTTCCCTTGTAGGGCAAGATAAATTTCTATGCCCCATTGCCTGTGCACCTTATTTTCTAGTTGCATGCAAAAACTTTCTTCTTTTTGTTTTTGAACATCTATTTTTTAAAACTTCGAGTTCCAAATTCTCTCCCCCCTTCCCTTCCCACCCACCCTCCCTA
>CM053627.1:64187158-64207340 GCA_028646595.1 Phalanger gymnotis
TCTGGGTGCGTTTTCACTGCCTGGTCATATTCCCAGCCAACTTACTTGACCCTTGAGTTTTTCAGCAGGGTAGGACTGCTTGTAGACTAAAGAGTTCTATGTTCCACGCTTGGGGGGATGCACCAGCTCTGCCACACCAGCACTTCTCCTTCCCCAAGAACCCCCAACCCAGACTAGACTTAGATCTTCAGCAGGCTCTTCACTCCTACTCTGATCTGCCACTTAATTCCTCCCACCAGGTGGGCCTGGGGCCAGAAGCAACTGCAGCTGCAGTTCTGTAGCTGCCCCACCTCCGCTGCCCCCAGGGTGGTGGCTGAACCTCAAACTCTATCCCCATCCCCAGCAGCTTTTCCCACTCACCTACTCTGTTGTCTTTGGTGTTTGTGGGTTGAGAAGTCTGGTAACTGCTGCAGCTCACTGACTCAGGGCGTTAGGGCACACTCTGCCCAACTCCTGGTCTGGTTGGTGTGTGCCACCCACGCTGGGCTCTGCTCAGCTCAGCTCTGCTCCCCTCCGCTCCCAGCTCCGTGCGGGATAGATCCTACCCAGAGACTATCCAGGCTGTCCTGGGCTGGAGCCCTGCTTCCCTCTGCTATGTTGTGGGTTCTGCAGTTCTAGAATTTGTTCTGAGCCATTTTTTATAGGTTTTTGGAGGGACTTGGCAGGGAGCTCACGCTAGTCCCTGCTTTCCAGCCACCATCTTGGCTCCGCCCCCCTGCTTTCTCAATTCTTACAACTCTGTAAAGTATGTGCTATTTTTATCTCTATTTTACAGATGAAGAAACTGAGGCCAACTGACTTGCCCAGGGTCACACAGCTACTAAATGTCTTAGGTAGGATTTGAACTCAGGTCTTCCAACTCCCAATTCAGCATGCTACTCATTACACCACCTCTATTATTATTTATGTTATTATTATTATTTATACTTCTATTACTATATCTCTATTGAATTTTCCCTCCTATTCTAAACATTAATGTAGCCTTTTGGATCCTGATTCTGTCATTTGAAAATTGGCTAAGTATGCCAGCTTTGCCTTCATCAAAGTCATTAATTTGCATTGTCTGCAGGAGCAGCATGAGATACCGTCAAAGGCTTTGGTGTAATTTACGTAAACGATGTCTGTGGCATTGTCCTGATATATCAATCATTCTGGTAATCTTTGTCAGGAAAGGAAGGAGCCCTGACACAACCTGCTTTCCATAAAATAGTGCTTGATTGTGAGCTCTCACTATTTTCTTCAGGAGATTTCCACAAAACACCTAGCAAATATCCTGTACTCAAATTTTGCTAAGAATTGAGGTCAAGCTTACTGGCCAATCTTTTATTCTTTTTGCAAATTCCACCCTCTACTCTTTACTGAACAGTTCTCTCAAAACATAAAGGCTAATTAAATTTTTCAAAATGTATTTAAAAAGCATTTGTAGAAGATGTCTTGGTCCAAGTGATATGAAATTCTTAGGAAGCTGGGACCATTTATTTTAGTTTAAATTTGACCCAACCTAATATCACAGAAACAATAAATACATTTTTACTGCTCATTGGAGAATGTGTCATTTTCACTGAATTCATTCTGGACTGTCCTTTACTACTTAGTCATAGTGCAGCAATCTGAGCTAACTTCAGCTGGGAGTGAGACTTCCAGAATGATAGGCTGGCTTCAGGCTTCAGTTTGAAGTATTCAGTACTATGCCAGCCCAATTACCCTTTACCCTCAAAAAACCCCAGCAAACTTCCAAAGACAATATATCTATCAGTGTTAAAATCTATAATAGGATCATAGACTTAGAGCCAAAATGAACTCTGTAGAGAATCTAGCCTTTCATTTTACAGATAAGGAAACTGAGTAGGCATGTTAAGCATCTTGCCCAAGGTCACACAGATGGTGGTCAAGATTTGAACTCAGATCCTCATTCTTCTGTACAGCTGTCCTTCCATTGGACCACACTGACTCCCAACCTAAGTCAAACTTGCTACAAAGGGTTATTGGAAGAATACCATTTTGCTTTTGCGATGTATAATGTAAAGGAGTGATGATCATGATAACATTTACACAGCATTTATTATTTATCAGTCACTATACTAAGCTCTTTACAACTTTGCTCTTTGCAATAGCACTGAAAGGTAGTTATTATTATCCCCATTCTTCAGATGAAGAAACTGAGGTAAACAGAGATAAAATGACTTGCCCAGCATCACACAGCTAGAAAATAAGAGCTAACATTTATATGGTGCTTATATGCCAGGCACTGGGCTAAGAACTTTACAATTATTATTTCATTGGATTCTCACAACTGCATTCAGTGCATCCCCTCACTGCCCAAGTAAAAATGACTCAACAGAATGTTTGCCAGGAGATAGTATTGTTTTATCAATCTATCTATCTCTCTATCTCTCTCTCTCTCTCTCTCTCTCTCTCTCTCTCTCTCTCTCTCTCTATCTGCTTACCTACATATTTAATTTTTTAAAATTCTGAATTCAAACATAAAAAGGAACATTTCCACACACAAAACAACATAAAAAGGAAATTCTAGGTGAAATTGTGAATCTCGATTTCATACTTCTCATTTTTAAAGCATATAATAAATTTGACACTACTTTCAAAACTGTCCTGCTTATCTGTGCTTCTGTCTGAAGTTTCTTCTGTTTACTTCTGTGCACTTAAATGGTACAATGGCCTTTTTTCCCCATCACTATCGCTAATTCCTCTTTTTCCTGACCACCGTTTATTTCCCCCCATTAGCTGAAAGAAAGAAAGGGGGAAAAATCTTTATAACAAATAAGCATAGCCAAGTAAAATGAATCTACACAGTGACCACATCCCAAAATTATTCCTCTTTTTGTACTTTCTGTCCATTAGTTTTCTGTTCAGAGATGGGTAAAATGCTTTATCATAGGTCCCTCAGAGATCTGGTGGGTCATTGCTTTGATCAGAGTTCTAAAGACTTTCAAGGTTGTTTTCTTCACAACTTTGTCTTTGCATATACATTTTGCTCCTGGTTCCATTCATTTCCCTCTGTGTCAGTTCATGGTCCCCAGGAGGTAGTGCTATTTTTGAAATAGTTCTAAAATTCAACTGAACACATAACAAAATTAAGTTGATTCTTTCACTAACTCCCATTAACTTAGAGACATGTCACAATCAAAGGTAAAGTGGGTAAGCGATATAAGTATTTAAAAGTTTTAACAACCATTTTTAATCCAACAAATGGAGATGAATTTACAAATGCAGTCTGAAATAGTTCTTATAAACAATGACGTTCAAAATAAAGAATGTGTTTTTCGCCCCTTCATCACATATTGGCTTTATCTGATCTAAAGGGTGTGGTACAAGGATCCACAGTAACCACTAAACTGCTCAAGAAGCAGTCTCGTTGTGAGTCGAATTTCAATGTCAAGCTGACACCCTAAAAACTGACTCTTTATGTTAAATGCACATTAATGAGCTGATGCAAAAAGGTACGAACCCTCTTTTACAAATGACTATGATGATTATTTAAATATAAGTAATCAGGATTTAAATAATGCCGTTAGGTGTGTATGTAGGGAAGAAAAAAAAATCACCACCACCACCATAGGTATACAGTATGCTTTGTTTTGTTTTAGCTTCCTCCACCACCCTCACTCCACAATGGGGCACCAGATCTATGAGTTCCCATGCATTTTAAGACCTACTTTCCTCCTATCACACTCAAAAGTGGTCAGATTTCCTTTAACCCTGGCAGTTGAGAATTCTAGGGCACCTCTGAAAAGAAGAATGTGCATCCTTCTAAGGAAGGGAGGAACTGACCACACAGACCTAAGTCCGGGAGCACTGTGGTTATCTGTCAAAGGCAGCTGCCATGTGTTTTGGGAACAATGCAGTTGAATACTGATAAAAACACAACGTCTGATGCATAGGAAGGCAAAGTTGAGCATGTCGACATTTTACAAAGAAAGTGAATGTGACCTACTGCATATTCCATTAGAGAAAGGGAAGATAGAGTGGTTATGGTTTTTTTTTTCCTTTCTTCTATCCTACAGGAAGGATTAAAAAAAGTTCCCACCCACCCCAGGACCAGGAAAGAGAAGTACTCTCCTGAGAACCAAAATGTGCCACTAAGAAAATGAGAAAACAGAATTTACATATAAGTTCAAGGCTTGCAGCACTTCCTCTATAAGAAGTTGTGAAGGTGTGGTTGACAATAGAACTGCATCAGCTATTTCAGGAGTCTGCCTGGGATCCAAGAGTCAGGGAAGAGATAAGCACATGAAAGAGGAAGTATAACTTTGTTTTTACCTAAGCCTAGACTGGTACCATTTTTCAGAAGCTTGAGTAATGTCATATCAGTACTCCTGAGGGGTTAAAAAATTCTATATGCCCTCAAAGATTCTAAGCAAACTTAATTTCCTTTTCCTTTGGTCTTTTACATATTTATTAATACTATATCAAGGGTAAAATACATGTAAGAAATCTTCCATACTTATGAAGGCTCTCTACTTAGAGGTAAGAGACCTTAGACATTACCTAATCCAGTTCCCTAATTTAACAGATAAGGAAACTGAGATCCATTGAAGAGATTTGCTGACCTAGGTAGTAAGTGGCATAACTGAACCTCAATAGTTTGAAGTCATAGATTTTATTAAAATGCTTATTTAGCCAAGTTTTGTTTATTTATTTTAGGCAAACTTTAATTTCCACCATGGGTCAGGCAAGATAACTAATTTTCACTCCTTATTCTGGCAATATACTTCAATGTCACTTATCATTCCCTTTAGAAACTGTGGAGTTTTAAATTTTCTAGACATATCCTAGTAGGAAATGAAAATTAAGGTATAAACTAGAGTTATATCAGGTACAAGGCCACAATCATATCATTCATATAGTATATAAAACATAGCTTAAACTCTATAGTAATTCAGGTATACCCGGTGCTGTTTACGTATTTCACTGTCAAGTATCATTACCTTATAGAGTAGGGTGAGCAGATTAGACACCATAAATGGTACTAGACACTGAAACCTACCTAACTGCAAGGATTTAATTGAACTTCAGTTTCCTGAAGCTATCCATATTCACTATAGTGAGATGTTATTTGCCAGGGCCTAAGACATCATACTACTATTTTTTTCTTTAAGATATCACAGGATACGATACACACTGCAATAAATGGTAGCACCAATACCTACTACCCCAGCAAATCAAAAATCGTCTATAACATCTCTCCCCTGGGACATTACCACAAGCTGCTTTTGTTATGACATGGCAAATGTAACCCTAAGTTAACCTTTGTTAAAGAACTTACCTTTTGTCACTGGGGAAGAGAAGACTGCAAAGAAGATGAGGAAGATGAGGAAGTATCAATATAGTTAAGTAACTAGAGAGTGACAGGTAACCTACATAACTGAAATGGGCAGTTAAGAAGGTATAATATTTTTTGAGGCTAAGACTAATTTTAGGCCAAGATAAATAATGTCAAAAAAACCTAAACTGATAGTTGAAAAGAAACATAAATCTGTACTTTTTTTAAATTATAATTAAAAATTTACTGTTTATAATCATCAGTTTTTCACTAAATTCTGACTCTGAAGTCTGACCATGGCAGCTCATATCACAGGTATCATTATGTTGGAAAGAGATGTTATACTTGGCATGTCTGGCTAATCTTAATACTAAGGAATCCTGATTAACTGCATTTTAAAGTCAAGATTAACAAGAAAATTCTTTTCTTCAGTTTCAACATTTGTTCAAGGTTTTTTTTTTTAGTTTTAGTTTTCATTTTCCTGCTTTAGTAAGTATAACATAATAACAATAGCGGGCATTTTTATAGCACTTTATGGGCTACATATGTCATTTGTTCTTGTATTTACATCTTTTATTTCATTTGATCTTCATAACAACACTATAAGGTGAGTGCTTTTATTATCCCAATTTTGCTGATGAGGGAACTGAGTCAGTGAAGTTAAATGATGTGTCACATAATTACCAAGTGCCCAAGGCAGGATTTGAACTCTCTACCCAAATGCAGTGCTCTATTCAATGCATGACCCAGCTACATTAATGATTCTGAATATTACAGTGCCCAAAGGTCATATACTGACTAATTCTCTCTTTCTCACAAGAATGTATTTAAGTGGTACATAAGGGTAGAAGGTAGTATAAAATTGAACTGGTTAACTATAAGGTCAAGATTTGAAAGGATTTAAGGGAGGCAAGGGAGACCATGGCAGGGATATTGATTTGGGGACGTTAATGCAAATGTTATATTCACATAGAGATAGATTGTCTGAATCTTTTGCCAGTGCCTAGAATAATGCTGTGCTCATTGACATGCCCAATAAATGCTGGGCAGCTAAGTCACACAACGGATAGAGTACCAGGCCTAGAATCAGGAAGACTCAACTTACTGAGTTCAAATCTGGCCTCAGACACTTACCAGCTATGAGACGCTGGACAAGACATTTAACCCTTTTGCCTCAGTTTCCTCATCTGCAAAAATGAGCTGGAGAAAGAAACGGCAAACCACTCTAGTATCTTTACCAAGAAAACCCCCAAATGGGGTCACAAAGACTACATGACCGAAAAATGACTCAACAGCAACAACAAATGTTTGCTAAATGAATGAGCAAGAGAGAGAGTAAATAATAAATTAATAATAAGAGTCTTCATAGAAGATAAAAGAATTGAGTGTTAGGAACTAGAGAAAGAATCGCAAGAGGCCTATTTCCTTGGCATCCAATGTCTGGTACAGTTATATCTTCTTCTGCCTCCTCCTAGGTCCATCATTCATGCTACTGTCATTTAATTCTGAACCAGGGAATCTTAATTTGAAGTCTATGTAGTTGTTTTTAAAAAAAATGATAACTATATTTCAATATAATTGACTTTTTATAGTCCTGTCTATTTTACTTGTTTAACAACATTATTCTGAGAAGAAATCTATAGGTTTCACCAGACTGCCGAAAGGATCCATGACAGAAATCATTAAGAACCCTTGTTCTACATAGACTCATGTGAAGGAACCACTGGTACACTCAAAAAAAGTAATGTATTGCCCTTTGGCTTCACTTACAATCCCTGCAATGATCTAGAATGTAATTAAATAAATAAATATCTAGACAAACGTAAAATACAATATGGGCAACTAGATGGCACAGTGGATAGAGTGCTAGCCCTGGAATCAAGAGGACCTGAGTTCAAATCTGGCCTCAGACAATTCCTATCTGTGTGACCCTGGGCAAATCACTTGACTCCATTTGCCTCAGTTTCCTCATCTGTAAAATGAACCAGAGAAGGAAATGGCAAATTATTTCATTATCTTTGCCAAGAAAATCCCAAATGGGGTCAGAAAGAGTCAGACATGACTAATCAACTAAACAACAAAGCGCAATAACAAATAACAAATGTAAACCAAAACTGCTTTTGCCATGCACATATGTATTATCTTATCTCCTCCTAGAATGTAAGCTCCTTGAAGGGAGGCAATTAACTCCTCTATCCTTGAGTACCAGGTGACAGCAAATGAAGAAGATGTTAGATGGAGATCAGCTGCATCAGATGGAGGATGACTTGAAAGATGCATAGCTATTGCTACTGCTGGAAAAATTTTCACTCGACACCTCATTGAAAAGCTAGGGAGTAGAAGGAAGTAAATGTGCCATGACTGTCCCAGAACTATGAGGCTACAGGAGAACCTGTTCATATAGTCATTTATGTAACAGAGTATTGAGATAGTGACTGGAGCAGTGATTTCATTGGTACAGGGAACCCTAGGGTGAGGAAGTTCCATCAACCAATAAAAGTCAACACCTCTGCAATGTATAGTCTCAGGTAAGTTGCCTAGAAAGCAATGAATGTATAAGTTACTTACCTTGGGTCACACTGCCAGTATATGTCAGAGGTGGGACAGAGTGTTAGAGATAGTGAATATTTTTTGGTTTAGATGTTCCCTTTTCTCGCCCAAATTAGAATTTAGAGATTAAAAATTCCATTACAAAGAAGTTAATATACATAATAGAAACTATGTACTATGTTAGTATATAACAAGGGCTACCTATAACAGACAACCCTAAGATATAGGTTATCCACATTGAAGACTTCTCATTTCTTATGTGATTACTAATTTCAACCACAACTTTCTGTTTACCACTGTGGCTTACCACAGGATCTAGGAGGAGACTTTTCAATAGTTATAAGGCTGCCACCTATCTGATAGATTCTAAAGATTTCTTCTATTTCATTTAAGAAAATTCAGTTGGTCTGAAGCTCTAATTTTCAGTTAATTAGCAATTTATCTTTAGACAGGATGCAAGACTTTTTTACAAGAAATGATCTTAAAACAACCACTGACTATTTCTCTGAAACAATTTTATTAGAAACATGATGTTTTGTTCTTTTTCTGTATGATAATACTTTCTCAAAAAAATTATTACTGAAATACCAAAAAGAAACCATATATAATCTTAAATATTTTTAGCTGTATTTGGTAGTAACTGTTAGATAATCTTAGAGCAAGCTGATCTTTTATTCCTCCTTAAATGATTCCCTATCCCACTCCTCAGAAAAATTATTCCTAACTGTATCTTCTCTCCTTTAGCCTCCCACACCTTCCTTGCTGTCTACATGTTAGTTGAGGACTTCACCTCTTATTTCATCAAGAAAATCTGGACATTTTCCATGGGCTCCCTCTTCTTCCCTTCATTTCATCTTGAAATCCCTTGGCACAAACTCCAATTCTCTTTTCCTTTCCTCCAGTCTCTGATAATGAAATGGCCCTTCTCCTTGTCAGGACCAACCCCTTTGCATGTGCCTCTGATCTCCAGAAGACAGTTCTTCAATTATTCCCTTTTACTCTTTAAAATTCAATATCTCTCCATGTATTAGTTCCTTCCCTACCACTTTCAAACATGTCCAAGTCTCCCTGTTCTTAAAAAAAATAACTTCATTAGAATCTACCATTCCCTCAAGCTATCTCTTGGCTTTCTTAGCCAAACTCCTAAGAGGAAAAATATTATCTGTACTTTAATTGCCTCTGGGGTAAATGAGGTGTTCAGGGAGGACCAGCGCCTCTGGCGTGAGGGCTTGCTGAGCCCTTTAGAGGGCTGCTCATCCATCATTTGTGTCTACCTTTCACCTAACCTGTGGCTCCATGTGCAGAGACCACACCCCAGTAAAACCATCTTGGCAGATGGGCTAGACCAAGTTGAGTATAACCAACAGGCCCCAAAGCTCTTGGTAAGTTAAACTGTGAAGACTTCCCTGGTGGAATGATTGCCATGAAGGTGATGGAAGAAGGCCCCGCGGAACACTTAGACCTTGATTGGACATCAAAGAAGCCAAAGTCATCCACTGCATCCCAGGTCACTGCCAGTCATCCTTACTTTTGTCTTGCCACTGAACCTCAGTGACTCCAGAAGAGAGAATGAGGCTGATGACTATGTGCAACTCTGCCTCATTTAAATCCAATTCATGCACAAGTCAAGGCATCATCTGTGATGCCATCGGTCCTCTTTGAAATAAAGGATGAACAACAAATACCTCTACTTCCTCTCCCCTTGCTCACTCCTCAACCATTTGGAATCTGACTTCTGACCCCATCATCAGTCAATAGAACTGTTCTCTCTAATTGCCAAAAATCGAATAATTGAAAATTTTGATGGTCTTTTCTAAGTCCATATGCTTTGTCAACCAACATTTAACACTGTCGACTATCCCTTTCTCTTGGATGATGTCTTCTTTCTAGCTTTTATCATGCTACTCTTTCCCAGTTCTTCTATCTAATCACTGCTCAGTCTCCTTTACTGGCTTATCATCCATATTTAACAAAATTGAATGAGATTACAGGAGCTATCCTAGAGAGAATGAGCCCAGAGCTTCTCTTGAACCTTTGATGGACTCTGACATGTTGATCATTTCTTGGCTCTTTGGGAATAAGAAACTTCTAGGCTGCTTTTAGCCACATGGTAACCCACTGCTTGGTGTTTAAGAAGACATGATATACTCTGAGTGGTCCCTTGCTTATCCTAAGGCCCCATGACAACAAGGAGGGGGTTTGTCTCAGGAAGTGGTTAATATATTCTTTTCATTTTATTTTGCCTCCTGGTTCTAATAGATTTGGACAGTTTTCACTGATGAGTTATTGAAATAGTGTCCAATATTTTTTCGTCATGTTTTTCAGGGAGCTCAATGATTCTTCAACTTTTTCTCCTTGATCTGTTTTCCCAGTCAGTTGTATTTGATATCAAGGGTATGTGAGGTGTTCAAGGAGGATTAACACTTCTGGTATGAGGGATTGCTGAGCACATTTTAGGGCTGTTCATCCACCTTTGGTGTCTACCTGGCACTCACCTGTCACCTGTGGCTCTAAGAATCTATAGCATGCACAGTGACCACACCCCAGTAAACCGTCTTGGCAAATGGGCTAAACTAAGTTGAGGGTAACCAACAGGCCTCAAACCCATTGGTGAGTAAGGGGAATGTCTACCCCAAGCATGTGATGACTTCCCCCAGTGAAACAGGCAGATGAGAACAATTTGTTCCAATGGCCATGAAGGCAGCTTAGAGCTTGGTCAGACATCAAAGATGCCAAGGCCATCCACTGCATCCCAGGGCATTGCTGTTCATCTTGATGAGGAAACAGCGTTAAGTGATTTGTTCAGGGTCACAAAGCTAGTAAGTGACTTCAGGCCCAGTACTCTATCCAATGTCCTACCCACCTGTCCCTCACTGCAAAGACTTTCAGGATGGGCTCATAGGTGGAGTATATTAGGCAATTATGAATGATGTACCAACCTAGCCACATTTGGAGAGGTTAATTATCCAGTTGGCTACAGGGTACTTGAACTCTTTATTAATTAATTTGTTTGCTTGTTTATTTGTTTTGCAAAGGGAACTCTCAAAGCCTATGACGATGCTAAGTGTTTGTGATCTTTATTTGTTGGGGAGATACTCACCACACCATCCATATGTTGAGCCTCTGGTGACAGCAAACACAGACGTGTTGAATACTGTGGATAAGTTCATTTATCTCGGCAGTATACTTTCCAGGGATATACGCATAGATGACGAGGTTGATGCATATATTGCCAGAGCTAGCTGACTGTTTGGGAGGCTCTGAAGGAGAAAGTGTAGGAGAGAAGAGGTATTAGACTGATTGCCAAACTGGAGGTCTACAGAGCCATGGTGCTGACTTCATTGCCATATACCTGCGAAACCAGGACAGTCTACTTGTAGCAGGCCAGGAAACTGAATCACTTCCAATTGAATTGTCTTAGGAAGATTCTGAAGATCACCTGGCAAGATAAGGTGCCAGACACAGGTCTTTTCTTGAGCTAAACTACTAAGCATTTAAAGTCAACTGCAGAGAGTATAAGTCTGATGGACTGGCTACATTGTCTGAATGTCAAATGTATGTTTGCCTAAAAGACCATTTTATGGAGAACTCACACAAGGCAAGTACTCATATGGAAGCCAGAAGGAGAAATACAAGGATACTCTTAAGGTCTCTCCGAAGAACTTTGGAATCAATTGTGTGTCATGGGAGACACCGGCGAAGGACCGCCCAGCATGGCATACCCACATCAAAGAAGGTGCTGTGCTCTATGAGCAAAGCAGAATAGAAGTAACTCAAAAAAAAATGTGAGATGCACAAATTTAGAGACATCTCCACTGCAAATGTTAATGTGGATTATTTGTGCCTGACCTGTGTTAGAGCATTCTGAGCTCACATTGGTCCGATCAGCCATAGTGAGACACACTGTACCTTGGCCCCAATATAGTGATGGCATTTTGGTTCTCTTCAAAAATGAAGGACAAGAACCACAACCACGCATACTACAAACATCACCGATTTTTGATTATTAAAGTGTAGAAATTTGAAATAAGTCCAAATGAATTCTTACTGAATTAAGTTCTGATTCTGAATCTCCTTCCATTGGTCAGCAGTAACTAAATGAGTATCTGCTGCTTATATAATTCTATAAGGAAACATAAGAGAAATCTTCACTCTTAAGATAATCCATTTAGAATATATCTGTTACCAAAGACTGAGGAGTAGGAGAAGGAGGAGCTGAAATTCACTTTGTGCAGTGAAGTTGGCCAAACTGAAATTAAGAAAAGTAAAATTTTTAAAAACAATCTATGGCTCTTACTTTTGTTTGTCATGTCCTTATGGTGTTGGCTTAGACAATCAATCAAAAAACGTATATTAAGTGCCTACTGTGTACACACTGCGCCAGGTGCTAGACAATGAAGAATTAGCAAATCTTTTTTTTTTTACTTTGATTATGTTCCCTAGGTATGAATACTTAACAACATAGCATCATTTCAGGAATACAAATAACTAAGCTATGCCATCATTGTAAGGCTGCTGTGTAATAGCCATTGGCAGATAACTTTTATGCTGCTTTTAGAATCTTATTGACTTAAATATTCTTTCCACAACGTCAGAGGTATGAAAAGACAACCAGAAAAAAATTCTAATCGACTATACAGTTACCTAGGAAAATAAATCTTTGTACTTGCTAAATGGAATCTATATTTATTCCATATGTGAAGCACAAAGTTGAAATTCCTTTCTTTTTTTTCTTAGACAGGAAACTGTAACTACACAATAGATGACATAAGGCTCATGTTATTTATAGTTTCCATAAAAATTCCAAAACTTAGAATTTACTCCAGGATACCTTACCATACACACACACAAAAATCTTATATGCACTATTATTTTGAAAAAGTGAAAGTACTTAGAGCTATTTTCCATCATCTTAACCTGTGAAAAATATAGTAACAATATTTTTGTTAATAAAATGCTGTCTTTACCACCTTTAATAGTATCTCTAGAGGACAAGCCAGTGTAATTGGAAAAACACTTGGGAAGTTAGAGGACAGATACAGTCTCTTCCATTTCTAAGATTCTGGTATTTGTGGGGTGCTATAAAAGGTATTCTTACATCGAGACAGGTTGAACAGGAATCTTTCTAAGCTCCCTTTCAACTCAAAGATTCCATGATCCCACAGAGCTTAAAATGACTACACATCTTAGCTCATATCTATTATGTGATTTCTGTGAAGTAAAAAGGTAAGTGCGATAGCCTATATATAGTTAAGGAAACAATGTTTATAAAACTTTCCAGGGTCATAAAATCCATCACTTTAGTTTCTGGTTAATAAAATTTCTGTTAAAAAAGCCATTTTCTGACTTCTCTTGATACTAGGTGATTCAGACTTAGCATTTAAACATAATAGGGGATTGGTGAGCATGCACAGTATGCCTGGATGATGCATTCCACTTAGAAGAGAGGCCAGGAGAGACTAGTTCAGGAAAAGTATGGTTGTGGGTAATATGAAAGCTCTACTGCTCAATTCAGAGTACCCAGGGAGGTATTTTTGCCTGTTCCTGGTCTCATTACCATGTAAAGAAGAGGAGTCTTTAGACTGGCTGCTGAGTTGAAATTGAGAATGTATTCAAAAGGCCAAGGTATTTTCCTTCCCAGTCCAGCTGGTGTTGGAACAAAGAGAGTGAGTTATGGTGGGCCTCATTGGAGGAAAGTTGAAGGAAAGGCCTCAGAGGGGCCCTCTCACACTCAGACCTAGCATCAAGTCTAGAGTACTTGGCCTTCCTATTGTTTCTGTCTCTGTTTTATTTACCCTTTTCTGCTTTCAGATGGAGACTGAAGATATTAATGAACTTATGAGCTTCAAAAGTTTAGAAGAACAAGACATCAGAAGTCTAGGAACTAGAATCCATATGGAATTTACTGGAAATCTGGTGGTGAGGAGTAAAGTCTTGTGTGTTATGGTTAGCCTAGCACAGCATCAGAAGAAGTGCGGATTTAACAATTTATTGGTCATGCCCCATTTGGAAGTGAATTTGATGGGATGAGTGCTATGTAGAAACTGTGTTAAATCTAAGCCTACTCTCCCTGGGGACTGAGGTGGTATAGGGGAGAACTTGTCCTCAGGTACTGAGGGGAAATGTTTGTATTTTTCTGTTCTTGTTATATATTAATAGTAAGTATTTGTCTGTGAAAACCAATTGATGTTAATTGGTTAAATAGAATCAGAGCGCTAATCATCGGCAGTCAATAGTGGAGACAAGAGGAGGGAAAGAATATAAGAATAGAGACACTCATGGATTCTATAAGAGAAGAGATGCCCTCGCTGACCCTCTAAGGGTACCCCTAAAACCTTGAGGGGAAGATGTAGCCAGCATCAGTCTGTGAAAGTGAGACAATGGCAAAGGTAAAGTGGTTAGCCTTGGGAAAGAGGAAATGCCTGTCATATGGAAATGATAAGGATAGTAGTAATATCTTCTAGCACAAAGGACAGTTACAACAAAATCTCTGTGATCTAACAATTGAGATCAAAATATGATGGTAAAGAAAGAAAATATTACAAACATAGCAATCCAGCACACATATGCTTTCCTGCAAACGCTTATTACAAGAGTTAATAAGATTTGTTATCTCACCAAAGTGGGTATTATTTCCAACATTTTCAGACAAGAACCCATTAATGATTTCTTAATTTATTCAATTCTTGTTCACCTCCCTTCTCCAAATCATTTATAGCATATATCAGTGTAACCCTTTGGCTGTCTATTAGCCCTTACTTTTGCTTTAAAAATGCCTCACATTCCTTTCTGATCATATGTTTCTTAGATGATATCTTGTATGTCACTTTCTACATTCAAATAACTGGTGATATATAATTTGTGTCCATCAATTGTGTTTAGATATTTATCTCATTTTTATTGATATTTCAGATCATATTTAGCTTTATAATATGACTTTATCTCTTCATCTATCTGGCAAATCATTTTTGGTAACAAATATTTAAAAAGAAAAAAAAAGTTAAACAAAACCAATATATCAATCACATCCATTATATGCCATAGTCTATGCCCATGGTCCTCCCCTACCCTAACTTTTCAGTGAAGGCATGGAAGAGCATTTTCTTTTAGGGTCCAAATGAAGGGTCTTTATTCATTTTCACTATTTTTATTTTATAATTCTTTTTCCTTTTGGTAGTCATTTTGGATATTGTTTTCTGGGTTTTGCTTCTCACACTTTGTACAAATTCATAGAATTTTTCCATTCTTCTCTGAATTCTTACTATTCACCATTTCTTATAGTACAGTAATATTTCATTATATTAATTTGCAGCAATCTGTTGATCCATCTTCCAATCAATAGTCTTCTACTTTGATTTTAGGTTTGCTAACAGAAAAGTGCTGATTTTAATATTTTTGTGTATATGAGACCTTTCTGGTTTTTACTTCCCTAGGACATATGACTAGCAGTGGGATCTTTGGATAGGAGGAACCAGGGGGTCTCCTAAGCTACCACAGAGCCAAAGGGTAGGGTAATTTTAGTAACTTTTTTGTTTTTAGCATGAACTATTCAGAACAGTTATACCAATTAAAAATTCTACCAACAATGTTCCTGTCTTTTCAAAACCCTTTCAGTATCACCTATTCTCATCTTTTGTAATCTTTATCAATTTTCTAAGAGTGAAGCGAAATCTCAGAGATGTTTTAAATTGCATTTCTCTTGTTAGTTATTTGGAATAAACTCTTATATGGTCAATACTTTATACATTCAACTTTTGAGAATTATTTCTTCATATGCTTTGACTACTTATTCACTGGGAAACAAATTCTGGCTTTATACATTTTGTGTTTTTTCCCTTACATATCTTAGTTACCAGATCCTTATCAGAAACATTTAATGTGAAGATTTTCCCCAAATGATAACTTACCTTCTTATCCTTGTTATATTGATTTTGTTTCTGCAAAAGGTTTTAAAATTTCCAGTAATTTAAATGATCTATTTTCTGTTTTGTGATTGCCTCTGTGTCTTATTTGGTTAAGAATTCTTCTCCTAGCTAGAGCTGTGAAAGGTCTTTGATCTCATTCTGTTCTAATTATTTTATGTTTTGATCTTTTATATTCATATCATGTAGCAGTTTTGAACTTATTGTGATACATGATGTAAGATGTGGGGCTAAACCTAATTTCTGCCAAACCAATACCAAATACTAGTTCCTATAAAGTAGAGAGTTTTTCCTCAATTATTTTATGTTCTTAAGTTCCATAATGTTTCTTCCCATAGTTCTTTAGGTCACATGAAATGTCGATTCTTTAGAAATTATAGTTCATGATTCATAGCCATAAAGCATCACTGAAAGAATGTTGACAGTATCAAGAAGACAGATTTTTGTGTCAAAGAATGTCATAAAATTGTGGGAAAGACTGAAGAATGTCCCAAATGCAATCTAGCCTACTCTTTTTCTCCTATTCAATTCTGGGCCAAACTCACTAAACCTTCTTCAGAGCCTTTCCAGACTATATTATTCTGGAGTGTGACATAATCGGCAATGTGTTAATCAGGATTTCACCATCTACAAGGAACTCTTCTTCTATTTGGAGTCAGAATAGTCCATCCTTCACAAGAGTGGTAACAATTTCCATAATGGCATATAAAATAATGTTTAAAACTTTGTTAAATTGAAAATGGGTATTGCAGATTACATAGTTGGCCATGTGACTTGAAGTAAGTTACCAAAACATATTAAATAAATGCTCCACCATCCAAAATGATGCACTAAGTTAATGAAAATCTCTTCTTAAAATTCATTTTAGTCTTAAAGCAAAAAGCTATGCAGTTAACCATGCAAGTAAATTATTTATCAAATTTATCAAGGGTCACTAGTTTTAATCTTTCTGATGATTAACCCTATTTATCATTTTGATTTACTAGGGTTCACTGGTTTAAATCTTCATGATTTAACTCTACATATCACTTCAAAAAATCAAAATTAGGCTTAATAGTGCCTTATTACACATTTGGAACTTAACCATGCAAGAGGAGAGCTTTGAGGACCATAGTGGTATTTCACAATACAGGATTAGAGATTTAGAGATGGAAGGAACTTAGAGATCAACTAATCCAAACCCCTAACATTTTCTAGATAACAAAATTGAGACCTAGAGAGGTGATGTCTTTTCTTCTCTACTTTGACGCCAGGACCAGGATTCTTTTCATTCCAGATGTCACAGACATCTTAGAACAAAGAAAAAAGTAATGATCTGGCATGATTTTATCCAACTGTTCATAATAAAACCCATTCATTATATTCCTTAAGATACATGGAGATTCATAGGTAATAATCAGCAATAATACCCAAGTGCAAATAGAAACATCCTTTAATTTAAAAGGTATTTTCTCTCTCAGAAGAAAAGTTTTCTCCTGAGTAATCTGAGGAAAACCAACACCAATCCTAGTGATCGACAAATAAGAATAATTATTGAAGTAATTATTAGGTAGGAAAAAAAGGTTGTATACAGATATTGCTAAGTAATTTATTTTGTTATCCTTTTTTCTCATTGAAAATGGTTCCCAGAGTAGAAATTAACAGGGTGATGGGGCCAAGATTGCGGACCTGAGGAAGTACTCAACAGAACTCTCCCAACATTGCCCTCCAAACAACTTTAAAATAATATCTCGAATCAAATTCTGGCGTTATAGAGCCTTCAAAAAGATCAGGGTGAGACATTCTTCCAGCCCAAGACAACTTAGGAGGTTGGAAGGAAAAATCTGTGTCACAAGAGTGAAGATGGTAGCCCACGTGGATGTAATTCCAGTGGTGGGACTTGATGGTGATGAAAGAAAAGGCAGCAGCTTTGAATGCTCTCAAGCCAGAGATGTTAAGTGGATTCCAGGGGTCCAGCACCCCTAACCCTCAACGGAACTTGATTGCTAAAGAAATTATAAAATGAGAATTAGCCAAACTGTGCCATATCCTCATTTTAAATTATTATTTGTTGTGTGCTTCTTAATGTAAATAATAATTGAATCTATATTCTATGTTCATAACCATCAAAGCTAAATATATATAAATATTCTTTAGTTTTTGGACTATGCTCATTTTTGCATAGAGTGTTGGGCCTATAGTTAGAAAGATTTTAATTCAAATCTAGCCTCAGACACTTACTAGCTGTGTGACTCTGGGTAAATCACTCAACTTCTCTATAAGTCAATTTCCTCAACTATAAAATGGGGAAAATAATAGCACCTACCTCACAGGGTTGATGTGAGGACCAAATGAATTGGCTTAAGCCTTCTTTCAGGCAGAGATATTGCAGCTCAAACATCACCTCCTGAAGAAGGCCCTTCCTGGTTAGCTCAGACAGTTCTCCTGTATATCCATTTAGCATGTGCTTTTTTATTAACATAGTATCTCTTACAAAGTATTCTGTGGTCAAAATGGGTACATGATTTAGACATGAAGGGTGATATAAACAAATTAGGAGAGCAAGTAATAACACCTGTCAGATCTATGGAGAAGAGACAAGTTTATGACCAAACAAGAGATAGAGATCATTGTGAAATGCAAAATAGATAATTTTGCTTATATTTAATTTAAAAGTTTTTGCACAAATAAAACCATTGCTACCAAGACTAGAAGGAAAGCAGAAAGCTAGGAAACATTTTTATAGCACATGTCTCTGATAAAGGACTTATTTCTTAAATATATAGAGAACTGAGTCAACTTTATAAGAATATAAGTCATCCCTCAATTGACTAATAATCAAAGGATATAAACAGGCATTTTTCAAATGAAGAAACCTAAGCTATCTATAGTCATATGAAAAAAAATGCTCTAAATTGCTATTGATTAGAGAAGTGCAAATTAAAACAACTCTGAGGTATCACCTCATACCTATCAGATTGACTAATATGACAGAAAAGGAAAATGATAAATGTTGGAAATGTGGGAAAATTGGGACACTAATGCATTGTTGGCAGAGTTGTGAACTGATCCAACCCTTCTAGAGAGCAATTTGAAACTAGGCCCAATTTTAGTGATAATGATGTATGAAATACTAGAAAAATTACAAATATGATAAAATGAAGGAAAACTTTGAAAGGAGTTGAAATGAGTTGTTTCCAGACCTTGTCCTAAAGCACTACTTTTTGTGGTGGCAAAGAACTGGAAATTGAGAGGATGCCCATCAATCGGGGAATGGTTGAACAAGTTGTGGTATATGAATGTAATGGAATACTATTGTGCTATAAGAAATGATGAGCAAGCAGATTTCAGAAAAACCTGGAAAGGTTTACATGAACTGATGCTGAGTGAAGTTAACCAGAAGAACATTATACATAGTAACAGCAACATTGTGTAATGATCAGCCATGTCTAATTTAGTTCTCTCAGCCATTCAATAATCCAAGACAATTCTAAAAGACTCATGAAGCAAAATGCTATCCACATCCAGAGAAAGAACTGATGGACTCTGAATGAAGATCAAAGCATACTATTTTCACTTTCTTTGTTTTTTTTGGTTTTTTTCCTATTTTTCTATTTCTTCCTTCATAACATGACTAATATGGAAATAAGTTTTGCATGATTGTACATGTATAACCTATTTCAGATTGCTTGCTGTCTTGGGGAGGTGGGGAGAGGGAAAGAGAAAAACTTATAAAAATGAATGTTGAAAATTGTCTTTACACATAATCGGAAGAAATAAAATACCATTTTTAAAAGTACTCTATGATCCAGTGGCATTGGACTCTTTGATGGTCCTCAAACAAGATATTGTCTCCCAGGTCTGTTCATTTCTACTGGCTGTCCCTCATGCCTGGAATCTTTTCTCTTTTCATCCTTGCATTTTAGCTTCCCTGGCTTCTTTCAAGTCCTAGCTAAAATCCCATAAGAAACCTCTCCTGACACCCCTTCATGCTAGCGTCTTCCCTCTGTTGATTATCCCCAATTTATCCTGTCTATATCCTGTTTATGTATAGTTGTTTGCATGTTTTCTCCCACATTTGACTGTAAGCTCGTTGAGAACAAGGACTGGTTTTTGACTTTCTTTGTTTTCTTGGCACTTAGCGAGTACTTAACAAATTCTGGTTTATTGATTGGTTATGGTGATGATGCTAAAGGGATTTATTAACCATTTAGTTGTCAGAGTATTGCAAGCACGCCAAACTGGAGAGATAAAGGATAAGGTGGCATTTTTCTGGGCCTTAAGGAATGGATAGAATTTTAACAGGGGGAGACTGGGTAGTGTAGTAGGAAGGCCGAATTTATGATCTCAAATATAATCATGTATATGTTTGAATGGTCCAAAATCGCAAGGTATGAGAGATTCTCTAAGGAGAAAACAACAAGAAATTTATTTAGGCCCCACCGCAGCA
>CM053627.1:64207840-64232602 GCA_028646595.1 Phalanger gymnotis
ACCAATCCACACCCACACAGGTTTCACACCTGACAGGGCCATGGGCCTGGGGCTTAGCACTTAACAGCTGAAAGTACTTCCACTCAAAAGAAACAAAAGCCATGCTAATGAGACAATTTTGCTTAACAACACAGGTAGGTAAGGAAATGGGAAATCATGGAACATATTTGTGGGATGGGAAATCATGGAGTGGGATGGTAAATGATACAATTTAGTTGAAGTGTATAATTTTAGGGAGACAATAGCTTTTCTGCAGACCCATAAAGGTAGATTCAGACTAGATGATAGCAGGCTTTGAATAGCAAGTAACTCAATTTGTACTTTATTTAGAAGGCAATACTTGCAATCATAAAGTTAGAGTAGAAAATGATCTCTGAAGTCATTTAGTTCAACTTCTGTGTAAGTCCTGAGTCTCATCCATAGCATCCCCAACAAAGCATTTAGTATCTTCTTTCCAGGAGTAAGGAACTTGCCATCTATTAAGCAGCCCATTTTGTTTTTAAATACTATTTTTTTCCTATATTGACCTAAAATTTGCCTTCCTGTAACTTCTCTCCTTTGCTCTACATGGTAACAGTTCAAGTACAGTGTATATACAGGATCTACACAAAATAAACATATACAAGGTAATTTAGTGGAAGAAGGTACTAGCAGCTGGCTTCATTCAGGTGGTATTTGGGCTAAGTTTTGACTGAAGCCGAGAGTTCTAAGAGGCCAGAGTAAGGAGGAAGCACATTCTAGTCAGGGAAGCCAACCTGTGCAAAAGCACAGAGATGGGAGATGGAAGGCAGGGTGTGTAACACAGAGAGTATTTTGTTTAAACTATGTAAAGGAGAGTAATGGATGACAAGTTTGAAAAGGCAGACTTGGACTAGGGTGTTTATATTTGATCCTAGAGGTAATATGGAATCCCTAGAACTTACTGATCAGTAATGACCTGGTCACAAGGGTACTTTAGGAAAACCACCCTGGGAACTATTTAGAAGATGGATTGAACAGAGGAGAGATTTGAGGCCAGGAGACCAAACAGGAGGTGATCATAATAGCCCAGGTTAGAGCCAATGCAGGTCCAAACCAGGGTAGTGGCTGTGTGGATAAAGAGAAGGGATCAGATATGAGAGACCATGTGGAGGGAGAACTGGCAAGGCGTGCCAACTGTCATGTATGTGGTATAGGAGAGACTGAAGAGTTGAGAAGACACCAGGGTTGAAAATGGGTGGTGACCTTGACAGAAATAAGGAAGTCATTAGGCGGAAAGACCTTGTGGGGAAAGAGAATATTCTGATTTGGACATGTTTGATTTGAGATGTCTAGGCGTCATTGAGTAGGAAATACTAGGGAGGGTATTGGATACAGACTTGGGCCTAGAGTCAAGAAAATCTCCATTGAAATCCAGCCTCAGACACTTAATGACTATGTGTCCCTGGCAAGTCATCTACCTCTGTTTGCTTCAGTTTCCTCATCTGTAAAATATATATAATAACAGCACCTACCTCTCAGGGTTGTTGTGAGGATCAAATGAGATAATATTTGTAAAGTGCTGAGTACAGTGCCTGGAAAATTGTGGCACTTAATAAATGCATGTTTCCTTCCCTTTTTTCTTTCTTCCTTCTTTTCTTCTTTCCTTTTTCCTTTCTTCTTTCCTTTTTTCCTTTCTTCCTTTCTTCCTTTTTCCTTCTTTCCTTCTTTCCTTCTTTCCTTCCTTCCTTCCTTCCTTCCTTCCTTCCTTCCTTCCTTCCTTCCTGATGTGAAGCTGGAGCTCAGGCAAGACATTAGGGCTAGATACAGAGAAATGGGAATCATTTGCACACAGATGAAAATTAAGCCAATGGAAGGCAATAAGGTCACTAAGGGGGTGAATGTAGAGAGAAGAAAAGAGGCCCCGGCATAGAAGTTGGAGTGTAAGCCAAGTTAAGAGTTGAGATATGGAAGTTGAACCAGCAAAAGATACTAAGAAGGCATAATCAGACAGGTAGAAGGAGAACCAAGAGAGAACAAGGTCATCAAAATTCGTAGAGGAGAGAATACACAGGAGATGTTGAGAGGATTAAATGCTACAGAGTTCAAGAAAGATGAGGATTGAAGAAGGTCTATTACAGGTTCTCAATTTGCACTGTCCTTTATGTTATGAGACATTCAATCTTTTTTTTTTGGTTTCCCAGTGGACATAAAATTATTTTTATACTATTATTTTGTAGTCTATTAAATGTACAATAGTATTATGTCTAAAAAACCCAATGTACATACCTTTAATTAAACATTCTCAGTTACTAAAAAATGCTAACTATTACCTGAGCCTTCAGCAAGTCATAATCTTTTTTGCTGGCTGAAGGTCTTGTCTCAGTATTGATGGGTGCTGACTGATCATTGAGGTGGTGATCACTGAAGGGTGGGGTCACTGTGGCAATTCCTTTTTTTAGTTTTAAACATTTGCTTCCATAAGATTTTTAGTTCCAAATTTTCTCCTCCTCTGCCCCCCGCCCCCACCTCAAGACAGCACACAATCTGATATAGGCTCTACATATACATTCATATTAAACATATTTTTACATTGGTCATGTTGTAAAAAACAAATTAGAACCAATGGGAGGAACCACGAGAAAGAAGAAATAAACCAGAAAAAAAAATGAGCTAATAGTATGCTTCAATTTACATTGAGACTCCTTAGTTCTTTTTCTGGATGTGGATAGCATTTTCCATCATGGTCTTTTGGAGTTGAGATAGTCGATCTTAATAACACCTTATATACATTTTTGTCAACAGTCTTTTTACAAGTGGTTAGGGTATATTTATAAACTTTAAATTATTTCTATTTCCAGCTCACTCTCTTATCTGTTCCACCTTCCCACCACATCCTTGCCTACCTAGGGGGTGACTCTATCCTGAGGCTTGCTCAGTGATTGGTGAATATCTGCTTGGGATTACCATGGCAGAAGGATCCCCAGACCCATTGCTCATTTCCTTTCCAGTTGACTCTATAGTCTGCTCTACCTACTCATTGGCGATCTCCTTCCTTTTTTGTGTTGTCTTCTCTTACCAGAATGGGAGCTCCTTGAGAGCAGAAACTCTCTTGTTTTGTAGTTTTTCTAACTTCAGCACTCAGCACAGTGTCTGACATTATAGCAAATACTTAGTAAGTGATTTAGTTATCTATCAACATGCCATGATTAAACCATCATGATTAATCTTGTTAGGTAGAAGCAGGAATGGGCTACTCACAATAAACAAATCCGGATATCAAAATACTTACATATGAAACTCAGAGGCTGAGCTGATAAGAAATCAGATGATAAATTCCTCATTAATAAAACCAACCAAAAATTCAAGGAATATTTTCTTGTCAGGAGCAGAATATGGAAATAAAAGAAAATGACCCTTGCCAACAATGACCTGAAAATAATCTTTACTTTCTTGTAATTAAATATACTTCCCAAACTTTTTAGATATAGCATGTCCAAATGAACAATGTTAGGTTCTAACCATTAAGGCAGACCTGACCTTTCTCATACAGCAAATCCAAAGCCCTCCAGGCTTCTGCTTCAGCTTTGCGGCTCCCTTAACCAGTAATCTGCACACCAGGCCAATGAATCAAATAAAGCTCTAAAAGGAATAAAATGCAACATTTAATATATCGACAAAGACGCTTCAATCAGAAAAAGAGAGAATATAATTAAATTGCTCTATATGCAAAATATTACATATTTGCTACCTTCATTCCTTCATGAGAGCTAATCTACTCCTTCATTTACTGCATGTTTCTTGATATTTACGTAAATGTTATAAAGACTTGTTACTGCTCATTACTGAATTCTGCGGATTAGAATGTGCAGAAACATGATAAAAATTCCTCAGTCTTTCAACTGAAAAGGTAATCTGTGCTTAATCACTTAAGAAAATGTACTGTGCAATAACCTCATAGAGTAAATATAATATATAGTAATATTACATTTAGTAAATACTTATTTTTATTACTTTTGGCAATCAATATGACTAAAACGTAGCAATTAAAATTTTAAGTTAATCGTCCTGGTAATATGCAATCATACTATTGTTCTCTTCAGTATCCAGCATTTAGCAAAGTTCTTGGCTAATAATAGGCCTTTAATAAATGTTTGTTGACTTGACTCATGGTGAAATCACATCCTAAAGAAACAAATAAAATTTATGAATGGTGTTTAGAGATAATTTCACATGAATTATAAAAAAATATAGTAACAATATATATAATGCAAAAATATAATATTGTTATTAATGTAATATAATCTAGTAATTGAAAATTATGAGAGAAGCAGTATAGCTAGAGATCCAGCCTGATGGCTGCATTCAAATCCTGCCACAGACCCCTATTAGCTGGGTCACTCTGGTCAGATCAATTAATCTCTAGCTCCTCCAGGTAACATTCAAAGGTGCAGAGGTGCTTTGGTAGCATGTGCTTCTTGACTCAATGGAAAGAGAACTCATTGCTCCTGGAGTCAAAGGACTCTAGTTCAAAACCTGTCTCTGATGCCTGCTCCCTACGTTTGAGCAAACCACTTAAACTCCCGTCCCTAAAATGAATCGGTCGGATTAATTGGCCTCTGATATTCTCTCTAGCCCCAGACCTGTGATCCTATGAGCCATAGAACTGACACAGACTCTTCATGTCTGTCGGCAATAACAAGTAAAACCACACGATACACAAGGGTTGTTTAGTACTTCTCCCCTTAATCCTTAGCGCTGGTGATCAGGAGTGGGATGCAGTTAGGGGCAGCTAGGTGGCTCAGTGGATAGAGCACTGGACCTTCAGGAAGACCTGAGTTCAAATCCAGACTCAGGCACTTACTAGCTGCATGACTCTGGGCAAGTCACTTTTACCCCTGTTTGCCTCAGTTTCCTCATCTGTGAAATGAACTGGAGAAGGAAATGGCAAACCACTCCAGTATCTTCGCCAAGAAAAACCCCAAAGGGGATCACGAAGAGTCAGACACAACTGAAATGACTGAACAGCCACAAAGGGAGGCCGTGTTAAAAGTTCTAGATTTGGAGTGAGAGAACCAGGTTTCAACTCTTGCCTTCTGAAGTTAATACGACTGGCGTCACCCCCTGGGCAAGTCATTTACCTGCTCAGAGTCTCAGTCACCTTATGTATAAAAGTGGATACAGTAAGTACCTGCTTCATAGGGTTGTGGTGATATCACTGAAATCACCTGAGTGAAGTGCCTTGCAAAGGTTAAAGTGCCCTGTCGTTTATTAACATTACTATAGCAAAGTGACTGCCTCAGTCACTTTATCATCTCATTCTTTCTCACTCCCAACCTTCTACTCTTTGTTTCAACTACATTTAAATCATTCTTCTTTTTTATCCAGATCTAACACTGAAAACCCTTAATCTATTATTCTATTTTTGAATATTATTATCATTATTATTAGCAATAACATTATTTCTTTCTCCACCCTGCCTTCACTTCTCCTCAATCTATATTCCTAAGGAAAAGCACAGGGCCTGTGATTTCATTGAAATTGAAAGCTACCAGATAAGATAATTCCCTCCACTAATGCAGGTCAGCTCCTTCCTTGCAATTTAGATCACTGGCTAGAGCAAAAGTGGGGAACCCGCAGCCTTGCAGATCCTTAAGTTCGGCCTTTTAAGAATCTGGAAGGCCACAGGCGGCCTCAAGGCTGCAGGTTCCCCACCTCTGGGCTAGAGTAATGACAGATTAGTTCTCAAAATGGTTAATTTGTAAATATTCAAATTCACTGTATTCTCTTGATTTTCACTGGTAATAGACATGCCAGTCAGAGGAGAGCGATTTTCAGAAGATGGTATAAATTACTGTCCCATTATGCAGTGTTTACCACAAAGGCCTATACAGGTTAATTCCTTTAAACTTTAGCATTTTAAAACCCACCTTTCAGTGGAGCCCTGGCTCTGCCAACTGGTTTAGTTGTGGTTTATTCTAAAGCACCCTTTCTTTTTGAACCATTAAGATTTTTTGATCCAAAAGGGCAGACTGCACTTCATGAGAACCAAGATCTGCAAACAGCTTTCTGGAAATGCAGTTTTGCGTCACTTAACCACAAACAGCTTGCCCAATCATTTGTTTCCGGTTCTTGTTTTTGTCTTAAAAAGTGGTGCAGGTATGGAATTTTAAAATGATTTACAAAGGCCTAAAAATATAATTCTGCATCATGGAAGCATAAAAGAATTTCAGTGTGGTGGTCGTATCAAACGTGTTTGACTGTGAAATAAAATATAAACGTTTTCTTATGTGGAATGTTCATTTAGATTTTCCAGAAGCTTCTATGTAAGATTGGACCTATCCACATGAACATGAAACAACTGATTGGTTTAAGATTGGGAAAAGAATACTACAAGGCTGTACATTGTCACCTTATTTATTTAACTTATATGCAGAGCACATCATGCAAAATGCCAGGCTAGATGAATCAAAAGCTAGAATTAAGATTGCAGGGAGAAATATCAACATTCTCAGGTATACAGACCATACCACTCTGGTGGCAGAAAGTGAAGAAGAATTAAGAAGCTTCTTAATAAGGGTGAAAGAGGAGAGTGTAAAAGCTGGCTTGAAGCTTAACATTTAAAAAAAAAACATCCAAGATCATGGCAACTGATCCCTTCACTTCCTGGCAAATAGAAGGAAAAGAAATGGAAGCAATGTGAGATTTTATATTCTTGGCTTCAAAGATCACTGCACACTACGACTATGCCTATGGAATTTAAAACTGCTTGCTCCTTAGAAGGAAAGCTATGGCAAACCTGGACAGCACACTAAAAAAATCTGGATAGCATACTAAAAAAAGACATCGCCTTGCCAACAAAGGTCCATATGGTCAAAGCTATGGTTTTTTTCAGTAGTAAAGTATGGCTGTAAGAGTTGGGCTATAATGAAAGCTGAGAGCCACAGAAATGATGCTTTTGAGTTGCGGTGCTGGAAAAGACTTTTGAGAATTGTGAAACATAGCAAGGAGATCATGCAGTCAATACTTAAATTAATTCTGATTACTCATTACTGAATCCGAAGATTAAATACTTTGGCCACATAATGAGAAGACGGGATTCATTGGAAAAGGCCCTGATGCTGGAAAAGATTGAAGGCAAAAAAAGAAGGGGATGACAGAGGGTGAGATGGATAGATAGTGTCATGGAAACAAGGAATACAAGCTTGGAGGGGCTTCAAGAGACAGCAGAGGATAGAAGGGCTTGGCATGCCATGGTCCATGGGATCGTGAAGAGTCAGAGACAGCTGAACAAATGAAAAACAACAATATGTTCACATTTTATCTTGCAGAATCATGGAGTTGGGAGAGACCTCTGACACCACTTAGTACAACCATTATCAAATACATGAATAGCGTCTACAACGTGACTGACAACAGGTCATCAAACTACTCTCTGAACACTTCCTGGTACTGAGAAAACAACTTGCCTCTAGTGGCATGCCATTTCATCTCTTCAAAAATAATATTTTTTTGAAGTTTTGAACTTAACAGGCATCAGCAAACATACAAAGCAAAGCAGAAAGAGAATGGCATATGAAACCATGAACCTAGCACGCACTGCTTGTTTTAGTATATGTCAACATTAACATGGTAGTACCAATTCCGCCCTTCTGAATTTCTACTCCATTTTTATTTTTAATTCATTTTTTTCAATTAATAAATTGATTTCCTTTTCCTTCCACTCTCACCACCCCATCATGGGAGCAGGGGGAGGAAGACAAACAAAGCTCTTATGACAAATGCACATAATCAAACAAAACAAATTTCCACATTGGTTATGTCCCAAGAATATACCTCGCTGTTCCCTTTGAATCTGTTACCTCGCCGTCAAATGATAGGTATCACGTTTCATCATCAGAACTCCAGAATCATGATTAGTCATTACATTGATGAGAATTCTTAAGTCTCTCAAAGTTAATTTAACAATGTTGTTACTATAAATTGTTCTCCTCTTTTTGCTCACATCTATTCCATTTTTAGAAAGTTTGACATTTTAAACACACCTTTATATTGATCTAAAGTTTGTTCTTCTGCACCTTCTAACCACTGACTGGAATTCTGCCTTTAAGATTCAAGCAGTATAAGCCTATGATCATTCTTTCATGTGATAGCTCTTCGAATACCACTAGACAACAATCACGCCAGCCCTGCCAACTCCAACAGGTCTTCTTTTCTCTAGATTTTCTCTAGACTACCCATTCCCGGTTCCTTTTATCAGTCCTCATAGAACATGGATTTGAGTTTCCCCTAGACATCTTGGTTAACTTCTTCTGTTAGTGTCCCTCTTAAAATATGATGCCTACAACCAAACACAATACAATACAGAGATAACATCTGACCAATCTCACTATAGGGAGTACTATCATCATCCCTACTGTGGACACTATAGTCTACTAATACACCAAAGATTCAGTAACTTATTGGGCAGCGCATCACACACAAAACCCATTCTGAGCTTGGAATGAACCAAAATCCCTAGGCCTTTTTCGCCTGAGCTGCTAACTAATCATATCTCTCAATCTCTATACTTATGCAGTTGACTTTTTTTAACCTAAGTGCAGAAATTTATAGTTATCCAATGGGTTAATAATGTATGGAAAGCATTTAGCAAACCACAAAGCTCTATGTAAATGGTAATTATTATTATTATTATTATTGGCATCCCTAGTAGAATTTACCTAGTAAAATTTAGCCCCTCCTCTTAATGTCTTTATTACTCTATTGTGATTCTCTTATTTCACATACTAGTATCTCTTCCAGTTTCATGTCATTTAAAATTTCATAAACATGCAATCTAACAATCACATGACATACAGAAGCAAACACATTAGCTTTATGTTTGATAAACCCCCAAACCCTAACTACTAGAGTAAGGATGACTTGACAAAAACTGCTGGGAAAACTGGAAAGCAGTCTGACAGAGACCCATATCTCACCTGGTAGATAGAAACCAGTATCTCACAATATGCCCCAAGATGGATACATGGCTTAGATATAAAAGGTGACATCACAAAATAAAAAGTTAAAAGAGCAAGATAAAATCTATCTTTCAGATATATGGAAAGGGGAAGAGGTCATGAGCAAACACAAGTCAGAGAGAATCTCAGAAGATAAAATGGGCAATTTTGATTACATAGAATTTCAACATTTTTGCACAAACAATATCAAGGCCAGAAAAATATTTTAATACTTTGTGATATAGATCTTCAAAGGTTTGGTTCTAAGTTCAGTTTATTTTGATATTTGGTTTTAATGGTTGCCAGAGCTGAAAAACATGACTCACAAAGATATATAGATCTAGATGGAAGAAGTGAACTGTTGCCTATGTTTACTAACTAATGACACCCATTTTTTCAAGACAATCTATAAATTATACAGAGGTTTCTGTTGAAATTTGGCTAATCAATTTCCATTTTTCCTTGATGTTAATTAGTTATCTTTGCAAAGTAATCAGGTGATGCATTTTGATATTGTAACAAATGAGACTGAAGACGAACTGAAATGTTTTGTTTCTAAGATTTTAAAATAGGTTACAAAATAATGTTTCCCAGGTTTTTGAGGGTGTAGATACGAACTTTTATTTTAAAGGTGATAGCATATAGTCTTCAGTAACACAGAGAGAAAAAAGTAAGTATCCTGGAGGAGAGAATGATCAACAAAGTCAAATGTCACAGAAGCCATCAGATCTTACAATAAAGAGATCATTGGTAACTTTGGTACCAATTTCAGGTGAGTGAAGAGTCAAAGCTGATGAGGGATTGAGAACCTGGGAAATGGAAGAAGGTGGCATCTTTCAGGAAAATGGGGAAATTCAAAGGAACAGTGAGTTTGGTGAAAGAGACTTAATATAATTAGAGCTAAATAGTGGCTCATAGTCCATCTTTCCTGTTCAATCTGCACTACTCACACTGAAAAATGAAAAGAGTTTATGGAAGGCCAGGACTAGGGGAGGGAATCTTATTCATAATTCACTGCACAATCAATAAAGAAATCAATATATAAATATTTATTAATCACCTACTATGTGTCAGGCTGTGTGTTAACCATGTTCTACAAATCTATTAGAAGCCTGCAGCAGCCATGTTATGATTTGGGGAGCAAAATGTAGTAACACTAGAAGTTAATTTTTGCACATATGCAAAAGATGTCTGCACCTTTTATTAAGATGTCTTCAGGACCTTCAATTCAAGTTGTCCAATAAGCAGTTTGGAGATGCAAGACTTGAGATCAGGAGAGAAGTTAGGGCTAAATAAATAGATTTGAAAATCATTATCATGGAGATGATAAATGAATCCATGGGTGCAGATGAGATCACAAAGTGAAATAATGTAGAGGGTTACAAGAACTTGTCCCAGGACAGAACTTAGGGGAACACTCATGGTTAGTGGGAACGATCTGGGTGGAAATCCAGGAAAATAAACAGAGAAAGAGAACCGGAAAGACTAGTGTCACAAAAACTCAGAAGAGGGCGATCAACAGTGTCTCCAGAAAAGTCAAGAACAGTAAGTGCTGGAAAAGGCCATTAGACAGGATAGTAAAGAAGTCATTGGTGACTTTGGATAACAGTTTCAGTTGAATAACGAGGTCAGAAACCAGCCAGAAAGTTAAGGAGAAAGTGAGAAAAAAGGAAATGAAAGCTCTCTTTTTAAAGGAGTTTGGTAGATGAATCATATGAGGGTTTTTTGACGATGGGAGAGAGATAGGCTTGTTTATAAGCAGTAGGGAAGCAACCAGTAGTCTAGAGATTAGAGATTAGTGAGAGTGGGGGAAATAGAGGAGGTAATTTGCTAGACAAGATAGGATGGAAGAGGATACTAAGTAGTAACTTTATCAGGGTACCACAGTTAAAGAAAACGGAAACAAAAATTGGTATCAAAGGAGGAATAGAAAAGCATGGCGCAGTCTTTAAGAATAGTATTATACATAATAAATAATAATATGTATAATGTAAAATAAAGGTAAAGAGTTAAATTTCTTGAGCAGACCTGTGCTTTAGGAAGATTATTTGGTAATTATGTGGAGGCTCACTGGAAAGGAGAGAGACTGAAAGCCAGAAGACCAATTGGGATGCTTTTGTAATAAATCAGTTAAGAAATGATAAAGACCTGAACTAGCAGATATGACTAGGTGAGAAAAGAATCACTAATGACTCTGAGGGAGTAAACCTGGCTGACTGGAAGGCAGATGGTGTCCTCAAAGGAGATAAGGAAGTTCGAAGAAGGGTGGGTTTAGGAGGAAAGATGTGAGGTTGAGATATCTATGAGATGTTTAGACGAGCAAGCAGTTGGCAAGGTGGAAATAGATCTCAGGAATACAAATGAGTGTCCAATGATCACACACACACACACACACACACACACACATTTGGTAACACGATGCTAACCTGCCCTAGAGAGCCCTTCTGACTACCTTCCTGATTCCACTGACTTCCTTTCCAATAGGAGACAGAGCCCTGGCTTCCTACCCAAATACCATATACCCAATTGTTCTCCCAGTAAGTAGGGGACTAATACTTGGTTACCTGACCATTCTTTCCTCAGTCTCTTGCATAAAAAAGGGATAAAGCTCTGGCTGTGCGGCCAATTTTGATACTTCCTTTGGCATGCTTCCAACCAAAGTCCTTTGCTCTTATTCATACCACATTGTGATTTAACCTACTGATCTGATTCCATGGATGCTTTTCTTCCACCACCTAGCTTGACTTGCCTGGTCCCATGATCAGTAACCAACATATACATCTCACCTTGGATACACATGTCAAATAAAAACTTCATTCATTCAAGTCAGCTAACAATGTAAAAATGCAATAGAGAAATAATATGAACAACACTAAAAGGGAGAAGGATCTAGAGATAAAGGGAGGGGGGTAGGGAAGAAGACCGGGAAAGAAAAGGAAGAAGTGGTTAGAGCCAGTAAATGGTTATGGACTGTGTGAAGAGGGAGTACATTAATGTTGGCAAAAAAATAACAGTTTGATTGGCTAGTGTCAAAACCGTGATAACAAGGGTGACTTCTTATCAGAGATCCTCTCTCAGGTACAGACAGGAGCAGACAGTCTCTCAAGCCCCATCCAACTCTAAAATACTGAGTTGCTGTAGCCAACCAATTCTTAAGGACTGTGGCCAACCACGTCTTAAGGATCGTTATCATAGACTCTATTACTGTCCACCTTTCACCAACATCTGTCTATCATGTGATATTGGTTTTGAGATTCTAATCTCACTTCTGTTCCCTAGAAGAACTATCCAAGGCATGGATTTACAGCTTAGCTTTAAGATTCACTCAAACTAATAGATTCAAACAGTGCCAGTCTGCATCCCTGTAGGGATTGGGAGAGAAAGTAGCTCCATGAAAGGAGGCAGGAGCAGGGTCAATGGAGGTACAAACTGGGGAAGGAGGAGAAGGGGACTGGCCAACTCCTTTAAGTCTGTGACTGTACTAGTGGTTGGGTTACCTTTCCTATGGACTACCCGTCTTGCTCCCCACCCCTCACCAAACTCCTAGGAGGCACAGGGTAGATTTTCTAGGGATAGTCTCTCCTCCCTCTAATTGAATTTACCACAGATGACTGGATTCCTAGCTTCAGTTCTGACACTGATTTGTCCCAGATATCTCACAATAATCTGAAAACTGTTTCCTTTCTGGCATGAATCTCTTCATTGTATACTTGGTCTGGTCCAGCTCCTACTCCCATCTTTATTTTCTTTAGTGGCATTTCTACTCCCTTATGTAACACACTGGAGACTATGATATCAGAGTGAAAATCTGGTGATTCCAGTGTGAGTTATGGAGAAAACAGTTTGTTACTGAAATGTTGACAGATCTTTCTTCATCTTTCATCTGTTTGTTGTTCTCATATTTTTATCCTCAAATGCTCTTAGGATAATCTGGCTTAATTGAGCCTCAGATCACGTTCCACACTGGCATCTAGCCATTCAACCTAGTCATCTTGCCATCTCCTTTGTCGCTGATGCCCTGCTTCTCTCTACTTGGACCAGTGCTTCCAGATAAGACCACCAGAAAAAAATGTCCCCAGTTGCTGAAAGAGGGACTCATTCCTGGACCCTGCTTTGGGGCTGGGTTCTCTTGACTCAACTGGACTACTATACATAGCAGGCTCCAGACCACCAGGAAAGAACATGCTTCACATTATATCTAGCAGCCTACCCTGGTCATATTGCTATCTACCCCACCATGCATAATCCAATCCTATTTCCATCTCTTGCTCTAAACTCAATAAATATATCAATATTACTATATTATCATTGTCCTTGGAAAGAGCGTGTTAATCGACTGACTTATGGATCAACTCACCATACCTGGGACTCCCCAGACACTACCTTTCTTGGTCCCCACATACACACACACACACACACACACACACATATATATATATACATATATATATGTATGTATTCATATGTATGTATATATATATGTATATTATATATATAATCATTCTTGTAGGATGTAAGCTCCTTAAGGGCAAAACATAAAAAAGCACATAATAAATGCTTTTCATGCATTCATTTGTTTATTCATTCCTGCTGATCTTTCTGTACACTGTTTCCTATCCCCATGCCCTTCCATCACTTCTCCCTGTTTTTCACCCTCTAGGCAGTATTATTCATAATTTGCCACTATGCTTTTCCATGTGACTTCACATACGAATATTCTAAACCAGTTTTGTCCCTGGCTGTCATATCTCTTCACTTGGCAAGAAGCTTAAGTCTTTGGTGGCTGCGGCAGTTTCTGGGTCTTTTTGTTCTTGTCACGACAACTGCTTTACATTGATTAAACTTCCACACGTCTAGGGACCATCTAGTCAGTAGGTGCAATTTCCTGATAATTTCTGGTTTCAATTAGAGTAAGAGTATCATTTTAACATCCTTTGGCTTCTCTAGAAGAGTATCAGCTATTCACTGGTCAAGGGACAAGGACCTCACACCTACAACCCCAAGAGTTGAAAGTTTGTAGATTGTGTTGCAAATCTGTTATTCTTAGCATTCTCTGCTCTCTTTCTCATCATCCTGACCCCATCACTGCAGAAGCAGATAAAAGCCTCACTTTGGACTGAGTGCCATTTTGCCTTCTTTTCCTTAGTGCTTGCTCTCACCAAAAAACAGTGATCATCGAGTGGCCACCCTGCTGGCGATGTGCCTGTTGTACTCACTAGACTTCATTTCCCACTCAGCTGATCTCTTGGATTTTACCATTGTCCCTAGTAATCCATATTTCTATAAGACAGCATCAACTCTGAAACTCACATATCCCCTGTACCCCTGGCCCTGGGACCCACTCCTTATTTTTGGTTGTAGAGGGTGAAAGGTAGACATTGGAGAACTCTTCACAAATCCTCTACTTAAAGAGAGGGTCCAATACATCCACCTCATCATTTCTCACCCAACTGATCAGCTCTGAAACTCACAGCTTATCAATATCCCCTGGCCTGGGAACTTCTTCCCTCCCTCTAATTGGAGAAGGTGGAGGGTAGACATCAGAGAGCTCCTTCCAGATCCTCCATTTAAGGATGGGATCTAGGGCAGTATCCCATCATTTCCCACCTGCAGGTCTCCATCATGATCCCATAATGGACACCTCTCTCCTATGCCTGCTTTCCAATTGCTTCTCATGTATGATCTCTCCATTAGATTATGTGCTCCTCAAGGGCAAGTACTACTGTCATTTGCCTTTCTTTGTATCACCAGCATTTAGCACAGTTA
This sequence comes from Phalanger gymnotis, assembly GCA_028646595.1. Lineage (NCBI taxonomy): Eukaryota > Metazoa > Chordata > Mammalia > Diprotodontia > Phalangeridae > Phalanger > Phalanger gymnotis. The sequence goes on from CM053627.1 coordinate 64,222,564, forward strand.
CTAGCACATAGTAGGCACATAATAAATATTTATTGCCTGACTGATTAGGTTCATCCTCAGAAAGCAGATATAGTCTGTCATGAGGACAATACTTGAAGCCTTCTTACTTAACTTGACCTGCCATAGCTTGTGCTTCACTGGGATAGACACTGAGAGCTCAGGATCATCCCAAGGTCACAGTGAGGCATCACAGAGCAGGGGTCTTATAAAGGAAAAAAATAAAATTTAATAGAAATAAGTGTAAAATATTGTACTTAGGTTAACAAACTTCATAAATGCAAGATGGAGCTAGACGATGGTTTATGTGAAAAAAAAGACATGGGGATTTTGATGAATTGCAGCCAGCTCAATGAAGTCAATATTGTAATATGTCATCTCAAAAGGTTAATGTAATCTTAAGCTGCATTTAGAGAGGCCTAGGATCCAGAAATTAAGAAAGGTGCTCCAGCCATACTCTATCCTGCTCAAACCACATTTGGAATGTTGTCATTAGCTATGGGTACCACATTTTTAGGAAAGACATTGAAAAGCTGAAGAACATCCAGAAAGGCATGGGATAGAATGCTAGATTTGGAATCCAAGGACTCAGATTAAAATCACAATTTCGCCATTTATTATATGACCTTGTGCAAGTCAATTAACCTCTCTAGGTCTCAGTTTTTATCAGTAAAATGAGGAGGTCAGAACAGATCAACTCTACCTTTTCGCTCTAACTCTAAGATCCTATGTGTGCAACGGACTAGATATTCTTTGAGGTCCCTTCCAATTTTGTGATTTTCAGGCCAACCAAGACCATGAGATGACTTTTGAAGCAAAAGTCCTTTTTAAGACAGACTGAAAGAAGAAGAAATCAAAGCTGTCAACAGCTACATTAAAAATGCTGTAAATCATTTTTGATTAGAGAAATGTGAATTCAAATAAATCTGAGGTACCACCTCACACCCATCAAATTGGCTAATATGACTGAAAATAAAAATGATAAAGGCTAGAGGAGATGTGGAAAAATAAGTAGACTGTTGTTACAGTTGTGAACTGATCCAACCATTCTGAGGAATAATTTAGAACTACACCCAAAGGACTATCAAACTCTTCATACTCTTGGACCCAGCAATACCACTACTAAGTCTGTATCCCGAAGAGACCCCCAAAAAGAGTAAAGGGCCTATATATACAAAAAGCATTTATAGCATATCTTTTTGTGGTGGCAATGGATTATAATTGAAGGAATGGTCATCAACTGGGGAATGGCTAAACAAGTTGTGGTATAGGATTGTAATGGGATACAATTATACTGTAAGAAACGACGAGCATTATAGTTTCAGAAAAACCTAGGAAGACTTACATGAATTGATGCAAAGTAAAGTAAGCAGAGTCAGGAAATATTATATACAATAATAACAATATTGTAACGATGCTACTCTCAACAAGAATAATGATCTAAGAAAATTCCAAAGGACCCATGATTAAAAATGCTATCTACTTCCAGAGATGAGTTGTGCTGAACTCTGAGTACAGATGGAAGCATACTTTCACTTTTTTCTTGCTTTTTGGTTTTTTGTAATATGGCTAATATGGATTTAAGTTTTTCATGACTTCCTATGTATAACTGATATCGGATTGTTTGCCTTCTCAGTGGGTGAGGAGGGGTTAGAAAGAGAGAGAATTTGAAACTCAAAATTTTTAAAAAGAATGTTAAAAAATATTTTTTTAAAAATAGACTAAATAACTAGGAACATTTAGATTGCAAAGTGGGAGATGTAATAGATATACACAAGTATTTTAAGAAAGGTTAGTCAAGTGAAAGAGGGATTAATACTTGTTCTCTTTTGGCTCAGAAGTCATAATAATTAAGGACAACTCATTCATTAACATGAATCTAGAAGCACCTATTACATGTTAGGCCCTGTGCTAGATGCTGGTAATACAAGTATAAAATGATGGCTAGGAAATCGAGAGAAATAGATTTTGGCTTGGTCTAAGGAACAATGCCTTAACAATTAGGTCTTTTCAAAACAGAATTTGCATGGGTATTGTATTTACTGGGTTTTTCCCTCTACCTTCTACAAAAGACTGGATGACTTCTTGTAGGTGATGTAGTGGTAATTATTGTTTTGATATTTAATGGATAAATGGCTTCTGATGCCTTTTTCCATTTCTAAGATACTATGATTCTAAGTGGATGAGATCTCAATAAAGAGTATAGAAAGAAGAGAATGGAGAATTGAGTTTTGGGATACATTCATTTTTAAGGAGTATATGTCAAAGGCAATGTCTTCTGTTTCAAGTCTGCCCCTAAAAATTAAAATTGACTTTGAAAGAGAAGAATCAGACAAGCAACCATCACTTTTATTTGATAAATCAGCTTAATATCAGCCAAATTCCTAGTGATGCCTGACCTCACCATCAGCACAGACAGAGAGAAGTGGACTAAAGAAAAAAATAAGGCTACTGTCTCAGCACTTCTTTTAACCAATGGTTAAATGGATACAGAACAATAGGCATCCATGGAATCCTGGAATGTTGTCGCCACATTGTATTCAAAATCACCACTCACTTGTTCACATTTCCATCCCACTATTCACCTTCCCCCCAAAGAATGATATGGCCAGTCTAGGATCACCATCAATTGACTTATGTTTTTTTTCTTTTTTTTTTTAAAGAAAGTCAATTAATTATAGTCTTATAATTATTTTTCCTAATAATCTAATAACTAATAATGATTTTATGATCTGTACCCTGCTCCACACTAATGCCCAATAACCTTCCCAATATGCTACTATATTCATATAACTCTTTTACAAACAACCACAACTACAACAGCAACCTTCAGCAGCTTCCTTATACCAGAATCAATAAAACAAAAAACTTCTCCTCTTGGTATTTAGGTCCCTACAAAATCTAACTCAAGTCTAACTAGCCTTATTTCACATTCCTTTTCATGTATTCTACATGCCAGCCAAACTAGGCTAATCTAGATCTCTCGACTCTGCTTTTACTCACGCCTGAAAGGGACTTCCCTTACTCTCAGCATCCCCAGCTGTTGATGTCCCTTTTCCTTCAAGGTTCACCTCCAATGCTACCTCCTTCAAGCAGATTTTTTTTACTCTTTTCCCTAAGTTCTCATAGAATTGTATCTGAATTTCATCTTTTCACTTACCTCACTCTTCTTTGTATCAAATTAGATAACATATGTAAAATGTTTTGCAAAATTTAAAGTATTATATAAATGTTGGCTATTTTTTCATTGTTTGAAAAATATAGTTTCATTGTTTTCATTGTTTATCGTGGTTTTTCATTACTTGTCCTTCCTCTCATTAAATTGTAAGTTCTCTGAGATTATGACCTGGGCCATATCTATTTTTGTCCCCTGGCATAGTTCCTGGCATAATGCCGTATGGTAAGTACCTTATAAATGTTGCTTGAATTGAGTTTTGTTTACTATGAACTGTATGTTAGTGGGTAGTCCATTTTGTCTAAGTGGCTGTTGTGGCCAGAGTCCTTACACTGAAAGCTGGGAAATGCTCATCTTAATTCAAAACCCTTTACTGAGAGTTTAGCACAGTGCTTGGAAAACAAGCACTTAATAAGAGCTTGCTGGTTGATTGATTAGCTTCTTAAAAGCAAAGATTAAACTTTGAAATGGCATAAAAGTTTAGTTATTTCATTAATATCAACTAAGCCCTAAAAACATTAGTTAGCAGAACTTTTCTTACAAAGAGAGAAAACAATTTTTTTTCTAAAACTTACAAGACTTACTTTTTGAATATTTTGGTTTTCATAATAGCATTAAGAATAAGAGTAGCATTTTCTTCTACAGTCAAATCTATGTTATTAGCAGAACTGGTACAAAACTTTTTCTTCCCCTTTCTCCTTTTTCCATAGAAAGGACATAGGAAAAGAATCTGAGCTAGAAATAAAAAAGGATTAATTTTTTTAAATGCAATTGCTAGAGTATCTTTTTTAACCACTGCCCACAAATAACATATATATTTCCTACTTCTCAGGGATACGTAATCCCCTGACTGAAAGGGAAGAATAAACAAATGGATGGTGGTATAATTTAATAACATTTGCCAACATGTGTCTTTTATTGAGTTTTAAAAAGCCAACTAAGTTTTCTTTTCTTTTTTTTTCTAATAGCAGTCACTGTTTAATGTTAGCAATATGTGAATTCTTTAGTTCATCCTTATAGAATGTCTAGGATTGTTTTTAAGCATCTTTCTGTCATGTCCTTTTACTAACACCCAACTACCCTAATGACATAAAAATTCTGGAAACAATGGCCAGTTTGTTGTTATAAAGAGCAAAATGTGTAAAAACGTTTGGTGCAAAAGATGATCTGAAGCCTTTTAAATATATTCAGAACCAAATTAATCAGAATTTTAGAGGATCAAGAGCCTTCAAGCTACTCACTTAAAAAGAATAAGCCACTAACCTAAACAAATTGGATACATACAACCTTAAAGCACTTTCCTCATTGACTACAGTGTTCCTATTCATTTGAATATACTCTACCCAGGAGAATGGAACAGCAGAACTGAGTGCAAATAGTATAAAGTGCAGGTGCATATCCACGAACTGAAACCAATTTCACATGTCTAATTTTAGATACGACAACCAAGACTCTTGAAATAACCTTTCAAAGTGACTAAAAGCAGCGTGAGAACCTTTAAGTGTGAAAAAATTGCGTTTTGATAAATATCCATTATGTAGTTAGTAAATTTCACCCTCTGCCATCTTGACTGCTGCAGAATACTACCAGAGGAAATCACAAAACCGTGCTGCTTGGGTACAAATTCATGCTATGAAACATCAACTCACCTCTCACTTAACCTTATTATTCACCTTTGACTGACTCCCTATCATACTCCTTATCAACTCCCATACATACTCCCTATCAACCACATCACTGTGGTTACTCCAAACCCGTTCTTCCTCTTTCCCTCAGGAGTCATCAAGACTCCTAGTTTACTGAAAAGAATAAGATCATTTGTGGCAACCTCCTTCATCTTCACTTTTCTATACTTCAGCATTTCTCCTGTCCTATCTATTCTCTCATTTCCCTAAATCTCAGAAGATGAAGTAGTCTTCGTTGTCAAAGGTAACCCCTCCACTCGTGCCTTTGATCCTACTGACTCCTGCGTTCTCCAGGATCTTGCTTCTTTGATCATTCTTTCTCATCTTCAATATCTTTCCATCTACCATTTACTATCTACTTTTTATATCTTCTCCTTTACAAAAACAAAGAAGGCATGCTTAATTTTTCTTTCTAAGCATATATCCTTCTGTACATCATGTTCAAACCCTCCACAACTTCTCAACCAGTACAATTTTTTCTATGTTTTATGCAAATCCTCTATAGAATATCCATCTCACACCTTCTTCTGCTTCTTTTAATATTTTCTAGGTGCCAGTGCTGCACTCAATATTTTTTTATGCTTCTCCTTATGGACCATTTTAATAATATGTTACAGCCTTCTGAAAACACATCATTCAAGTCTGTATTATCCTTTTGGTCAGTTACAGTTCTGATCTGTGAGATTTCATGGAATTCCATGAGTCAAGGCCATATAACTGTGAATATTGGTATTAAAAACATGAGCTACTATGGTAGTTAATGGCTTAGGATCACTAAAAGCACAATGAAATCACTTAAATGTGCTCCATCTAAATATCCTCATCTCATTTTTTGCCAAATTCATTTTCTATCCACAGTGTTTGTTGAGGACATTGATTGGCTTACTCAGTGAGGGTATCTGTACGTGTTAATTTAGAGGAAATAAATCATTTTAACCAACTTTTTTGTGGCTAGAAGGATAAAACCAACATCAGATTAGAAAAGTTAATGACAAAAAGATACTGAACAATTTTAATAAATGTGACCTTGCCACTCAAACCAGTTGCCAATGTGGAAAATTAGGAAATGGAAAAAAGTCAAGATATTCTTTAACACCATCTCCTACAGAAGTTGAACCAATGTGAAGTAGTTGCTAAAAAAACTGCCAAATGTGACCAGAAATCCCCTTAGAAAACTAACTCCTTGCCAAGCAGAGAGGGGTCAACATCACTTTAGAATGTAAATTCATTTGTAAAACATTAGAGAAGACGACGAAAGATCATGAACATCTCTGTCTCATAAGACAGCAAAAAGTGGTGGAGACAAAAACCAAATCTAGGGAGGCTTGGCAGGAGACCCAATGAAGCAATATCATCCCAACAACATTCAAAGATGAAGCTAGCAGTAGGTCAGTAACCAGATAAAAATGGAACAAATTTGTCAAGGCAATAGACATTTAATGATTTGAGTTAATATGCTATATAAGCAAGCAGTTTTCATCTTCAATGGCAGTAGGACCACCACATTTAGACTCTCAAATCTCAGTTTCTTATGTTTTTGTTTTTTCTAGTTTCTTGGTTTTCAAATTAACAGTTTGTTGGTAAAGTTAAAACTGTTGTACTCACACATCATGCTTTCTTCTCATCTTTATGTGTAAGGTTAGGATCAAAACCACCCCACTCTCTTTTGGCCTTGATACCTTAACTAAGTGAGAACATGCCTCAATCAAGCAATCTTGCATAGGTCTTGGACCAGGTGTTAAAAGGCTTTTAACTTTTTGAAAGAATTGTGAAAGAATAAACCTGAGGAAATTGGGTCCCACTCCAGAGATCATCCATAAATTATCAAGCAAGTTGAGAAGGGACTGAATTTGAGAAATTGGTGTAAGCATGGAGAAGTAACTATTTAAAGGGGAGGAGAGGACTTGGTATCAGTCTTGGTCAGGTGTGTTTCATCCTACCTAACCTTTTTGACCAGAGGAGGAGGACTTTCAGCTTTGAATGGATCTAAAAGATGTTTGATTTCCCATCTTTGGTGTCCCCAGAGCTGTTAGTAATGTCTGTGTCATCAGCATTCAAGGACAGACTAGAGCCCAATAAACAGATTTCATCATGCCTAAAGGGAAACTTTCTGAGCATTCCATGAATGGAAGAAAAGGCCTTACAGCAACAAATATTTGTTATAAATCATCCCTTCATAACATATGATCTCTAAGCTTGAGTCCATTTTCTGCAGGATTCAGTATGTACATGAGGGAGAGTGTGTCACAAACTTGTGGTGGGATGTTTCATACCAATTGGGAAATACATGCTTCCAAAAATATTTAAGGCTTTCTGACTAAATGATTCTCAACTGATAATCTTGGGAAGAAGTACACTGGCAAAGGCTTACGCCAACTGCATTATTGAATTATCTGTGACCCCATGGGGTTACCCGTAGAACGCTGAAGGACAGATGTAGCTAGCCAATTGGATTCTAGGGATTCAACAATGGGAATGAGAGTTAAGGTAATTATGCCTCAGAGTTAACATGGACTACATATGTTTTCTCCTACTTTGGTATTGACTTTGACCTTTACTCTAACCAGTCAATCACAGTATGTTGAAGACAGCCGATCCTGAAATGACTACCACATGGATAATCAGCCATTTCCTTTCCTTTCAGATATAACCAATTTATTGTGTGTGTAGTAACATCAAGTGTTTATTATATCTAGTACTTTATTCTTGATGTGTAGACGAGAGGCTCCCTTGATTTCCTGTATCTATTGATCCTGGACAGTATTTTTCAAAATGCTTTTACTATTCTTCCCAGTAACTTATTTTTGTAGTAATAGGAAGTTACATTTTGGCCTTGTTTGGGGGGGGGGTTATCAAATCTTTCAGAGAGTTTACTTTCATTATCTACAGCAGCTGTTGGGGCAAAATCTGAAATTTTCTTTATGGTGATTTGTTTGCTTGGGATCATTGCGACTCATGATAAATCATTGCAAGGTGAGATGGCCAAATCTCACAAAATATGTTTTTGCCTTTGCTCACATAATGAAATGAACTCCTCTATTTGCAGGGATTCCCTGTGAAAAACCTGCAACTTGCCCCTTCATCTGTACATTCTTTATTCAATTAAATTCGACAAATGTTCATTGAGCATTTGTGTCTTCTGTCTTCATTTATAACAAAATGTCCACAGTGATTTGGTTAGCTTCCACTAGAGGAATATCAATACAATGGTTACTGTCATTGCACATTAAAGGTTTCAAGAGTTAAATTAATGTTTTGACAATCTATGAACTGTCGGATTCTTAACACATTCTGCCAATGTCACTGAGGAAGCAAAAGAGGATTGCTCAGGATAAGGTTTGTTTTATGATTTTCCTGAATCATGGTATTCATTACAGATAATAACATCCAACCAAGAATTGTTAACATGATCCCATGATAATTGCTCATTCCCCCACCCCAATAAAACTTGAAGAATAACACAAATCAAGATGCTTTCTAGAAAATGAATATTTAGTAATTACCGTTTGATTATGCAGTAGATAATTCAATCAATTAACAAATACTAAGCACCTACTTGTCATATTCTGTTTATCATCCATCCTTTGGTGGATACAGGGACCCAGAAAAGATTGACAGTCTCAGGCCAATCTTTCAACATGTTTAGGGTCTATTAATAAACATAAGGCTAACTCATGGCTAAAACTGATTTCAGGTAACCCGATGGATAACCAATCTGAAGCTCTAAAGAATTCATTATATATTAAGAGCAGTGGCTTCTATGCTAGAACAAACAAACTTTAGGCAGCCTAATAAGCAATAAGAATCTTTATTTTGAAATGATCTGTTGTGACAGTGAAATTAGCCATGGTAGTGTTATATATTCCTCACTAATGCACAGAAAAATGTTTTTGAAAAGTGAAAAACAGCACAAGAGGCAATGTGACAGAGCAGATAAAGAGCTGACCTTGGAGTCAAGAAGACCTATGCTTAACTCTCATTATTTTCTATGATCAAATCCATTGTCCCCTGTCTTATTGTTGATCGTGCCTTGCCAAACTTTAACCTTATATTCCTCCCAAAATCCTATGCCTATGCTCTTATTCAGGTGATGCTCAATAGTGCTGGAGGAAATTAGGAAACTGTGGCAACAATTCTACCTCAAATTTATGTTTACATAATCTGAATTGGTCCCTCACTTCAGCAAGGCAATCCTTTCATGCCTCCATAACAAATTCACTCTCCCACTTAGAACAGGCAGCTTTTCCATTCCAATCTTCCTCAGGGCCCCTTCTCCTTCCTCCCTCAACTGAGGTCTTCACGTCATACTTCACTAAAAAACTAGCATCCCATGTACCCTATCCTTAAAAAACCCACTTGATTCTACCGTCTTTTCTAGCTCTATCTCTTCTCTTCTAAATTAAAAACCTTGAGAAAGTCATTAATACAGGTTGTTTCCAATCACTTATAAACCCTTTGACCTCATTATTTAATTGAAACTGCTCTCTCCAAAGTCACCAAATGATTTCTTAGTTACCAAATCCAAAAGTCTTTTCTCAATCTTCATACTTCTCGATCACTTGTTTTATTCCTTGACACTGTTAGTCCACTTCTCCTGGATACTATCTCCTCTCCAGGTTTTTATGACATTGCTCTCTCCTGGTTCTCCTATTTCCCCTTACTGTGTGACTATTCCTTCTCAATCTTCTTTGCTGAATTTTCATCTAAGTAGTACCCTTAATTGTGGGTGTTTCCCAAGGCTTTATTCTAGACCCCTGTAGTAGGAAGGGCGAATTTATGATCTCAAATATAATCATGTATATGTTTGAAAGGTCCGAAATCTCAAGGTATGAGAGATTCCCTAAGCAGAAAACAACAAGAAATTTATTTAGGCCCCACCGCAGCAAAAACTTGAACCAGCCTCCCCATTCCAACATCTTGACAAAAAGACTCCAGGCCCAGAAAGCCCATCTCACAAGAGCAACCAGGAGGCCACAGAAAAACAAGATAGTATTTAGCCAAATCATTATCACTGGCCTCACGTTCCTGCTCGCACTCGGGTAAGCCCTTCTTCCGCAGCTTCCTGCCCCTGCAGCTTCTGGCTTCCGCAGCTTTCTGCTTCTGCAGTTTCCTGCTTCCACACCTTCCGCCGCCGCTGAAGTTGTCTCCCAGCTCACCCCTCCTCGCAGCCGAGCTTCCAGCG
>CM053627.1:64233102-64276905 GCA_028646595.1 Phalanger gymnotis
ACCGCAGCAAAAACTTGAACCAGCCTCCCCATTCCAACATCTTGACAAAAAGACTCCAGGCCCAGAAAGCCCATCTCACAAGAGCAACCAGGAGGCCACAGAAAAACAAGATAGTATTTAGCCAAATCATTATCACTGGCCTCACGTTCCTGCTCGCACTCGGGTAAGCCCTTCTTCCGCAGCTTCCTGCCTCTGCAGCTTCTGGCTTCCGCAGCTTTCTGCTTCTGCAGCTTCCTGCTTCCACACGTTCCACTGCCGCTGAAGTTGTCTCCCAACTCACCCCTCCTCGCAGCCGAGCTTCCAGCGTTCTCAAGCCCCGCCTCAATGACCAGAGACCATTGGTTCCTGAACTGGCCCCTCCTAAGTCACCAATCCACACCCACACAGGTTTCACACCTGACAGGGCCCTGGGCCTGGGGCTTAGCACTTAACAGCTGAAAGTGCTTCCACTCAAAAGAAACAAAAGCCATGCTAATGAGACAATTTTGCTTAACAACACAACCCCTTTCTTCCATCCCTGAAAAATACTGTAGATATTCAGAAAAGAGAAAGATAATTGTGGTCTATGAGAGTAAGCAAAGGCTTAATAAATGAGTTGGGATTTGCCAGATATGTATACATAGAATTCATAGCAGTGCAGAGAAGGGAATTCTAGGTAAGGTATGAAAAATTCATGGTATGATATCAGAAGTGAAAACCTGATTATAAGTTTTATGTAGACTATTCCTAAAAAGAATCTCCAACTTCTGACTAACCAAGAAACTGACTTTTTTCTGAAGATGTTTCATTGATCACTGCCTTCTTAAGTGCTGGTTCTTCCTTCTCTTCTGCTCTTTGATGACCAGGGCAGGAAGAGAAGGAAGCAAAATTCTTGCTTCTATTTCATGACCCTCCCTCTATCCTAATTACTCAGCAACCTGTCTTCCTTCGAAGTTCGCACCGTACCATTTTCATCGACTTTAGCTCCTATTTGCCGTAAATTGGCTCATGGGACTAAAGCTCAGGCCGTTGACACAACTTCCTGATCTCTCAAGTACAAAAAAATCATGAAGAGTTGCACTTGGGCCCTAATGGTTTTTCTGGGAGGTTATCATGAGCATCTCCAAAGCAAGAAAGATGGGCTTAGCTGAATCACTAAGCTGTTATACTCAATATCCTTCTGCTATGGCTGAGTAAATCTCCTTTTGTTACCTGTGAGATCTTCTTTAAGTGTTTCATTTTGTTTTGTTCCTATCAAAAGCTGAGGTGCCAGACTGACCTGATTAGTCTTGTCCTGCAAAAGGTAGGATGCTCTGGATTAAAATTTACAAAGGAAGTAAGCCCAGGTTGGATGGGAAGCTCTGGAGAATTATAATTTTTTTTTTAGAAATCCTAGAGAAATGGAGAAGAAAAAAGGGCATTTGTCTGAAGAGACTGATGTGGACACACAGGGAATTTATCCCATGGGAAGCTTGAAGAGAGATTATAAATTTTGGAATAGTCATTGTGGAGAGTGGAATTGTGAATCAATTAGGAAGGAATAGAAGAATGCCTTGCTGTAATAAGGATCCAGTTGAGATGAGATACCATAAATAATGGACCAAAATCATCATGGATCTGTGATTTTTCTCTATTTCTTTTTAGCAGCATGTAAATCCAGGATTGGAGCTTGTAAGATATGATCATCAGAAGAACAAAAGGAAAAGGGATTTGAGGGTAGAGGACAGAATAAAGGAGAGTTTAGAGGTGAACTAACTCATCAAGCAAAAGGGAGAAAGGTACAACCATTGCACGGGCAATAATCTGGGGCAGGAGTGGGGGAGAAGCACAGTGCTTGGTATGCAGTAAACACTTAAAAAATTCATTTTGGAATATTAAATCTCAGAATGATTTGAGACTGGTGAGGAAAGCAAAGGACAAAAAATATTTTTTAAAGCTACATTGGGGAAAAGTGGATTGTCAAAAAAGAAATGACTGCTTGCTGCAGGTGGGTAGAATGATGATAATTAAGGCAGAGAGAAAGCAAAACTCTTTGCCTCTGATCTTGTTTCTGTTTTCTCTGCCAATGAGAATAATCTTTGAGACGTAAAGGCCAGAATAAACATGACTAATAGAGAGTTGATACCCACGGTAAGTAAGGACATAGTGAGAGAGAACCTAACTGCTTATAAAAATGCAAGTTGCCTGTCCTAGATGGACTCCATGGGCAGCCATAATTATTGAGTCACTGTCAATGCTCTCTTAAAAATTCGTGTAAAATGGGAGAAGTACCATAGTTGTTATCCTGATTTTGAAAAAGAGGAAGAATGTGAAAACTATGGGCTTATGAGATTGACTTTTTTTTCCTGGGAAATTACTAGAATGTATATTAAAGGGACCATTAACAAATATATAGAAAGGGGGAAAAGTGATCAAAAGTGCCGAAATAGCTTCATTAAGAACAAGTCGTGCCAGACTAACCTTATTTCTTCTTTTGATGGGGTTACTGGACTCCACAAGGGAATGCTTTAAAGCATTTACCTAAAGCTACTTTATAAATAGGTTGGAGAGATATGGCCTACAAAGTGATATAGTTAGAGGGATCCAGAACCAGCTGAATGAAATGAGAATAATCATTAATAGTTCAATGTTAATTTCGAATGATATCTACAGTAGAATCTTCTAGCAATCTGCTTGGATCTGTGCTGCTTCATATTTTCATCATCAACTTGGATAAGGGCATAAATGGCATGCTTATTTACACACTTACAGATGGCACAAAGCTGAGGATAGCCAGCATACTGAATCATTGTCAGGACTCAAACCAGTCTTTACAGATTAGAATACTGGGCCAAATTTAATAAGGTGAAATTTACAAGGATAAATATAATATTTTTCACTTGGTTTCAAAAAGTCAGCTTCAAGATGGAGGAGATATGGTTCGACAGCCTTTCTCTGAATGAGATTTGGGGTTTTCAACAGTACAAAATGGAAGCCAAAATAGCTAACGCAAAATTAGAGACCATTATGAAAGGCATGCTGCCCAGGACAAAGATGATAGTTCCATGATCTTATTCTGCTCTGGGCTAAGGTTACTGGGGTATTGTGTTAAATCCTAGGCACATTCTTCTCCTAACAGAGGGGTAAAAGGCAGGAAGAGACATTTTCAGAAATAGCTAGTGTGTGAATTTGGCTGGACTGTGCAGCTATGTATTGAATGTTTTATTTTTTGGTTTTATTTTGGTTTTATTTGCTGACTGGGAGAGTGATTAAGATGTTCGTTAATTGAAAAAATAACAAAACTATAAAAATGAATTCTAGGGACCCCATTTTGGGAAGGACTTTAATAAAGTTGAGCATATCCCAGAGGAAGGCAATTAGAATGCTACTGAAGGAGAATGGAGACCTGATTATGTGAGGATTGAATGAACTCAGGATATTTTGTTTAGAACAGGAAATTTAGAGGAAACATGATAGCTGTTTTCAAGTATTTAAAAGAATATATGTGGAAGAAGGATTGTTTTTACTCTGGCCTCAGGGGGCATTTTTATTGTTCAGTTGTATCTAACTCTTTGTGGCCCCATTTGGGGTTTTCTTGGCAAAGACACTAGAGTGGTTTGCCATTTCCTTCTCCAGCTCATTTTACAGATGAGGAAACTGAGGCAAACAGGCCCAGGGTCACACAGCTACTAAGCATTCGAGGCTGGATTTAAACTCGGGTCTTCCTGACTCCAGGCCCAGCGTTCTCTCCACTGTGCCACCCAACTGCCCTCAGAGAGCATCGATAAAAGCAATGTGTAGGAGTCGCAAGGAGGCAAATTTAGGATTGTACTTCCTAACAAAAAGAGTTACGGAAAAGTGGAATGAGCTGCTTTAGGAAGTAGTGGGTTCCCCTCATTAGAGTTCACGAAGCAAGTTGATGGCTATGTTGTACAGCAGGGCATCAAATTGAAATACAAACATATCCCTGTGGGCAGCTTCTTGACTTAGAAAACCACAAAATAGCATTATCTATGTTTTATTATATTTTTTATTTTGTTAACCATTTACCAACTCCATTTTAATCTGGTCCAGGCCTTACTCAGGAGTTTTGCCGTTTCCATGGAGAAAGGGAACTCTTTCTGGTATGGGTTGGACTAAATAACCACTATCGTCTCATCCAACTCTGAAATAATCATGAGAGTCTCTTTTCCAGCTTTATTTTACATTTTTTTGCATCCCCTAAATTCCAGTCAATCTAGACTATTAATAGTTCCCTGATTTTTCTGTTTGTCTTTATTCACACAGGTTATTTCAGTGTTTGGATAACTACTTACTCTTTTTCACCTTTCCGAATCCTTATCCTCCTTCACAGCTTAGCTCAGTCATGTAGCCTCTATCCTCACTTATTTCTAAAACACTTAGTCTGGACCCTTCCTTTGTCTCCATTATTCCTTACATTATACTTATTGTCCCCTCTCCCCACCATTCTAACTGTGTCCCCCAGCTTCCTTTAATAGAATGTAAGGTCCATGAGGTTATGAACTGTTTATTTTTTGCCTTCATACCAACCAATCAATAATCAATAAACATTTAGTAGGCACCTACTATGTGCCAAGCACTAGTATCTATCACTATGGTCATATACAGTAGGTGTTTGACAAGTATTTGTTCCACTGAATGACTACCATAATATCTGTCACCCTAATAACTATGCCCTTTCCTTTTTTCTTTCTAATCAGTTGTTAATTCTTATTATTTTTACCTTGGTAGTATCTTTCTCGTTTCTCCTTTAGTTCCCTATTATACTTCCCATGGACTAATTGTTCTCCTTGTCCCCAATGTTGTAATCTTACAATTAAATTCAATTTGATAATCACTTAAGTATGCAAAGGAAACTAGAAAAGAAAAAAAAATCCATTTACAAAAAGCCCAGAAGAAATCTAGCCTATCCATTGATTCATAGCATCATAGGATTTAGAGCTGGAAAGGAGTTAAGATTAAGGGAGCCCCTTGATTTTGTTTATTTACATTTTTACTAGTAAAATTGTATTAATCTTTGTCAAAAACTTTAATTAGATTTAATTCAATTTAATTAAAGTTTTAATTAAAACTTTAATTCAGTGTGGTCAGACTACAAAGAATGAACTGTATATTAGCAATAAATGAAAAAGCTGCAACAGCCAAGGGGCTTAAAAATATTAGATTTGTAACTCTAGAGATCCATTAACAAGAGACAAAAGTGGTCACACAACAGAAAATAGTATCTCCGTATAACTTTTCAGTTCTTAACTGAGAAGTTGATAATTCAGTTGGCATCATTATTAGAAGCCTCATCAAAATTCTCAATGAAACATGGAACTTCATCATAATCATCCTTCCCATGGCAAGTGGTGCTTTTCCATTAACAGGCTGTTTGGGCAGAGCTCTGCCAGTCTTTTAAAGCTAGTCAGACTGTCAGCTCCAATCAAATTTAAGATGCCAGAGAGAGTAGGCTGATTGATCTCAGCATGATTTGTAATAATGAAAGAATTTTCATCTAACAGTGCCTGAACATTAGAACTGTTAAAATGAATCAGTTTTATCAGATCAACTAATATGACAAAAAAGGAAAACAATAAATGCTGGAGGGGGTGTGGGAAAACTGGGACAGTAATGCGCTTTTGGTGGAGTCGTGAACTGATCTAACCATTCTGGAGAGCCATTCAGAACTATGCCCAAAGGGCTATAAAATGGTGCATACCCTTTGATCCAGCAATACCACCACTAGGTCTAGAATATTGTGCAGAGTAACGGCAATATGGTACAATGAAGAATCGTGAATGACTTAGCTATTCTCAGGAAGACAGTGATCCAAGAAAAATCCTGAAGGATTCATGATGAAGCCTGCTATCTGCCTCCAGGGAAAGAATTGATACTGTCTGAATACAGACTGAAGCATGCTATTTTTCACTTTCTTTCTTTCATTCTTTTTTTATTTGTCTTTGAGTACAAAATGATTTGTATGGAAATGTTTTACGGGATTGTACATGTATAAACTATATTGGATTGCTTACCAACTCAGGGAGGAGGAAGGAGAGGCAAGGAATGAGGGAGAGAATTTGGAACTTAAAACTTTTTTTAATGTTTAAAAACCTGTTTTTAACATGTAATTGGGGAATAAAATAAAATATTATTTTAAAAAATAGATCAGTGTTCTCAGGTTGGCAAACACATTTGCCTCTTAAATATCAGAGGTATTATTGTTTACTCCATTTTCTTTCTTTCAAGCAATTGGGATTAAGTGATTTTCCCAGGGTCACACAGCTAGTAAGTGTCTGAGGCCAGACTGGAACTCAGGTCCTCCTGACTCCAGGGCTGATGTTCTATCCACTGTTCAACCTAGGTAGCCCTACTCCAGTTTCTTTGAGAAAAAGTGAACTTTCTTGTCATCTACAATGGAGTCTTTCCCAAGAAACACCTTCTTTCTTGGGAAGTTTCCTTTTCTTGGGAAGTACCAATGCACACTTGTGCCTGCAGCTTGGTAAGTTTCTCTTAAATGATAATTGTCTTTTATCTTGACACAAATAAATTGGAGCTGGAGAAAAAGCTGACAAAAGGAACACATTTTCAGGTAGCAAGATGGCAACCAGAAAGAGATTTGACCCTCCATTTTATAGATTAAGAAACCAAGTCCAATGAGGGAAAGTGACTTGTCCAAAGCTAAAGACAGCTTCAAACTCGGGTCCAAATTTTTGCTTTTCCCACTACGTCATACAATATATTACCTATTGAGTAAAATGCATAATTCCCAGCTTAACATTCAAGGCCCTTTACCATTTGGCCATAACTGCCCTTTCCAACTTTATTTTCTAGTATTCCCTCTAATATTCACTTAACTCCAAACAAGGTAGTTGCTCCCTAAACATACCCTGTGTTGGCCCTCCCTCATGCCTTTGCTCACAATTCAAGTCAGTTCAATTTAAGGAACATTCATATACCACATGCACCTCTGTGCTGGGCTCTAGAAAGGTTAAAAAATAATAATTCCTGCCCACAAAGAGTTTACATTCTACTGAGGTTGCAAGATGCAGACAGAAAAATACAAGATTATTTGAGGAGGGGTAGGAAGCACCAAGCAGGGACAGGGAAAGGTCTTCTGTAAGAGATAATAATACTTAAGCTAACCAGGAGTGGGGAGCTTGCAGCCTCAAGGTCACACATGGCCCGCTAGGTCCTCAAGAGTAGCCCTTTGACTGAATCCAAACTTCGCAGAACAAATCCAAAACAGAAAATTAAAGGATTTGCCCTGTAAAACTTGGACTCTGTCAAAAGGCTACACCAAAGGACCTAGAAGGCCACATGTGGCCTCAAGGCCACAGGTTCACCACCCCTGAGCTAAGCCTTTAAGCAAGTTAAACATTCTAAGGGAGAAGAAAGGGCTTTACTGGCCTATGTTGAGACATGGAGATGGGAGATAGAATTCTGACTTTGGCAAAGATTCAGTAAGCCACTTGGACTAAAATGTAGCATGCATGGAAGTGAAAGAATATTGAATGCTGCAGAGAGGTCAAGAAGGATGAAGAAAAAAATTCGATTAGATTTGGTGATTAAAAGATCGCCGCTCACTTTGGAGAGAGCCATTTTAGTGAGTGATTAGGTCAGAATACAAATTTCAGAACCTCAGCCTTTCAGGAAACTTTCTAAGATAGTTATAGGCAGGTTGAGATTTACATTGATGATAAGAGTCTCACACTCTACAACATCATGAACCCTCGACCTATTACCATATTAGTGTATTATTTGGCAATCAGAGACATTGACTGAGAACTCAATACTATAATAATATTCTATTCTATCTACCTCACAAAGGCATTAGAAATTACACTCTGAAAAACACTTTATATCAGTTATAGAAAAAGCATCAAATAAACATAAAAATAACACTAGCTTAGAACTTGTTATAATAGTTACAGAATGAAGGGCAAGAGGATCCTTTGTTCTCTTTAACTTCAAACCTTATGAATGAGAGGTATCCTAATTTTGAGGGTCCTGCTTATGGGGAACCTGAGGCCTTGAGGCCACATGTGACCTTCTAGGTCCTTGAGTGCAGCCTTTTGACTGTGTCCAAGTTTTGCAGAACAAATCATTTTATTAAGGGGATTTGTTCTATGAAGTTTGGATTCAATCATAGGGCTGTACTTAAAGACCTAGAGGGCCACATGTGGCCTTGAGGATGCAGGTTACCCACCCTGAGTACCATTTAATAGTCTCTTGATCTCTTTTGTCGTATTCTTCATTTGAAAAAATATATATAATTTTATAGATGGGAAAGCATACTATCTGACTTTCCCAAGATTGCTTAGTAGGTTGGTAATACAGTCAGTAATGAAAACCAGCACTTCTAACTTTCGTTCCAGAGTTTTACCATACTCAGATTATCTTGGCAACATTATACATCCATAAATTAGACAATGATAAAATTTAGACAGCCAAATGTAAAGAGGAATTTAAGGCTGTAGGAAAACATCTATAAGGTACTTATATCTACATAATATCTATAGGTATACTAAACTCCTTAAAAATGATTATCAAGGAAAATATTTATGTACCAATAACTTGAATTTTATACTTGTCATGGTACAACTTTCCAAGGAAAATACTCTCAGTTGAGAAAGGAGAAATGAAAAGAATGCAGAAAAAAGGCTATAATATGAACAAATTTTACAGGTACATCGAGGGATGAGAATTCTAAACAACAGCCTGAATAGAAAATTTTCTCAAAAAAGAAAACCAGAGGAGAGATTGATTTGGTTTTATCTAACAGTCTTCCTGCCCCTATCTATGTCTACTCAGAAACCCTGTAAAAGCAGCTTAATTTCTCCAAAAACCAGCCCCCACCTACCACCCTAAGGACAAAAAAATGTTGTGCAATAGGAAAACGAGGAAAAGGAGAAAACTCAGTACCTTTGTTAAGGTTCTTGTTGAGAAATAGGGTTGGAGGGTAGATTAAATGATCTCTAAAGACCTACTGCTGAGACACCAGCATTGCAAGATTCTAATTTTCTAGTATTTTAAAGATCTGTCATTTTGTCTATATGAATACTACATTTACTGCAGAGGATTGCAACCTTTCTACTTCAGCTTAAAAGGCAGTTTTTGAGAATTGCCCTGTCTAAAACATTTAATCTATTTAAACTATTGCCAAGTTGGTGATAAACATTTTTGAATTTATTTAGGCTAGTCCTCAGATTACACACATAAACTTTGTTGTGATGATATTTAAAATCTCTCCAGTTTGCTAGGACCTACCAGATCTTGCTTTAATGACGCAGCTCTCAAGAATTCAAGGACAACATCTACAGCCATCATGAAAGAAAACTATCCTTATTTTAAAATGCTGTTAAACAAGTGCCTGGCAAAACCTTGAGGTTTAGATGATCAGCATTCAGTATCTTTGCCACAACAAGAAGCATAAGGGAAAAAAAGGAGAAAATTAGATGAATTTTTAAAAGAGAAATGAGAGAGACAGAGAAAAGAAAATTTTTACTTCTTCAAAGGAGGAGGAGAAGAGCCAGTAGACCTTTGTTTAAATATTGTTCTTGTAAGCTATTTATGGAGCATACAGAGCCAAAAAGCAACAAGGAGCCAAATGTAAGAGATTCTTAATATACTAATTACCATGCAGGCTGCAGGTGAAACAAAAACAAAACCCCCAAAAACCTCGTAATGTTTACTGAGGTCATCTGTGTTTGGGTTCTCTAGAGAGCAGAACCAAGCCAAAATGTTACTACATAGGAGGAGCATGAACCAAGAGCCATAGTGAATGCTGACAGTTTCAGCTTGACGATTCAGGTACCTTAACCCACATCAGCTCTTGGCACGTTTCCACACGTGGATTTCTTATTTAGGTACTTATACTGGACAAGTTTAGGGCGATCTTTCCCATAGGAGATGGCACATGAGCTGAGCCTTGAAGGCAGGTAGGGATTCTAGGAGATGAAAATGAAAAAGGAATGGATTCCAAACACGGTACTCAGTCTGTGCAAAAACATAAAAGTGGAGGAGGGGGAAATGCTGAGTCTTGGGAACAGTAAATTGATCTTTCTAACTAGAACATAGAATACATTAAAGAGAATAATGTGAAATGAGACTGAGAAGGTAGGCAACTGCCAGATTGCAAAGAGCTTTAAATACTAAGCTGAGTTCAAATTTTATCTAGTAGATAATAGTGAGACACTTAAGATTCTTGAGTGGAGAAGTAGCATGGTCAAATCAAACCTCCAGGAAGAGTATTTTGGCAGTTATGTGTGAAAAAAAGGTTAGGAAGGGTAGAGACTTGAAAAAGGGTCATGCCTCTAGTGATGTGTCTGAGGCTGGATTTGAACTCAGGTCATTCTGATCCCAGACACAGTGCTTTGTGTACTGCAGTGTCACCTTGCTATTTATTTTATGTTGCTTGTATTCTTGGGGAATCCTGGGGTTCTCTATGGGCTTACTGAAATCTTGGATTCAAAGAAAATCAAAGGTTTCTTTTTTTTGTTTTTTTTTTTTAGTGATGACCGTGTCACAAGGTTAGTTGCATTTTCAACAACTAACTCCTTCTTACCTATTCCTTATATTTTTAGATGCACCTGTAACAGAAGACAGGATCTTGTAGTTAGAAGTTACAGGACATTGACATGACAAAAATAAAATAATGGAAATTTCTTTCTTTCCTTGTTGAAATAACACTACACGGTCATTTCATGGTCTAATTACTTAGGTAGTCAGATTTATGGGGTCAGGCTAATTAGTCACTTGTAGGTCACCCCTCAGCTTGCCACTTGACTCATTGCTATATATTTAATTTTACCATCTCGAATGCTATAGGAATCCTGGGATATGAGGACTTAGCTCTTATTAATTAAGCTTGCAATCTTTCTTATTCATTGGTTAGCCCAAGCTGCACCCCAGTCCATTCAATACTGGTTTCTGAATGAATGAGAGAAATTTATTTTCCTAAGTTACTTTTATATAACTTATTAACAAATGAAACAATAATAAAGTAAGGCAAATATAACTCTCCATAATACTCTGGCAATGTAAAATTCACACCCAGAACCACCTCCAACCTTTAATATAATAATAGTACATGACGTCTCTTCATTTGTCTGGAAATATCATTCCTTACCTATAAATTAACTCCAGATAGTGACTAAAATTTCTTAAGACTCTTCATATTTCTCAAGATAAGAGTTCGATCCAGTCACTCAGGAAATAAGCTAGATTAGTCTTTTTTACTTATCTCTTCAGCAATCACAAACAAATATTCTTTTCAAAACATACTGTTTGCCAGCTTCTCGGCCTCATCATGGCCTTCTCTCTATACTATTTCTTTAAAGTTCTGAAAAGAAAGAAGTATCCCCTTACTATCAATTTCTGTCTTCTCCACAGATTACTTCTATTTCCTACATAAAATATATACTCTTTTTCCCTGTTTCCTTTGGGAGAAGCACTTTATAGTAAGTCATTTTTCAATTGGCCTTCAATCACCAGCACCAACTGTTTTTTCAGCAATGTTGCGTTTCGTCATTAAAGATACGATAGAGGCAGCTAGGTGGTGCAGTGAGTAGAGCACCGGCCCTGGAGCCAGAAGGACCTCAGTTCAAATCCAGCCTCAGACGCTTGATACACTTACTAGCTGTGTGACCTTGAGGAAGTCACTTAACCCCAATTGCCTTGCCTTTCCCCTCTCCAAAAGAAAAAAAGATAGAGCTACAGTATCTATCCTATCTGAGAGAACAAGTAAAACACGTCACATTTCTCCCTTGGCTAAAAATTTTCAACACCCTATAAATCATTTACAGGTGCACCAGATCCATATTAATAATACATTAATGTATACATTAATTAATACATTAATAATACATGTCATTGAGGCAGATATGCAACTCAGTGGATAAAGCTCTGGACTTGGAGTCAAGAAGACCGGAGTTCAAATTCTGCCTCAGCCACTTACTAGTTGTGTCACTCCGAACAAATCATTTAATCTCTTTCTCAATTTCTTCATTTGTAAAATAGGAAACACCTTCCTCCCAAGGTTGTTGTGAGGGTAAAATTAGATCATATTTTTAAAGTGCTTAGCAAACCTCAAAGTGTCATATAAACACTATGATGACATCATTTCAAAGCATAGTAAAAAGTACCAAACACACAATGCTTTAAGTATAGAGAAAAATATTATAACACTAGGAATAATAATATTAATAAGAGTTAATAATATTAATATTATTATAATGCTTATTATAATAATATTAATAAGCATTAAATAGAATACACAATAACACTAATAATAGCAAATAGACCAATAAATTCACAACACTGAGAAGTACAAGACAACATTACATATAACTCAATACTGAATTATACATAGCTAATGGAATAACCATTTTTCCTGCAGTATCATAATCTAACTAACTTAGAGATTAGATGGTCTTCATTCTGTTATAGCCTACTGATGTTTCAGCATGTATGTATAAGATGGCTGATATTATAGACTCTCTGATATTATAGACTCACTACCACGATTTCCTCTGCAGCTGGGTGGCACAGTGGATAGAGCGCTAGGTCTGCAGTTGAGAACACCTGAGTTCAAATTTGACCTCAGATACCTACTAGCTGTATGACTCTGGGCAAGTCGCTTAACCTACTATTTACCTCAGTTTCCTCATTTGTAAAATGTGCTAGAGAAGGAAATGGCAAACCACTCCAGTATCTTTGCCAAGAAAACCCCAAAAAGGAATCTTGAAGAGTTGTGCACAACTCAAACAACGAGTATTTCTAAACTCTCCAATTTGTCCTTTTACCCTGCATATGCTACAGCTAAGAGACCAGAAAGGAAAGTTATTTCCTCAAGGTTCAACTCTTTACCCTTGTGTGAGTTGGGATCTTCCTCAATTCTAGACAAAGTTACTGGGTTTTTCTATGTAATGCCTGCTTTATTCTAAGCGACAATTTTTCTGGAAATCTTTTTTTTTTACTGGGAAACAAGCTGAGCATCATGAGCTGCTGCCTCAGTGTAGCTGATCCTTTGCCATACCTCATGCTTTATCAGCTGAGATAGCTCATATTTAAATTTTTCTATCTGGTTATCAACTCTCTGTTTAACTCTTGTTTCGAATCTTTCAATATTTTCTAAACTTTCAAATTGTTCTGCAAAATTTCATCACCTTGCTTCAATTCTTGAAGGCAACCATGGGGCATCATAACCTGGCTCGTTTCTCAATGCTGGTTCCCTGAGCATCAGCTTTCTCTGAATCTCTTGAATGCATTTGACATATTTATCACCATCTAAACCACATTTAAAACAGAAAATATTCCTGCTTCTTTGTGTCTTAATGATGTGCTACTATGTGCCTGGCACATAGTAGGTGCTTAATAAATATTTATTGATTAATTTGATTTGTGTATCAAATTGTAGTGACCTAACTGATGATGAGGTCACTTAAATTGGGAGCACTTGCAGGGCAGGGACTGTCTTTTGCCTCTTTTTGTATCCCCAGTGTTTTAGCACTATGTCTGGCACATAGTAGGTACTTAATAAATGTTATTAATTGATTGATCTTAATGTCTGGGGGAGTCCAGGAAGACCTTTATACCTGGCTCTCTCTTTGTTTCCTGAAAACAATTCTATAGCCCTCAGTTTCTGAGGCACCAAAGCTGAATTCTTTTCACAAGGACATTCAACAATACTTTGACCATATAGACCACAGCTTCTTTCCTTGTGCTATGCTGGTGACACTCTTGAGTCAGACCGTTGAGACTTTTGCTGTCTTGGTTTTCCATTTTAACAAATAAATTATCCTTTCTATCATAGAGGACCTAACTGTGGGTATCTCCCTGGTAAGCTCTTCATTTCTGACCCAAATAATCCTTTTAATAGCCTTGCTTTCTGTACCCTTTCTCTCCTTTCTTATTAAAACCTCTATTCTCCTGACCTTTACTCCTCCTCAACAGGGAGTGTGTAAATTAGTTCCCAGATATTATTCCCTTCTACTAATGTATATGGTATTCCTGAATGATCCAATAGATGGGTAATTCAAGAAATACGGATTCTAGGGATTCATCAGGCCTGATCATACTATCAATTACTTTTCAATTTCCTCATCCTTTGCCCTTTGTTTCAATATTCTTAAAATATTCTTATTTTTATTCTTTCTGTCTATTCCTAAAATCAAGAATCCCTTATGAGTTTCTAGTTCAAAAACTAAGCATGAGTCCTTATCTTTAAAATAATGATAATAGGAATTTAGATTTAGCAAACTAGGAAGAGCTAGGTGCCACAGTGGATAGAAAACTGGGCTTGGAATCAGGAAGACTCATCTTCATGAGCACAAATCTGGTCTCAGATACTTACTAGCTATATGATCCTGGGAAAAATCACTTAACCCTGATTGCCTCAGTTTCCTCGTCTGTAAAATGATCTAGAGAAGAAAATGGCAAACCACTCCAGTATCTTTGCCAAGAAAACCTCAAATAGGGTCACAAAGACACAACTTAAAAATGACTGAATAACAACAAATCAGTAGGCACACAAATTATTAGCATTGTCAATATCCTATCAGACCTTTTGCATATAGACTCTAAGAGGATATACTTATGGGAAAGAACCACAGCAAAAAAAAAAAAACCTCTTAAATATCCTAGACACTTCAATATAAAATATATTATGCTTCTAAAAGACTATTATATCCTACCACAACAGGAGTTGGGCCTGACCAACCTGAGGCAAAAAGGTATTTCAATACATAGATGAAATGATAATTCATCTCCTACACTCAGCTTTATACATTATTACAGGTATATTTCGATTGGTTTAAAAATACAAAAGGATAGCTGAATATAGCAAAATATTAATAGCTGAAGGACATCTACAAATCATAGTTAGGTTTTCTAGACCAAGCCTTCTGTAGATCCTCACACTCCCCACCGAGCCCTCCTTGATGACTTCTCCCAAAAGAGATTCACAACCATATCATCTGGCTGTGTCAATGTGATGAATACCACATTCTTTTAGGGCATATACCACAGCATTATAAGAATAGCCGACAATGTGAGGTACCTGCAATTAAAAAGGAAAAAAGAAAAGAAAAAGGCTGATTAACAGTTATTTTTTTCCAAGGGATAGTTATATTTTCCTGTTGTTTTTGGACCGTATGGGTCAAATTAATGCCTTCTTTGTATAACTGCATAAGAGTTTTTATGCTTAAGCTAATAGTGCTCTCACCATGAAGTCATTTCCTACAATAAGTTGTATGCTGTTACACAATGGCACAGGTAGATTCGAATTTCTATATCAGTCTAAGTATAGGCTTTCACCAAAAATTTTGACTTGCACAAAAGATGAGTGTAGCCTATAGTTGGGATGATTTTCCAGTGTATACATACACACACATGCATAGATAGATAGATAGATAGATAGATAGATAGATAGATAGATAGATAGATAGATAGATATACATATAAATTGCAAATGCATGCATATACATTTGTATTTATATGTATACATAGATGTACTTATGTATGTGTTGACATATACACACACATATCTTTAAAGAGATCCAATTTTAGGGAATATTTCACTCACTTCCCATTTCCATGCTTTTACACAGGTTCAATCGCCGATCAAGGAATGTTCTTTCTTATCTGCTTCCCGGAAGCCCTAGCTCCCTTTTATGGCTTAGCTCAAGAACCACTTCTTTCAAAAGGCCTTTCCTGATTTCCCCTAGTTGTTTGCTCCCTCCACCTCCCACTCCCCAGACTCCCACCAATAACTTAGCATTTGCTATTTGATACATATCATAGGACCATGTTGTTTTTGCCATAGCTCAATCTAAGTTGCTTAAGAGTAGGGGCTGCTTCCCTTTTAAATTTGTAGTCTCAGCATCTCAAACAGCACCCAGTACATGAATGCATGTCGATTGATATTCAGACCAAAATTATAATGTATTTAAATATCTCGTAATTTTACAACAAATTAGGAAACCAGGAAAAACACTAATCGGCAAATCTGTTTCTCTTTTTTTAAATGGATGAATGAAAAAAAAAAGCATTCATTAGACTCTTACTATACACTAAGCATTATACTAAGGACTAGAGATACAAATGCAAAAGGATCCCTACTGTGGAGCCTGTCTGTAGGATAATAGCAATCTAGGGACTGTCTAGTTTCCTTGACATGGGGCACTAATTAGAATATTGGAGTTAGGTAGGTTGTATCTTAGAGCAGTCATTTCCAAACTTTTTAATTATGAACTTGACAAAATCAGTAAACATGAACATTTCTATATACAAAGAAGCTTGAATATAAAGTCATAGACATTATATATACTGCTTTTTAAAAATTATTATTGTGCCAAATAAACTTGACATGAATCCTTCCTTACACCAAGAACAGAAAAAAGATTGTATATGATTCTGTATCCTCCAAAATCCTAAACATAAACATTTCAATATGAAATATAGCATACTTATAAAGGACTCTATTATATCCTACCACAAAAGGAGTTTGGTCTGACTAACCCGAAGCTGACTAACCCTGAAGCTCTATTAATAATTAGCTTATTTAAAAAATTTATATTAAATGTAATGATCATGTACAGTAGCATCTCATAAAGGAGAATCATAGGAGGATAAAAGCAGTTTTAAAAAATCTCAGATATATTCTACTATGTAAAATCATTCCAGAGGCATTCAGTGAGAAGAGCAGAAGGAGGTCTACAAATAGTAAAAAAAAAAATGGAAAAGATTTGCAAAAAAAGAATTGAAAAAAAATGGAGTAATCTGGATTGCTTTGAGGAATTTACCAAATTCTTTTATTGACCCCAAGCATCCCCAAAAACAAAAGCCTATGTTCATATGTTAACATTTTACCATTATTGATATATGGAAGCAAGACATGGAACATTACTGCCTCTGAAGAATGAAAGATGAGTACACAGGAGGGCAATGGCAAGGTACATGACAGGTATGAGCAGGCTGCAACATAAAACCAACGAGAAACTTCTAAAAAGAACAGGGTAAAAAGATGTTATGAAGGAGTAAACAATTGAATGACAGTGAAGATGGCCTGGTCACATGGTAAAAACAAGGGATAACAGGTGAACAGACAGAGTGGGTCACTGGTACCCTCCCTAAGTGGGAAGAAAGCAAGGAAGACTCTGCTATTTGGTGGCTCTTCTACAGTGAAATTTTAGGAGACTGTGGGGAAGAGTCAGAGACGAGGAGCAGGCATGGATCCAATATGATCTTTACTGCTGGAAAGAACTCCCAAAGTGATGAGATCTGTTACAGAGCAGTTTAAGTCTTAAATTTAACTCACCGACATTGCCCTGCTAATTTCTGACCCCTTCTGAATTTCTTTCTGCTCTCTAGTGTATTTGCTAAATATTTCATTGACATTGCTTTTTCTTCTTTTTTGTTATTGCCACCCAACTCATCCAAACAACAGCTGCCCTTTGTAACAAATATGTACAGTCAAACAAAACAAATCCACACATTGCCTATGTCAGAAAATGTACATCTAGTCCTGTACCAATTGTCTACCATTTTTCTTGCAAGGGGTGAAAAGCATGCTTCATCTTCACCAGTCTTCTGGAGTCCTGATTAATCACTGCACTGATCAGAGTTCTTATGTCTTTCAAAGTTGTTTCTCTTTACAATACTGCAGACATTGTATAAATTGCTCTCATGTTTCTACTCACTTTACTCTGCTTCAGTGCATACAAATCTTTACTTATTTTCCTGAATCTATTCCTTTCATAATTTTTTAAGAAATTAAAATATACCATTAGATTAATAAACCAAATGTGATTAGCCATTCTCCATTAATGATTAGCCTCTTTGTTTATATTTCTTGTGAATGGTAAATACTGCTATAAAGATTTTGTGGGGCCTTTCCTTCTGTCTTTGTTCTCTTTGGGGTAAATGTCTGGTAATGGTATCACTGGGTCAAAGGACATACACAATGCGATGACTTCTCAGGTATAGTTCCAAATTGTTTTACAGAATGGCTAGACAAATTCATGGCTCAATCAACAGTGCATCGGTGTGCTCATTGAGTAAACAAGCATTTATCCAGCACCTATTATGTGCCAGGCACTGTGCTAAGCATTAGGAATACAAAGAAAGGTTAAATAAAAAGTCTCTGTCTTCAAGGAGCTCACAGGCTACTGGGGTAGACAATATGCATAAAGCTATGTACAAGTAGTATATATACATATATATATGCATATATATGTATGTATATATATAAAATATATATGTATGTGTGTATGCATACTACTACTTTATAGCACAGTTGATGATACGGCACTGCCAGGTTCCCTTCCTTTTCTTTTTTTTCCCACTATTTCCCTTGAGAATTTTGACCTTTTGTTCTCTCTGGATGAATTTTGTTGTTATTTGTTGAGATCTATAAAACAATTCTTTGGTAGTGTCATTGGTATGGTATTGAATCTATAAGTTGATTTAGGTCCTTTTTATCATATTAGAATGGGCAACCATGAGGAAAGTATTCTGTATAACTTCATATATGTCTTAATAAGTAGATTTACAAATATCTTATATATTCTGGGTCCACTTTATTGGGGGAATGTTCTATAGCAAATCTTCTTATATGCCATTGCTTTGAACTAATTATATCTGGCTACCCAGAAAAAAAAACGGAGGCACATAGATGAGGCCTGTAAGCTAGGATTTTGAGTGGATACCCATCATAAAATTCTTTAAAACTGGGGTGGTTATTCTCACACACCACAAGTACCATGTGTGAATAAATCAAAACGAGAATAATTTTCTAGTTGTTCATTTATAGAGAAGTTTTAGGATAGTGTTAATCAGATGAAAGGGATTAGAACAGTGGCCCGCCTCTTAATTTAGTCCTCTAGTAATCCTATCATTATGCCAAATATGTCAAAAATGGGTGACGCCTATTTCTTGGTTTCTTTAAAATTAATTTTATACTTTAAACAAAATACAAAAGCTTTTTGTTGCTAAGCACATCAATTGAAATTTGGTAATTATAATATTTAACTCCATTAATAATAATTGTAACTCATTTATGTAGTATATTTTAACTAGAAGTTGTATGTGTGTGTATGTTTGTGTGTAAAATTTCGTTTGGTCCTCACGACATTTCTGAGAAGTAGGTTGTATAAGTATTACAATCCACATTTTTTAGATGATTTTCCTGGCCTCAGAGGTTAAATAATGCGTCCAGGTTCACACTGCTGGTAATTGGCAGAGCCAGGACTCAAATTTCTAACTCTGAGTTTGATGATCTTAGTATTATTATGTATTAAGCATAATATAAGTTTTTAGTAAAATCTCCTCACTAGAGATTTTTTTAGTAAAGGTTTAAACAGCATGATGAATATAAAGATAAACGGTGTCAGGGGACCTAGATTTGAACCTTTCTTATTGTTTTCAGTCGTGTCTAACCCTTTATGACCCCTTTTGAAGGGTTTTCTTGACAAAGATACTGGAGTGGTTTGCCATTTTCTTCTCCAGTTCATTTTACAGATGAGAAAATTGTGGCAAACAGGGTTAAGTGACTTGCACAGGGTCACACAGTTGGTAAAGTGTGTGAGGTCACATTTGAACTGAGGAAGATGAATCTTCCTGACTTCTGGCCTGGTGTTCTAGCCACTGTGCCCACTAGCGCCCCCTGCTATTTATTACCTCTATGGTATTAGGCAAATCACTTAAATTTTCTGAGCCTGGGTTTCCTCATCTGTAAATGATGGAGTCAGACTAGAAGACTTCTGAATGTTTTTCCAGCTCTAAGTTAATGTTCCTGTGACCAGGAGTGTTTTAGAGAAGGTTCAGGAACAAACTTGACTAAATGGATTTTGTCAGTGTCTATTGGCTGATTACAATTTTGCACTTTATTTCAAAGTTCATATAGTTTTAAATTTACGTGAATTATTTTAAAAATGCAATAATTTACATGATTATAACACAAGTAACTTCCTAAGAATTTCTATTCACATAAATTGGCATACTTTAAAAACTACACGATTACAAGGAGGAAAAAAAAACCTGCTTTGGGTCATTTTCAAAATGATTCTATGAAATTGTTAAAATTTTATATCCATACATATTTACAAGATGTATAAAACACTGCTAAATCATTGAAGTGTATTACATTCATCTAAAATGTTCTTCGATCATTTTATATTGATGTGATTAAAATAATAAAAGTGTAGAATTATGTAATCATTAGGCTAAAGTTACTATGGTTTTTCATAACAACCATTTAGCTTTTCCTCTGCCGGTAATGACGCCAAAAGAAATTAGGTTGTGACTGTTGTTGCTCTTTGAGGCTGAATTTCCAAGTACAGAATGAATGAAGTTCATTCAGAGGTCTTGCGAATGGACTGTGGTCCCTTTTTCATGCATAATGATTCCAGTAACAATATTTAGGGCGACAAGTTTCACTTTTTTTTTAACCCTTTTAACAGTGAACTGGTGGTGACAGCCTTTAACTTTTTGTTTGTTTATAAGAGAATTATGTGGAATTGCCTCTAAATTTATTTCTTCTCTTTCCTGACATCTAACTTCCATATGTCTAGAAAGGGCAGTCTTGATGCATAGTTTATTAGCAAGGTATCTAATTTACTACGTACAGCCTAAATCACAGAGGATTTGGACAAAGGATAATCTACACTTGAATAAATGATGCCTAGTACTACCAGACAGACATTTTAGAAATGGAGCAGTGTGAAAATGCTGGTCGGACATTTCCTTAAACCTGCTTTTTATTCTATTTTTTTTATCGTATTTGAATACATACACTGGTGTGCTTTTTTTTTTTTTTTTTGTTAAAGCAAGATTTCTACGGTTAGGTGAAAAAAATGGTCTGTCAACCACTTCCCCCACACCCTCTTGCCCTGATACTGGTGTTTGTGGTCTTTTAATCTTTCAATAGCCTGGTTCATTATGACTAGATTATTAAGAGGCAGGCAACTGCCATTAGCACATTATCAGCGTGAATATATTTTATTTTATAAAATTTGCCTATTTCATTTTCCCTTCTCACCCCCTTAGTTTCTTTTAAGGCACCAATAATACTGCAAAAGTGGTTGGTTTCACAGTTGATGGGCTGCTGAAGCAGTGAACAAATGCTCCAGTTCTATGGTCTTTGCACAATGGAGGTAGATTGTGTCATTAGAGGCTGTAAAGGTCAACTAGTCAAAATGATTCATTTTACAAATGAGGAAACTGAGACACAGAGAGGTGAATTTTGTGGTTGTCGTTTAGTCAGTTAGTTGTGTCTCACTCTTTGTGACCCTATTCAGGGTTTTCTTGGCAAAGACACTAGCTCATTTGACAGATAAGGAACCGATGCAAGCAGAGTTGGTGACTTAACTCAGAACCACATGGCTAATGTCTGAGGCCTGACTTGAACTCATGAAAATGAGTCTTCCTGATTCCAAACTCTATCGACTGTGCCCCCTAACTGCGCCTGTGGTGAAGTGACTCACCAAAAGTCATATATTGTTAATAGCAGAAACAGAATTAAAAGGCAAGCCTGCTGACTCAGGTGATATTCCTATGCAAAAGAGGAAAAGGCTTTTAAAATTAAAATATATTTGATTCAAAGGTCTCAACCCTAAAAAAAAAGTAAAGGTACTGATATAATGTTTTGTCTATAGCTAAGATGAGCATGGATCTGTAGCCTGAGTTACAAAAGCTGCCTAGTATGGAGTCTTCAAGAGACTAGTGATAAGACAGAAATTGCTCCTCTAATCTGCACACACACAAAGAAAGGACTTTAGCTTCCAATTGTACTTTTGCCAACAGCAACTCAAAGAGAGGAGCCCAGAATACCATATGAGTAAATGGTAGCATCTACTAGATGCTCGAAAGCTCTCCATGCTGTTTCCTTCTTACAAGTTTCTTGAGGACAGGATCTATCTTTTGCTCTTTTTGTATCCCTAGCACTTAGCACAGTGCCTAGAAGATGTTCAGTCATTTTTTTTAGTCATGTACACTCTTCGTGATTCCATTTTAGGGTTGGTTTTTTTTTTAATTTCGTTTTGTTTTTTTGCAGGGAGGAAGGCAGGGAAATTGAGGTTAAGTGACTTGCCCAAGGTCACACAGCTAGTAAATGTTGTCAAGTGTCCAAGGCTGGATTTGAGCTCGGGTCCTCCTGACTCCAGGGCCAGTGCTCTACTCACTGTACCACCTAGGTGCTCCCATTTTAGGGTTTTCTTGACAAAGATACTGGAGTAGTTTGCCATTTCCTTCTCCAGCTCCATTTTACAGTTGAGGAAACTGAGGCAGAGTTAAGTGACTTACCCAGGGTCACACAGTGTCTGGGGTTATATTTGAACTCAGGTCTTCCTGACACCAGGCCCAGCACTCTATCCACTGGGCCACGTAGCTGCCCATTGGCACATAGTAAGTGTTTGATAAGTATTGATCAAAATTGAATTTATCAAAATTCCAATTTATCAAAATTGGAACACACACCCCAGGACTTCATCATCGAGAATATTTACTCTACTAATACAGACCTAGGGTTGTTATAACCAAAAATCTCATCACCCAGCAAGACTGCCTGTCCTTAGCTAGCTTGTTGTTGTTTGTCCTTCATTTCCAAACACCAATGACATCCCAGATGAGTGATGCCTTGACTTGTGAATGAGTTCAGTTTAAATGAGGTGGAGTCCTATAAATCATCAGCCTCACTTTCTCTTCCAGAGTCATCAAAGTCCAGTGGCAAAACAAAAGTCAGGAGGATTAGCAATGCCTGGGTGTTACAGTAGATGACTTTGGCATCTTTGATGTCTTACCGAGCTCTAAGTACCCCGCAGGGCTTGCTTTAGCCACCTTCAAGGCTAATGGAACAAATTGTTCCAGCAACTAAATTTTTATTAGCAATGCTGACTCACTGTGTGGTTTGTTTCTTCACCTTTGGGTTTTCTCATAAGAAAAATGGCAATATTGACCTTTCTTTCACTTGGATGTTGTGAGAATGAATAAATCACAAAATGGCCTTTAATCTATAATCTACTTTATCTTTCTAGCTATGATAAGATTAAGAAGGCACCTAAACAATGAACTTATAGATTCTCAGAACTAGAAACCACTTCTGTAAGCTATGCTAATAAATATCTTTGTGACCGATGGCTAAGAACTAATCAGAATCCTTCTTGTTGCAATTTATACCATGATTTTCCTTCTGTTTTTACTCAATGCAGAAAAAACAGTGAGAAAATGTGTTGATCTTTCTACATGTTTAGTAAACTCTTATCATCTAAGATGATCAAGGATAGGGGTGTTCTATTTAAATCAGAATTTAGCTTAAGGGAGAAATACTACATATGGATTATTAATTTTAAATGATTAAAATAAAATATGCTTGAAATTCAACTTATAGTTACAATTTAATCTTTGATGGCATTTGGGTATCCTACAGCACTTTAGTAATATTATTATGAATATAAATTGTTATCATATTAAGGAAGTATAAAATTGTCTAATAATAGAAATTTTTACTTGACAGGATATTAAATGAGCCAATGTTACTTGTATAGTACTTCTATAGCCATGAGGCATATTAAGCTACTTTCAACTCTGTTTTCAGGCTAACTCCACAAGACCATCTAATCTGCTGTCACCAAATCGAGGGTGCCCCAAACTGATAATTATTTGGGGTTAGAGAAATTGTATTCCTGTTGTTCTCTTGTGGTGCCACAGGACTAGGCCACAAAGGAAAGAAAGATGCCCTATTTTTTCCATTGCTGTTATTTTCCAGATGCAACAGTAACTTGAGTCTCGTTAACAAGCATTTGTTAAACAGTATGTGCCAAGGATCGTGCTAAATCCTAAGAGCACAAAAAAAACCACAAAACAGGCCTTGCCCTCCAGGAGTTCACAATCTTAATGAGGGTGATGACATGTAAAGAAGCTATGCAGAGCAAATAGAAGATAATTCAAAGGGAAGGCATTAACTATACGGGGACCAAGGAAAGGATTTCTGCAGAAGGTGAGAATTTCACTGAGATCCGGAGGAAACCAGTGAAGGAAAATTTGAAGGACGCCAGGAAGGCAGAGTCGAGGAGGGACAGAATCCAGTCCTTCAGGACAGGAAAATTCATGGAGTTGGGAGATGGACAATGTTGTGTGAACAGCAAGGAAGCCAATACCACTAGGTCACAAAGTACATGGAGAGGAGTGTAAAAAGCAACAAAACCAGAAAGGTAGGAAGAGGACAGGTTAATAAGCGCTTTAAAAGCCAAACTACAATCCTTGTGAGATGAGAGGAAGATGGAGGCTAAGAAAAAAAAATGAAGACTCATACCTTTTTATTTGCCATTGTCATCCGGAAGATCATAAAATCACAGATTTAGAGATCTAAGAGACTTTGGAAACCATCTGGCCCAAACTCCTCATTTTACAGATTGAAGTTGAGGCCTAGAGAGGTTAAGTGACTCAGTGTTTTAACCCAGGTCCCCTGACTCCAAATCCATTGCTCTAGACACTGTACTGTTCTTCTGCAAAGATCAAACATGATGTCATCCAAAAGGAAAGAAAAAGGGAGGAAGAGAGGGATGTCATAATTATGTTAGTTAGGAACAAATCAATAGTTTCTCTCCCCAGCTCCTGTGGTTTCCAGAGTTCTCTATTACTCTCCAACGATCCTCTGATCTTTTCTCCCTTTCTAAGCTCCCAACTCCCAATATGAAAAATCGTAATTAATGTTAAGAAGCTCTACATATTCCAGCTCCTTCAAGTTGTGAAATTCTCCAGCAGCCTTTATAATATTAAACATACCAATAAACATACCAGTGACATTCACTGGGGATTTCGTTACCAAAATGCTTTTAGTTGTAAATGGATTGTAAACAAATCGGGCTCCCTATTCACTTCCACTTGAAGGATCTTAGAGCTGGGAAGGGACCTAAGTAGTCATCAGACAAAAACCTCTCAGTTTACAGATAGAAACTGAATCCCAGAGAAGTGAGCTAATTTTGCCAAAGTCCCACAAGCAGTGAGTATCAAAATTGGGATTCCAAACTAGGTCCCCCAGTTACATACCTCTGGCATTATACCACATGACTCTTGATGACAAATTCTTTTGTACAGGGTTACCACCTCAAATACAGGAGACATATCAGGATCGTGATGTAGAGGGAAGAGCATGGATTTGGAGGCAGAGGGCCCAAATTTGAATCTTGGATCTGTGTTTCCTTACTACCTATATGACTTTGCTCAAATTTCTTAGCTTCTTTAGGCTTTGTTTTTTATCTATAAAATGAAGGGGTTGGACTAGGTTATTTCTAAGGTCTCTTGAAGCTCTAAACCTATGATATTCCATTTGAAAAGTCTCTGCCTCTATAGTGTGTGTTCCCTGAGATGTACTTTCGAATGTCCAATGAAATTTCTGTGGTACATTTTCCTTTGTGAGAAACTAGTTCAAACATCTGTTTCATATATGATGGTATGGCAAGTGGGATCCCTGTATCAGATACTGAGAAATATCTAAAGCAGGAAAAATAACTAAAATCCTACTATCCTCCCCCATTCAAGGATTTCAACAGTTTAAAACTGAAAGATTTTTTCATACAAAATAAATGACCAAATCTCTTTCTTATTTTTAGGTTCTAATTTTTGTACCAGGGACCATTACACATTAAGGCTTACTTGTTTTTCCTTCAGTACATTAAAAGGGTTAATCTAGCTGCAGAAATAGAACATTTATTTCTTTTTTCCACTAACAGAATCAGTCCTAGATTTTATGACACATGTTAAATGATCAGTTTATCAAGTAACAGCAATTCCATTGTCATTATTATAGTTCAGCGAGTAAAAACAAACTGAACGCCTTTCCCAACTTGCTTAACTACTCAAACCAGTGTTCTCAGCCTCCATTTCACTTGATTTCTCTGTCAACTTTCTCTCCTCTGGAGTATTCTCTTCTCTCGTCTCTGTCCCGGTTGCCTTCTTACTTCTCTGATCGCTTGTCAATCTTCTTTGCTGGTTCACCTATATTCTACTCCTTAATCTAAGTTCTTCTCCTCTCTTTATATGCTCTCATGGTGATTTTATCAGCTCCCATGGGTTCAATTATTATGTCTATGAAGATGAATTCCAGATTTATATTTCTAGTCTTGATCTCTTTCCTAAGATCTGTATTTCTATATTATGGTCCTGTATTACCACTTGTGTGTGGGAGATCTCTACCTAGATGTCCCATAGGCATTTCAAACTCAACACATTCAAAAGGAACTTATTATTTCACTTAAAGCCTGGCCCTCTTTCAAACTTTACTGTTCCTAATGAAGGCACTGAATTCAGTTCAATTCAGTGAGCATTTATTAAGTTCATTCACCCATGTATACAACTCACATTTATTAAAATTACATTTATTAAATCCATTCACCCATGTTACAATTTCTGAATCATCCTTGATTCTTCCCTTTCCCTCACCACTCGTATCCAACCATGTATCAAGTCTTATCAATTCTAGTTACACAACATGACTAGGATGTGTCTCCTTCTCACAAGGCTGCCACCACCGTAATGCAAACCCTCACTACCTTTCATCTGAACTATTATAATAGTCTGACTATTGGTGTTCCTGATTCCAGACACTCTCCCATTCAACCTAGATTCCACACGACTGCCAAAAGAATCTTAGAAAATCATAGATCTGACCATGTCATCCCCCTTCTTAAAAGCCTTCAGCAGCTCCCAAATGCCTCAAGGATAAAATTCAAAAGACCCTTCAGTGTGGCATTTTAAGCCCCATATGATCTGGTTCCCACTTACTTTTTTAGACTTTTCATTTCACTTCCCTTTGTAAGTTCCAAACAAAATGCTCTGAACTCAATGAAGCATCTCCCATCCTCACGCCTTTGCACAAGTTACGTTCCTCACCTGGAATGCATTCAGTAATGACATCCTTCGACTCCAGCTCTTCTCTGAGGTTCTCTATTTGTTATGTTACAACCTGCTCCCAATCACCATACTCCTCTGTCCCCTGTTCTTCATATGATGGTCATTTTTAATTCCTCTGAGCAGCCATAAAACACAAGTCAAATACTGTTGTTAGAAAGTTCGCCCTTTGTTTCTGGAAGAAATTTGGAGTCATTGGAGGAATGTTTTCCTAAAGGCAGTCACTCTCTTTCTTCTGATTAATTTTACACATATACACATAAACATAAATACACACACATACACACACTATAAGTTGTCCATCTAACTGCATCTCATGTCCTTTGTAGGTTTTGCATGTGTAAGCAATATAATTAATTCAGGATTTAAAAAAAACATTTTCTTAAATAATCAAAAGTCTACCATCTTTCACTCCCCACTCAATGGAGAATAAAAGAAAAATAAAATCCCTGCAACAAATAGGTATAGTTAACTAAAACATATTTCCATATTGATCATGTCCAAAAAATATGTCTTATTCTACACTGAGTTTTTTACTTCTCTATTAGGAGGTGGATAGCACATTTCATCATTAGTCCTTGAATCATCCTCAGTAATTAGACTGAGCCAAGTTCCTACTTCTCTCAAAGTTCTTTATCTTTACTATATTGATGTCATTGTATAAACCATACTCCTGGTTCTGTTGACTTCACTACAATTTAAAATTAATATCAAGCAGTATCTGCCCAAATAATGGTATAATACTATTTTCTAAGCTTTTCCCTGGCATTTATACTGAAGTAATCCTTGATCACACTTGTTGTTCAGTTGTTTCAGTCATGCCATTTGAGGTTTTCTCAGCCAAGATACTGGAGTGGTTTGCCATATCCTTCTCCAGCTCATTTTCCAGATGAGGAAACTGAGGCAAACAGACCTAAGTGATTTGCCCAGGGTCACCCAGCTAATAAGCGTCAGATTTGAACTCAGGAAGATGAGTCTTCCTGACTTCAGGCCTGGCACTTTATCCACTGTGCCACCTCGCTGCCTTTGCACACATACAAAATCTGTGAAATTGTCTGCAACATTTAACCTGAGATTATTTCAGAGTGGTTAGATTGTTTAATCTAATTGTTTAATCTGTTTGTCTTTGTTTAATATTTTTCTCAGGTTTTCACCCTCACTCTTTGGTCCTTCCCCATTCCACTGCCATCCTCTCACTAATCCTCTGCCACCTGGAAGGATGTGGGAGTTACAGAGATTTGAGTCTTTAGCCTAAGTAAACTCTTGGGAAAGAGGACTGTCCTTAGTTTGGTTTCAGTCCTGTCTTCTTCCAGATGCTCTTTTCCCCTCTAGCTAGCTCTACCTTGCATTGTCCTCCTATTGTGACTTCCATACCAATGTCCTCTATTCCTTCTTTATTCCTCCTGGTTGGACAGAATCACTGTCTCCTGATTTTCGTGGGCTGAGGTGGAGTTCAGGCTGAGCCAAAGCTATAGGAGGCAAGGGGAATTCGCAGAGATGCCCACATCTGGACCCTGCAAAACAAAACTACAAGTTTATAAAGATAGATAGATAGATAGATAGATAGATAGATAGATAGATAGATAGATAGATAGGTAGGTAGATAGATAGATAGATAGATAGATAGATAGATAGATAGATAGATAGATAGATAGATAGATAGATAGATAGATAGATAGATAGATAATATGTATGTGTATACACATATATATATATAGAGAGGGGTTATGTATGTGTGCATATGTGTATTATTCCATTTGCGTCTCACAAAGTCCCATAAAGTAGATACAACAAATATCATTATCCCCATTTTGAAGATGATGTTAAGTAATTTGCCTGTGGTCATACAGCCAGTAAGTATCACACAAGAGAGTTGAATCCAGGATTTGCTCACCAGTAGAACTGACCATTTCTATTGTACCGTGATACCTTGTGTGTTACATATAGCAAGCACTTTTAAAATGTCTCTTTGAATTAAAATTAAAATCCTCTGCAAATATCTTTATTATCTAAAGGTTCACACTGCTAAGTACCCAATACTATAAAAACTCTGTTTCATTTTCAAGCTGATGGGCAAAGTCTTGGTATCACATAAGATGGGTTAAAAGTCTGTTCTGGAAGAGACAAATACTGTGATTGAACTTTACAATTCTACAGGCTTATGATCAGTCATCCTAACCCTAACCCTTAAAAATGAAGTCAGAAAAGATTTTAGGTACTATCAGGAATAGCTATATTGAAGGAGAAAAAAATTCTAACAGTTACTACTTTAATTAGAACAATAAGTAAGGAAGGGCAGAGAAAAGATCATATTTACACAAAACTTTACAGTTAAAAATAATCCCCTTCCAACAATTCTATGAAGTAGATAGTACATATCTCCACATTTTACAAAGAAGCTAATGCTCTCATGCAAATATACCCAAGTCGATCAACGAGAAAACACAGTCTAATCTTGAAAAGATTGTCTTCTCTAACTCAACACATGCCACAATGAATGCTTAAAGGATCTGATTTTTAAAATGGTGGTTGGCTGAGCAAAGATCTTATTCAAAGGGAGGGGCAGAGGACGAGAGAAACTAAAAAGAATAAATCAGTTTAAACATTATGAGCACCAAAAAAGTATACCACTTCTTAGACCGTAGAGATTGTGGCTGTAAATCCCTAAGCAACAAGGAAGATACACATTGATACTATACGGGGGAAATAAACTCAAAATTCCCCCCAAATAAGAGGATACATAACATCAAATTTTTCTTTGCATTAATTTCTCCAATTATATCTTAGTCAAAACTTTTCTGGAGATGGAAACCATACCTGATTTTTATATAAGATAATATCTGGGAACCAAATCTGGTTCCCCGATCTCTTCCCCCAAACCCTTTTTCAAGTATGGTAGTTGACAAATCTGGTTTAATTTCTGTCCTTGAAAATCTGATACTGGTTACAGAGAAGAGCACCATTTAAGCAATAGGCAAGGAAAGTAATGTATTGACTTAGTTTCTATATACAGTATTTGCCAGTATAAAGTGCTAATAAGGAGGTGAGGCAAGTAAAAACAAATAGTCTGGTAATTTATATTCAGGAATCTAGAGCCATGTAATTAAGTTGCTGAGTTGACTGGAGAGCCATCCTGTGGTACTATGGAGACAGTGAAAAAAAAGGAGGAAGAAAAGAAGAGGCAAGTTGATTTTGCTGATGCAGGAATATTATTTTTATTTTTATTATGTCATGTAGGAACCAAAGAAAACAGGACTTCTTGACAACTTGTCACCAAAAGTAGAAAAGAATAACATCCTTTCCCTTTTCTTAAGCCATCGAGGGAGTGCTGATAACTCAAATCAGGGAAAGTAGGAAAGTTGGTACTTATTTGCTTGAATTCCAAATTCAACATGGTCTTTCAGGAATCTGTATTTAGGGTTAAAAGGTGATCCATGAAACGAACTAGAACTTCTAAAAAAAATTAGCAACTTCCTCAAAGTACATTGAATGACCTCGCCCACACAGTTCACTGCATATGCCATACACACAAGTTTAATAAGCATAGCCTCTCTCTTCTCTAAATGTATTACAATTTTCCCCCCACCTCTAAAAAGCATCAAATTAGAAAATGTTTTTGTAGAGGTTTAATTTATATTGAATAGAATAAAACAATTTTGTGGCTTTTATGTTAATCCTTCTCCATACCCCAGTGCCATGGACATATTCTTGCTAAGTATTACAGTGGCATTATCTTGCTGGATATCTTTGTGGAGAGGCTACCATGTTCAACCTGTGTGCATGGTGACTTGGTGGTCTTTTAAGACATAGAGAAGGAACAGGAAGGGAAAGGCCATCATATTCTTTCTGTCTTGTCTGTCTCTATTTCTCTCTTTGATTCTCTCTCTGACCTGAAGAAAAAAAGTAATTTCCTCACTCTGTAGCAGAATTATTTTATAGAAGTCAGTGCAGGATATCGAGTGAGTGAACAAATATAAAATTGCCACTGTCAGCTATTCCGGTCCTTCGGAATACTTTTGGAATACAAACACCCTCTTTGTTCACTGGGTTTTTGATGGGAGCAGAGGGGGCTCTCAGTCGCTGATCTCTTGGTCTGATAGGACCTCTGCTCCTGTCAGCCCCACGTTGCTCTTCAGCCTTTTTCTCCCCCCAGGAGGTAGAAAGATCCACAGTGGTCAGAGCTGCAGCACGTGCAATGCAAGTGTAACCCTTCTTGTACTCTTCTTTTTCCTATTTTCATTGGCAGAGTGTTTTTTCTGCCCAAAGCAGAGTTCCAAATGGAAGCAGCTGCCCAACTAGGAGGAAGCATAAAGACCCAAGGGAGGTCAAATAAGGAGAATAGCTGGTGCCAAAACTTCAAGAGGACTCCTGGCAGGTCTGACTAGGGAAAGGTCTCCAAAGGAACAAACACAGTGGTTGATATGGGGAGCAATAATGTAAAAGGTGATGCACAAGCAAGACTTTAAACTGCTTTAACAATTTGAGAACTAATACTTCAAACTGAATTGTCAGTCCCAATTATGCCCAGGGAAAGAGAATATTTAATGCAAAATTAACAATGTCTCTCACATCTTCTGCAGTGAACATTTACTTACATGTCTCTATCACATAATGTCACATACCTCAATGATGTCTGAATTCTGTATAGAATGGAATTTTATTTACAAGAGCCAATCCCAGTAACTTTAGTCTAAGGAGAGCTTGAAGTTTTCTCAGTTGTTTGTTTTTTCCCTTAAATATTTTTATTTAGGGCTTCCATTTCAATAGATATGCTCAGGGTACTCAAAAACAAAGCATCTCAAATTGTAATGTTGCAACTATTCTTGTATGGAAGATAGCTTAGTAAAGAATTTCGTAAACTTTTTCTGCCTCAGGGGGAAAAATTAAGCCTTATTAGATTTAAAATGGAAATTTCATGGGATATTTCAGTATGAATTCTGATGAAGATAATTTGAGATTTATAGATATCTACACAGCTACCATGAGAATTTCATAGTATACAATGCAAGCTAGCAAGAATTCCATGTACACAGTGAAAAGCATAATAGACTCTGTAAAGATCTTCTGTTGAGCTTGAAAATACTAAGCAATTCACATATCTACATTTTAAATACAAATACTTATTTTTCCATTACCATGGCCTTACATTTTTACATATAAGTTAGTTGATGCCTACAACCAGACCTGCAAATCAAAAAGGCAGCTACAAACGTTTATCTCTGTAGAAATTTCATAAACCAAATTGTACAACAGTTATTTAAACACTTTTGTGGAGAGGCTGCCAAATCCTGAAGACTTTCCTTTCAGGCAACACTTTCCCACCATCGTAAGAACTATTTCTCATTAACAACCAAATTGTTTTCAGATGCTCTGCTGTAAGAGGTTTCCTTAGAAACCATTTGGTAAAAGACTGTGGCTTTCTTCCATTGAAATCTCAAACAGTGAAAAGGCAGATTTTCTGGCATAAATCAAACCCAATTTCTAGGGTTCACTAAACCTTTTCTCTCTAAAATAATGTTTTGTGACTTGATCTTAGCAGTTAATAGTACAAGAAGGATAGCTGGTGTGAACCAGTTTTAAATGATTTTCATTCCATTTCTTTTGTTATTCATTTGAAATCAGTTCCAACACTTGTTACACCTTGCTATAGCTTTAAGAGCACAACTAACAAACATGACAATAAATTTAACTGTGTGAAGTAATTTGTTTTAGGAATACTATTTTCAAAGTTCTATGGTAACACTTATTTAAGAGTTTCTTTTTTTCTATAAATTTTGACAAATGAATTCTTGTATTGACAAGATAATACCATTACTTAACGTGACCATTGCTGCCAAAAATAATAATCAAATGTCACACCTGAACAGATGTGGACAATTTTTTTAATTGCAATAATGCTAGGATTAAGCATCCCCAGTTCACTTTAAAGGGGGTGGGGGACAGTATAGGACTAGGGGAAATATGTGTAACTCAACAAACACTTGTATAATATCACCTGCCTTTGTCTTAATTCTACTATAAATTCTTGTGTACAAGAGTTGGGTAAAACTCTTATCTAGGTTCTACTAATTCCAATTCAAGAAAGGTATGCAATTTTATCCAAATATAATTATATTAGAATCCTATTTCAAGAGCTATGCTTGAAGAACTCTAAATCCTTGATGTTCAGAAATCACTTTGCTAAAAGACTGAGTATGGGGGGAAGGGCAGAGTTACAAAAATCAATAAGCATAAAACTAGGAATATTAGTTGGATAGAGGCATAATCACAGACTAAAAATCATGGCCACTGGCCAACCATTTAAATGCTTGGCAAATACTGAAGGGAGGAAAATACCTATTTCACTTAATAGAAATGTCAACAGTCAATCAACGAACATTTACTAAGTGCTTACTATGTGTCAAGCATTGTGCTAAGATCTGGGTGACTAAATGTCACTTTACAAAAAAAATACACAATTCTCCCAAAGGAGCAAAGTTTGAAAAAAGAAAAGAAAAATGAAACCTGAGGATATTAAAATGAAGTGAATGATCATATTGGTAGCTACTGTGTCTTTGCATAAGATAGTTGTATATCTAAAGGTACTGTAGATTCTACCATGTTTTAGTAAAAAATACAGGAGGTGATGCTTCTAAGCATTTGTCATATTATCAAGATATCTCTTTTCCAACAAGAGACTGTTATAATTTATTTAGTCACTAGGCCCTTAGGCATTTTAATGTGTTTAAAACAGATGCATCTAAGTTTTTAGAGCAGACTAATCATGATTTTAGGTACCTTCTCAAAGACAGAATAGGTTCTTTTCATATAACATAGGTCTTATGCCAATCTGGTTTGAGAATATTTGTATTCTAAAATGTTCAGATTTGGTTAATTCATCAAATATAGTATTTGCAATGTGGTAGGCAGTCAACAAACATTTATTAAATGCTTACTGTATGTTCTGCACTGTGCCAAGTGCTGAGGAGGAGGTTGCAGCTAGGTCTTCCACCCTTCAACTAATCTCAAGGAACCTGGCGCATATTTTCTTTGGAAAAAAAGTTGGGGGATCCCTGACTTAAAATAATGGTATTCAGTTCACTGCTACCAGCTATATATACTATACCAACCTCTTTTACAGGAGTAGCTAGGTGGTATAGTGGATAGAGCTTCTGGCCAAGAGTCAGGAAGGCTTATCTTCCTGAGTTCAAATTTGGCCTCAGACACTTATTAGCTATGTGACTCTGGGCAAGTCATTTCATCCTGTTTGCCTTTGATGGCAAGCAGGGTGGGACTTTTTGCTTGTTTTTTCTTTAGGAGTATTTCTCAGCACTGAGGTCATCAAGGGCCTTTGATGAGTCTTGCCTTTGTTTCAATTAGGTGTCTTTGATTGAATCAAGAGTCTTTGATGACCTGCTTAAGAAACAAGAAAGCCCCAGGCCCCACACCCTTTTGCTAAGTAGGTCCTAAGCCCCAGGGCCCTGAGAAGTGTATATATGATCTGAGGTTACGGTTTCGTCTTGGGGGTTTCACTCATTGGAAGAGTGGTCCTGTGGTTTGGCCAGATGAGACTCTGGGGAGCCGCTAAGAGTCCCCCCCCCACCAGCTTTGAAAACTCAGATATTGCTGCTTCTCTCTAGTAACTATGGATATGATTTGGTCAGACAGATAGAAGCCGGTTTCTGTTATTCTCTCTGCTTATAATTATTGTTTGTAATTTCTGTTCACATTTTCTCTGAAAGTTCGGGGTGCTGACTTTTTCCCCTGAACTAAGTGAATGATATATGTATGTTTAATTAAAGTAGGATTGTAAGCC
This sequence comes from Phalanger gymnotis, assembly GCA_028646595.1. Taxonomy (NCBI): domain Eukaryota; kingdom Metazoa; phylum Chordata; class Mammalia; order Diprotodontia; family Phalangeridae; genus Phalanger; species Phalanger gymnotis. Next base: position 64,267,763 of record CM053627.1, read on the forward strand.
CCTTAAAGTTGCTTTCCTTAGAAAATCAGATCAGAGAATCTGTGCTAGCAGCCTTCCAGTGTGCTCGTGCTGTTGGTCTTACACAGCCACGGTAGCAGCAAGTAGCATTGTTGTTACATCATCTCAGTTCTTTATCTATAAAATGAGCTAGAGAAGGAAATAGCAAACCACTCCAGTATCATGGCCAAGAGTCAGATGCAAATGAAACAACTGAACAACAACAAAACTTTTTTCACTGGTTTCATGAATTAGCTCTGAGAAAATACTTGACTAAATATATAGCTGTAGAATATCCTTCACTGCCACCCCAATCCCTCACCCACTCCCCAAAAAACCCACAAATGTGGGGCATGAGATCATGAGGATAAGTAACAGAACCAGAAGCAAATGATACCTGGAAACAGATGTGACAATACATGTTTCTGTGGGTATACTTGAGCCGCCTCCCAATCCCCACAACACTCCCATCCCTATTTTTTTACTACTTCTATTACCCATGCTGACTCCTTACACTAAGCCCCATACCATACCTATGCCACAGTATTTTCCCTTCATTTCCTTCCTTTGAATCATGAATATGTTTTAATCAAGAGATCCATAATAGGTCCTAACCCATTCCCTATCTGCTTCCACACTCAGGTGAGAAGAGAAACGATAGTTTTATCACCATCATCCTCTCCTTTGAGGAGTCATGGCCCGTGGAATACAGGTCTCTGGTCTCTGCCAGTCTTGGTGTTTGCTCTTTCATTTTAGGTGGAGGGAGTTGTGAGCTCTGAAAGGTCAGAAGAGGGAGCCAACCAGGCACTGGGAATCAAGTCCACGTTGAAGACTCACGTGGTTTCAAAGTGCATTTGGATCTGAACTTTGTAGGATTAATGACATGGAAACTGTGTTAAGTTTGAGCCCACTCTTCCCAGAAACAAATGTAGTATAAGAAAATAGAGTATGCCTCTAAGGTGTTGGTAGGAAAATGCTTCTACTTCTTTTCTTGCTAGATTTTCAAAGTAAATATCCCTTTGAAAAATCAAATTGTTATTAATTGGTTATATGGAACTAGAGTGCTAGTAACTGGTACCTAACAGTGGTAAGGACAACAAGTGAGTGAAGGTTCACTGATTAAGACTCACAGAATTAACAGTGAAGCTTTCCTGACTAGTATAAGTCTTTATTTATCTCCTACTTCAGTGAAATAATAGTTCTTAACTCAAAGCTCATATTTTTCCTTATTATCTCATGGGTATTCATCTTTCCTCCCCAAGAATATAAGTTCCTTGAAGGCAAGGACAATGTGTTCTTATATTTAGTTGGCATGACCTGCGATATTCTCTACAGCATAAACCTTTCTGTAAACATTGGTGTGTTGATGGAACAACTGACCTGGCTGCTGTGTATCCCAAACAAGCAGACAAGATGTCTGCAATGCCATTTGGCCAGGAAAAGCTGGGAAGGGATAAAATTAAGACAAGAAGAGGTTTGAGATCTTTCTCAGATTTAGTGCTTGAAGGGATCTTAGCCCTTAGTAGTGATTAACCTGGGAGCCACCAGAATCCAGTACAATCCGGCTAGCAGTTGTTGTGGGGATGAAAGACCAACAGAGGCCCAACAACAAGAACACTGCCAGCATAGGTTCTTTTGATCTGCTTTACTAAAGAAAGCAACCATTAAGGGGTTAACAAGCTTACTTTAATCTGGCATACAAATACCATTCACTTAGTTCAGGGGAAAAAGCCAGCACCCTGAACTTCAGAGCAAAATACAAACAAATTACAAACATCGACAGACAGACCTTGTCTGATTCAAATCCCAATACATAGTTACCAGAGTTTAACAAAATCCCAGCATCCAGATTTATAAGCTGGAGGGCTCTTAGCTACAGCTGCCTGGAGTCTCCGAATCAGCACACCACCAAGAGTGAGAGCCCTGTGCAAATGGCTCTGTCTTCCCTTTTTTCATACAGTTTCATCATCATCTGAACCACCAGAACTTAGGTTCCTATGACTGGCTCTGGAGTTAGCACCTCCCCTTAGGAGCCTGGGAGCTTCACACCCACATAGGCTTAGCACCTAGTAATTAGGGGTTTGGGGCAAACTTAGGAGCGAAGATCTAATCAGGCCTCCCTTACTTAGCCCCACCTGGGGCCCCACCTTGGTTACAAATTCACACCCACATAGGTTTAGCACCTAATTGGGGTTTGGGCCTGGGGCTTAGCACCTAGTAAGACTCAAAGACACTTAATTAATCATCTTAAAACAGTAAGAAAGTCCCAACTTAATTAATATTACACTTGGCTGCTGTGTACCCCAAACAAGTAGACAAGATGTCTGCGATGCCCTTTGGCCAGGGAAAGCTGGGAAGGGATAAAATGAAGACAAGAAGAGGTTTGAGTTCTTTCTCAGATTTAGGGCTTGAAGGGATCTTAGCCCTTAGTAGTGATTAACCTGGGAGCCACCAGAATCCAGTGGGACCATTGAGTGATTGAAAGGGGTCTATCCCATTAGGTAATTCTTAGGTAACTCAATATTACAAATCTTAAGCTGATAGAGGCCGCTAGTAAGTAAGATCTGGGTTCAAGTCCCATCTCTGTCACAAACCAGCTGTGTAAATCTTGGCAACTCATTTACCTTTCAGTGTCCCATGTAACTCTCTAAGACTGCAAATTGTAGAGATCGTGATGAACTGCAGTGGGACAATGTGAGGAGATTTTGAGTGAAGTTGCAAGAAAGAACTCAAAGAATCACAAATCAGGCAGTTTATTACTCACAGACATAAGCATGTGGTTCCTCAGTCCCATTGGCAAGCATAGGAGGTAGTGGTATGGCTATAGATAGGATGCATACCTCCACCTATCGGGCTTCTGTCCTATGGACAGATTCACAGGGATTGAGTGGGAGAGAGAGACCTTAAGGGGAGTCAATCAGCTACTCAGCATTACAACACTTCCCCTTCCCCTTATCAATCACAGGGTACTGTGATTGGGAAAGCTTGCTAATCTTGCATATAGGGGTTACATGAAATCTGCTAAATGATTACAATCAGGAGAATCTCGCATTTCTAGCTTAAATAAAGTTTACTAAACTAGTTATTGGATACATAAGAACTTCCTGGTATATAGATGGGTCAATTAGTGATCAAAAAGGAGTCACTTCTGTCAAATAGGGCCTAGCAATAGGCCAAGTCTCCCATAGAGGAAGTTACTCACATATAGTACCCCGTGCTATAAAATCGTAGGATACCATGAAAAAAACCCATATATGCACAAAACTTGCTTTGTAAAGATTGAATAAATAGTGTACTGCATGCATATGTATTTACAAATTTTAATATAGATATTATGGTTAATAAAATACAAATTTTAAAACTAAAACAAAGAGATAATATTTTAGAAGAAATAGTTTAAGCCAATTATGAGTAAATAACAATGCTGCAAGCCCACCAATTTCACTTTCTTGACCATGTTATATGTAGCTAGATGTAAATTAATGACAAGGACCACAATTGCATCCTCTTTCAATATTCATTGAATGACAAACACCAGAGTGAAGATAGAAACTTGCTTAACCCCTCTTTTTACCAATATGGCAAGAACACTACATTTGGAATCAAGAGACCTTGGTTGTATTCCCAGTTCTGCTCTCTACTACCTGTGTGGCTTTGGACGAGTCACTGACCACTCTGGGTCTCAGTTTCCATATCAGTAAAATAAGCGGGTCCTTCCAACTCTAAATCTAAGCTCCTGTGGACAGCAGTTACATAAGCTCCCGAGGCCCAGCCTCCATTTCTTACACCTAGCAAAGGCAGTGTGATCTCATGAAAAGAACATTTGGTAAAGCAAGAGACAGGGAATCTAGGTTCTAATCTCACTCAGCTCTATTACTAAATAATTTATGTGTCTGTGGTGGGCAAGTTACCTAATTGCTATGTGCTTCTGGTTCTTCAAATGTAAAATACAAATGATCCAGCAGCTAGAAAAATTACTTGATAATATCTTTCACAGGTAATGTAAATACCAAGGAATCTTTACCCACCTGTGTTGGCTTTCTGTATGTTGTCAGCAGACACAAAAGTCCCCAAATGGCACATTAGTGGTTCATACCTCAAACATACAGAGTGTGAGAATCTTCTGAGGGGTACAACTTCTTGCACTCCAAGGAAGGATAGAGTGTATCCACATATGGCATGAGGAAAAAGGGTATCTAGTAAGGGCGAGGGAAGATAAAATGGGTAGAAAAGTAGATGATTGTCTGCTGAGGGATACCAAGGTGGCTATTTTTCAATCTAGCATGAAAAAGTTAGTTGTCTTCACAGGATACAAATCAAGGACATGACAAAGAGTCTCATATGCCTAAAGAACAAAATCTACTCCTGGTGATTCACTTCTTTTTCTACCCCAAAATTGTTTATTTTAATTTTTGAGTTCTAAATTCTTTCCTTCCCTCCAGCCCCACCCCCACCCATTGAAAAGGCAAGCAAATACATAAATTATACATGTGAAGTCTTTCATTTTGCATATTAGCCATGTTGCAAAAAAATTAAAAGAAATATAAAATGGAAAAAGTATGCTTCAATCTGCACTCAGAGTTCATCAGTTCTCTTTCTCTGGAGGTAAGTAGCATTTTTCATCATGGGTTCTTTGGAATTGTCTTGGATCACTATCTTTATTAGAGTAGTTAAGTCTTTCACAGTTGATAATTATTATAATATTGCTGTTACTGTGTATAATGTTCTCCTGGTTCTGCCCACTTCACTTTGTATCTGTTCATATAAGTCTTCCCAGGGTTATCCTGAAACTATCCTGCGGGTCATTTCTAATAGCACAATAGTATTCCAGATGATTTACTTTTTTAAAAGGAGGTGATCCAAATAACAATGGAGAGATTGCATGGGCAGGACAATAGATTGTAGCACATTTCCATTGGTGACCTAACCCAAGAAGTGATGTAAGGTATGCCATTCGGGAAATGTATGACCAGGAGAGGAGGTGGTGTGGTCATGAGGTGAGATAGAGAGACAACAAGGAGATAATTAGTATAACCCAAGAGCTATACTAGTACACATGAAATAGAGAAAGATATAGAAAAGGCCTCTATCATGTTGGGTGGATCCCCTCAGAAGGACATGTAGAAGAATAAGAGGAAGAACTGCCCAAGATAAGAAGATAGACTGCATCTTGCACCAGTGGAAGGCAAGAATACAATGATGAGATCAGAGATTGACTCAGAGTGAAAGTGAGACAAACATAAATAACTGTGATGCAAAACAAAAAAAAAAAAGGTTAAGTGAATCACATGGGTCCAAAGTGCTAGGTGGGAGACGATAGTTTAGTTTTGAAACTGGGCTTAAAGAATAGCCAAGATTCCAATAACTGGAGACAGATGAAAAGGGAGAAGTTCATTCCAGAATCAGGCAATGAAATATGAAAGGCCTAGAGCCAGGGAAAGGTAGAACAAGGCAAGGAATGGATGGTGAGTTGTTAAGTTTGATTAGGGAATGATAGATAAATAAATACTGTGAAATAACATTGGCAAAGTAGGTTGGAGACGACTGGTGAAGAATTGGCTAAAAAATGTATACTTTATATGGCAGGCAATGAGAAGTCACTGAACATTTTTCAATAGTGGATAGGCATGTCCGGTTATACATCAGGAAGAGAACCTTGGCAGTGGCGTTTAAGAGGGATTACAATGGAGAAAGGGTAGATGTAGGGAGACCAATTATTACAGCAGTCTAGTCATGAGTGCAAGAGGTCCCAAATTAAGATGATAGCAGCGAAAATGGTGGTGAATGCAAGAGATATCAGAAAGTACTTACAAAGATTATTCATACTTTGCATTCCTTACAATGCCCCTTTCTTCATTCCAATTCCCTTTTCCTAAAGTTAGACCCTTTCCCATGATGGTCTCTGAACCTAAAGCAGATGTGTGTTATAAGATTTCCTATACTCATGTCTCTAACCCTGTGAAACAACTGAGCTTGGGTTTACAGTATCACCAAGGGCATAGAGTGTTTTCTCCTTTTTCTGTGTAATTTTTGCTTTGTGTACATTGCAAATTACATTACAAAACACAAAAACGTTACTTTGTATACAAGCTATATTCCTCTGGTAGAACGGGAGCTCCTGAATGTCAAGAGACTAATTTCATTGTTATTGGTACATATCCCCAAAGCCTCAAAGTAGGCCCTTAAAAGTGTTTGTTGAATTGGTGGCATCTTATACAGGTTTGTATATTTTCTCCCAGCATGCTGTCTGCATCTCTTTATCCACTCTACTAATTTTTGTACATGTCTCATTCCTCATTAGATTTTTAAGTTCCTTGAGAACAAAGACCGCGTATCTTTTCATCTTTATAGTTTCCCTAACAGTACAGTAGTTTGTAAACATAGTACATGCTTAATAAATGTTTCAATGAATTGAATCACTCAAATACAAACCTAGGAAATAAAAACATGTTAATAACAAAACATCTCCCTCAGTATAGTTAATAAAAACTCCATTAAAGCTAATGGAATGCTTTTCATCTTTTAAATGTTGTTACATGCCATTAACATAAAAGTGTTAATGGTATATAACAGGTTGAGGCTAAAGAACCTCAACGATTAAACATACACCATCAACATTTAAAATGCAGGAAATTTATGTCTGACAGAGAGATTACTAGGCAGTGCATAAAAGACCTGAATATCTGGTTGCTGTTTTTTTAATCACTTTTTCACAAATTTTATATATACATACATGTATATATTTCACCAGATGAAACTATATGTACATGTATGTATACATATATGGATATGGATATATATACGTATATATGAAGAACATATAAGCAAAGAGAGTAATAGATCATATATTCAAATATAGAGAACATATATTCATTATATAGTATATATAAGTTCCATAACTGATTTCTGAATATTTGATTTGTATATGTCTTCTATACATATCTATGTAGCAAAGACTTGTCTCTCAACCCCAACTCACATTGGGTAGGTTAGGTTCCCAGAGAGTATCTAATACATCTTGCTTAGGGCCATAGGGTAGCACTGAGGGATTAGAGGGTGGTTTTTCCAATGCTATATGTACAACTCATGAGTCCCTACCAGCATGTATCCCTCCATAATTATCTTTGCTATCAATTAGTCAGCAAGACTTAATTAGCCTTTTCAAAAGAGATACTGAATAAAGTGGTATAATAAGAACAAAGAACATTTGGCACAATATATTCCACCAAAAGTCTGTGACACACTTTTCAACAGAGCAGGCAAAGTCCAGGTCAAGTGGGCTGAGGTTTATAGTGCACGTGTGGCAATGGGAGAATGCAAAGCTCTTGGCCACTAAAAATCCTTTTCTCCCCTTTGCAGGGTATGCACTAAGTTCCCCTTAAGCGCGGGAGTAGCTCTTCTGCTTAGCACCTTGTCAGGCCCTTGAAGCTACATGTCCCGAGTGTACATAGTCTATTCGTGGCTCCTGGTAAAGACACAACCATTGCTTGAGATGCTGATGAAAAAGCCCCAACCCTGCAGTCCTCTGAAGTTCAGGAGGTCCGTTTCCAGCAAGGCATGGCTGGGAGATGGGAGGTAGGGAGTACAAGATACAGGCCAAAGCCCAAAGCCAGGGTTCTTTTCTTCTCCCTCAAGTAATTCCTTTTCAGGGGTATAGATGGAGGCTTTCACCACTAAGCTGCCAGACATTCAAATCCTCAATTGCAGACTAGCTTTCTGATTTTGTACAGGCCTCAAAGGGCATAACCAATCACCTCATCCATCAGAACAAACTTTTCATTGCAACAAGATGAAGCTTTAATGGACCAGAGATGTGTAGGCCATATCTATATCTAGTTCATACCTCTGATCAATCCAATTGAGATGTGTTCTCACCTAACAGAGGGATCAAGAAATCGCATCTTATCAGTTAAATTAAGTAAGGTGAGGTGGGGTGATTTGATTGAGTGACTCAACCCTCCACTTCTTATAGATATATGTGTATATACTTAAGAGTGGGTATACACATACACATATTTAAAGTCTAAGTTTTTTGTAAGACCTCTACTGTTGTGCTTGTATCTTTGTCTCCTCATTACTTAGGTTCCTGATTTAATGAATCAATCAGTAAACATTATTAATCACCTACTGTGGTTCTTACTGTTTGTCCTTCATTTTCTAAGAGGACCAATGACAGCACAGGGTGATGTCTTGACTCAGGCATGAATTGGATTTCAGTGAGGCAGAGCTGCACAAAGTCAGCAGCTTCACTCTCTCTTCCAGAGTCAATGAAGTCCACTGGCAAGACAAAAGTCAAGACTACTAGTGATGGTCTAGGATGCAGTGGATGACCTTGGCATCTTTGATGTCTGACCAATGCCTGCTTTAGCTGCCTCCATAGCTATTAGAACAAATTGTTTTTGTCTACCCATTCCACTGAGGTCAATCTTCACACGTTTGTAGTAGACAACCCCTTAACTCACCAATAGGTCTGTGGTCTGTTGATTACCCTCAACATGGTTTAGCCTGTCTACCAAGACAGTTTACTGGGGTCTGGCCACTGCACATGCTGCAGCTTCTTGGAGCTACAAGTGAGATCTGAATGCCAGGGTGACACCAAAAGGTAGATGAGTAGCTCTGAAATGGGCTTAGTAAGCCCTCATACCAGAGGTGCTACTCCTCCCTGAACACCCATACATCCCAATCACCTACGCCATACCAGGTAAGGCAGCTAGATAGCACAGCAAATACCAGGCCTGGAGTCAGGAATGCTGCCCGGGTATCCACCCGCACCGCCCTCTCTACTTACCCATCTCAGTAAGTCTTCGGTCACCGCCCTCTCTACTTACCCATCTCAGTAAGTCTTCGGTCGTCACCGGCCTCCGCAGTCCCACCACGGAGGAATAACCAGACAGAGCACCCGAGGTTCTTTCTAGAGGAGTTTATTCTTGCTTAGCTCACATCCCTTCTCCCCGAGTTCCGGGGATCAGGGCCTTTTATAGGGCATAGACACCAATCATAGAGCAGTACAGCGAATGTTGCCTTGTATGGATATGAGCAGACTAAGCGGCATTCGCCAATCACAATCGGTATAGCAAACATTACCTTATAAGGGTGTGTGCAGGCATGCTAAGCGGCAGTGCTTTCCCATCCCTTCCCGTCCCGCC
>CM053627.1:64277405-64295336 GCA_028646595.1 Phalanger gymnotis
AATATAGTTAGTCTTTCACAACATGAGTATTGTGGAGGGTTTATACATAATGATACGCATGTGGCCTATGCTGAATTGCTTGACTTCTTAGGGAGGGAGGGTAGGTGGGAAGGGAAGAGGGGAGAGAATTTGGAACTCAAAGTTTTAAAAAATAGATGTTCAAAAACAAAAACAAAAAAGTTTTTGCATGCAACTAGAAAATAAGATACAATGGGGCATAGAAATTTATCTTGCCCTACAAGAAAGGAAGGCAAAAGGGGATGGGAGGGGAGTGGGGTGACAGAAGGGAGGGCTGACTGAGTAATATGGCAACCAGAATATACACCATCTTGGAGTGGGGCGGAGTAGAAATGGGGAGAAAATTTGTAATTCAAACTGTTGTGAAAATCAATGCTGAAAACTAAATATATTGAATAATAAAAAATGAAATGAATATATCTACAATATATGATGTTTAAATGAAAGCAATTATTAGACACTATTTTCCCCAACTACATGCCCACAAAACTGGTATTCTAAAAGAAATGGATTAATATTTACAAAAGTATAAATTGTCCATGTTATAAATATACTCACATTGTCTAGGAACAAACAATACTCGTTGAGAAGCCAGGAAGGTTTCAATTATATTTTACATTTATTCATTTTGAATAAATGGGTACCTCCCCTAAATAGAGTGCAAGGGAGTACAAGGACTCAGACTAATACCAGTTCTTTTATTGACTCCCAGTTCAAATCTCCCGCCTGGCCCTTCATTGGCCAGATGCAACCCCCTGACTGCCCAAGTCATGACCTCCTCAAAAGGCTTGTCAAGCATGCACACAGGCCTCTAAACTTTCACCAGACTAGAAGCGGATAGATCATAGCTCTGGTTAGAACCAGTCACCTGACACATTCTGCCAAAGCTGGGGGGAGGGAGGAGATACTTTCAACTCTGTGGAAACAAAACTGCTCCCTCCATTTCTCACACCCATTAACAGATGAGGAAATAGAATACTTAAATAAACCCATCTTAGAAAAAGAAATTGAAGCCATAAATGAGCACCCTAAAAAAAAGAAGAAAAATGCTGTACCAGATGGATTTATAAACAAATACTACCAAACAGTTAAAGAACAATTAATTCCAATGTGGTGTAATGGATAGAATGCCAGGCTCAGAATCAGGGAAGACTCATCTTCCTGAGTACAAATCAGGCCTCAGATATCTACTAGGTGTGTGATCCTGGGCGAGTCACTTAACTTTGTTTGCCTCAGTTTCCTCATCCATAAAATGAACTGGGAAGGAAATGACAAACCATTCTTTGCCAAGAAAACCCCAAAAGAGATCGCAGAGTTAGATACGACTGAAAAATGGCTAACCAACAACAAATAACTGTTTGAGAAAAATAGGTAAAGAAGATCAAATTCCTTCTATGACATCAATATAGTTTTGAAACCTAACCTAAGGAGAGTAAAAACAGAAAAAAAAACCAACTATAGACCAATTCCACTAATGAATATTGATGCCCAATTAAAATATTAGCAAGGAGATTACAGCAATATATCACAAAGACCATACACTATGACTAGGCTGGCTATATGGCAGAAATGCAGAGCTGCCTTAATATCAGAAGAACTTTAAGTATGACTGACTCTATCAATAACAAAAAAACCATATGATTATCTCTTTTGACAAAATACAACACCCATTCCTTTTAAAAACACTAGAAAGTATAGAAACAAATGGACTTTTCCTTAAAATGATAAGCAGTATCTATATAAAACTAAGAGCAAACATTATCTGCAAAAGGTATCATCAACTAGAAGCCCTTCTGATAAGATCAGGAGTGAAGCATAGATGTCCATTATCACTGTTATCATTGAGTATTGTGTTAGAAATGCTAGCCATATAATAGCACATAGTAAGAGCTTATTGAATGCTTTTTCATTCATTTAACCATCCTTCCATCCATTCTTCCTCCTTTCTCCAAAGTGCTTAATACCTTATGTTTTCTATTCTCTTGGTCAAATTTTTTTCTCTTTATTCACAGTAGAGTATGAACATGAATAACACACACACACACACACACACACACACACACACACACACACAAATACACGCCAAAGAGTGGGAGCAAATCATTAGAACTTTCCCGGCCCCGCTTGAAACCTAGGCATCACCCTTGGTTTCCTACTCTGACTGTTTGTAAGGATGACAATGGCTAAGCCAGAATAATAAGCTTCTTTTGGCAATACAGTTTCAAAATATGTTCTGATAGTTGGCCAGTTTGAGGCCAGGTGCTTTCACTTATTGGAAGTGAATCATTTTCTTTCTATAAATCACAGCTCTTAACATCTTTTATAATAAAGAGAAAGCTGAAAAAACACAGCTGCTGTTGTCATGCTAAGAGACAAAACAGTCTTTTAACACTCGTTAACATCTACGTTATCTCTTGGCTTGTAGTCAAGCTTCCTTTTCCTTCACTGATTTGGTCCTTTTCCTCCACGTTCTTTTTCTACAGCTGATCAAAATCAAAACCTAGCATTCCAGTGAACTATTGCTAATGGCCTAAATAAAATTTCACTGCTGGTGAAAAAAATCCTATCCAAGCCACGAGTCACAAAAATACTAAAATTATCATATCTCCTTCTGAGACTATGGAAATTGAGTGAAATTGAGAACCAAGAAGGAGAGTTTAAAAAATTCAGATTTATATCTATACTTATTTAAGCCAGGCACAGATGGGTACTTATTGCTAGACTGCATGTAGGAAAAACTAGGGTGCATGGAATCAAGCCCATTAAAGCATTAGGTAACTTCAAGTATTAAAGTCTCTTATTTCTCACAAAGACTCTTTGATAAAAGGTGATGTCACACTGAATTTAACAATATAGAGAACGAGAATGACCTTGAGAAATATTCTAACACTGCTAAAATTTTCAAAACAGTGCCCCCTCTTCCCAAAAGAACAGCAGCAGCAACAAAAGCTTGCTACAATTTAGAATCCAACTGCTTCAGTTACTTTATTCAAATGAAACTTTTATCACAAAAATATAAAAACCTTTCTAAAGAGTCAGAATCAATAGTTTCTAGAACAGGACCTATCCCCAAATTCTATAAAATATAATTGTTTAAAAACCTAGGAACGATAAAAAAAAACAATCAATAATTCGAATAGTCTTGCTCTTGTTGTTACAGTGTTGTTGAAAATCTTCAGAATTGTTTGAGAAAGACAGTTTTCTACAGCAATTCATGTCGAATGAAATTTTCCCATCATGCAGAAACTTCTACCTTGAAGCACTGATTTCATGACTGGTAGGACTGCCAACCAAGACCACTACTTCACAAGGGGCTCTAGTCATGTTTCACTTCATTCTCTTTACTTCTCCATCTCCTTGACAGTCACCTTGTCCTACTGTAGAGTCAATTCTCTTCACACACACCCCTTCCAATTTTACTTTCTCTCCTCCCTTCCAATTTTCCTTTATATATTGCCTTCCATTAAAATGTAAGCTCCTTGATTTTATGTGTTTGCTTATGTGTATATATATGTATGTATCCGATTGTGCTTAGCACAGTACATGCCAAAATGCTTTTCCTTCCTTTCCTCTTTTCTTCCTTTCTATTATTTCCTTCTTTTCTTTTCCTTCTCTCTCTCTTTTTCTCTCTCTCTCTCTCCCCCGCCATGTCTCCCTCAATATAAAAAAATGTACCCATTCTACATACTAGATTATATTCTGTATTACAAATCATTTTGTACAATCATATTTTTCACTATATAGTTTTGCCAGGATTCAGAGTCAAGCCTGTCAGCCTGTAGCTACTTCTCTTTCTTGAAAATAGGGACAAAATTTGTGCATCTCCAATCCCATAGTACTTTTCCCAGTTTTCATGAATTTTGTCTATGACTCAGTAATCACATCTGCCAGTTTGTTTGTTTGTTTGTTTGTTTCTTCAGTTGTCTGGGATGTAGTTCTTCTGGGCCAGGTGACTTGAACTCATACAGGATACTAAGTGAGTTTCTTACTAGTTTCCTAATTATTATCATTTATATTAGTTCTATATTAGCCATTTTATTCTGTCTGTTCCACTATAAAGATCATTCTCTTTGGTAGAAAAAATAGGAGCAAAATAAGTTGAGCCCCTCTACCTTCTCCTAGAATCAATTAAAACAGGCCCCCTGCACCAAGCAGCAATCTTATACCTTCTTAAATCTTCTTTTGCTAAAAGAGCTTTTAAAAATTGTTTTTGTTATTTGTCATCTGTTCTTACTTCCATCTTCTGTACATGTATTTTTAAAGTCTAAGTTGGTTGGTGAGTTATCTGTGAATCTACATGGCTCCTTTTAAGCAATTCTCCTTTCTCTTCCTCATCTGAATTATTCTAAGGACAAAAGTCCTACAATTTCAATCTTGAAAAGTTAGCATCAATCCTGAACTATTTCCCCTGCCAATCATGTCATATGAGGAGTTTCTGGGAATATTTAGCCCAGAGAAGAGAAGGCTGGGGGCAGAGGGAGGAGGAGAGGGACAGAAAGGATGACAGAAGTCTTCAAGCATTTGAAGAATAAAGCATGGAAGAGAAATTAGAATTGTTCTCCTTATTCCAGATGGTAGTAAAATATAGGTAGATACTGCAAAGGAAAATTGAGAAACAAATAGAAAATTGAGAAACAAATAGAAAACAAATAGTTCTAATTTGAACAATTAGAGCCAGACAAAAATGGAATGGGCTGCCTCCCAATATAGTACAGGCTATTTCTCAAAGTACCAGGTTCCTCATCACTGGAAGTCTTCAAGGACAGATAGGAATATAGACGAAGTTTTTATTAAGTACTTACTATATACCAGGCATTGTACCAAGCGCTGGGCATACAAATACAAGTGAGAAAGACAGTTCTTACTTTCAAAAAATTTTAGTTCTGAGTGCAAAATACTATATACATGTATATATATACATACATATACACGTGTATACGTATATAGCATGTATGTATACTATATTATGTAACATACACATGCACACATGCATGCACAGGCATGCAAACTAAAACGCAGAAGGGAGAGAGGTGAACCAGCAAAGGGGCAATGTGACAGAGGAGGAAAAGGAAATAGAGTCCAGAAAGAGTTGGGGAAAGAGTGAGGTGAAGTGTACTTGGGGTCCTTCCCAAAATATTCTTCGCAGAAGGGAGTCACCAATCAGGAAAGAAGCCCTGGGGGTGTCAGTGCAATAGGCGAAGAGAATAGTGTGGATTCTGGAAGATCCAGGTCAGAGCAAGGTGACTTGTGCTTGGGGAATTCACAAGGAAAAGAGTTTGAGTGAGCTAGGATCTTTTTAGAGTGCATTATAGAGGGTTGCTTGTACAGGTATGGGAGTAGCTAAAAGGTACAGGGAAGAGCTCATCGAATTACATGCTTAGTTTGAGAAACAGATGGAGTGTAACGTTAACAAGGGTAAGCCAAGAAAAAAAAGTCTGAAAAATTAGATTGCAACTAGATTATAAAGAACCTTAAATGGAGGCTGAAAAATGTGTATTTCATCCTGGAGGCAGCAGAGACTGTTGGAAGGTTTTTGAGCAAGCTGGGGATTATGTAGTCTATTTTAAGAAGACTGTTTTGGCAAATTTATGGGAGATAGAGAGAAGAATTTTTTTTTATTCTTCCTGGACAGTCAACAAATTTTAGCAATTCTTCCTCAGTAATGTGAGTTTTATCTTCTTGGTTACCTTCCCTTTAATCCTTTCCAGTTTATTATTGTCCTTTCTAAGATATGACATCCCGACTGAATGAAACATTCTAATTGTTACTTAACGAGAGCAAAGTGTGGTAGTACTACCACCTTCCTTGTTCCAAACACTAATGCATCCCAAAAGAACATTACTTGTTTGGGTTCCCATATCATATTGGTGTAGACTATGCCTGACTCTCTTTCCCTTCTCTATCAGAAAGTCCAAATTGGAGTGGTTACTTCTCACCAAGGTTCCCATCAGTTTTGTCACAGCAACCAGCTCCTTCTTGCTAGAGTGAATCGGATTTAGAAGAGAAGTTCCCTTTCTTGACTTTTCCTCCTTTTGAAGGGTGAAATGATCATAAAGGCAGGAAAGAAATTGTTAGCTGTTCTGCTTTGGGGAGGGAGAGAACTTCATCAGACATCTAGATAATTCCAATCAGCAATCACTACTTTATCACAGCTGAATATCAGGCTCATGATCTGTTTCCTGAGCTCTTCGTTAATCAATAGTTAATCTACAAATATTTATTAGACACTGTGTGCCAGATACGGTGGTGGTTACTTGAAATAAAAAAAGAAAGCAGTTCCTTAACTCATACATTAAAATAAATGGAAAATATGGAAAATGGGGGAAGAAACAGCTAGAGCATCAGGAGAGGCCTTGTGGAGGACATGGCACGTAAGCTGAATTTTGAAGAAGTCAAGTATTCCTCGATGCAGAGGTAAGGTAAGGAGGGAATGTGTATGAGGAACGAAAAATTATCTGTGCAAAGTCTAGAAATGGAATGCTCAGGGGCACTCTCCTCATGAGCTGACCTCTTTTATACTTATAGATGAATGGGAAGTCTCTCAATGGCCTTAGTCCTTTGGACCAATCACCACACAGAACTTCTTTGGGGGATGGAGGGAACAAACCTAGCCTACATGGTGGGGTTGGTGGTAGATATTATTCTTTTCACAGGGAGAAATTTGTAATGATCCTGGAGAAGTCTAGGTCTAGAATATGAAAGATTTTAAAAACCAAATAGGAATTTGTATTTTGTCACAGAGGCAATAGAAGCTACTGGAAATTTTTGATCAAGAGAGTGACTTGGTCAGACCTATGCTATAGGAATATCACTTTGGCAGCTGTGTGAGAGATAGAGTAGAGAAGCGAGAGAGTGGAGGTAGGAAAATCAACTATGAAATTATTACAATACTAGAAGAAATGAGGACTAGACTAGGGTGGACGCCTTTGGGGAGTGGAGAACAGATATGAGAGATAGAATCAACAAAACTTGGCAACTTGGTTGTGGGGGTAAGGGACAGTAAAGAATTAAGGATGACTATAGGACTATAATACTGGAAGGATGATGGTCGTTTCAGCAGAAATAAGGGTTTGAGGGGTAAGTTAATACATTCTGATTTTGGACAAGTTTAAGATGAATACAAGACATCCAGAAAGAAATATCTAACTAGCATCTGGGTAACATGGAATTAGAGCTTTGGAGAGTGACTATGCCTGGAAATCATCTGTGTAAGGATATTAACTAAACCCGTGGGAGATTATGGGATCAGCTATTTCCTCTTTCTGTCCTAGTGGTCCATAGTATATTCTGAAAACAATATTCTTTCTTGTTTTGCCTCTTTCAAGTTTCACCCAAATGCTCTCCACAAGGCTTCCTCCTTATTACTGGATTTCTTCATGACTACATCTTATATGATCTTCCTCTATCTTGTTTTATCTATCATATTTTAAAATTAGGCATATTATACCAGATCCAAATTCTACTCCTGGGTCTTATTGCAACAAGCCTTATTGAGTTCAATATGAGAGTTCAATTTTGCCTCATCGTGTTAGAATCTCGAGTTCTCCTTGTTTATAACCCATACATTGTACATCTTTTCACAATCATCTTAAGTAGGTCATGGGATTTATTGCTGGCTTTTTAATTTTTTTTTCCTGCTATGAATTTCTGAGCATCTCTACTTCTTTTCTTCCTACATTTTAGCTACATTCTATTGTATGTAGGTTGGTTTTCCTCCCTTGTTAGCCCATTAAATTGCTTTTGTAGAATGATAAGATTCTAAATAACCAGCAAGCCTAGAATCCTTGTTTATACAGATATCTACTTGCACATCCTGATTATGTGAGACTATTTCCCCTAACCTCCCTTTCTCTTCTCTTCTTCTTCCCCTCTCTTTCTATTCTTTTCTCAAATAAAATCATTTCTAGGCCTTATCTAAGTAAACTGCCTCTGAGCACCATGATGACAATAGGGTTCAGAGGAGATAGATTATCATCTCCCCGTATTTGAATGCAAGCAGTTTATCCTTGTTTAGTCCCTTACAATTGTTCATTAGTGTTTAGTTTTTCAGATTTCTTTTAACTTCTATATTTGAACTTCAAAGTTTCTGTAAAGTTTTGTTTATCTCATCAGGAATGCTTAGAAGTTCTCTGTTTTATTAAAGATCTATTTTTCCCTCTGTAGCATTATACTCAGTTTTTCTTGGCTGTAAGCTCTAATCCTTTGCTCTCTGGAACACCGTATTCCAAGTTCTCTGCTCCTTCATAGTGGTGGCTGCTAAATCATGTGTAATCCTGACTGTAGTTCCTTGATACTTGAATTCTTTCTTTCTGCATACTTGCAGCATTTTGTCTTTGACCTGAAAACTCTGGATTTTGGCTATAATGTTCCTGGGAGTTTTCATTTTAGAATTTTTTATTTTTGTTTTTGCTTTTTTCATGATGTGACCACTGGATTTTTTCTATTTCTATTTTGCCCTCTGGTTCTAAGAAATCTTGGCAGTTTTATTTTAAGATTTCTTGAAATATGATGGCTAGGCTATTTTTCTTTGGTCATGAAATTCAGGTAGTCTAATGATTCTTAAATTTTTTTCTCCTCCGTCTGTTGTCCAAGAGAGTTTGGATATAAGATAGCTTACGTTTTCTTCTAATTTTGTAGTCTTTTCACTGCACAGGAAACAGCTGACACTCAAACTTCATATTTGTCTGAAGTGGTAAAAAGGCAGGGAGAACACACATACACACACACATACACAGAGTTAGGAACAGAAATAAATTTTACTAAATAGGAGAGAAAGAAGAGAGAACATGGATTTAGAGGAAGGCATATTAAAAGAGGCGTTAACTCTAACTAAAGACGTGAAAAAATATAGTTCTTTTTGAGGTGGCAAAGAATGGGAATCTGGGGAAGGGTGCCCCTAAAAAATTCTATTGCAACCGTAAAGATATGTCAATCTTTTCCCCTATGGCTACATAGATCAACCTTGTAATTTTCTTAACCACAGAGCTCTTGTACTGATGATGACTCCCTTGTTTGTATTCTCTCTCTCCATTAAAATGAAAATTCCTGGTGGGCAGGGCCTATGTTTGCTTTTTTTGTATGTTACCAATTAGTCCAAAGTTTAATGTGCAGAAAGTACTTAATAAAAGCTTTTCCAACCATCCATCCATCCATCCACTCATCCATTCATTCACTTATATGATGATCAGGTAACAAATCCATTGAAATAATATAGAAATTAACTTTAAAAAGTAGTTGCGTATACTTTTATTACCCACCTATTACCCATTAATAGAAAAATCTCAGGTCCAGTTAACTTTAAGCAAAACCTACCTCCCAACAGTGGATTTGGATATTAAGCTAAAACAATTGTGGAGGGGAGATGTCCTTTGTTTAAGAGTTTTAGCATGCTAGATACCATCTCTCATGCCATACACTGATCAAGTGGGTGGTTATTTTTTGTTAACAGAAAAGTTGTGATACTAAAGGTGAAATTAATGTGACATCTTATTTTAATTTTTAAAAAGTTAATCAAGGAGACCAGACAACATGATGTACTAGGAGAAAGCAGCACAGCCCAGATCTTCCTCACAACTATATCACAAAACCTAGAAAACACACATGACTGAATCTTAATCAGGAAATCCAGGGAGGGGCAGTGGGAAGTCACAGTGAGTCATTTTTGAAGGCCAAGTAAGAATAGGCAAATGAACAGAGAAATCTATAAACAGTAGAGACAGAGTCAAGCCAGGACATGTATCATTTTAGCACAGGATCCATGGATGTTTATGACAAAAAGAAGAAAGGTACAGAAAGGAGCTTGCTGTTTTGGAGGGAGAAAGAAACAGGTGCCAATTGCCAGCTCTGCCACTCACAATACAGAACTGGGTCACAGATCATTTTGTGGCTAAGCTCCTTGAAATGGCCATCTGCAATAGTTACCTTCGCTATATGTCCTTTCACTCTCTTCTTAACTCTATAATTGGGTTTCAGACTTCATCATTTAACCAACACTGCTCTTTCCAAAGTTACTGATCTCTTAATTGTCAAATCTAATGGTTTTTTTTCTCAATACTCATCCTTCTTGATCTCTCTGAGGTCAGTGATGCTATCAATCACCCTTTCCTCCCTGATAATCATTCCTCTCTAGGTTTTCAGAACACTATCTCTCCTGGTTCTCCTACTTATCAGATTGCTCCTTCTCATTCTCGTTTATTGGATCTTTATTCAGATCATGCCCCCTGTGTGTTTCCTACAGTGCTCTGTCCTGGGCCCTCTTCTATTTTCCCTCTATACTACTTCACTTGGTGGTTTTATGAGCTCCTTGGTATTCATTTATTATGTCTGTGCTGATGACAGCACTAGTAGGTCTACACCCCAAAGAGATGGAAGAGGAAAAGGGACCATATATGCAAAAATGTAGCAGGCCATTTTGTGATGACAAAGACCTAGAAACTAATGGGGTACTCATCAACTGGAGAATAACTGGATAAATTATAGTTATGAATAAAATAGAATATTATCTTGTTGTAAGAAATGATGAAGAGGATAGTTTCAGAGAAATTTGGGAAGATTTGTATGAACTGATGCAGAGTGAATTTAGTAGAACCAAAATGATATTCAATAACAATACTGTAAAGAAAAGATTTGAAAGGGTTAAGAACTCTGATCAATATAATTACTAACCACAATTTCAAGGACTCATGATAAAACATGCTACCCATCACCTGATAGAGAGGTCATGGACTCAAGGTGCAGATGGAGACATATTTTTTGCTTGATCATGCACATCAGTTATAATTATTTTGATTTTCTTTCTTTTTTCAGTAAAGGGGAGAATGGAAGTAGGAAGAAGAGAAGATAGATTTTTATTAATTGAACATTTAAAATTTAATAAAAGAAAAAAAATTAAAGACATTTTAAAATATTTAAAAATAAATCACAGGTCCATATTGTTTAAAAAAGAAAAAAATTTAAAAAGACAAAATTAATCAATGTCACAATATGTCAGTACTTCAATGAATCCTTGATCTCACAGATATGGATGTTCCCCTTGGATGCTATCACATTGCAAACTATCATGTCTCATCCTGTTCAACACTTATTCATGTCTTTCCATAAACCTTCCGTAAAAGATAAACTCAACATACAACAGGCCTTCCCTTAGGTCTTAATGTTGTATAGGTACCATTGAAGCTCTTTGTCCATCTGTTACCATGAGACATCATGGCTTGGTGCTTGGATTAAAAAACAAAATAAATAAAAACAATAAGTTGAAAATCAAAAGATTGGGGGTCATAGCCTACCTATGCTCATACTGACTAGTTGTATGATCATAGCCAAGTGCCTTAACCTTTCTGATGCTGATCTATAAAATAAGGAAAATAATACCAGAAGTAATTATTCAAATGAGATAACATACATAAAGCATTGTGCAAACCTTAAAGCTTTATGCAAATGTTAGTCATTACCTCTCACTCTGGCACATCCATTTTTCTGATCAAATATTTCCTAGATTATATCATTTAGCCACATCTTCCAGAAAAGACATTGTTGGTCACAAACAGTAATCTATTTATGCCAACAAAGCTCTGTGAAATTCTGAAAGAATCAAAACCTCCAGAAAGATCTGAAAATGTCAAGTAAGAAAAGTAGAGAAATGACCATCCAATACACTATAAAAATGACTTGTAGGCTTTTAACACACATGAAAAATGTACATGATATGCCAAAATTAATTGTAACCTACTTCTCTGATCATAAAGTAGGATGTTTGTGAGAAAATGCCTCTAAGTTTAAGTATATATCATTTTTGCATGAATTACACTAGCTCTCAAATATTGTTATGGTATTGCATTATTTATATAACTTCTCCCTCCAGCAATAAATTCAGAACTTAGCTATAATTATGTTCGAAAAATTGAATAAAATATCAAACATCTTGGATACTATAGAGCATTTTAAGGGAGGATTTATGCATATGAATAATTTCTAAAGGCAGCAGAGTAGAGCACAAGAAACAAAAGGTTAGAAGCCAGAATACACAGGCTCCAGTCCTGATCTTGCCATTAGATTAGGGTGTTAAATAAGATGACTTCTAAGAACCCACTCAGGTCTAAGATTCTGTGACACTGTTTAGTACATCTTTGAGTACTAGTTTAGAAGACTCAATTTAAAAAATATATACTCTTATAATAAAGTATAAATACACTCTCACAAGTGCCAAAATATTCTTCATGTTTCTGGCTGTTTTGAGGCAGGCAGGTATAGGAAAAAGAACAATTTCTCTAAGCACATGTATCCACCCCCATCAAAGGGCCTCAGTGACGACATATTATAACCAGTGGTTTCTGAGGTTTTGAGTTCTAAAACATATGCATTAAGATTACAATAAAGATCTCATGTGACTGGAAAATACATTTTTAAAAACTGAAGGACTTTGCAAAAGTCAATTTGCTTTCCTGTTTATACTAAATATTTAGTAGAGATATGTAAGCTTCAGAAAAGTAAAAGCGACAAGTATTATCCCAATTTTACATACCACAAGGTCACTACAAAAAAAAATTAAAGGAATAATGGTAGTATGAGTTACATGGAAAGTCAGGGTTATAAGAACTTATTTCCAGTCCTCCTTTCTAAAAAAAAATCCATGTCTATCATTTTTCATTGATGAGTCATACTATAGGATAGCTGAAATTACTAGGGCACAGCAAAAAAGCCATCTAACTGATTTGAATCAGAATCATAGGGTGAAGTAATTTTGGAGATGGAGGCATTTCAGTACGCTCATATAGTTCAACCTTCTCGTTATTTACGAAGTAATAGATACATGCAATTACAACCCATGAAAACTCTAGATACCTTTACTTTTCCCAACCCTCACTCTCAAAGTTGAATAGGATTCCCAGTTTGGGCTGGCTATATCTCCCTCCCTGCTTCTAAGTTCTAGGGGTACCCCTGAGGGTTTAGGTGTGATTCTCTAATTGCCTTGGTTCAAGCTCCAACCAATGTGCTCCCTTCTTCCTCACCCCCAAGATTTTCAGTAGTAAATTTCTAAAAAGTTTTTAAAAAGGAGTATTTACTAAGATAATGCAACAAGAATTGTTGGTACAAAATATATCCCACAAATTCTGTGACACTGTCCCTCAAATACATACAAGTCCAAGATAATGTAGCCTCAAATATAGAAAGCACATGTGTCACAACTCTTGGGTTGCTTTGGGTCTTTTTTTCCCATTTGTGGGCCCTCAATAAGTGGGAACTTAGGTATGGCATAGTGTCTTTCTTATACTTTCTGTATAGCTGTGTCCAGTCTGTCTGTCCTTAGTTCTTACAGAGCTATGAGTCTAGTATGTGCTTGGTTCCCAAAGCTGCACACACTGCTGCCAGCTGACTCAAGGTCATGGTTTAGAACACTGATGAAAAGATGGGAAATCAAATATCCTTGACACTCTACAATACTAACAAGCATCTACTATACTTCTCCAGTCAAAAGATGGTAGAAGGAAAAGATATCTGTCTGAAGTTGGAGCATCTCCTTCCCCCACAGGTGGTTCCTCCTCAGTAGTGTACTGTTAAGCCACACTTTTGAATTTCTGGAATACCATATATTCTCAGTTCCCTTGATAAATTATAGACAATCTCTTGCTATGTCCAAGATTTCTTGACCCATTAATGCATGATTCTAATATCAAAGACCTTTTAGCACTCAGTCTAAGAGCTATGTGTGGTAGATTATCACATAGAACTACTTAATTAAGGAATTAAAGCTAAAATTGTATGAAGTGGCTTCAATTCCAATCTTATGCTAAATAAATTTAATCTAGGGGAGATTATCCATGGTCAGGTATGGGGGAGGTAAACAGTATATTTTTCAATGCTCATTCCAGTGAGAACCATTTTCCAATTTTAAAAATGGTCAAAGGATATGAACAGCATAGGGATAAATACTCCAAATCACTAATAATTAGAGGAATAAAAATGAAAGCAACTTTGATGTTCTACTCAACACTCATCAAATTGGCAAAACTGACCGAAATATGAAATGACGCAATGCTATAGAAAAGCAGACAAATTGGTGCACTGTTATTGGACCTACGAATTTATCTAGACATTCTAGAAATCAATTTGGAATTATGACCATCATCTGTTCACTTTCAACATATTTTGACATATTACTGTTATCAGTTAAATATTAAACTGAAAATTTTAAAAATAATAAAGCAAATTCAATCATATTACTCTCACTAAGTTATTATTGGTATCATTTTAGCGAGAGACAAAAATATTTTTAAATAATAATAAAACCTGTATTTAAGTATTTATTCCATCTTTCAAAATGCCTGTTTTCATGTATATTTTATAACATATACCATATTAGTAAAATAGTATATGTATATAATTTACAAATAATTAAATATATATATTCAGGATGAGCATTCGAAATTCTTTTACTGATGGAATGCAAGCTCAAAAAGGTTTGGAAAACATTGCTTTAGTTAAAAGATATTAACAAGGAGTACAGGGAAACACCATTTAAGAAAGAAGGAGGGAAAAGACAAAAAAACCAAAGCTAAATGAGATGGGAAAAGGCATAAAAGAAGAGAGAAAAGGAAGGGACAGGAACAAAAAAAAGCAATGCAAAGAGAAGAGAGAGTGAAATAAAGAATTAAAGGAAGAGAAAGATAGCAGCTACTTTTAAAAATGATAGTTCACCTATGAATACATGACAGGTGTAAATCTAAAGAAATATTGCCAGAAAATCTCAAATGCCAATTTCTACTTATCTAGCCTTCACAGAGACAAATCACTAGCAATAATCAATCAACGAGGCATCAATCCATTATTGAATATAATGGGAACCCAAGACTTTGCTCGCACTAGAAGGGAGTAGGTCTAAAAGAGAATCTTTAAAGGAGAAGTTAGCAGTGTAATGGATCAGATCCTTCCAGCATTAAAGCTCTTAGAGGTGTGTCTAAAACCAATAAGGACCCCATTTAGTAAATTATCTTTTCTAATACAGTGAATGGAGCTCTTATTTCTTCAAAGAGTTAATACATCTTCAAATAAGGAGCAATTTACTCTCCTTTCCTCAGTAAAATCAAGGCAATTAGCCTTCCCTGGGAAGTTAAAGTAGGCCACATTAAGCGGATCAAATATAAAATTTTCTGTAGCTGAAATGGAGAAATCTTCATGTTGGAAATATCCAGCCTAGATGACCAGCACTACAAAATTTCTTACTTTAAACTATCTTTTAAAGAAGGTAGCAGCTTCTAACAGCTTTGAAAGACAAACTCCTCAAATGAAAGGCTCCAGCAAAATAGCTAATCATGCAGTATTGTATCTATCAAAGAGGAGTTCATTTTCTATGATTATTTCTTCTTCGAATTCTGATGAGATGATGATGATAGTGCAATTTCTAACGATTGGCTACATATTAAACTCAGGTTTCTTCAGATGGCTTTATACTACCAAGCTTATGGATAGAAAGGGAACCCAAAAATTGGGCTTATGTACTCCTTCTGACACCAAATTCATTAGTAAAGGTAATATTTCTTATAAGCAAAACAATTTTCCCAAAGTGAATAAAAGGCTTAAGTTTGAAAATGTCTTAAGTATTTCTAAAATCTGTGTTCTTAATTCACCATATTTTCTGAACAAGTAGGCCTTAAAAATATGAAAACAAGAGAAATCATTCATTTCAATTAGCCAAAAATAAGGATAATGGCACGAGTCAGTCACTGCTTAGTATAGCCAGTTAGGAAGAAAAATGAAGGTAGAGAGCCGCAAAAATATTCTAGATGAAGGGACCTCAGAGGAACCTGAAAAGTAGGACAGAAAAATATCCAGGCACACAAAAAGCAATTTAGTGCTGCAAATTAAGCAAACATTTTGTCAGGCTCAGCACCTTGCTGCTCATCTGCGTACAAACACGCTTCAATTGACCTTGTACCTTTCCTTCTATCAAGTCTATTTTTGTTGTTTGTTCAGTCATTTTTCAGTCATGTCTGACTCATCAGGACCTCATTCGGGGTTTTCTTGGCAAAGATACTGGAGTGGTTTGCCATTTCCTTCTCCAACTCATTTTACAGATGAGGAAACTGAGGCAAACAGGGTTAAGTGACTTGTCCAGGGCTGCACAGCTAATGTCTGAAGCCAAATCTGAACTCAGGAAGATGTCTTCCTGACTCCAGGTCTGGCTCTCTATCCACTGTGTGTTCCACCTAGCTGCTCTCAGCTCCTTTCAGACTTAGTTTAACAGCTAGGTGGTGCAATGGACAGAGCACTAAGCCTGGAATCAAGAAGACTCAACAAATTGGACCTCGGATAAGAGCTGTTGATCCTGGGCAAGTCACTTAACCCTGATTGCCTCAGTTTCCTCAATGAGCTGGTGAATGAAATGGCCAACCCCTCCAGTATCTTTCCCAAGAAAACCCCAAATGGTGTCACAATGAGTCAGACACAACTGAAAAACTACTGAACTGACTAACTCAGTATCCCCTTCAGACAGCACCAGCCCTTGATCCATTAATTCTGGTAATAAGAATGTACTGAAGTTGTGTAGTATGAGGTCACAGATCACAAATATAGAGCCATCAAGTCCAACAACACCCCTCATTTTACAGATGGGGAAACAGCTTACGAAATATAAATGAAAAGAAATTAGAGATTTTTTAAAAGGATACAATACCCAACATACTTTCAATCTTAGGAGGCCACTTTCCCATTAGTGGCCAGGTTTCCTGAAGGTAACCTACTACTACTACTCTTCTCTAATGCTGTCATTCATGAACTCTCACCCTTACACTTTTCATTGATTGGAAGCCAATAGCCTCAATTAGCTATTAACAAAGGGAATCTTCTAATCAGGCATAATAAGAAAAAATGGTACAACCCCTCTCCCCCCAATTGAGAATGTATTCTTCCCTTGCACATACAAGGTCCACTGGGATGATATAATAAGCTCAGACTCCTAGTAATGATAATGAGAGATGCATGCAGAGAATACATGTGGTAAAATATTCGATAATATGTTTAGCCATTCGCCAATAGGTGGGTACCCCCATAGTTTCCAGCTTTCTTATGTTATGAAAAGAGTTGCTATAAACATACACAGCCAAGTAAGATAAATTTCCATACAGCCAATGTCCAAAGGTAGATGTCTCATTCTCCTCCACCACATCTCTCTGGTATAAACTGTTCCCTAATTCAGCTCACTTCATTCTGTATTAGTGTATAAAAGTCTTCCCAGCTTCCACTGAAACTCTCCATTTAGTCATTCTTATGAGATAATAACATTTCATTACATTCATATGTCATCATTTGTTCAACCATTCTGCAATAAGTGGGCACCATTAGTGCTACCATGAAAAGAACTTACAAATAAACATGCATACACATATATGTATAAATGTTTACATACATATATGTATATATGTACATGTATACATATATGCATATATGCGTGTGTGTGTACACACACATGCACACACATAAAAATCCTCTTCCTTTTTATTTGATCTCTTTGGGGTATAACAATAGTCTCACTGGGTCAAGGGCTATTCACAGTTGCCCTCCTGTGAATAATCTCTAGCTTATATGGCACACATAATTGAACATATATACTAATCAAGTTATAGCTCATAATACAGTTAATTGCGGGTATAAAATATCACTTTTATAAAATTCTAAGCTCTCAAGGTCAGAAGGAATGTTGATTTTCATTTTTGTATCCCCAGCTATATAATACAACATCATTACACATGGCAGGTACTTAAATGTTTGTTGAATATAAATAATTTATATTATTTATGATTAGAAAACTTCAGAAATGGCAGAAAGTAATTCAGCATCCTAAAAATATACATAAGCAGGTAAAAAAAATTTTCAAATCAGAAATAAAATTGTAAAATTACATGACAAAGTTCCTCACTT
>CM053627.1:64295436-64340316 GCA_028646595.1 Phalanger gymnotis
AAGGAAGGAAGGAAGGAAGGAAGGAAGGAAGGAAGGAAGGAAGGAAGGAAGAAAAAAAGGAAGAAAGCAAGCCCTCACTAGATCCTTCTATGTTTGGTAGCTATCATTTGATAGCTCTCTTCCTCTTACCAACCAAATTCTTTGAAAAAACCACCTATATCAAGTACTCTCAATTCCTCTTTTCTCTCTTTATTCTTTAAAAAAATTATTCTGAATTTAATCAACACCCCCCAAAAAAGAAAACATTCCCACATACAAAGAAGAAAAGAAAAAGGGGGTGACATATGATTTCTATTAAGTACAGCATGCTTTTAATAATAATAAATATATACATATAAAATAAATTCCATTTGTTAACTTTCAAAGTTATCCAACTTATCTGTTTTCTTCTGAACTGCCTTCTATTCTTTTCTGTTGATTTTTAAAAATGTTTTCTATGACTATCTTTTTTTGGCAGCTCCATCATTAGTTCCCTTTTGTCTCCAAATGATCTCCATACTCAACCCCCCCCCCACAACCCACTATCCTTGTAGCAAGTGCATATTCAAGAACAACAAATCCATACGTTTGCTATGTCCTAAAATATGTGTCCCTGAGTCCATCACCCATCTCTCTCAGTAGGTAGGTAGCACACTTCATCATTAGCCCTCTGGAATTAAAGTTGGGCATTGTACTGCTCCAAAGTTGTTTTGCTTTGTTGTTTAGTTGTCTTTTAGTTGTGTCCAATTCTGGATGACCCCTTTTGAGGTTTTCTTGGCAAGGATATTGGAATGATTTGCCATTTTCTTTCTCCAGGTCATCTTACAGTTGAGAAAACTGAGGCAAACAAGGTTAAGTGACTTTCCCAGGGTAACATAGCTAGTAAATGTCTGACATCAGATTTGAACTAAGGAAGATGAGTCTTCCTGACTGAAGGTCCCTGTGCTCTATCCACTGTGCTGCAATGTTGGTATTGTATAAATTGTTCCACCAGTGGTACTCACTTCACTGAATCAGATCTTGAGTCTTCTCAGGCTTCTCTGAAACTCTTTCATCATTTCTTATGTCACTAACAATATTGCATTGCATTCATATACCATAATTGGTCCAGTCCAGGGATAGGGAACCTGCAGTCATGTGGCCTCAAGGTCACAGGTTCCCCATCCCTGGTCCAGCCAATTCACTAAATAATGGGCAGCCCCTTTGTTTCTCATTTTTTGCTACAACAAAGACCTGCTTTAAATATTTTTATATATAGGACTTCGATTTGGAGTAGGCTTAGTAGTGACTAGGTCTGCTAATACTGAGTTAAAAGGTATACAATATAGTGACTTTTGAGGAACTGTTGCAAATTCCTTTCCTACATCACTGTATCAGTTCACAGTTTGATTGACACTGCACCCATATGCCTGTCTTCCTGCAGCCCTCAAAAACTCTCCTAAACCCTCTGCAATGTAGGTTCCAACCTCATCATTCAGCTGAAAGTGTTCTCTCTATAAGTATTTCACTTGGTGATCTCATCAGCTCCCATGGATTCAAGCATCTTTATGCAGATAATTCCCAAACCTATATATCCAGTCCTAGTCTCTCTCCTGAGCTACAATCTCACATTAATAGTCTTTTGGATATATCAAATTGAATGCCCTGTAAGCATCACAAACTCGACATTTTCAAACAGAATTCACTCTCTTCCAAAACTCAAGCCTTTTTTTTTAATTTCACTATTAGTGTCAAGGGTACTATTAATCTTCTAGTGACTCAAGTTCTCTTCACTCCTGACCCCAAATATCCAACTAATTTTTAAATCTTGTAGTTTCTTTCTCCACAACATCTCTTACATATGTCCCTTTCATTCCACTCACAAAACTACCATCCTAGTTCAGGCTCCCATGACTCTAACCTAGACTTCTCATTTGACTCCCACCTCAAGTCTTCTCCTACTTCAATACATTCTCCATATAGCTGCTGAAGTGATGTTTCCCAAAATGCAGATTTGATCATGTCTTCCTGCTACTCAATAAGCTCTAGTCATTCCCTATTACCTTTAAAATCAAAACTTCTGTTTGGTACTTAAAGTATGTCACAACCTAGTACCTTCTTTCTCTATTTTTCCAATCTTCCAATATTCTCCCGCTCTCCACAAAACTGAAGTCTCAGCTATCCTGTCCTTCTTGCTATTCCTCTCACACAATGTTCCTTGTCTTATGTACATGCCTGGAAGGTTCTTCCTTCTCACCTGTAACTCTTAGAATCCCTGGCTTCTTGTAAGACTCAACTCAAACACCACCTCCTGCAAGAGATCTCTCCTGGTCATAGCTGCTACCTGTATCCTCAAAGGCTACTGAACTATGTACCCTCTATGTATATCACACATATTCATTTACATACACATTGTCTCTCCCATAGAAGTTAGCTCTGTGGGGGCAAGGACTGCTTTTGCTTTTTCCGTGTATTCAGAACACTTAAGCACAATGTCTGGCTTTTGCAAATATCATCTTTTTCGACTTACTATGTCAAGATATTTTTGGATCCTAATTTTATGATCCTTTGTAAGCTATCCCTCCCAGTTTTGTGTTATTTACAAATCTGATGAGCATGTCTTTAACCAAGTCATTCATTAACCAAGTTATTAACTAAAGAGTTAATAAATTCTTAATTTGTCAGTAAATATACTTCACTAAGGAAATCACTAGCTCTAATCTTCCTATATTTCCTATCTTTCTTGTGAAACTTATTTATATGTTCCATATTATCCTAAATAGCCCATAGAGCTACAGTAGTAATGGAAATTAAGATAGGATAGTGGACACTAATGAAATTATCCACATCACTGTTACCATGCTCTGTTAGGCTAGAGAGTTCACTGCCACTATAATCACTATCTTGGACCAGATTGTGAAATTTGGCAGACTGGCAAAACAGTATTTTTTCTCAACACAAAAAAGTTTTATAATAAATCACTGCTAGGAAATCTGAACCTAAATTTTAGGATATCTTAAAATGTTTACTTTTACTATTCCCCATAGGAATTTTAGGGGAAAAAATTTAACTTTACACTTTACTCTGATAGCTAACTGTTGCCATCAGATTTTTTTTTAAAAGGACATTTCCAGCACTTTGAATATCCATGAGAGAAAATTTTAAAACAGACAAAGCACTTGCATTATATTTCATTTTGAGTCTATCATATACCTCACTCACTTATGTGAGTATTATTTTCCTTGAAAAGGAAATACACATTTAAGAGTATTTAGAAATGAATTCATTTTGGGAAATAAATTGAGTCAAGAATGAGCCAAGAGTCAATGCTATGTTACAGTGTGCAGCTTAATCACCAAAGAAATGCAATATAATTATTAAGGCTGGAAAGCGGCAGACCAAACAGCCCTGGATAGGGATTATGTATCATATTATTTAGATTCCACCACATCCTTGATTGAATGAAGACTAAGGTTCTTACATTAGGAAAATGTCCAGAAATCTTGACCACAAAATGCTTGGGTATCGCTTGCCAAATTTAAGATCGCTTTTGAAAGATTTATATTTCTCCTCTTAACCCCAATGGGCAACAAATTCTTTTGAAATAACAGAAACATAATACTAGACCTGGAAGAAAAGGCAAGGAAGGCAATCAAGGAAGAAATAAAAACATTAGTGACACTGATCATAACTATTTCCCGTACAACAGAATTCTGATTAGTATTCAGAAGGGTTCGATGGATGCTGATGCCTCATAGTGGCATGAAGGGGAACATAGATTTTCAAAAGGCAATTCTAACACAATGCATTCTCTAGAAGGTCCTGCTAACCTAGAAAGATTTCAGGCAAAGAAGATGACTTTGTATCTGTCTTATGGGGACTACCCTTAGCTAGTTCAGAAAGGATTATCAGCTAAAGGTTTGGTCATAGAAACTTGTGAATACAATCAATTAATGAGTGAAAGAATTGCAACCAGTACTGATAATGAGAATGCTTATAATACTGTGACAAGCTTTTATAGAGTACTATGGTATGATACGTTCCAAATTAATTTATATTTAAATTATATTCACATCAACTGATTTAATTCTAGGCTGTGTTTTATTTTGGTGTACATAATTTCAAGATAAGTAACACTAATTATAAATAATAAAACCAATTAAACTTACATTTAGAACTAATTTAAGCATTTTTAAAAGGCCTTTGACATAGATACATTTAAAAATTTCTCAGTTACTATAGTGTCCTCTCTTCCATTATATTCCCTTGTCTATGCATTCTTGATGTGTGTGTGTGTGTGTGTGTGTGTGTGTGTGTGTGCATAAGAGAGAGACAGAGTGTTGCCCTGCAGTGATGTGTATTTCTTCATTTCCACATTATTTCATGTATTACTATATTCTTTGAATTTTTCATATCTGTCATTCTTAATTGTAAATTGTATTATCCCAGAGTAGGGAACCTGCAGCCTCGAGGCCACATGAGGACCTCTAGGTCCTCGAGTGAAGCCCTTTGACTGAATCCAAACTTCACAGAACAAAACCCCTTAATGAAAAGATGTGTTCTGTAAAACTTAGACTCAGTCAAAAGGCTACACCAAAGGCCCTAGAAGGCCACTTGTGGCCTCGAGGCCGCAGGTTTCCCACCCCTAATGTCCTATTAAGTCAGCGAAATACAATTTGTTTGGTCATTTCCCCAATTGTTAGACATCTGGGTTGTTTCAAGTTTTTTGAATTATACACTAATATATAAATATTTTTAATCAGATAGTTTGGTCTTCCTTTAATAATAACTTTCTTAGGATACTTTGATAGATCTGCAATTGCATTGTTGCATCTATTTTATCCCATACTATTATTTTCTCACTTAAGCTTTCTGCGGAGAGGGGTCTATCCATTGCCGTAGAGGCTTCTTCTGGATTTCTTGACATTGGGTTAATAGTAATAGAGCACATAGTCTGTCTATTACTTGCCCTTTGCTCTCATTACAAGCTTTACTCCTTCTCTATGTATATATCCTGTGATAACATCCTTCCCTGCATTCTTTCTATGCAACTTTTCCTTTGTAATATTGTGACATCTTGCTCGTGCCCTCTGCACATCTCTCAAGTGCCTACCTTATTTTCTGAGGACAGTAAATATTTAACATGGAGAGCAGGTCAGAAGTAGGCAAGTCATCTCTGTGCATGCTCCATGGTTCTTGTTAAACACTAAAAACACCAGATCTTTTCAGAACAACTACTGTCTATCCAAGGCTCTTGCATTTTATACTTGTGAAGTTTATCTTTTTTCTATCTCATGTAAAACTTTACTTTTATTCCTAGTGAATTCCATCTTACTAGATTTAGTGTGGCAAGATGTTTTTGGATCCTAATTCTATGATCCTTTGTAAGCTATCCCTCCCGGTTTTGTGTTATCTACAAATTGGATGAGCATGCCTTTAACCAAGTCGTTGAAAAAATTGTTAGATAGCACAGTGCCAAAGCACAGCTCCCTAGGGTATGCTCCTAAAGACTTCCTGCCATGTTGACATGGAATCATTAACAACTACTTTTGAATCTGGGCTGCCAGCCAGGTCTGAGTTCATCTAATTGTACTATCATCTAGAGCAAATCTCTCCAACGTCTCCACAAAAAATAACATGAGATACAAAATCAAAAGTTTTGCTAAAATCTAAGTAAACTATATCCACCGCATTCCCATCGTCTATTCATTTGACAATCCTGTCGCAAAATGAAATGAGAGGAATTTGGCATGTTCTTGACAAAGCCATTATGATCTTTCTAGAAATTTGCTAACCATCGCTTTACATAATCTGTTCTAGAATTTTTTCCAGCAATCGAAGTCAAGCTTACTGGTCTATAGTTTGCATAATTTATCCTCTTTCTTTTTTTGAAAATTGGGACATCATCTGCCCTTTTACAGTCTCTTGGCACTTCTGCCATCTTTCGTGAGCTCTCAAACATCACTGATGGTAATTCAATACCAAGGATGTTGTTCATCTGGTCCAAGTAGCTTGAATTAATCTAGGGTAGCTAGGTGCTCTCTTACTGTGTCTTTGCTTTTCTTGGGTATTAACCGCTTTGTGGTGGTTTCCGTTCTGTAATTTCCAGTACAAAAGTCATTCTCTTTGGCCACCACTATTCTTCTAATCTCCCAGGTTTGTCAATAAAGCATTAGCTTCAACTCACCACTCTTCCTATGTAACCAATCAGTTTCCAAATTATGTCATTTCTACACCTACAACATCTCTTGCATCTTACTCCTTTTCTCTATTCACATGCCTACCACTTGTCCAGGCTCTTACTACTTCTCACTTTACTTATTGCAGTGGTGACCTAATTGGTTTCCTGGCATCAATTCTCACTTTATCCAGTCCAACCTATACATTGATGCTACAGTGATTTTCCTGAAGCATAAATCTGCCCACATCATTCAGTAACTCCCAGCATATCTCTATTGCCCCTAGGCTCAAATATAAGCTTTTTTGTTTAGCTTCTGAAGTCCTTCACAACTTAGCTCCAACCTCACCTCCACAAAGTTCTCAGATCTCTACCCCAAACTCTGAAATGCTAACAATTATTTAGTCATTGCATTTAGAGCTTGGCCAAGGGAACAGCAATTCTCTCATGACTACTTCTGCCTTTTGAACAATTACACAGTCAGGAATGTAAGTCAAGAATTTCATCTCATTCCCTGCTTTTAGTGGAATGAGACCTCTATTATTTTTCCACGTAACTGCAGTTTCTTCATCACTCTTATATCTTAACTCTAATTCAGTTTTGTAATTTTTGGCTGAAGAATGTTATCTACATCCTCTATTGGACTGGACAATCTATATTTTACTACTGTAATTATATATGTGTAATGTATACATCTATGTATATGTATATACATATATATATACACATACGTTATATATATGGTATGTACACATTTACATACATGTGTGTCTATATATACATATATATAGCATGTATGTACTTCCTTCTTCAAATTTTAGATTTACACAAAAGTCTATATCTTCTTGCTATATAGTGTTGTTTTACAACTTTTATGAGTTGTTGGGTTTTTTTTTAGGAACAACTTTCTATTGCCATAGTCTATTGTTAAGTTCTGTGGTACCAATTCTCATTTATTCTTTTGAGACAGCATTTACCTGCTTCCGTAGATAACAAAAATTCCCTTTGTTTAATCCTATTTGGCATTCGAAGCCCCTCACAACCAGGCCCCCTCCTACCTTTCCAGTCTTCTTAGGCTTTATTTCTCCTCCTTACCATCTATAATCTCATCATAATGGCCTCCTGACTTTTCCTCAAACAAGATACGCCATCTCTCAACATTTTCAATGGCTGGACTCCAAGCCTGGAATGCTCTCCTTCTTCATCTCTCCCTCTCAGCTTCCATAGTCAAGTCCCTTCAAGTCTCAGATAAAATCCAGTCTTCAACAAGAGGCCTTTCCTGATCCTTCCCTGCCTTTTATCCCACCCTCCTCACTCCATGCTAGTGCCTTCCCTCTATTGATTGTCTCCTATCTGGCCTTTCTATATCTTGAGCTATAGTTTTCATGTTGTCTCCCCCAATAAACTATGAGTTCTCTAAAAGCAGAAACTTTTTTCTGCCTTCTTTGGTATCTCCAGCACTTAGCACTGTACCTGGCAGTTAAATATTACTGATTGACTCTGCAAATTGGTATATAGGTATCTGAAGTCATAGTAATAAACTGGAATCCAATTGTGTGCTATCTTGGGGAGGGGGGAGGAGAGGGAGAAAATTTGGAACTCAAAATCTCATAAAAGTGAATGTTGAAAACTAAAAATAAATTAAAAAAAACCCTGGAATCCAAATTTATAGCTGATTTCACTGCAGAATCAAAACATCTTCACATAATTAAGTGGAAAGACATTAGAGTCATAGGACTTGAGTTCAAATGCCAGTTTTCCCACTTATGGCCTGTGTGACCTGGACAAATCACTTAATCTCTATGGGCTTCATTTCCCCCATCTGTAAAAGGAGGGGTTTGGACTAGATGATTTCTAAGGTCCCCTACTAGTTGTAGTAAATGTACGACTATGATCTTCTGCAAAACATCTTCTCTGGTGGTGGGAAGTTCCCCAAGCCAGCACACATAATCAGTTATGCTTACTCTTCATAGGTAATAGCCATCCATGCAAGTTCAGCAGTCTATCAAAAATGCGTTCCCCAAATAGAATTAGAATTAGTCACTAGAGCTCTTAACCTATTTTATGGCAATGTTTCAAATTATTTGAAGAGGTGGGTAATCTATATTCTTGCTGTACATATTCATTCCAGTGTCAATCTGATTAGTTGAGGGAAGGAAAATCCCAAAGCTCATTTCAGTTTTGTTGAAACTTCTCAAAAAAAAAGAAAAAGGAGTCTAAACAAAGTCTACATGCATATCAGCCAAATGTTTTGACAGCCTTCGGGAGACTCAGCCAGAGGTCTTCTTGGGTCAGATGCTTTATTGTTTTAAACTTTAATAGCCTAACTGTGGAATACTCTTAACTGAGATGTGTCCCTGGCTCCCACCTCTGGAATATAATATGAATTCAATTTGAGATCTTTATCTGTTGATAAAATTCTAAAAGTATGAAGTAAATTTGGTATTATTCACAAACAAATTTAGGTATATTTTTCCTAAGATTTATTTAACACAGGATTAAATTCAAAATGTCATTCAAATGAACTTCTCAGTTCAAATTTATTTTAATGTACTGTGTTCCCTATCACCTCACACCTGGATTACTGCAATAATCTCCTAGTCTACTTGCTTCTAGTTTTTCTTTCCATTGATCTACTCTGTGTATCACTGCC
Organism: Phalanger gymnotis; assembly: GCA_028646595.1. Lineage (NCBI taxonomy): Eukaryota > Metazoa > Chordata > Mammalia > Diprotodontia > Phalangeridae > Phalanger > Phalanger gymnotis. Next base: position 64,304,226 of record CM053627.1, read on the forward strand.
AGATTAATCACCTTAAAATCCTGCTAGTATTTGTTTTCTAACCTAAAAGCAGCCCTAATGACTGGCATTTCAAGATATACTAGAAGGCATATATTTGAGTAGGGAGGGCAAAGATTTGCTTAAATCACCCTCATTCAGTCTAGTCCTCTTTATAATTACTTAGGCAGTGAGAAAGAAAAGAAACTATCTTTCCTCAAGCTTCTCCCTCTACAAGCTTTCTTCTCTTACTGAGGAAGGAGTGATTACTATGATTCTTCCCTTCCATCAGCCCCTAGTCTAAAGCCTGAGGCTTCAACTGCCTTATATGATCTTTACCCTTTAATGAAGAGAGGCAACTCCCATGATAGAAAGAAAGCTCCTCTGCTTTAAACCAACCACTGCTAGGATCTCAGTGTGAGTTCTTTTTGTGGCCCCATCTCCTCAGGGGCAAACTTCCCTACGAGTAAGGTGTCCCTAAGAACACAGTATCTCACCACTAGACTCAAATGGCTCTGGAGGAGAAAGTGAGGCTAGTGACTTTGCACAGCCCTCACTCACTTAGATCCAAATCACTTGCATGTCATTGCATCACCTCCCTGATGTGGTGGCCCTCTTGGAGAATGGAGGTGAAGCAAGAACCTCTGTGAGTGGAAAATATGAACTACCTCACTAGGGACCCAACTGGAACTGACCAGTTGGGCAACACAGCTCTTCCTTCTTTCCTTTCCTTTCCTTCCTTCCTTTCCTTTCCTTCCTTCCTTTCCTTCCTTCCCTTCTTTCCTTTCCATTCCATTACATTCCTTCCTTCCTTTCCTTTCCTTCCTTCCTTTCCTTTCCTTCCTTTCCTTTCCTTCCTTCCCTTCTTTCCTTTCCATTCCTTCCTTCCTTCCTTTCCATTCCTTCTATAATTTTTTTTTTATAGGAGGACTATGCTTTAAAGTCAAATCACTCTGGCTCTCATTAATTGACCAACAGTAGGTCTCAGGTCAAGCGCCACTTGGCCATTGTTTAAAGGCCCTGAATGGCTCAGAGTGAATGTAAATAGCAATTGTTTTGGCCTGAAATCCTGAGGGTCTTTTCCTCCCAGATTAATTTTTTTTAACTAGGTAAGGAGACTATTCTCTGCCTCATTTCTTACCTAGCCTTACTCACTGAATGGGCATTGCCTCAGTCAAACTGAGCTTGAAAAGGCCCTGTATCCAGGGCCATCTCCACTCATCCTGATCTATATTTCTCCACTGAACCCAGTTGGTTCCAGTGAAAAGTGAGGCTAATGACTTTGTACAGCCCTCCCTCACTTAAATCCAATTCACTTGCGTGTCATGGCATCACCTCCCTGATGTCAAGGTCCTCTTCCAGAACAAAAGACAAACAAAAACAGCTATCTGACTTGATACCTCCTTGGTTAAAGTCATACACCTTCTGAGGAGGCTCAAAGCACTTTTCCATTCTTCTTATTCATCCATACAAACCCGACCATCCCACCAGGGGACTTTTAAAACTGTTTAGTTGGGCAGTGGAATAAACTTTAGGCATTTCCACAAATTATGTGCTATTTGTGCCTGATTGCCATGCTATTTTTTTGAAAGTCTATATTTCAGATTAACTTTGTCATAAGTGGTATTTGATTATACTTCTAAGTGTCTTCGTAGTTTTTTGCTTATAAGCCATCGTCTGCTCACAGCTTAGAATCAATGTTGCTAATGAACACAAGAATAGTGCTGATGACACATTTCTACCGAAGAAAAGGGAAAGTTATGTTTTGAAATGAAATAAGATTCTTCTAAACTTCTAAAAAATATAAAATTACCAGAAGTCACTTTCAGAATTACAAAGCTTTCCTATTTTCCTCTGGATAATTTTTTTAACTACAAATATTATTTTGTTTTTTTTCCAATTCCATGTTAAGACACTTTTCAAAATTCATTTTTTATAAAATTTTGAGTTCCAAATTTTTCTCCCTCTCTTTCCCTCCTCCCGAGACAGCAAGCAATCTGATACAGGTCATACATGTGCAATCACGTAAAACATATTTCCACATTAGTCATGTTGTGAAAGAAGAAACAGAACAAAAGGAGGAAAATACATGAACAAAAAAGAAAGTGAAAATAGTATGCTTCAATCTGGATTCAGACTCCATCAGTTCTTTCTCTGGATGTGCAAAGCATTTTGCATCATAAGCTTTTTGGAATTATCTCAGATCATTGTATTGCTGAGAAGAGCTAAGTCGATCATCACACAATGTGGCTGTTGCGGTGTATAATGTTCTCCTGGTTCTGTTCACTTCACTCAGCACAATTCATGTAAGTTTTTTCCAGGTTTTTCTGAAATCCGCCTGCTCATCATTTCTTATAGCACAATAGTGTTCCAATACATTTATATACCACAACTTATTCAGTCATTCCTCAATTGATGGGCATCTCCTCAATTTTCTGGATCATATTCTGATCAAATCTGATTTTTCTCGAGTCCTATCTGTCTATCATTACATAATCCATCAGACTGAAATCCAAGCAGGCTCAATGGATCAGGTGAAGAATGGGCATCTAAACATGGAAGCAAAAGCAAGGCCCAATTACGATAAAGCACACAAGTATCTAAATTTAGGCAGGTAAGAGTGAAGAGTTTTATGGTTTACAAAGCATCGTCTCTTTTGATCCTCATACTAATCATGTCAAATAAGGTATACAGGTATTATTATATCCTTTTTACAGATCAGGAAACTATAGCTATTAAGAGCATTTCCTATAGTCACATACTTATTAAGCATCAAAGATGCCTTTCTATGGCAGCCCCCTTGTGCCGGGCACTATGCACTTTGACAAATATCATCTCATTTGATCCTCACAACAACTCTACCCTACAGGGCTATTATTATTCCCATTTTAGAATTAAGGAAATTGGGGCAGACAGAGGTTAAATTGCTTGCCCCGGGTCATCCAGCTATGAAGTATCTGAAAATGGATTTGAATTCCAGTCATCCTAACTCTAGCCCCAGCACCCTGGGCATTGAGCCACCTTCCTGCCCTCCAAAGAGAGAATCTAAGCCCAAGTCTCTCTTTTCTCTGAGTCTAATTTTTTTTAACTATAGTATATTATCTCCCAGGAACCAGAGAGATGAGTCACTGAAGGAGAAAGAATAAAGAGGCCTTAAGTCCTGTTTGCAGAAGATCCAAAATGATTCTAAAATCCATGATATCTATCGAAGCAGCTGGACAGACAGACAATTGGAGGAGTTACTATCATCATCACACGTCAATGACCTTGACAGCAATGCATTTCAAGGACCCAGTTTTTAGGAAAAGGGGCAGGGGACCACCAAGGGCAATGTAGACTTTTTAAAAAAATACCATGGTAATCAGGCTCAAATAGCATACAGTTTGTGGAAATGCCTAAATTTCTCAAAGGCAATCCAGCTGTTTCTTTGAATCCTACTGAGTTTAGGACCCAGCTTAGTAGTGTCTTTTCAAGATACAAGTACTGAAGGACAACTGGATGGGTTGTCCATCCAAATGTATAGCACAGTCCAAACCAATGGTATGCAGGATAATCCACTGGGTTAAGAAGAAAATACTAGAACTTCCATTTATATTCCTTTAAATTAAAAAAGACATTAAACTTTACTAATATTTAATATAACTCTAGCACCCTCACTGGGTCACATACATACATATGTATATATAGATATAGATACACACATACATATGTGCATGTGTATACACACATATACATATAGTATCAGGTTTATTGAGGGAAGAAGAGCAGGAGTTCCATAACACAGAACAGTTGACAATGGTTCCTTCTCCACCTTGTTCTCCTTCAGCATACTGCAATATATTTCTATTTTCCCATGTCCTGTTAAATGGACTTAAAGACTTGGATAGAGAATTTAATAACCTGTTTTTGAAATTACCAAATAAAATGACCAAATTACAGTAGATTTTGAACTGGTTGTTAAAAATATAGAAAAAAGAGCAACATTTCCCAATTAGTTTGCAAGAAGAACTGATTGACATCAGGGAAGATGGAAATTTACTACCTGAATTTTCACCCAAAAAAATTACATAATTGGGGGATGAGATTGAAAAAATGCAATCAGATGTACTTCTTATATTTGGATGATTTGTTTTGGGTATGTCGAGCTTAGATGCCAATAGAAAATATAATAGAAATGTCCAGAATATAGCTGAAGAGGTGGAAATGAAATTCAAGAGAGAATTTAGGGCTGGATATATAGAATTGGAAGTCATCTGCCCAGAGATAATTACTGAACTCATAGGAGCTGATGGTCTCACCAGGGGATAGTGAAAAAGCCAAAGACAGAACCTTGGATCATACCTTTCCTTAGAGAGTTGGATATAATCCAACAAAGGAAACTGAAGAAATGTCGGACAGGCAGGAGAAAACCCAGAAAAGACAGAGAAATCAAAGACAGTATCCACGAGGTGACAGTGAACAGACGGGATGACAGCCAGGATACAAAATCTTAACCTGCTACCAGAGTGGGATGAATTTAATAAAATGAAATTCAGTAGGGATAAAGTCTGATATTTTGGCTAAAAATAAAATCAAGTGCACATGGGAAACTTTAGCACTGGCTGCTCTTTAGGCCTGAAATGCTCATCCCTCCCCACTAATCTCTGTCTCTGGGAATCCCTGGTTTCCTTCAAGATTCAGCTCAAATGCTGTCTTCTGGATAAGAGCATTCCTGGTTCCCACTTCTCTCCAGTTTCTAGTGACCGTCTCCTTCCACGGTTATCATGTATTTGCTTAGTATGGGGCTTTCTATACATATATGTGTATGTTGTCACCCTTTTTAGAATGTAAACTCCTTGATAAATGAGACTGTTTCATTTTAACCTTTGGATCTCCAGAATCTAGCATCGTGTCTGGTCCATAGTAGGTGCTTAAAAAATGTTTGCTGTTTGATTATTAGACATCAGTTTGTCTGGAAAAAGTTACTAGAGTTTTAGTGGATTGTAAGTTCCATATTAGTCGGCAGCATGGCAGCCAGAAGCATAGCTTCCAGTTATTAAGACACAGTAGGTTTAATTTGTCTTGTTCATAGATGGAATTGAATAGTTTCAGCAGGATGTCCGTAAGGTGGAGGGTATACAGGGGGAGGCAACCAGGGTGGTGAAAGGCCTTGAGTTCATGTCATACGTGGAATAACAGAAGAAAATGGAAAGTTTAGTTTGAAGAAGAAAAGACTCAGGGGTTACATGATAGATTTGTTCAAGGGTTTGAAGGACTCTCATATGGAACAGGCATTATATTTGCTCTGTTTGATTTCAGAGGGCAAGTCAAGTCAAAGGGCATTTATTAAGCATCTATATCTATGTGCCAGGCACTGTTCTAAGCACTGGGGATACAAGAAAAAAAGAGTCACTCCTAAAATTTCAAGGGCCTTACATTCTAATAAAGGAAAGCAACACATAAAAGGGAGCTGAAAAATAAAGGGGCAAAAGAAGAGGTCTCCACTTGGTGGTGAAAGCCAGAGAATGAAAGATGGCTGGTCTGAAAGGAACTCATCAATAGGAGAAAGGGGCTGCCGAGACAGAGGAAGAAGAGAACTGAGTCATGGTGATGAAATCCAGAAAATGAGGACAGAAGTAACAGGTAAAAGTTGCAAAGCAATAAATTTAGGCTTGATGTCAGGAAAAATTTCTAACAATCAGAACCGTGTCATGGGATGCTTTAGGAAGTAGTAGTTTCCCCTCATTGGAGATCTTCAAGGAGAGGCGAGATTATCACCTGTTAGGGATAGCATTGTGAATACCATAATGCCATTTCATTTGGGATCTGCAGAGGTGTGCTGGAGTCAACTCAAACTGCTTGTGAGAGCTGACTATGTGAGCATTTACACTTTAGAAATTGGCAAATGCTACAAATTAGGGCTTGATTTACTTTTTTATTGATTGTCTAAATTTAAGAAAATAGTGGAGAAAATGTTAATAATGCATATTAAACTTAAAAGTATATTGCAGATACATTTGTTTCCCTGCAGAACCATTTATTAAACCATTTATTAAACATTTACCAGTACACCACTGAGAGTATGGGTTGGATTAGTTGGCCACCTTCCCAAATCTAAAATTCTGTGAGATCAACTGTGGAAAAATCTGCAGAAGTCAATAAAGAACTGAGAAAAGGCCATGAGGTCTATCAGTTAAGAGATGATTGGTAACCTTACAGAAAGTTGTTTTTGAAGGTTGGCAGATTCATGATCCAGAGAGCAAGGGTTAAAGTAGTGAGTAAATGATGAAAAAAAAAATTTAGGAAACAAAACTCTTACTATTAGTTTGGCAGTAAATGAGAAGAGGGGACATATATAGGATGGCTGTTGATGAGCTGGAAGTGTTAAGCGAAGGGTTTTTTTTTTTTAAGGAAAGAAGGAAGACCATAATATGTTTGAACTCTGTAGATGGGGAAAAAATAATAATGAGTAAGAGAGAGGGACTGATTAATTAGGTGAGCTTCCAAATCAAACAAGAAAGAATGGAATCAAGATTCCAAGAGAAGGTTTAGTCTTTGCAAGGACAAGATGGGAGAAGATAGAAGTTTTGAGGTATAGAGAGCAGAGAATACAGGAGAGCACAAGAAAGATATCCTCAATTTTCTCACTTAAGTGGAAAAAACCATTCGCTATCGGAGAGATCATAATATATACATTTTTTAATTACAGGTACCTAGATGGCACAGAGGATAAAAATGCTGGGCCTGGAAGTCCTCAGACACTTATCCAGCTGTATGACCCTGGACAAATCATTTTACTTTTGTCTACCTCAGTTTCCTCAACTGTAAAATAGGGATAATAATAACCTTTACCGCCCAGGATTATTGTAAGGATCAGATGAGTAACTACTGATTTTCAGCTATTCCTTCAAATGGTATATGCTCCATTTTTTTCTAGCAAAAACTACCTGCTTCAAGATTTGTTTGTATTTGCAATTTCTGCAGTTACAAAGAGAGAAAGTTTTTCTTTTTTTTTTTTCAGCAGCACATAGGTATAGGAACAACAGTTATGAATTTTGAGAGTGATCCAAGGCTGACACTTGGCAGGGCACAATTACCATCTCTTGTATGTATGCATAAATTTATTGGCACACCTCTATTCAAACTATCTGTTCTTAGTGAATGTGTGTGTGTGTATGTGTAGATATATGTATGTGTGTATACGCGTATATAAATACAGGCAGATGGAACCTGTAAAGTGAAGAGAAAACCTTGTCTTAAGGCTTAAATAATACTTAAATGTAGCAGACAAAAAATATTTTTAATGAGTTCAAAAAGGAGCAACTTTACTTTTTAAAAAAATTAATGACATAGAAACTGATTCAAAATTCTTTCAACTGAATAAAAAGTGATATAACATTACCATAACTCTTCCTATGTTTAATAAGAATTTATCATTAAATTTTTAAGTCTCGAACTTTTTCTCTATGGTCAATCTGGATTGCCAAACTATGGATAGGCAAAACTCATTTGGAAATAGGCCAGTTTTTATATTTGGATCTTAACATCTGCCAGCCAGTCAACATTTCCTCATTGTCCACTATGTAAAGAATATTACACTATATAACACAGGAAGATATAAAAGAATTAGAAAATATAGTCATTGTCTCTAAATTTAGCGAAAGGAATAATAATGTTTGGAACTTCATACAACTCTCGTTCTGTGATCATGTTAATGTTAATATGGTGATTGTGTTAATCAGGTTAATAATTTCATCCTTTAAGGTAGACAGATCTTTTATTCTTGATGGCAAATCACCATACTATTCCTTATTTTATCTGTATGCATTTTGCATCTTTATATGATTAATGTTGATGAGATGAGCACACTAGCTTTTCACGTAAATTAAGCTTTTCTTTAACCAATATATGGTCTGGCAGTTTCAACATTCCTCTAAATTCTTGAAAAATGAGTGGTTTTTCCTAAAGCAACACCATACTTTAATTACGTCTTCTTGATGAAATTGTGCTGAATATCAAAGTGAGAACTCTAACCTCTAAAAATATTAATCAAGATTTCTTGTAACAAAAGCATTCACAGTGAATATGAAGGTTAAGGGGCCGGCTGCATAGGAAAATGATGTTCTCTATTCACATACAGGTCAGAGAGAGTTTAGACAATCACACTGAAATCTTCTTTTTAAAGGACCAACAATAATCTCAGAGGTATTGAAGGATGACTTTCTCTAGAATGGAAGGTAATTACAACTCTCTGATAATTTAATAAAGCATCTCATCTGTGCTATTGCCTTTTATAATACATTATGACATTTTTGTGTGGCTGAAATGGAAGAAAAGCCATCAAACTCACTTCAATCAACGTTAACATCTCACAATTATCTGCATATCTTCTTGCATATGATTATAAGGGCTCAGATCAAAGGAAGAAATTTTTAATAACGTAGATATAAAACATTAAAATGAGCTACTGACAAAATTTATAAAATAACTTCAAAAAAAGTTGTTTTAAAAAAGCATCAATACTTCCAAGTCTAGAGTGATTTGATATATGGCTGCTTGTAGTCTCTCTCTTACAATGTAAGTAAGCTCTTTGCCAGTAGATTGTTTCATTCTTTGCACTTTCCCAGCATGAAGCACAGTACCTGGCACATAATAGGTGCTTGATAAATGCTTTGTTATTGACTGACCTGAAATCAAAAAGTACAGTAGATGACTCTTGAGGTTCATTCTTTTTGTTATTCTTTTGGTTAATGGCGTTTTCTGTTAAACTAAGCTAAGCTAGGTAATGTATTTTATTGATGCCACCATTTCTGTAGTTCTTCTTTGTACAACATTTCAATTTTTCCATGTTATAACTATTGTGGCAAATAAATTATATGATCATTATTATTGTATTTGTTTAAAATTCCCTTTCGAATTCCCTTTGAAACACAATTTTCAAAACCCAATCTAAATTAGATGATAATATCCTATATAGGGCTAAAAGGTATCTTGAAGTTCATCTAGCACGGTCTCCTCATTTTATAGATTAGGAAATCGAGGTCCAGGGAGGCACTGTGGCATGGAGGATAAAATACTGGCCTTGGGGTCAAGAAGACCTGGGCTTGGATCCCATCTCAGAAACTTGATAGCTGCATCTCAGTTGACAAGTTACCTATTCTCCCTCAGCCTTATCTATAAAATCGGGATGATACTAGCACCTACCTCATAGAGTGGCTGTGATAATCAGATTAAATAACCTATGTAGTTCTTTGAACACCTTAAAGCCCAAGTTAGCTTTGTAATTGCCCAAGGTCATGCAGCAGAGGAACCAACATTTGAAATTAAGTCCTATGGCTACAAGTTCATTGCTCTTTTCATTGTACCATGCTGCCTCCAACAATACATCAAGTCTCTGCAGGATCATTATATAAGTGGGTATTTAAGTATGCGTCTAATGTGTTATCCCAAGAGCCGAAAGGAATTAACCTCAATAGTCATCTAACCCACCTGCAGCTAAAAAGGATTTCCTCCACAGCATGCCTGACAAGTGCTCCTCCAACCTTTGCTTGAAGACTTCCTGTGAGGAGGGACCCGTGAGCTCACAGCATCCTATTTCATTTTGGTAAAAAAAACTTGAGGAGGTTTTCTGATGTAAATTCTAAAATTTCCTCTTTGAACCTTCTACCCACTGTTCCTACTTCTATCTTCTGAGGCCAATCAGAGCAAACCCAATCTCTCTTCCATGTGGTAGACATTCAGGTATTTGAAGCTGTCTATGCCCCTTCCCTAACAAGTCTTTTGTTCCTATGGTTTTTACATCCCCAGTTCCTAAAGCAAGTCTCCAAATCTTATGAGGTTAAGGGCCTCCATCATTCTTGTTGCTCTTCTTTGGACACCTTTTAGATTATGTGCTTCCTAAAAACTGTAGTGACCAAAACTGAACACTTCAGTCTGCCTAGGGCAGAATCTAGCAGGACTATCAGCTCTATATTCTTATAGATTGTATCTCTTTTAATGTGACAACATTAGCTGTTTTGGCTACTGTATCACATCTCAACTCATAGAACTTCCTTTGGACATCCTTTCTAGTAATGGCTACATATTTTCTCATACTCTCTTCCACTGCCATGACTGCCCCCACCCCCACCTCCCAACTGGGCTTGGTAAGGGAATTAGAATACTTCTCATTACCTATTGCCACTTCTGAGATCTTCCTCTTCCGCCTTGACTGAGGAAATGCTCCTCATTTGTGGTTCACACTATCCAAATTTATTACCTTTAAAAGTTCAAATCTGGTCTCGGATACTTACTAGCTGTGCTACTCTGGGCAAGTACTTAACCCTGTCTGCTTCAGTTTCCTCATTTGTAAAATGAGCTGGAGAAGGAAATGGCAAATCACTTCAGTATCTTTGCCAAGAAACCTCAAATGAAAAGTCAGATATGACTGAATAACAACGAACAAAAGTCTGTCTCCTGAGCTATATAGTCTTTCATTATCAACTGCCTTTTGGACATCTTGCCCTGGATATACATAGACATCTCAAACTCAACAACTCCAAAAGAGAACTCATTATGTCTTCCTCCAAACTCTCTCTTAACTTCCCTATTACAGTAGCATGACTACAAGAAAGCAGCAGCATCCTCCCCATTCCTCAGGCTTGAAACATCCCTGTACTTGATCAACTCCTCCCTGTCAGCCCACATATCCAATCTGTTGTCAAACCTTGTTCCCTTCACATCATCTCTCTTACATATTGCCTTCTCTATATCTCACTAGTTCAGGCCTTCTTCACTTCTTGTCTGGACTACTATGATAGCTTTCTAATTGGTTTCATGTCTCAAATCTCTCCCCGTTCCAATCCATTTTCCATTAAGCTGCAAGGTGATATTTCTAAAGTTAAAGTTTGACCATTTCACTGCCCAGGTCGATGAGCTGCAGTGACTCCCTAAAACCTCTAGGATCAAATATGAATGCCTTTGTTTGGCATTTAAAGCTCTTCATAATCTAGCTCTTTCCTACCTTTCCAGCCTTATAGTTTACTCTCCTCCATGCACACTACAATCCAGCTGTGCTGGCTGGCTCACTTGCTGCTCCTCAAACATGACACTTCATTTTTGGTCCGTGTTGTGGGGACCTTCCCCCCATGCCTTGAATGCTCTGCCTTCTCGCCTCTGCCTTTCTGTTTCCCTGGCTTCCTTTAAGACTCAACTTAAATTTCACCTTCTGCAAAAAGCCTTTCCTAGTCTCCTGAGGCTGCTATTGCCTTCCTCTCTGAGACTGCCTTCCATATATTTTGTAAGCATCTTGTATATACCTAGTTACTTACATGTTCTCCCCCCAAGGTCCCCAAAAGCAGGAGCCCTTTTTGCTTTTCTTTGTATCCCTAGTAATTATAGGGCCTGGAACATAGTAAACACTCAAATACTTGCTGAATGACTGAATAAATGCCTCAGACTGTTTTCAGGCAAACTGGAAACAAATTTTTCTTATCAATCTACTTATTTGTCTTTTTGTCTCTTTCCAAATCTCCCTAATATGGTACGTATGAAATTAATTTTTAACCCAAGTTTAAGACTTTACATCCCAATAGTTTCACTTTATTCCATTTGCTCCAATATTCTGTCAATATCTTTTTGAATTATGTCAATCATTGTACTGTCTATCCTAGCTATATGTCATCTATAAATCATATGAGGATGCCATTATAGCTTTATCCAAATTAATATAAAAAAAAATTAGCTCAGGTACAGATCCTTCAGACACCCTAACTAGAGATCTCTTTCAGGCTGACATCAAAAACTTAATTGCAACTTTTGAGCAAACTATTCGATCAGTTTTAAAGCTACTCATTATCATCTAACCAATACTCTCTATCTTGTCCACAAGAATAGCAAAAGATAACATATTGAAGGCTTTGCTAATGCTACATAAATTACAGCATTGCCTTGATCTACCAGTCTATTAACTTTGTATAAAAAGAAAAGAGGGTTAGATGGAACTTGTTCTTAAAGACATTGAGCTTGGTCTCTATGGTTACTGTTTAATTTTCTAGCTGTTTAAAGAACAGTTTCCTTTTAATCACATCTAGAATATTACCAGGAAAGATGTCAAGTTAACTGGTCTATATTTTGGGGATTCTTCTTTCTTTTTTTGTGTCACAATATTTGTCTTTCTCCAATACAGCAATAGCCATCCCACTTTCAACAATTTTTCAAAGATCACTGACTGATCAGGAATCGCATTTGAAGGGTTTTTTCCTAGGTGATGAGATCACCAAAGGCAGTTAGGTTCTCTTATAATCACCTTACTTATTTTTAAAATTGTGTTTAGATTAAGTATTTATTAGATTGTAAGCTCCTTGAGGGCAGGAACAGTCTTTTGCCTCTAAATATTGATTGATTGATTGAACTCCTTAGCGGCTATTTTTCTTCTGTTCTTTCCAGACTAATGACCATCTCCTTGGCAGGAAGACAAGGAAAATTTGAATCGGGCAGTTCTCCCTTCACTCTTTAGCATTCCACTTATTTAATCTTAGAGAACCCAGGATATAGTTACCTTCATGGGAGAATGATAAGCCTTGTAAGACCTTAGCACAGGTAAGTGATTATTTTATTTAATCATCTAGATATGCATAAAGTTGGGAGGAGCGGCATAACTACAAAATGCAATTGTCAAAGGATAATAGGATTAAAGATTTAGAACTGGAACGAAACTTAAAGGTCAATAGTCTAACCACCTCATTTTATGGACAGGGAAACTGACATCCAGAGTCTGAAATAACTTTTAAAGTATTAAGGAAAAAAATGTCCACAACCAATGGCATAGATCTGCAAATAAATACAGGAAAAAATATTTTCCAGTCTATGATAAGTTTTGTTAAAATTGGGGGGGGGGAATCAAAGAAATCTATATGCTCTCCCAGACCCTTTCATCTAACTTCTTTCCCCACTGCGTCTGAAGGAAAATGAAGGAAGATAGAAATTTCTATTTTAGATAGGATGTGAGTTGGAGGTAAGTGGGGTCAAAGGTGTCAAAATAGATAGAGTGGCTGGTCTGCAGTCAGAAAGACTCCTGAGTTCTGGCCTCAGACACTTACTATATGTGTGACCCTGAGCAAGTGCTTTAACCCTGTTTTCCTTAGTTTCCTCATCTGTAAAATGAACTAGAGAAGGAAATGCCAAACCACTCCAGTATCTTTGCCAAGAAAACCCCAAATGGGGTCACAAAGCCTGAAACAACTGAACTACAAATAAGTTTGTATTACTCTCTCTAAATAAAATAAAAAAGGACATTGGGGGAAAGTACTCACTTTGAAAAGAGTGAAAAAACAATTTTCCTTCTCTAAACAAAGACAGAAAAGGTGTATATTTAAAAATTAATCCCTTTGTCTATACAAAATAGCGTTTAAACCAGCTCCTGTACTTTCTCTGGAACAAAATATAGCATATCCATCCGCAGGGGGGGCTGTGCATTCTTTTTTTTTTTAAGAAATTTTTCTTATCCGGATATTCTCCATCAAGTTAGCCAAACCAGGAAAAAAGAAAAAGCAAAAATCTGAAACCACATAAAGTGAACAGTTAAGTTTGTGCGCCGGCATACCTCTTATCTACAATGCTATTTTATAAAATATGTTCTCTTGAAACAGAAGCTGCTTAATGAACGACCAGTTCCCCGATCCCTGTGTCTACTGGGGGACACCACAACCTATTACCTTATGAAATGCAGAAAAGTCAGAACTGCAAGAAAGGATATAAATACTCAATTGCCTAGTTGCCGGTGCGGGACAGTTTGAATAAAGGGTTTTTTTAAGCTAAGAGCAAATCTTTTTGACATTAGAGAACATCTACTCACTCTAGACAGGATTTTCCACCTCAGTGGGGAATCCTTGGGTGGGTGAGAGTCGAGGGAAAACGCTCGGTCTCTCCCCTAAAAAAACAGGAGATGGTGGGCACGTCCTGAAATAAAGGGATGACTGGTGCGGGACTCCCCTTTCTGCCCCGGTGAACGAAACCTAGTCATTGAAGTCCTGGAGGGGAAAGGGGGAGGGAGACGGTGAGTCACCCCACCGCCTCCGGAATCCGAAAAAGAGGGCTCTGACACCTCTAAGACCGAGAGAAAGGGGAGCCCCGGGGCAGACCCGTGTGCGCTGGGAAGGGGGCACAGACAGGACTGCCCCGCCACGTGGGAGAGAGCCTTGCGGAGATTCTGGGCCACGCCCCCCAGGGGTCATGCGGGCTTCCCCTGCTCCTGGCCCCGGCTCATGGCTCCGGCTCTCGGCTCGGTACGGCGGCGCCTTCGCTCATCCAGGCCTAGGCTGGGGATTTTTAAGCCGTTAGCCAACGGGACTGATGGAGGACATGGGTGGAGGAGTCGGGGAGCCCCTCAGAAAGAACACACAGCATGACCCTCTGCCCTCCCCTTTCCCGCCCAGTTCCGCCTCCATCCGTGATCCTTCCCCCCCCCCCCCCCCCCCCCCCCCCCCCCCCCCCCCCCCCCCCCCCCCCCCGCCCCGGTCCTCTGTCCTCTCCTCCCCGTCCGTTAGAGCCGTAAAAGCGCCGCAAAATGCCGGTCGCTTTGCGGCGCCGTAAATCAGAACCGGGTGGTGTTTGGGGGTGGGGTAGTATCTGAAGCCTTTTCCTAGAACTAGTAGTCGCGGTTCCCGAGGCCTGGTCCTTGCGGAGCGTTCAACGGGTAACCCACTCCCCCTCTCCGGGCGAAATGGGGAGGGGGAGAGAGCCGGAGAAGCTGGGGACGAGGCGGGGCAGGAGAGAGATTCGGTGTCGGAAGGCCGGGGCTACAGCCCCGGCTTCGCTCCTGCGCGCCCCACCCCCCGCTGGGCGCCTCGAACTTCTGCGTCTCTGTTTACTTGGCTCCGACACGTGAAGGCGAGGGTCCAGAGGTCCAGCACCTAAGATTGGGGGGAAGAGGGTTGGAGAATAAATAGGGATCAATTTAATCGATGACGCTCCCGTTTATTAAAATCCGGGTCGTGCGGCGGAGCCCCAGATCCGAGTGTTTGGGCCTGGGCGCCGCCTGAGCGCGTCTCGTTCAAGGATGGTAGCCTTAGAGAGAAAGAGACCCTCGGGCCTTTTCGAGTCAGGCTCCCGTCGTTTTACAGACTAGGAGACCGAGCCTCCTGTTCGTTAATCGAGGCCCGAGGAGCTCGTGTAAGGCTTTGTCCAATGTCAGGTAACCAGGTAACCAGCCGCGATGTCAGATTTAAAACCCCGGGCCTCTCACTCTGAATCCGGCGTTGGGAGTCGTGCATCTCGTTCACATTAGCAACTCTTGTGGTTTCTTCACAGACACGTTGTGGAGGTCGAGGAGAGGCGCTTCATCACCGTCTTCATAGCCTCGTCTTTTCCCTTTGCTGTTGAAAATGCTTTACCTGATTGGTCTGGGCCTGGGAGATGCTGAGGACATCACTGTGAAGGGACTGGAAATTGTCAAGAAATGTAGCCGAGTGTACCTGGAATCTTACACCTCAATCCTATCTGTAGAGAAGGAAAGGCTGGTAGGTTCCTAAAATTTTCTCCTCTACCCACCACCCCAGTGGGAAGAAGGCTGTAATCCATCTGCTTTTCACTGTTAAATTGAACAGAATTTTAATCTTTGCCACATAGGCTCTGTAAAACACATCTTGCATTCATATTAAAGACTTGGGTAGAGTGGGAATAGAAGTCGTGTAGGGGTTTGGGTTTCAGTCCCAAGTTACACAACACTATGACCCACAAAATGAAATGGTGCTTTGTCCTGCTATACAAACCCAATTCTGAGAGCCTTCAGTTTAAAAAAAAAAAAAGTTATTCTGTGTTCTGGGACTGCCTTTTGTTTTAAGATAGTGGCGTAAGGATCTGAGCTGTGTGCTAATGAGGAGCTAACACAGGCTTAATCAGGGGGTTACATATTCAGATAGCAAACAATAAGGTTTACCCCTTTGAAGTAATCCTTGGGGTATACTAATCTCTTTTCTGTCTGTATCATATCCAGACAGATCTTACCTATTTAAGCTCATATGCTCCACTGGGATTTAGACCCAAGCCACATTGGTGCAGTTAGTAGGCACAGGAATAAATTTCCATAGGTTATGTTGTAGTATCTTTTGCAAGCTATTAAATCTTCAGCTACTTTGGAAGTATGGTTGGTTCACTGTCAAAACTCTTAACTAGAGAAGGCCAGAAACAGTATTTGAGTAAGAGAGCTAATGGGCATGTTGAGGGCATCAGGCTGGACTTGGAGTCAAGAAGACTTGAGATTATATTCCACCCCAGACACTTAGTAGCTATGAGACCACAAATGTGATCCTCAGTTTCCCATCTTGCCCATTCCTAGGCCAGCAGCCATCCCACACTGGAGGTGCCCCTGCCTTGAGGCCCACTTTTTGATATGTTGAATCCTTAGCTCACAAGACTTATTTCATGAGGACCTCGAATCATGTTCTCTTCATTCCTGTCTGTCCTCTCTAGATAGCTTCACATCCTTCCAGCAGCTTTGACCCTTATATCCTACCCCTTCACCCCTCCACCCCCCAGCTCCCTTTTAGATAATGTCTTTGAGTAGTAGAGACCATCTTGGGTGCCATTATTTGCATCCAGAGCACTTAGTGTAATAAGTGGCACATAGTATGTGCTTACTGTAAGTGTTAGATAATTTAATTTACTAATTTACTATTTATTAGATAATTTACTATGTTATTTTATTTACTGTGCTTTATCTAAAATGGAAGTAATAACTGAGGTACCAGCCTTTCACAAGCCTATTATAAGATTCAAATGTGAACTTTAAAGCTATAAATAACAATTTGTATTAACAGTCACTATAGTCATCATGGTGGGGAGGAGCTATCAAGAGAGTTGGTCTTCTACTTCATACCCACTTTGAGATGGGTGTCTTTCAAATCCTGTGAGGTCTAGATGTGCTGAAGGTTGAGAAAACTCCAGAATTACTTCAGGACCAGAGTAGAAACTAAGGGCTACTCCTGGAATTGAGTCAGAGGATGTTTCATGCTTTTTTTTGTTTTGTTTTGTTTTGTTTTTTTCAGATCGGAAGTGGACTCTTTTGCTTGTCATTTCTTTTATGCTTTTTTTTGCTTCAGTAAGACCAAGTCTTAGAGAAAAATAGGTGATGTCAGAATGTTAAAACATTAGGGGAAAATACTGTAAGGAATATCTGTCACTTAATAGTGACCAAGGAGAGCTAGTAAACCACCAGTGATTGAAAAAGCTAGCTAAGAGAACTAAGCCAAAAATTAGTAAATCAACAGTTTCTTATACTTATTGGTTGAATTGCTGATTATTCATAGACTGGTAAGTATAGAATAAAAAATTAAGAGAGGTAGGTTTAAAGATAGTAAGAGATAGATAGCACTTAGGGCCAGGTCTACACAAACTATACACCAGGATACTGAAATGGCATATGTGATTGCTGACATCTTTGCGGGGTAGGGGTGTGGGGGGTGGGAAGAGATCTTGAGGAGCTGGTGAAGGACTGAAGATAGGTCAGTGTTGTTTCATTTTTTTTTTCCCAGAGGAAGGAGGACTTCTTAAACAAGAGGCCTGCCGTTCAGCCTAACGTAGTGTAAAGAGAAATGTATATGGAGATAGATTTGGGTTCAAGTACTGGTTCTGTTATTTAATACTTTTGTGACTTGTCATTTCATTACTAGCTTCTGGGGTTAGGTGATGTGAATTTTCTTATGAAGCTTGGCTTTGTGTAGTAACTCAGTCAGTAATAAGGCACTTTAAGCTATAGATACAACCCTGATATTTAGGGATATAAAAGCTATATATACTACAGATATATAGTGTATATTATAGTGTATACACATATATGTATATATATACTATATATTTACTACTTGACCTATATTGTTTTCTGTTATTTTTCATGTTTATGTTATATGCATAAATGTATCATAATACAGCATATATAACATAATATGTGATAGTTGCTAAATTAATAGCATCAGTAAATGTTATAGGTCAGAAAAGGTGAGTGAACATTATGCTTAGGCCTATGTAAGCTTTTAAGATTTACAAAGTACTTTTTTCACAAACAGCCTTGTGAGAGAGAGGTAATACTGTCACCGTTTATGGACCCATAATATACTGCAGTGAAGTGTTAGAACCTGGGTTTTGCTCTTAGGCCTCTTCCAGGTTCAATCTTCTTTTCTTATTTCACAAGAGAAGCTATCTTAGAGATGATCTCATCTAGTTCTGCCCTCTTTTCAGAGCAAGATACCATTTGGAGGGAGAGGCGCTGTTTGCTCGAGCTTAAATAGGGACATAACCAGAACTCTAGCTCTCAAGGCTCTTTATTCACAGAATATGTTCTTTCTTCTATACCATACTTCCTCAGCTTGGTCATGAGAGATTTTATGAAAAAGGTGAATGAGGTCTAGAAAGGACAGCCATGGCTTTGAATGAGGCAACTTAGCTTTATTTATGTTTTATGGCGAATGCTGTTGACTTCCAAATATGTCTTGTCACCAATGGAAAGCACTGAACAGATTTTTAAAAGCACTGCCACTATACTATACTGGGTGTGAGGATGGATACAAAGAAAATTTATAATGCAGAAGAGATAAGCCATTTGCATAAATTTAATAAAAGCTTCTATTTAATAAAATACAGTAAGTACATAAAGAAGTATGACATAGTGGGCATTCACATAAGAGATCTCATTAAACTGAAAACATAAAGGAAGGCTTTATGGATTTATCTATGCTGTGTCTTAAATGGATAGGATGTTAGCTAATGGAAATGATCTGCTAGTTTATTTCACTAGCCAGTACCTTGTAGATTTCCTTGACTCCTTGATCTTTTGCCTTTCTCAAATTTTGAATCTGATTTTCTTATAGCTGTAGAAAGTCACAATATTGAGCTGATTTCATCTTCTATATTTCTATATTTAGTAGCCAACTTCATCTGGGCCTTGCTGCTAAAACTTTGCATATCTTGCTCACAACTGCACCCTTCACTTGCAGACTAGTAGCTATACCAGGAAAATTGATTTGAGTTCCCTTAATTCCCTCCTTTCCCATACTTTTCATTCCTCCCATCTAATTATAAAAGAAATATCCTAATCTTCAGGAAAGCCAATCTTTATACCTAGGCCTTGGATCTTATTAAACCTACCTCTATGATCTTGCTGTTAGCATTCATCCTCTTTCCTGTTCCTTATACCTCTTTACCAGTATTTTTTTCTCCCTCAAACATCTCCCAGATCTTCCCAATCCTAAAAAAGCCTTACTCTACCATTTTATCTCATCCACCTAACTTCACAACTCTCCTCTTTCTGTGCTAAACTGTTTTCAAAAAGTTCTAGACCATATCCTTTTAGTTTTTTATTGCCACTTTTCCTATCTCCACCATTTTATGAAATCTGGTCTTTGTGGTTACCAGTACCATATAATTGCCAAATCCAATGGCTTTTATTTTCTCAGTGCTCATCCTTAATGTCTATAGCTTTTGATATTGATCACTCCCCCAGCTGGTTTTCTGTGGTTTTTTTTGGTGACTTGTCTTACTCCATTCTTAGAATGTAAACTCCTTAAAGATGCAGACTGCTTTATTTGCTTGTGTTTGTATTCCTGGTGCTTAGCATAATGTATGATATATAGTGAGTGCTTAATAAAATGGTCTCTTCTACTGGATGCTATCTCTCTCTTTTTTTTTTAACTTTATGTATACTACATCCTCCTGGTTCTCATATATCCCTGTTTCTTTGGTATTTGTTTTAATGGCTCCTTTGCTCACACCTGTAATGGGAGTGTTCCCCAAGGATCTATTCTTAGTTTTCTTTTCATCTCTCTGTCTTTTCTTCCCTGGCAGTCACAGTCGTTCCCATGGCTCCAGGTACTCTCCTCTATGAAGATGACTCCCAAATCTTTAGTCTTCACTGTTTTCTTGGGTTCTAAATCTATATTTACTATCTATAACAGGGGTGGGGGACCTATAGCCACATGTGGCCTCAAGGCCTCAGGTTTCCCACCCCTAATCTGTAATATCTCCCCACCTGGATTCCCTACCAGCAGCTCAGTCAAAAATCTGAACTTACCTTTCAGCTTAACATTTTTAATGCATCTACAATGTACAAAACGTTGTATATACAAGGCTTCCTTTAATGCAGTCTCTATCCTTTTGAAGCTTATGTTCCATTTAGAAAAGGGAGGTGGGAGGGAGGGATAGGACATATACTTATTTAAGTCAATATGAAGAATACAAAGATAGGAGCAAAGAGGAGATTTAAAAAAACGTTCCAGGCAAAAAACTCTTGATTTCCCTGTTTCTTTCTGTGGTTCCACCATCATGTGGCTTGCTGTATTTTTACCTTTAGAATTATCTTTGACTCTTCCCATTCCTTTACCTCTCATAGCCAATCATTTGCCAAGTACTGTTAATTCTACCTTTGTAACATCTTTCCCCTGTGTCAGTCAACAAGCATTTATTAAGCAATTAGCTTGTGCTTAGTCCGGGGCTACAAAGAAATGGTCTTCTCTAAAGGAGCATATACAGTAGTGGAAGGGACAGTTTCTAAATAGGTAGATGCATGATAGATTACTGAGTACAAAAGAGGTAACTTTAGAGAGGATGGCTTGAGTGAATGGAGGGACCAGGCTTCTCTTCTTTCTCACATTACTCTAGCCCAGGCTCTTACTTCCAACTGTATGGACTATTGTGTATTCCTTTCAGATCTTCCCAGTTTCACTGTGGTAGAAAGAACATTTTATTAAGCATCTACTACATATCAGACATTGTACTAAGCACTAGGAATACAAATACAAAAGAAGAGACTGTCCCTATTCATCCTTTATACCACTGCCAGAATATTATATTCATAGATCTAATCATGTCATTCTGCTCCTCAAAATCTTTAGGGTTCTGTGTTTTGTAACATTTAGACTTAGAGGTAGAAGGGACTATGTAACCTCATTTTACAGATGTGAAAACTCAGGCTCAATAAGGTTAGATGACTTGTCCCAGGTAACACAGGTAGTAGCAGGTACCAAAAGAAGGGGCCTTTGAAGTTGGTTTCTTTGACTCCAGAGTGCTAAATGCACTTCCCACCATGCCACACAATCCAAACTTTTCTACATAGCAATGATCTGACATCTGTCTTATCTTTTCAGCCTTATTTTACTTCCATTCACTTTAAAGTCTAACCAGACTCTGTTCTCTGAACTCTCATGCCTCCATTCCTCTAACTGTACTAATTCTTATACCTGGAATATCCTCCTTCTCCCCTTTACTACTAAGTTAATAATTATAATTATCTGATAAAGTCCAATTCAAATGATACCTCCTGGGATCATATATTTAGATCTGGAAGGTCAGCTAGACTTTAGAGGTCAGCTAGTCCAAACGCTTCATCTTATAGAAGAGACTGAAGTTCTGGAGAGTTAGCTAGCAGAAGCCAGATTTTTTGAATTTAAATCCATATTACCTCCCCCATTTAGTAATAATTTTTCCTTTTAGGCTTCAGCACTTCATTTTGTGACTATTTATTACATTTTTTATATAATAATTTTTTTGTGTTATATACTAGACTATAATCCTCATGAGGACAACAGCCAACCTTGTCTTCTCTAAACTCTGGATCTCCTCTAGTGCTTAAAACAGAGCTTTGCACATAAGCCCTTAATATTTATTTGGTGAATGAAATAAAGAGGTGTGGTGAAGATAGTGTTCTAGTTTCAGGGAATAGAGTGAGGAGTGTCAGGTAGTAAGCACAGGATATGTTAGATGAATATTTCACTTTGGCTAGAACATGGAGTTAGTAAGGAGGGAAGTAGCTTAAGAAAAAACTGAAAAGAAAGGGAGATTGGAGTCAGATTGTAGAGCGCTCTTAATGCCGGGCTAATGAGTATGAATTTTTATTTGTTAGGCAGTACAGAATCAATAAAGGGGAATGATCATACTGGGGGATTAGAAGTATTAATCTGGGGATATCTGGGATGAGTTGAAAGCCCCCACCCCACACACACACACACACACACACACGTATACAGCTAATTGAGGGCAGTCTTTTTTCATTTTGTCTTTGTTTCCCTTAGGGCCTGGCATAGTGCATAGCACTTAAT
Organism: Phalanger gymnotis; assembly: GCA_028646595.1. Taxonomy (NCBI): domain Eukaryota; kingdom Metazoa; phylum Chordata; class Mammalia; order Diprotodontia; family Phalangeridae; genus Phalanger; species Phalanger gymnotis. The sequence goes on from CM053627.1 coordinate 64,326,245, forward strand.
AGGTCCTCAATAAATTCTTGTTTATTGATTGATGGCAGTTAGTTGAACTATCTAGACCTCAATTTCATTATCTATAAAATCCAGAAATTGTAAAAGTAGAACTGGACCTAGAATGAGGAGACCCGGGTTTGTATCCAAGCTTAAACACTGTAGTAGGTATCTCTTTGACATGCAGCTTGAACAGCAAATGTTGTAAGGATAAACTGGGTAATGTAGTTAAAATCCCTTAAGCTCAGGAAAGATTTTGTTATTAGATTAGAATTACCAATTATCTCACATTGAAAGAACTGGAAATAAACCATAAAATTCATGATCTCACAAAATAAGAACATGGATACTATTGTACTTTAGTGTGAATATCTAGAGCACATTAAGCTCCTCCATTTTGGTATTTAGCTAGGCACTACTCGTATTAGTCCCTAGATTTGAATTTTGCCATTTTTTTTCGATTCTCATGTATTATAGTTTTGTGGTCCTCAGAGACAAAACTACAGAAGATTGTTTTAAATTATACTTTTCTGGAACGGCCAACAAATGTATACTACAAAGGCTTGGACTAAGTATGGGTTTTGTGTCGCTTGTTGATAACTTTGGTCTTTCTAAACTCCTAGAGATGATGTTGATGGACGGGGCAGATAAAACCAAAATGCTAAACATTTGTTTGGACCAACCCTTGATTAGTATTAATATTCTTCAGTAGCGTGTTACAAGATACAACTCACATGTCAAGATCATTTTTACTAGCCTTTTCTTGTTCTGCTTCATCTAGGTGGAGCACATTCAGCGGTAAATTTAAAATTCAAAGAAAGCCTCAGATGTTAAAAGGTCTGCTTCCCCTTGGGATATTAAGATAGGCCTAAAGACAGAGTTTAATTGCAACATAATATAGAGCACCAGCTCATTGGGTAGTTTTATACACGGATCTATGTTGGATGATTGCCAAGATTTCCACCAGCAGAAGACAAAGATCAGTGCCTGTAGATGTGTTTATTTTTTGGCAGGGGAGGGATAATGGGGGGTTGGTTTTCATTGTTTCAAGTGGTAAGTAGCTTTGTCTCATGGCAGTGTTTTGCTTAAATTTCTAGGAGCAGTTTTATGGAAGACCATTGATTACTGCTGACAGACAGGTAGTGGAACAAGAAGCAGAACAAATTTTAAAGGATGCTAATGCCACTGATATTGCCTTCCTTGTCGTGGGCGATCCATTTGGGTAAGACGAGGCAAACGTGTATATTTCCATGTAAAAGAACTATGAACCTAGTTTGTTATACCTCCCTACCAATCAGAACTTTCATTTGCCAATACTAATACCTACTTTTTAATATTCAGTATCACTTTTAAAAAATCAGGATACATTCAGAGTAATTTATCTTTAAAAAATTCTCTGTTGTCATCAAGTTAAGTATATACAGAATTTGCTTTGCAATTATGCTTGAAGTTTCACTTTACATTTCTCTTATCCGTACTTAAAAAAAATTACAGATGTGCAATAAAACACATACATCAGGACATATATTCATCCCATAGCTTTTAGGTAGTAGGCTTTAATATTATATTCTTGATGTTTGTGGTTTTCCTCTTAAAAGGTCAGCTTCCTATCCTAAGGGGCATTAAATGAGTTATCTTTTTCATGAAGACTTCAGAAATTATTACATAATCAAAAGTCATGCTATCATTTGCAAAGATTTTGGATTTATTACATCTTGTTTTTCTAAAAGACAAGACACTTTTCTCTTTCCTTTTTCTAGGCTGGTTGCATCATATACTGAATATTATTTAGCTGTTTTCTTCTATTTTTAATTGTGCAAATTTAGAAGCTGCCAAGGTTCTTAAATCATTTTGTTTACTAAGCTGCTAATTTCGGTTTCTTATATCCATTGGGAGCTATGGCATTCCCTATTACCAGAGGGATGCACTTCTGCCTGTCCAGTCAAGCATCATCAATCTCCTATTTCAAAGCATACAGAAGCATTCTTTGTCTCCAGCTGGCGATCCATGATTTATGTCACAGCTTTAAGGAGCATAAGGACAATTAAATCACTGTGAGCCTACCACCAAGGATGTTTTTCAAAAGGAAAGGAGTTACATGTGCATGTGTCTGTCAGAAAGAGAGTAATTTACATTAATACAAGTCACAAGGGAAGGTCTTATCATTATCCTTGAACTTGGTTGTAAATAATTATGGGCAGGCTTAGAGTTTTGATTGGCCTTTGACATTTATGGCCTGTAAAATTAAAGTTTTATCTAAATATACAGCATCTTCTCTTGAAGTTAGCCATAAACTAGATAGACAAAAGAAAAGGCAAGAAGAGTACATAAAAATAAAAAAAACTTGAGTTAAAATATTAATAGTATTTATACAGAGCTTCAAGATTCACAAAGCACATTACAAATATTACCTCATTTGATTCTCGAGATAGCTCTGAGAGGAAAGCATTCATTCCCGTTTTACTGATAAGGAAACCAAAACAGAGCCCAGGTGACTTACCCAGGGTCCCATAGTTAGTAAGTTTCTGGGGTTGTTTTTGAACTGAAAGTCTTTCTGACTCCAAGTCTAGATAAAGATTATGGTTTTCTGATTTATAAATTGTCCTTTTCATTCAACTAATACTTAATGAGCAATTCCTTTTTGAAAGATGCTATACTAGGCACCAACATAATGCCTTATGCTATAGATTATGACATCAGCCCTGTTCTCAGAGCCTAGACACGTATTACAACTGTAGTATAGGAGCGCTGCAATGGGAGTTACAAAGTCCTATATTTACAAAAATGATAGATCTTTCCAGCTGGGAATCCAGCGAAGAATTTAAGGAGATGGTATTTGAGTGAGACCTTAAAGGTCTATAAAAAGAAATTGGACGGCCAGAAGACTGGAGAATATCTTTCCCCTCTTTGACCTTCAAAATCCTATCCCTTTTTCTCCTTGGACCCCATATTCCCTTCATATACCTGTTTGATTTTCATATTTAAATGTTTCCCTTAGTTCCATGCGTCTCCATGACCAGAGGCAAACAGGCAAGATAACATGGGGCATGCTGAGGAAACATATATAGTTTGGCTAGTGTTTAGAGTGATAAGGTGCCATGCAAAGGAATAGTGATGAGGCTGGACAAGCAACTTAGAGAAAAATCATCAAGGGCCTTTAGATATTATGATGGTTCCTTGAAGTTTTGGTATTCTTTGAGACAGCTGAAAAAAGTTTATGATTTACTTGCTAGGTAATAAGGAGCCATTGAAGACTTTTGAGCTAAAGGGTATATGTTTAGATTGGTGATCCAGGAAGGATTGTAGGAAGGATTAGAGTAGGAAAAACAAAAGGAAAGAGAGGGAAATGAATTAGCATTCTATCGAAGTAGTCCAGGTGAGCAATCATGAGGGGCTCTGTTATTTACCTACTGATTAGATTGTGAGATAAGGGAATAGAGATACTCAACCTGGGATTTAAGTGATGCAGGAGAACTCTCATGAGGAAACTTGTGAATGCAAGTCAGCCTCTTCTCAACTTTAAGTCAGAAAGAGTGTCCCAGATCATTGATCTTAACGTACTCAGGATCACACAGCCAGGATACACTGACAGCAATACTGGGAGCTCAGCTTTGCAGTCTTCAAGGCTCTTTCTACTCTGACATGCTGCCTGCAAGTCTTCAAGTTTGAGTGACTGGAAGAATTTATTTGCCATAGAATAAATGAGGCAAGAAGGAAGAAGAGGTTTGAGAGGGCAATAATAAAATATCTAATGCTATTCCTGTGACAATTAAAAATGAGATAACCCGTATAGTGTTGGTAAATTGTAAAATTGTAAATGCTGTTACTTTTACCTCCAGTTTAATTAAGGGAGTCAGCAAAGATAATAGGTAGTAACTGAAGCCTGAGCATAGTAAACATGGCTCATTTAAGAGACTTAATGATTAAAGTACTAAGTCTTAACCCAAATTAAGAGAAGGAAGATCAAAGAAAAAGAATATTCAGAAAGGCAAGAGGAGTAGGAAACTGTAATTCACGGAATCTAAAGATAATCTCATTAAAGCAGTAATATGCTTCAGTGCAGCTGAAAAGGAGGTTAAGAATTAGGAAGAAACTATTTCTCAGTCCAGGTAATATGATGTTAAAGGATAATTTCGCTGGCGACAGGGCGTGGGGAGAGAGATGAGGATCTGGATTTGCAGAAAGTCAGAAGTAATGATTCTTTGCTTTTGACTAGGTTATTATTAGCTCTAGGCTTTGACAGAAATTTCTCCCTGCTTATATATGTGCTACATGTAGATTCATACCACTTGTGCTGGAAGAGATCTTGGATATTGCCTTGCTCAGTTGCTTCAGTTTATAGGTGAGGAAATTAGAGCATAGAATGCTGAAGTGTATCAGTCTGATTTTTTTTTTCCTGGTTGATAACTTTAAGGCTCAAAGCTGAAATTACAGAATTTGAGAGTCGGAATGAAATTCAGTTCTCGTCAAACCCTATCCAAAAGGAATGTCCTCACTTCCCTTATAACATACCCAACAAGTAATCATCCAGTCTTTGCTTGGAGACACCTAATTGGAAAAGCCGCTACTTCCTAAACCATCCCACTAAACTTTTGGGCAGCTCTAACTGTTGTACAGAACATTTTGTTATCGTCTTTTGTTAAATCACCATTTCCCGATCTGTTTCTCCCCCCTCCCCCCATTCACTATCCAGCTTTATTCTAACAAAGAATTAAAAGTGAAGGAAAAAAAACCACAGTTCAATACAACTAATCACTCCGTCAGCAGTCATCAGTGCAATGTTTCACACCCATAGTCACCCATCTGTAAAGACAAGAGTGAAGTGCATTTCCTGTCTCTTCTCCAGGTCCGTCCTTGGTCATTATAATTAAGCATTGATTTTGGGTTTTGTGTGCTTGGTATTTTCTTCGTTGTGACCATTGTGTGATGTTTTTCTGGTTCTGCTTACTTCATTCTGCATCATTTTCTATGTATCTCCATACTTCTTTATAGTCTTCTTATTCAGCATTTCTAATAACGTAGTAAAATTGCATTGTATTCATGTGCTGCAATTTTTCTTTTAGATATATTATAATTGCTAGGCATCTGTTTTATTTCCTTTTCTTTGCTACAACAAAAAGGGCTGTTTTGAATATTTTGGAGTACATGAGAGCTTTCTCTCTCTGGGATCTCTGGGTCAGAATGTAGACATGTTAGTCACTTGCTTTGCATATTTCTAAATTGATTTCCAGAATGGTTGTGGACCAGTTCACAACTTCTTCGGCAGTGTATCAGTATACCCAAATGTCCATAGCCCCTTCATCATTAACTTTTTCCATCTTTGTAAATTTTGTCAGTTTTCTGGACCCAAAGTGAAATCTCAACTGTTTGGATTTGAATTTTTGACTTAGTGATTTAGAGCAGCCTTTCATATGGTTGTTGACAATTTCATAGCTTTGTTACTAGTCTTTCCTGATATTATCAAATCAAAATTTGCCTTTTTGCAACTTCCATTGCTCATGGCTCTTCCCTTAGAGGCCAAATAGACCAAGTCTAATACATACTCTTCCACGTGATATCCTTTTACATAATTGAAGTTAGCTCTCAGCTTCCCCCTCATTCTGCCTTTCTCTAGACTAAATATCCCTAGTTACTTCAGCCAACCCCTTAGATTTCTTGGAGTCAAAGCTTTCCACCTTCCTAGTAGTTGTAGTATCCATTCTCTGGATACTTTGCAGCTCAATAATCTCCTAAACTGTAGCACCTAGAAAACCATGCATGGTGCGCTACAAGTGGTTTGATCAGAGCAAGGGACAGAGGAAGTGTCTCCTGCATATTCCTGGGAACTCCAGCTTTTGAAGCAGAATTTCAGAATCACAGAATCTCAGTTGTAAAAGAACTCAGGTTTTGTAGTTGAATTCATCCACAACTGAACTAAAAATCCCAGAAAAGCAGTCACCTAGACTCTTCTTGAACACCTGACTCCCAGGCTAGCCCTTTCAACTTTTCGGTGTCTCTAATTGTTAGTACATGTGTTCTTCCCTCAGTGTGCCTTTCTGCAACTACTACCTTCTGGACCAGCAAGTCTTACCCCTTTTCCACAAAGTCAGCCTACCAGACAGCTAAGTAGAAATTATAGAAGTGAAATAAGAGCTGAATGTCTCTACTTTTTTCTCTCTTAGTCATCTTGAGTAGTGGGCCTATCTCTTCTTTGTTCTTGCTCCTTTTAAAAAGTTTTTTTTTAATTGTCCCTAGTGTTTTGTCCAAACTTACCATATCTTTAGGCTTTGGGGCAGTATTCTTAGCAAATCTGTAAGTACTCTTTTGTATCAACTTTATTATATATTATCTATTTATATAACTTTATCATATATATATAATATGTATATATGCATGCATGTGTGCGTGTGTGTGTGTGTGTGTGTGAACAAACTTCCATTTTTAGTATGGCCCTTTTAAATTTGAACTCCTAAGTGAACTCCTCTTGCTGGCATATCAGAATAGTAATATCCCTACATAGCTATCAGTCTCTTTGATGCTTCCCCATTTTTTCCTTATCAAGATCATTTTAATTATGTTGTCAGAATGTTGTATTTGGCGACCATTTTTGACTCATCTTCCCATTCAGTATTACAACTTTTTAATTTCTCTGAACTTTTAAAAACATCTACTTTTCTGATGTCTTAGAGTACGTCTGACTTTGCCATGGAGTCTCTTATTTCTCTATAGACCATAGGCAGATTCTGCATTCTCCTTACCTCCCATACTGAATCAGTCTCCTTAGTCCTATGAAGTGATAGACAGCTAACAATCAGATGACTTACACCTATCTATTTACATCTTTTTTTTTTTTTCATAGAGCATCTTAACCTAATTATCCCTCGGCTCAAAAACTAATAAATTCAACATCATTCTCAGTTTTCAATAGCAGGAAATTTTTAATTTTTCCTTCACATTTTTAATAGTTTCTTTAGATAATAACTTAATGTATTAGCAAGTCATTATTAAATCTTTGTTGTACAGTGCCCATGCAGTAGTGCCAGCTGATTGTTTTAAATAACCTTGGGTAAAGACTTTTATAATTATTTTTAAGCCAGTTTTGCAGCATTTTTATTTTATTTTATTTAAAGCAGCTGGCTGCTTTAAAAATCTACATTACGAGCTGTTCGTTCTGCTTCACACTATGAGATAATGAGGTTCTGCTGAAGTTCATGCTGAAGTAATTCCTTACAAGTATCTTGTGTGTCATTTCAAAACTTAGGGCAAAGCAAGTTGCTTTTTCAAATTAATTTTTGTTCTATGTATGGGATTAAACAGGCTTCCCTAGTGAGTATCTGTTCATCTGTCTCCACCTGCCTCATGGGGTGAAAGCCCTTGATCTTGCTAATTAGTATGCATTGACCAGTTGACAGATTCTGCTTATTTGTATGTGGTTGCTTATACATGCTAATGTTGCTTTCCTCAGTAGGTCCTAGAGTTCTCATCTGTTGAAAAATAAAAAAAGCTTGCTCCATAAAGGCATTTTTAAATTGACGTTTTTCATTTCACAATTCCAATGGCTGTAGCACACATATATCACTTTCATTTGTTTTCTTTGGTTGTAACTCTGGGCGTAGTTAAAAAAAGAAGTAGGAAGGAGAGATGACAAGCAGGACATACAATGAGGAATATTGTATCGCAGCATTTCTTGAAATGTTACAGTGAAAATGAGTTACAGTTAAACAATGACTAGAAGATTTTCAAATACCAGATTTAATTTTATAAATCTTAAATCTCATAAAGACTGCAATCTATAAGAATGTTCTCCGTACATTTCTTTCTTATGTTTTGGGAGATTGCCCCAGAAGTGAAGGAAGAATCCTCATCACTGAATTGAGAACATTGAAGTCATGCTGCTGTGTTTAGAAGCTAGTTTTTGCTATTTAACTGATGTCTTTCTGCAGGTGTTTGCAAAACAAAGGACTAATGAAACTTTCCTCTTTTAAATAGCCACCAAATGTGCTTTAAGCAGCAATAAACATGCTACTATTTTAGTGTCAACTTTGTGAGAAATCAGTTGGGTTAGTGAAGTGCATGCATCTGCTCGTATTTTCAGTCCTTGTAGAGCAACAATAAAACTCTTCTACTGTCTATTTCACAGATTGGAGAAGGTTGCTGCTGAGCTGACCTATTTTGATAGCATTTCTCATGGTGCAGTGTAATTTTACTTTCTAAACATATCATAGTCTTTGCTACTCAGTCTTGGCTGTTGCTTCAGTCTAACCCATTCCTGTCTTTCCACAGGGCCACAACGCACAGTGATCTTGTTCTAAGAGCAGTAAAGATGGGGATCCCATACCGAATTGTTCATAATGCTTCCATTTTGAGTGCTGTCGGCTGCTGCGGTTTGCAGGTAATGCTATAGAAGCTGTTTTAAACTAGTGATATTTCTTACCATCTTGTTTTCTGATGGCAGTTTAATTTTCTTCGAACAGGCCATGGATAGAATTCTGTGTGAATTTTTTTTTCCTCCCAAGTCATTTAACAAAATCTGAAATAAAACTTTAGATTGGTTTGGAGTGTTTTGTTTTTGGTCCGGATGTAATTTCATTGACTTAGGGATTTCCTGTAAGGAAACTAATTCAGTTAGTGATCATTAACAGCTCTTCTCTAGTTCAGTCTTCATTGCCTAGGAGCACTGAGATCTTAAGTGAATTGCTCGTGGTCATATTGCCTGTCTATCAGAGCTGGGACTTAAACCCAGGTCTCCTCGACCCTAAGGCCAGCTGTCTCTCCATTACATCACACTGCCAAGTACCAGGAAGTTTTAGATACATGATTATTTGTTGTGCATTTAATGAGATGTTCATTCCATGTGCAGTTTAACTCGGTTCAGATGTTGGCCATTTAACTATGCACAGAGGATATCTCTGAATGTAGGTCGAACCCCATCCAAGCCTACTATTCCATAAATATTTGATTTTATATTTACCCCTTACCCTACAAATAAATATGTACAAAACAGCCATCGCAGATCCTTGTAACACTAAAAAGCCCTTTCTCATTCAGGAGCAAATTCTACATGCATTGATCATGTTACTGATCAGTAAAGGCCCCGTGCCAAGTGTTCTGTGTAAATCCAGCACACTGTGGGCATGTGGAGGTTTAATAAATCAGAGTATAGTTATGTGTTAGTGTGTGTGAAGTTAGAGGAGTTGTGTGGTCAACTCAACAAAAAAAAATGAAGCATCCACCTGTTAGGCAAATGGGATACAAGAATAACCAAGACTGCCTTCAAGGAACTTAGCCTTTCACTGCAATGTTCAATAACATTTCTCTGCCAATAAACTATTGATGTTGCTGTACATTTCAGGGAGTACAAAACTGTTTGATTCTGTCTGTGGGGCTTTCCAGAATCTAAGCCATACTTGAAGGCTTGCTGTTTTAATATCTTCAGATCTAATGTCCGAATCATTGTATAGTCATTACCATGTGGCACAGTGAAAAGGGCTTGCCATTTGGCATCTGCGGCCCTAGGTTCCAATGCCTCTGCCAATCACTGCCTCTTGACTTTAGGAAGTCACTTCTACTCTCTGGGCATTAGTTTCCTCTTCTATAAAACAAAAGCTGAACTGGATGCCCTTTTAAAGGGTCAGTGCAGCTGCAAATATATAATCTCCCTAAATTATCAGCCTGAATTGGCTAGTCACTTTCTTTATTCTTTGAGCTAGCATCTGAGTTATAAATCCTTCAATAAGTCTGAAATTTCTTAAGTCTCATGAAAAATGTGTGTATTCTATAGACTACTGAGGTTTTGTTTTAACATGATAAAAACACAAATGCATTAGGTTCCCATGATTAGGTTTGCTTGATAGTCTGTTGAATAACATTTGCCTTGGTATGACCTCTTGTTTAGTTTTTTAAAAAAGGGAACTGGGCACTAGATAATTTTTTAAAAGTCATTCTTACCTCCGCCACCACCATGGGAAAGGTCTTTTAACATCACCACTGTTCCTGGAAGGTTGGTTTCTTTTAATGTCTCTTAAAATTAAGCAGTAATCAACTTCCTTCCCTTTAGCAATTATCTTCTGTCAACAAAGCACTTCAGGTGGCTCTTCCAGGAGAAGCCAAAAGTGGGTGTAAACTTAGTGACTTTTCAGGGTGAGCAAGTGGCAGAATTCTGCTGTTAGAGAATTTATAATATGGAAATGAAAAGGTTTGTATTACTTTAGAAAGAATACTACATCCAGAGTCAGAGGGCCTAGATTCAAACTAGCTCTGCCATTTAGTATCAGCAAAGCGAGACCTTGGGCAAGTAATGTAACTTCTCTGAGCTTCACAGTAGTTTCCTTATTTATAAAATGAGGGCTTTAGACTAAATTTCAGAGGTCCTTTCTGGCTCTAAATCTGTGACTCTTATGGGTGTCTGGTAGCAGTCTTTCTTGCTAGCTTTGAACAAGGATAACTCTTGGAGAGGCCTTCAATTCAGCAAACATTTATTGAGCGTCTACTCTGTGTAGATGATCACTATTTTGGCCACATTGAGTCTATGGTATAAGGATGAATAAGATTAGTAATGGGCACTACAAGCATAGAGAATATAGTATATTCTAGTGCCTTTCCTATACAATCCATGAGCCCCATTTCCCAGAGATTTAGATAGATACTATTGTTCTGGGAGTAACTTTCACCCTCAGACATGACCAGCATCCCTCACAAAAAGGGGAAGGAAACATTCAGAGTCCCTGTAGCGGCATTGAGTATTTGAGTCAGAAGGCCTCAACTCAAATCCTGGATCTGTTGCTTAATGTATATATGACCTTTGAAAAGTCACTTCACCTTTCTATTTCCTAATTTTTCAAGTGAGGAGGAGGTTGCATTAGATAGCCTCTAAAGTCCCTTTCCAACTTTAAATCTGTGATCATATAATATATTACATTCCTTGAGACTCTGAATCCTGTGATCACAAATGCAGTTGTCTATTTTAACTCATACCTAAACAAGAAACCCTTCTACCCTTTGACGCATCAGGTTGTCACACATCCTTTTCTTGAAGACTTCCAGTGACAGGGAACAAGTGACTTGCTGAATTTTAAACATTTCTAGTTGTTGGAAAGTTTTTCCCTCAATCAATCCTAAATCTGCCTATTTGCAACTTCCAGAAATTGCTCCTAGTTCTTCCCTATGGGACAAAGTGGAATAAGTCTACTTCTTCTAGACTTTCAGATACTTGAAGATCATGGTCTTCTTCTTCTAGTTTTCTCCAGACTAAATATCCTCAGTTTTAAAAATGGATTCTCATCAAGCATTGTGTCTAGAATCTTCATTGTAGTAGTTAACCTTTTCTTGGTTTTCTCTAGCTTATCAATGCCCTTGTAAAATGTGATGTCTTTAATAGAATACAGTATTCCCTGTCTGATCTGACCAAGGCACTGTCACCTTCTTAGTTATGACCAGCTTTTAAAATTGTTTTGTCACACCGTTGGTCAATGAGCTTTGTAGTCCACAGAAGTCCCCAGGTCTCCTTAAAATGAGCTATCGTGCAACCATGCCTCCCCCGTCTTACATTTCTGAAGCTGATTTTTTTTTAACCCAAGTTCATTATTATGTTTCTGTTAGCTTTCATCTTACTCAGTTTGGCGCCGTATCTACCTGATCTAGATCTTTTTGGATCATGACTGTTGTTAAATACAGTGTACATCCCCTCCAGCTGTGTGTTACTTGCAAATCTGGCAAAGCTGCCTTCCTTGCCTTTAACCGAGTTGTATATTAACGCCCAACAGCAGAGCACATGGTTAGGTACAAAGAAAAATTATTCTGTGCAATTACACAGTGAGATAATTATATACAATTATGTTGCAGTATAGACAAACATAGGTGCCATAAAAGATAGAGTTAAACAAGAATATATAGGGAGGAGAAATTTCTGGCTGGGTAGATCAGAAGTCTTCTGAAGCAAGTGACATTGGAGATAGAGAATGGATAGGCTCTTCTCTAGTGGAAATGCAGGGACTGGTCATGCTTTTTCCTTCCTTTATTCATTCCAGGAAGAGGGAATGAATGAGCAGAAGAAAGTTTTAGGAAATGATAATTAGACCAGTTTTAAGTGTACCGTAAGGGAGTAAAGATGAAAATTTTGTAAAGGTAGGTTTAGCTAAGTCGTGGCGAACACTGGAAACTGTTCTGTGAATTTAAGACATTATTCTATGGGCTCTGGAGATTTGTTAGAAGTTTTTGAGCAGGGGGAATAACATTCTGAAAGCTGTTTAGGAAGACATCTCTGCCATCTGTTTGTAGGATCAATTTGACCAATAAAAAACAATTTTAAGAGTCACAAAAATTAGAGTCTCTTTAACAAAAGCAGTTTGTTAGGATGCACATGAGATTTTAGAAAGACCACTTGAACTAGAGAATTCAGTAAACCTGACTAATCTAAATCTGTCTTCAGTCAAATTCATGTTCTCAACCTTTGGAACCTCAAATCTTAACTTGCCCTCACTTTCTGCAAAATTAATTGCTGAATCTTTCTGAGTTTAGCACCACAACTTTTTCTCACATCTCACCCCCTTTTCTCTACTCAGAACAACCATGACCCTGGTTCAGGCACTCTTCACCTTTCCCCTGGACTACTGCCATAAACTCCTGATTGAGCTTCCTGCCTCCAAGCTCCCTTGCTTCCTTCAAGGCTACATCTTAGAAAATGCCTTCCCCGATTCTTTCCTCTCTTTCCCTCCAAGTAATAGTGCTCGTCATTTAACTCCACTCTAATCACTTTGCACATATTTGCTTACCTGTTTGTGTTATTTTACCCTAGTAAATGCTCATCATTTCTCATAGCACAGTAGTATTCCATTACATTCCTCTACCACAACCTATTCTGCCATTCCCCAGTTGATGGGCATCCCCTCAATTTCCACTTCTTTGCCACCACTAAAAGAGCTGTTATAAATATTTTTGTACATGTAGGTCTTTTCCCTTTTTTGTGTTTTCTTTGGGAGACCTGGTAGTGGTATTGCTGGGTCAAAGGGTATGCATAGTTTGATTGCCCTTGAGCATTGTTCCAAAATTCTCTCCAGAATGGTTGGATCCGTTCATAACTCTACCAACAGGGTATATTGAGTTTAAATGAGTAACATATATACAGTCACCTGGCTAATTAACAGGCAGAGCCATGACTAGAATTTAGGCCTCCTAACTCCCAGTCTAGCCCTGAAGAGGTTGAGCCTCTGAATTCTTCCAGGCTTAAAACTTCTACAGTATTATGTAGCAGGACATTGTCATATAGAATCAAATTGTTTTTCATCGGTAGCAATATGATTTTGCTTCATCCGTCTGATTCTGGGTGTATAATGTGGAAATAACACCCAAGAGTGTTTATAGTAGTTTTGTGCTTTCCCCTGTGTGGAGGAGGCTTTAAGATGTTTTTTAAACATCTGAAATGACAAAGTCAACCAAACAGTTCCATGAATTCAGGTAACAGTTTGTTTTTGGCTAAACTGCATTATCACTATTGTGGCTAACTGTAGCAATATTTCAGGGAAAAGACTGCAATTTCTCAATATTGAGAAGTGCTTCCACTTTCCATTTTTGCTGCTGTTGTTGCATGACTGACTGAATATTGCCATATGTTGCACTGTTCAATGTGTTTCCACATTGAAGAAATATATGTGTGTGTATATATGAGAAAACTTTTTAAAAAAATTAATATCTGGCACTCAATAATAATCAACATTACCGTTACTGAATTCTTATATTAACCTTTTTGTTCTAGGAAGCATCTAGCTTTTCATTTGTTTGTATTATTCTCAGGGCCCTTCATTACCTTAGTACCCTAGTACAGAAAAATAGAAAGCCTGGGATCCCATATACACAGAGAATGCCAGAGACCATGAGTAACCTTAAGAAAGGTAACCTAATCTCTCTATACACACATAAATGTGAGTGAGCATTTATTTTTTTTTTATTTTAATTTATTTTTGACATGTTTGGTTTTCAGCATTGATTTTCACAGGCGTTTGAATTACAAGTTTTCTCCCCATTTCCTCCCCCCCACCACTCCAAGATTGGGTACACTCTGGTTGCCCTGTTCCCTAGTCTGCCCTCCCCTCCGTCCCCCCATTCCCCTC
>CM053627.1:64340816-64395796 GCA_028646595.1 Phalanger gymnotis
CCTTCCCCAAGAACCCCCTACCTGGACTGGGCTTAAATCTTCAGCAGGCTCTTCACTCCTGCTCTGATGTGCCACTTAATTCCTCCCACCAGGTGGGCCTGGGGCCAGAAGCAACTGCAGCCTAGTTCTAAAGCTGCCCCACTTTCACTGCCCCAGGGGCAGTGGCCGGACTGCAAACTCAGTCACACAGCTTTTCCCACTAACCTTCTCTGATGTCTTTGCTCTTTGTGGGTTGAGAGGTCTGGTGGATGCCACAGCTCAGTAATTCATGCCTGTAGGGCACTCTCTGCTAGTCTCCTGGTCTGGTAGGTCCGTGTCTGGTCTGTTCGCGCTGGGCTCGGCTCCGCTTCCCTCAGCTGGGGGCTGGGAGCTCCGTGTGGGACAGACCTTACTTGGAGACCATCCAGGCTGTCCTGGGCTGGAGCCCTGCTTCCCTCTGCCACTTTGTGGGTTCTGCAGCTCTAGAATTGGTTCAGAGCCATTTTTTTTATAGGTTTTTGGAGGGACTTGGTGGGGAGCTCACACCAGTCACTGCTTCCCAGCCGCCATCTTGGCTCCCCGTGAGTGAGCATTTATTAAGCACCTACTATTTGCAAAGCACTAAGGATACAGATGGGAAGGTAAGACAGTCCCTGCTCTTAGAAGCAACTAGGTGGCTCACTGAATAGAGTGCTAGACTTGGAATCAGAAAGACCTGAGTTCAGATCCAGCCTAGCTTCCTCTGTGACTCTGGGTAAATCACTTAACCTCTCTCTGCCTCTGTTTCCTCAATTGTAAAATGAGAATAATAGCATCTGTCTTACTTGTTGTGAGGTCCAATTGAGTTAGTTATAAAATCATTTAATACAGTACCTGGCAGGTAGAGGGCATTGATCTTATTTCATTCCTTTCTGCTCTTAATGAGCTCACATTCCCATGGGAGGAAACAACACATGAAAGGTTACAGCTGCAAGTCACGTGGAAAAGTCCCATGATCCTTAATGTTTAATGGTTATGCACATAGTAATATATCTTCTTTAGAGTGATTTCCATTGATAAAATTGTGTCAGATGCTGATGTTAAACCATTTGACCGTACCAAAGACTTGGGGCGGGAATATTATTTTCTAGGTCTTCACTGCACCACCACAGTACCAGGCTATATCCATGGGAGTTGCTTCCCAGAATGATGGCTGTGATGAATGGGAGGACAGATGGTCTGGGGCCTGTTGCTACTCCCACAGTTCTTGGATTTACCTGCCCATCAGTAGCAGTTTGGTCAGCATTTGTTTCACAGATGAGTGCTTCCTTGAATGATGATATTAGGCCTAGGATCTAATCAGCACCAGTGGTCTGAGGGGCACTACTCTTTCCAAGACTTGGGTCCAAGGTCCTGGGCAGTCGTCCTTAGGGTCCAAGGGGAGGTGGTCATTGAGGTGGTAGTGGCTGGCACATGCTACCTCTTGTCTCTTGGAGAGCTTTGTCACTTCACATCTAGGAATTACTGTCACTTCTAGCTACCAATGCATCTGTCTCTCAGATATACTAAGTATTATATTTTATTTTGATCTTGAATTAAAAAAAACAAATGAAATTTAAATATCTATTCATTGAACACCTTTTATGTGGAAAACACTGGGGAAAGTAAGAAGAATCAAGCATAGTCTCTTCTTACAAGGGATTTGTAACGTGGGAGAGTTCAGATATGTAGATCAATAACTCATACAAGATAGGTTATAATATATGTCACAAGGGAGTACAAAATGTTTTATCTGTTAAGTTGGAAGGCAGCAGTTATTGATGGATGAGGGCATCAAAGAATTTGAAATAATTGGAGTTTCTAAAGGAAATAACATTATTATCAAACATTTCAGAGTCTGTTCTGTTAGTAAAAGTTAATGCATTGTATTTTTCAGTTGATTAACTTATAGATTACCCCATTAACGTATGAGAAAACAGTCATTTTGCTCCTTTATCTCTGTTCATAAGAACTTGGGTGATCAGTATAATGTATTTTTATCACATAGTTATATTAATAACTTGTTAAGCACAAATTAGTGCTACAGTAGGTGAAACATATGTTGCTGATTTTAAAACAACCCCAAGAATAGACACAGAAATAGAAAATTAGTAATACTTGATTATGTGGTTTTGTGGTGACTTTCTTGGCAAGCTGCCTGCCTAGCGTATGACATTTAACTAATCTGATCTAAGATTTATATTGGTATTGGACATGTTGTGTGACTTAATGACTAAAGCCCATAATAGCAACTTAAATCTCACAGCTTCTATTCATATACAGATCTCTTTAGCATGGATACTTTCATAAAACTACGCTAAGTACTTTTCTTGGAATGATAAGATACAAAAGCTTGGAAGCCTGTTTTAAAATTTGATTGCTACCAAAATTCCCGTTCTTTTAAAAGCCTTCAAAATGGCAACTTTATTAACCATCATCTTTTCAGCATTCATACATGTCAAGTCAACAAATATCCTGTCTAATGCTGAACTATTTACCCCTCATGGTGTAGCATAGAGTTCCTGACCTCAAAGATAATAATTTTGTTGGGGATGGAAGATATATAACCAACAAGAGAACAAATGGAACAAATGACTGTATATTCAAATGTTGGAGTGAGTGGTAATTACTTTTAGTGTTGCAAGTATTGAGAAAAAGGAGACTGGTAATGATAGGATTTAAGTTAGTACTTGAAGGAAGAAGTATGGGATTTAGATTGGAGAGAAAGGCAAAACATTCTAAATGAAAGATGAGAGGATAAACCATATGAGGAAAATAAATATACACGTGTGTGTGTGTGTGTGTGTGTGTGTGTGTGTGTGTGTGTGTGTGTGTGTGTGCGTGTGAGAGAGAGAGAGAGAGAGAGAGAGAGAGAGATCTTCCATACTAGGCTATGTTCACTGTGCCCCCAGAAAAACCAAACTGCATGGGACTTTGGAATCAAAGTCTGAGAAGATAGATTTACGATATGGATAGGAGCCTTAAAATATATTGTCACTGTAATATGGAGGGTTTTTCTTTCACCTTATCAATATATTCATGACTAATGCCTCCATCTTCCAGGTCTTATTCCTTCACAAAGGAATATATCTCCTCAATGTACAATCCTATTTTGTTCATTTTAATTTGATTAAGTATACCTTTCTAGTCATAGTTCATATTCCATTCCATTTCAGTGATGCCTATGAGGTCATATTTAATTCCCTTGCATTACCTTCCCGCCCTTTACAGAGTGCATTTATTTCTACATAGACATCTAAGGTCATGAATACTATTACTGCCTTTCTTCTTAAACCGTACTTCTATATAAAGTTTCAGTTGAATACCATCAAAAGTAGTGTAGCTTTTTATGGAGAAATGGATTATCAACTTTGCTTTATTCTTAAAGGTGTGATGCCTGTATAAAATGCTTCATTTAAGACATTTTGTTTAATAGAGATCTTGTATATTTGGGTGCTTCCACTAGCTTTGTCTAGAGTAGTTCTTAACTTGGGGTCCATGAATTTGGGTTTTTTAATATTTTGATAAACATTTCAATATACTTTATTTGCAATCCTTACTCAGTTTTATACATTTTATTTTATACATTTAAATACAATTTTATACATTTAAAATTATTATTCTGAGAAGGGGTCTTCACCAGACTACCAAAGAAAGGGATCTGTGATGAAAAAGGTTAAGAACCCTCTCTTCTAGAAAATGTAATATATTACACCTGATTACTACATAGCTATTTCCCTCCCTAGAAGTTGTTCAGATAATGCCATATTAAATTTAGACAGAGAAAAATATTAACATTTTAAAATATGAATAGAGATGCAAAAAAACCCCAGCTGTGTTTCATATAGGAACATATCAGGCAGAGGAGCTTCAAATAATCCCATTTTGCAGTGGTCTTTGAGTTCGTTCCTAGAGGAAAGCAGTTGGCTTATAGCTGTGACACATTATTAAGAGTCTGTCTGTGTCATAGAAGAAGTTCCAATATACTAGAAAAGATATACCTTGGTTGCTGAGAGAGAATTAGATTTTGACATTTTAAGTGGCCAAGTCTAAGAATAATGCCCAGTATTTCTCATATTCTCAAAGGTCTTCCTGAACTGAAGTACTCTGAATTCTAAAGTCCCTGAAGAATACCTAAGCAAGCATTAGAGATGATTTCAAACAATCTGAGGATCCTTTAGAAGTTTTGGCCACCTTGCTTTTCCACTATACCTTTGCATATATAACTCACTATTATTATACAGTACTGTGGATAATTATCCCTTCTTGTTCATATTTACTTCCCTAAGACAATTTCTAGATTCATTCTCTTAAGATGCACCTTTTGTTTTACAATAAAACAAATGCTCTTATTAAAATGGAGAGTAACATGAGTGCTTCACTCTGTAGTGATTAACATGATCATTTTTTGTTATATATGTCATTAGAGAGTGAGAATCTTTTTTGTGCAAGTGATGACCCATAGGGGTCATCAGGACCCACCAAGACCCATTTTGCCTGAAACATTGAAATATTAACCCAGTATCTTCTTTATTGAATGTGTTTCAGATATATAATGCAGTCATTAGAGAGAATAGGTTTTGTATTATCTGAAGATATGTAAAGTCAAGTGACTTTCCCGGGCCTGTACAAATCTGCCAGTAAAGCTAACGTTAGCATCTGTTGATTCCCAGTTGAATACTCGTAGACCTCAGTATTCATATTGTATTGCGTTCGGTTAAGGTCATCTTGGCAACAGTAACCAGAATGTTACAGATAAGGCTGCAGTTTATAATTTCGCCTCCTCATTAAGAAAATAACAGGAAAATAAACTGCCCCAAATAAAACCGAGCAATCTCTAGTCCTTTTTAAGCTGTCATTTTATGCATGTGTTCAATCTCATTCCCACTTGGGATAATGCAGGCTCCTGAATTTATAACCTTCCAAAAGTCTTGGGAAGATATGGATCAACAAGTAACAGATCAAAACATTGATTTTAGCCATGTCACCAGGAAGAAGCAAGGATTTAATAGAGGTACTCTGGAATTGCCCAGGAATAAGAAGAGGTTCACACACACAAAAAAAAATTATTAAAAAATTGAAAAAAAGAAGGAATTAACAGCCCTCCTCCTCCTACCCCCAGTCTCTAAGGTAACAGAGATTTCCTAACTGGAAGCGTTAATAAATAAATAAAAGTTTCTTTAGTTGTTATCCATGAATAATCTAAAATCAAACAGTAAAAGTTTATTAAGCTCCTACTCTGTGCCAGGTACTTGCTAGGTATTGAGAATATAAAGGCAAAAGTGCAACAGCCCTGGCCCTCAAGAAACTTGTATTGTATGAAAAGTATGACAGACAGGATATGAGGTGATGTGTGAATACATGCATGCGTGTATGTGCAAGCATGCATGTGTGTTTGCAGGGCACCAGCAGTTGGATGATACTTGATCTAAGCCTTAAAGGAAATAAACAGTTTTAAGAATAGAGGTGAGTGCTTTCCAAATATAAATAGTTGTTACTAATGCGTGGTGGTGGGAAGTGGAGGAAAGATGACTCTGAGACATGTGAAACAACTTGAATCCTCTTTGCAAGGTGAGAGCCATTGTTCTACCCTGGGCCTATAGATTTGCTGATGTTTGGGCATGAGAGAAGATTGGTAGGAGACATGGGGGATTGGGGTGCTTTGCTGAGATGTTTGAAAATCCAAAAACAGCACATTTGAATTAAAAACAGCTATAAACTTTTGACAAGGATGTCTACAGGCATTTTCTAGCTCACCTTTTTATTACAAGAGTCAGTGTTCTTGGATTTCCTTTGCTTATTATATAAGGAAACAAGTTTCCCTTATGTCTTCCTCTAACCTTCTCTCACACATAGACATTAGAAGACCTGTAGACTAGGAATGGAACAGTGGCCTGGTGGGTCATCACTTGCACAGATGGCTCAGTATGGCTTATTCTTTATTCACTCATGTGTAGGCAGGCAATTTAGGGCATTCTCTGAAAGGTTTTTTAAAAAAAAACACTTTTGTAACATTTATTAGAAAAGTTTCTTCCATTAAAAGTAAACTCCACCAGTTCCAACTCAGAATCTCATAGCTTAAGTTATACTTTCAAAGGATTCTTTTCTGTCCTCATCAGCAAAGAGGGTATTGCTTGCCATTCCATCTCTGCTTCTTTCTTTTGCAGTTGTATAATTTTGGAGAAGTAGCTTCCATTGTTTTCTGGACAAGGACTTGGAAACCAGAAAGCTTCTTTGACAGAGTGAAGACAAACAGACAAAATGGCTTGCACACACTGTGCTTGCTGGGTAAGAATTTTGATCTTTTCTTTAAGTCAGGCTTTTATCCATACTTAATTAAGGGATAGGAGAAGCACAGTGAACCAGCCAGTTCAGCAAAACAGTGGTCAGATAGGAATAATAAGAATTAAAAAGAATTAAAAAATAGTATCCCAGAAGCCCATGGAGAAGAGTTTCCAGGAATTAGAGGGTCATCAGCAGTGTCAGATGTGGCAGAGAGATAGTGAATTTGGACTGAATGATTATTTAGCAATTGAACAGTCAAAAACCAAATCGTAAGGATTTGGGATAGGAAGACTAAAAAAGACGGTAACTTGAGGGAAGTGGCAAGGTGAAGCGTGTTTTTGTTTTTTTTTTTAATCTTTGTTTTTAACAGATGTAGAGGATTTTTCTTTTGGTATTTAGAATTGTAGAATTTTTCTACCATTCTATAGAATGGTAGAATTTTAGAACTGGTATTTAGAATGTAGAATTTTCTTTTGGTATTTAGATAATAATCAAAAGCTAGAGATATGAAATGGAATAGAGATAGATGGAATTGTGAATAAATAGGATGAGTTCCTGAAAATAACTCATATCCCCATGATGTCTTCTCAAGGCCAAACATTCTCATTTCTTTAGTTGGTCCTCATATCCTCACCGTTCTGGTCACAACTCTCAGTACAAACCCCAGCTTGTCAATTTTTTCTTAAAATGGGTCACCCAGACCTGAACACTACTCCTGTGTAGCCTGCCCAGGGCAGAACACAACAGTATTGTTACCTCCTTCATTCTAGACACTTCTGTTAATGCAATCTAAGATATAAGTTTTTTGGTAGAATTACCACATTATTGACTTAGTAACTCTTTTTAGAAAAGCAAAAGATATATACGTAAAATCAAGAGGACAGTTAAGTCTGCAAGCACTGAAGATACAAAGAAAGGCAAAGGTCCCTGCTTTCAAGGAGCTCAAAACCTAATGGAGATAATGAGCAAATGAATAAATAGAAACAAGCTTTATATAGGATAAATGGGAAATAATTAAGAAGGAAAGTACTAGATTTAAGAGAAGTTGAGAAAGGCTCCTTGTGGAAGATGAGATTTTAATTGGGACTTGAAGGAAGCTAGGGAAGTTGGAAGGCATCTAGGTATGAGGGACAGCTGGAGAAAATGCCCATAGCTGAGAGATGAAATGTCTTGTTTGTGGAACAGCCAGGAGGCCAGTGTCATTGGAAAGAAGAGTATGTGCCAGGGTTGGGGAATATAGTACAAGAAGACTGTAAATGTAGGAGGGGGCTAGGTTATAGAGGGAATTCCAAACAGAAATTTGCATTTGCTCCTGGAACTTTTAGGAAGCCACTGGAGTTTATTGATTAGAGGGAGGATATGATCAGGCCTGTGCTTTAAAAAAATCATTTTGGTGGGTGAATGCAAGGGCAGTTTGGAATGGGGAGACACTTGAGGCAGGCAGACCCACCAGCAGGCTGTTACAATAATCAAAGTATGAGGTGATGAGGCTCTACGATAAAATGGTGGCAGTTTCAGAGGAGAGAAAGAAGACTATTGAAGATGTGTTTAAAAGGTGAAATCAACAAATCTGGACAACAGATTGGATATGAGAAGTGAAAGAGAGTAAGGTGTTGAGGATGACTTAATAGGTTGAAAACTTGAGGGTCTGAGAGGATGGTGTTGCTCTCTACAGTAATTGAGAAATTGGGAGGGTGGGGGGTTTAGGTCAGGGGTGGGGAACCTTCAGCCTTCTAGGTCCTTGGGTGCAGCCTTTTGACTCAGTCCCAAGTTTTGCAGAACAAATCATTTTATTAAAGGGATTTGTTCTGTGAAGTTTGCATTCAGTCAGAGGGCTGCACTAGAGGGAAACCACAAGTTCCCCACCCCTGGTTTAGGGGAAAGATAATGGTTTCTGTTTTGGACTTGTTGAATTTAAAATGCTTAGTGAGCATACAGTTTGAGATATCTGAAAAGGAGTGGAAGATTTAAGATTGGAGATCATCAGAGATTAGGACAGGATGGGTGGATTTGAGAATATACGTGAAAAAGTAGGAATACCAGAAGCATAACGTATATTTGTAGTGGGCCCAGTCAAGACAGTTGTGTGATTTTCTCCACCTTTTTTCAGAAGCATGTATGAGCAACTGTGAGGATTGGTGGGAGTGGTCCAGTGGCAGGGTGCATTTGATAACAAGGTAATAAGGGAGGCAGGGACTTGAAAAGAAGAGAGTTTAATTCATTCTCCAAGGGATCAAAAAAGGGAAAAGAGGAGAGTGGCTAGTGCAGGGATAATGGCCTGGGAGAAAACTGAGAGGTTAACATATTGAAGGGTGACAATGTGGACAAAAGGCTAAACGTAAAACTTTATGGTGAGGTAAGAAAGGCAAAGTGGAATAACCCTTATTTTTCCTAATTTGAGAATTCTTTTTGAAAGAGCTGGCCACTTTCTCTTACTCTTCTGAGACAGAGAAAACAAAATGACTGAGACCCTATTTAAACTGTTGGTCCCTTATTCTTTTGTGATAAAAGCAAATACATGGGAAGCTGCTGGGTCATCTGTATTTAAATTAATCATAAAACATGATTCTCCTTTAATTCTCTGGATATGTCAGTACTATGGAGCTAAAGGAGCAAAAACTGTGTTCCATCATATTACAGATTAATTTGGGAAATGAGCTTAAGACATGAAACAATTAGAGAATGGTAAGTATGATTAGGAGCAATCTCCATTTTTATCAAGAATTCATTTTTTGAATCTAATTCTGACGTTATTTTCCCATAAAAGTGATATTCTTGGGGCAGCTAGGTGGCTCAGTGAATAGAGCACCAGCCCTGGAGTCAGGAGGACCTGATTTCAAATCTGGCCTCAGACACTTGACACACATACTAGCTGTGTGACCTTGGGCAAGTCACTTAACCCCAATTGCCTGGCCCTCCTCCCACCAAAAAAAAGTGATATTCTTCATGGTGGTTAGGTTCCCAGTCTAGCCTCCCCCAAAATCTACTTAACAGTACTTTGCCTTAAGTACAGTGTCATGCTGATATTACTGTAGAATTTAATCACCATGTGTGATAGATGTTCCAGTAGAAAAATGTGTTCAGAGAATTGGTGCCTCGGCAATACAACACATGCACTTTTCTCCCTGTAAACTCCTTCCCTTTACCTCCTACCCCTCCTTGTTGAGAGTCACATAAACTTTGAGAGAAAACCAGTCATGGGAACTTGGAATACAGCTTAGGGCCCGAGAAGGAGGTTAAAGAGATAGGATAGAACTGGGAATTATACCAGCAAGACCAGTTATGAGGGCTAAGGAGGCTAGCTGCCATAGCCCCCTTATTCATAGCAGTCATGTCCCTGTAGAACCTGCCCTTCATTTGGAGGCAGTGAGAATTGAATATGGGATGGGGATGCCATCACAGACAATAGCAAAGGAAGGAAGAAAATTAGCTCAGGAAGAAGGGAGCTTCTGTGACTACTGGCTCTGGTGGGTTAGTTTTTGTTTTGGGTTTTTTTTTAATGTTCCTATGTAAGGAACAAAAATAAAATGGTATTACCTAAATTGAGGATTCAGTGTTAACTCATGTGATGTTAAAAAAGGAAATGAGTTCAGTGGAGAGGAGGTCATCATTGTTGTTTAGTTGCGTCCAACTCTTAGTGACCCTGTGGACCATAGCATATCAGGCCCTTCTGTCCCTCACTGTCTCAAAGTCTGTCCAAGCTCATGTGCATTGTTTCCAGGACATCATCTATCCATCTCATTCTCTGCTGTTCCCTTTGCCTTCAATCTTTCCTAACTCAGGGGCTTTTCCAAAGAGTCCCTTGTTCTCATTATGTGGCCAAAGTATTTTAAAGCTTCAGCTTCGGTATTTGACCTTCCAGTGAACAGCCTGAATTAATTTCTTTAAATATTGACTGATTTGACCTCCTCGCTGTCCAAGGGACTCTCAAAAGTCTACTCCAGCACCACAATTCAGAAGCATTGATTCTATGGCACTCAGCTTTCCTTATAGTCCAACTCTCACATGTATTGCTACTGGAAAAACCATAGCTTTGACTGTATAGACCTTTGTCATCAAGGTAATATCTCTGTTTTTTTGTATGCTGTCCAGATTTGCCATTGCTTTACTTCCAGGGAGCAAGTGTCTTTTAATTTCATGGCTGCAGTGCTATCTACCGTGATTTTTGAGCCCTGGAATATAAAATCTGATATTGCTTCCATTTCTTCTCCCTCTATTTGCCAGGAGGTGATCAGTTGCCAAGATCTTAGTTTTTTTGATGTTAAGCTTCAAGCCAGCTTTTGTATTCTCCTCTTTAACCTTTATCAAGAGGCTTCTTATTTCCACTTCACTTTCAGAGTGGTATGGTCTGCAGCTCTGAGTTTGTTGACATTTCTCCTGGCAACCTTAATTCCAGCTTTGGATTCATCCAGCCTAGCACTTTGCATGATGTACTTTGCATCTAAGTTGAATAAATAAAGTGACAATACAGTCTTGTCATGCTCTTTTCCTAACCTGTATATAAGGAGGATTTTGTTATCCTTCTTAGCGTTCAGTTTCTCAGGATCCATGGCCATGGCAATGTCTAGTTTCCACGTGTTACATAATAACTCCCAGAATAGGTCCAAGGATCCTAGATAGTAATTCCCAGAATTATAACGATAGGCAGTCCTACTGTGGCTGTACTGTGAGACGTAGGGGTGACATAATTGATATTTACTATGCTTGTGCAAAATGACAATATTACTAAAGTTAAACTGTGAGCTTAATGTTGGCAAAATGATGTCTTTTTCTTTTGCTTTATAAAGCAAGTGGGCACTGGTCAGTGAGTGGGGAACCCATAGGGGAATCTGTGTGTGCCTTGACTGGCCCCCATCAAAGCTTGAGGGGATTTAGGGGAGTGCGCTACCTGTGCCTGTCCCAGTTGACCCCGTCGAGATGTAGGTGTAGTTGTGCTCCCTTCTCTCCCACCCCTGTGAGAAGACTTGTTAGGGAATGCTGTAGGAGTTATGTTCCCATTATCAGCAACCCTTTCTGAGAAGACTGGACTAGAATAAAGTAAGATAACTCCTCCAAAGGTGTCTGCCTGTCTGACCAGATCAAGAGTGAACCTGTTAGAGGCTGGAGTCTGAAACCTCCAGTGCCTTCTGTGAGTTATCTGTGAAACATAACCTAAAACCAATCAGTTTCATGTTCGATTCTAACTGTTGCTGCCTCAAGAGACAACTAAAATGATCTGGTACCCCCCTCTCTTTGAGGACTTGCTACATTTTGTCATGATCCACATAGTCAAAGCCTTTCGTGTAGTCAGAGAAGCAGAAGTAAATTTTTTCTGGAACTCTTTTGCTTTCTCCATAATCCAGCAAATGTTGGCAATTTGGTTTCTAGTTCTTCTGCCTTTTTGAAGACAAGCCTGCTTTTCTGGTAATTCTTGGTTCACATACTGCTGAAGCCTAGCCTGTAGAATCTCAAGTATAATCTTACTGGCGTGTGGAATGGGCACAGTTGTTTAGTAATTTGAACATTCATTGGCATTGCTCTTCTTTAGAATTGGGACATAAACCGATCATTTTCAATCCAGTTTTATGCCAAATTTGTTGGCATATTGAGTGTAGCATTTTAACAGCATCATCTTTTAGGGTTTTAAATAGCTCAGCTGGAATTCCTTCACCTCCAAAAGCCTTATTGTTAGCAGTGCCTTCTAAGGCCCACGTGACTTCATTCTCCAGATGTCTGACTCTAGATCAGTAACCACAAGTTAAGATCTTTCTTGTGTAGTTCTTTTGTGTATTCTTGTCACCTCTTAATCTCTTCCGCTTCTGTTCAGCACTATACAAGTGGAACTTCGAACTTTAGTACCTTTCATCCTGAGTTCTCTAAGCCCTTAGAAATTGTTACTTAGGATGAATTTTGTATATGTCTGTGTATGCTAACTTGTTTTTTTGGAATGAGCTAATTTCTGATTAAGTAGATACAGAAAAATCCTCTCGTGTACTTTCATTTCATTTATTTTAGTGAAAACAAAGTTTCAGTGATGTATATATAGGATCAGCTGCTGCTTCATTTGAAGTTCAGTTCTTATGAGGGTAGAAAGTGAGTCTGCCTTTTTTACCTTTTGACCAAATAGTTTAGCTGACCAGTCAGCGTACGAGGCTCAATGTTTGTGTGGTTTTTTTATGTTTTTGTATTGTAGCAGGTCCCTGCTGAACATACTGCTGACCATTTGTAACAAGCTAACAAGTTAGGACCATGAAAGGCTGTCTCCATGAGTTTATGATGTAATAGCTTAAATTCTGACCTTAGTTGTCCTACCATTCATTAGAACTAATTATACTAAAGGCAATATTGAAGCTTTTTATGTCTCATTTTGAATTCATTGATGCTGAAATTCTGGAGGCTGGAGAAACCCTTGCACAATTCTTAACTGTGTTTTTCAGGCTATATATGGTAGGCATGTACCAAAACCTTTGTGGAAAGGTCATATTCAGGTCTGTTCAGTTCACAGCCAGGTGAATACAGTAATTTAGATTAGCTGTTAGGTAAAGGGCAAGCCAACATGGTAAATCTGGTTCACCTAACATCACAGAGGAAGGGAATTTCCTCTTTCAAAGCTTAGTCCCAGGCACAATTTCTTTTTGTTCTTGGTTTAGAATTGTTGTGCAGTGATAATTGGTGGCCTTTGAACAACCTCTCATTTGCATGTTTGCCTGCAAAGCATGGGACCTCCCTTTAGGTAGCAAATTTTGCAGTGTATAAGGTCTCCTACAAGAGTTATGAGTATTCTTTATTATTTAACCTGTGTTTGGAAAGTTGGACTCTATAAAACCCCAAAAGTCAGGTGGCCATTAACTGAGACTTAACAGTGTTTTGAATAAAGTACATATTTAAACCTTTAATTTTTTTTCTGTTTCTATAGACCTCCAAATAAGGGAACGGTCTTTGGAAAATCTAATAAAGTGAGTAATTACTTTGAAAATGTGACCATGTCTTTTGAATGTCTTCATACCTTTACTCTATGTTATTTATGTAAAAGGACTTACATTATTGAAAGTGGTTAAGAAAAAATCGACTTGATTATTATCACAGTTACAAATTAAATATTTTAAAAACTTCTTTCTAATCTTTCGTCATACATAGTTTATCCTTACTACTCATTGAAATGAAATGGCCCCATCCAAGCTTTTGTCTAGAAGTTTACTCTTAACCCATTTAAGGAAGTAGTAAAATGAGGAAAATATGGCTTTTAAAATAATCATAAAAATAAATGATATCCTGATTAAGCTTCTCAGTATCCTTAGCCAAGCCGAGCCTAGCATACCTAGCCACTTACTATGAATAAATTTTGCTCATTACATCAACTTTTTGAAGGTAGTTTCCAATTTTATGCTGAATTTGAGGTCCAGTGATAGTACTGTGAAAGGCATAAGAGATTATATTGGGGGGAGAAAATAAATAACACAGAAGTTCTAACCAGTTCATTGTGTGCCCAGAGTGGGTTTTGCACAAGGCTTCAAATAGCATGTGGGGCTGGGTAGTGCTTAGGCAGATGTGGGGGAGTAATTACATTAATAAAGTATTGTGTGGTTTAACGGTTAAGAGCGGTGAAATCTGGTTTGTACTTGTAGGGGAAGGAAGATCTATGAGCCTCCACGATTCATGACTGTGAACCAAGCAGCCCAGCAGCTTCTGGAGATTGTTGAAAACCAGAGAGCTCGCGGAGAGGAACCAGGTGCTTTCTTAGATCTCTTGAAGTCTGACAAGGGACTTTACAGGTTTTTAGCTAGTTTGCAGCTTGAATCCCGCCTACAGCATCCCTGACAAATTGTCTTGAATTTGCAGGACTTCCCAGTCACTGACCCCATTAACTTCTGTCTTTCATTAGTTACTTCAGGTAGAATCATTGCTACTCCTGAATTTTCCTTTGGCTTTTAAGGTTGTTCACAGCATTCACAGAATCTCAGAATATAGTAGAAAAACGCTTTTGGAGATCATTTTGATCAACCCCCTCATTTTACAGAGGGAAAAACTGAGGCCCTGAAAAGTGAAGTAATTTCTCTAGGCACTTTTCATTTCTTTTTAGTTTATTCTTAAAAAAAAATAAGCTACCTATTGAACTGAAGGAGATATACTGAGGGTACTATTAATATAAATTTTAACTTACTGAGGGTATCTTAAGAATGCAAATCTTATAAACTAATTCCACGAAAAACAATATATTAGAGTATAGACAGTGTGAGAGAATATTCTTTGTAAATTATGTTTACTTTACTTGTTATTAGCACCTGATTTCAAGAGAAGCGTGGTATTGAGCTTCCCCCACTGACCTCTGTTGTAAGATAGCTGACTGACTTTGACCACCATTTCCTGACACACCCTTACAAAAAGAGATTAATTTAGAAACTTTTCAGTAACTGGTGATACCAAGTGCATTCCCATTACTAGTTCCTCAGTGATGATGCAAACATTGTGCTGGGGTTTACATAATGTGTTCACTCCATGAAGGTCAATTTTCATGCAAATTGCTTAATTCACACTGATCCCTGTTCCTAGTTTGGGTTAGGGCTGAGGGTAGAGGAAGCAGAGGACAGTTTTTCCACCTGACTGAAAAATCCTAAAATCTCTCTCCTTCGGAGTCGTGTTGAATTTGAAGTATGTGATTTTTCCACAGTGGCCTGAGCCACTGTTTATGTCATTTGCTGAAGTAAATCATTTACACAAGTATCATTCAGTCTGGAAAGACAGACTGAGAATAATTATGATTAAATCTATGCATGTCATGGTTTGTATAGACTAGCTGAAGAGAAAAGTCCTGGAATATTCAGTCTAGGAGGAAGCCCTTGAAGCTTAAAGAAGTAAATTTAGAACAAAAAACTAAATAATATACTGAAGGAGTAAAATTACGGTAAACCAAGGTTCAATTCATCTGAATAATAAATTCATCTAAACTTGTGATTACTAAGGAAGAATTACGATGTTTGGAATACATCTGTATTTAAGGATGATGCCCAAGAAGCCATAGTTCCTTGATAGCAGGGACTAGACTGCTGATCTTTGCATTTCCATTTATATAGTAGGCACTTAATGATATGTTTATTGAATTGAATAGATCCTAAGGGAGGTGGGAAGGGAGTGAACTGCCCTTCATATTAAACCTCTTTCTCTCTTGCTCTTTCCATTCTCTTTTAACTGCAGAAAATTGTCTCTCCCCATGTGGCCATTCCTTCTAATACTCATGACAGTTCCTTGCCAAGTATTTATTTAAATTTTTTATAAATAAATTTTATGTATATTATTTCTTATATCACCTTTATTTCCCGCAATACTCTTCCTTCTGCTGCCTACCCCCTCCCACAGATCTATTCCTTATAATAAAGCATTTTTTAAAAGGAATAGGAAAAACTTCCACAAAATACCCAACATATCAGAAGTCTGACATTATGTGCAGTATTCCATGTTCATGGACCCAACAAACACTTCACTTGACTCTTGCCATCTTAACAGACAAGCTATATGTCATCACCTTATTTCTTTTCCTCACTTTTCACAACCATACTTCTAGGAAAAAGTTATCTCCACTGCTACCTCCATTCTCTTGCCTCCCATTCATTTCTCTGGCCCTTGTAATCTTTATTGTAAATCCTTTTCTCTGTCTTCATCCTCCTTGTAGCATTTGACACTATCATCTACTCTCTTCTCCCTGGGTTTTCATGACACTGCTATGCCATCGTTCTCTTCCTGTTTGTCAGACTGACCCTTTGCAGAATCATCATCCATATTCCGACCCCTTTAAAATACACACACATTCTCTCTCTCTCTCTCTCTCTCTCTCTCTCTCTCTCTCTCTCTCTCTCTCTCTCACACACACACACACACACACACACATACACACACACACACAGATGCCCCAGGATTCTGTCTTGATTTTCTCTTCTCTCTCTACGTCCTCTTTTGTTGATTATTTTCTCATTCTCCCTCATGTCTCTAGCTAACATTTCTGTATAGATGAATCCCAGATGTGCATAGCTGGCAGCCCTCCACTATCTCCAGAGCTCCAGTGCCATGTGTCCAGCTCCCTATTGGGAATCCCCATTGTGATATCCAATAAGTATATTAAACTCAACAACTTCAAAACAGAATTTATCTTCCACTAAATTTACCCTGCTTTACTGCCCTTCCAGTCATCCAGGTTCTTAACCTACTACTAAGCTTTGATACGTTGTTCTTCCTTTGCTTAATGGGACTAGCATTGGATCAAGAAATCTCGTTTTAATCCCAGTACACATGCTGACTGTGTCATCATGGACGAGTCATTTATCCTTTCCAAGCCTGTTTCCTCATTAGTAAAATAGGGGTGATAATATTTAGTTATTGTAAGGAAAACACTTCAGAATCCCTAGTTCAGGTCAGTTCTGCAAGCATTTATAAGTAATCAGTCCCTGCCCTCAAGATGTTTACATTCTGCTAGAAGGAAGAGGGTGAATGTGCTAACAAACTGAAGGGATAAGGAAAGGTGTTTTGCTTCAGCTTGGCCCTTACATGCTTATTAATGAAAGCCAGCGTTGCAGTGAGGCAGAGGGTAAGCATGAGGGATGTATAGGCGTGGGGGACCACTTGTTCAGTGTTGTCAAGGGAGAAGATAAAGTGTGTTCAGGGAACATTAAAGAACCACGTAAATATGAGTAGTTGCACAAAATACCCTGTGGTACAACAATTGAAGGATGTTGGGGAGAGCATGGTTCTGACTCAGTTTGAAATACTTATCCTTATTTTACAGCAATCACCGAGGAGACAATCTGTGTGGGCCTGGCCAGGGTGGGATCTGAGGAGCAGAAAATTGCTGCTGGCACCTTAAAGCAAATGTGTACTGTGGACCTGGGTGGCCCTTTGCATTCATTAATTATAACAGGAAACTTGCATCCTCTGGAGGTAGAAATGCTGAAACTGTTTCCTATGCCAGAAGATGACTTGGATACCCCAAGTGTTGATAGCTCCTGCCCATAGCCACTGTTTATTCTCTCCTTTATTTCAGTGTCAGATGTATATACAAACATGTGCAATTTCAAAAGACAAAACAAAATGGACAAATATTTGGATTCATCTCGTGAATAAAAAAAAGGAAGATAAATTTATTGAACAAAACCTACTTTGATTAGAGGCCATATCATTCCTTCTGATGTCAGCATCAGTTGGTGTCACTTTGACTTCCCAAGATAATTTTGCTTGCAGGAGAGTAGCATAGGCAGGCAGGTTGGTTTTAAAACTTTTCCTTCACTTGAGAAATTGGGTTAAAAAATGCTCTGACTGCAATTATAGGGTAATTTAGAGGGACAGTTGGAATGTGAATCATTCTGACTTAAACCCAGCTCCCATTTTTGAAGGGAAAGAAATGACAGCTGTTAGAAGAAAGCTAAGCAAATGATTGGTAACACTCCACTCTCCATAATTTGCTTGTCACTTTGTGCAAGTATAGGATGAATTACTCTGCCTGGAGTTGATGGTAATGCTCAGAGAAAGATTTGGAGAGAACAAACCACCACCCAGGTCCCACCTACCTAAAAGTATAACAGCACATACCCTGTCAAGTGACACCCATCTGAATTG
Organism: Phalanger gymnotis; assembly: GCA_028646595.1. Lineage (NCBI taxonomy): Eukaryota > Metazoa > Chordata > Mammalia > Diprotodontia > Phalangeridae > Phalanger > Phalanger gymnotis. Next base: position 64,358,679 of record CM053627.1, read on the forward strand.
GCTTATCTCGTTTAAATTGACATCCTAATTGTGTGGCACAAGGCTGGCTACATTACGTGGCTTATATATTGCATAGGAAATGCTGGATCAGCTACATAAAGTTGCCATTGGATTTCAAATGGAGACCATACATCCATGCTGACAGAGGACTTTGACTATGGAGGAAGAAAGGACGTTTTAAAAAACATAAGACCATAGTCTGTTAAAGATTGCTCATTCAGTGAACTCATTAAATCTCATCATTCATGTACAAGCTTGTTGTATTATAACAGTAATATTTATTATGAACCTCGGCCTCAGTGCCCACTCCTGTGTAGTTTCAGGCATTAAACGTGATGTGTAGTAACTGTAAATGTAAATTCAACTAGACAGGCCTTTTCTTTCCAGGGGTTTGAGCAAGTCATCCTTTCTCTTTGTTGCTGGGCACATAGTTTCTTTAATTATTTTTTGGAGATACTTACTGAAAATGTATCCTTTAGATGTTTACGATAACAGGTATCAATTCATGTGATAGTGATTCTATCAATGTATTATAAACTGTGAGTTGGGGGAGGGATGGGGAGGTGGTCAGTACTAACCCTATACTATTATATCCTATATTTTGAGGACTGAAACTTTTAACTGTAAAAGCTCTGTGCTTTAACTGTCAGCGAGGGAGGAAATAAGACTTGCAAATGCTGTGACTGTTGGCAGAACAATCAGTGGCTGGTTTTGTTTATGTAAAGACAGGTTTTTAATGTAAAAAAACTTAATTCTCAGGTTATTGAGGGTTGGTATTCAGCTGCCACAACCAAAGAGTGGCGGCTCTTATCTACAAAAGGAGGTTTGGGACCAGGGCTGAACAATATGCACATGGGTTCTGGGCATGGCAAATGAATGGCTCAAATCAGACACAGAATCACAGGATTTAATACTTGGAAGGAACCTCAGTAACCACTTAGTGCAACCCATCAAGAAAGGAATCCATTACAGTAGCCAGCATCCTCTGTTTGAAGACATCTAGGGAAAGGAAAACTTCTACCTCTTAAAGTAGCCCATTACACTTTTGGACAGTTCTACCTTAAATTTGTTTCTTTGCAACATCAGCCAGTGTTCTTGGTTCTGACTTTTGAGGCCAAACAGAACAAATCCAGTCCTTCCTTCATGTGACAGCTCTTTAAATATTGGAAGCTAGCATGACTCTCCTGAGTCTTCTCTGCCCCAAGCTAAACATTTCCTTTTACTGATGATGAAACAGACTCAAGATCCTTCACTGTCCAGGTTGACTTCCTCTGAAAACTCTTCTAATTTTTAATATCCTTAAACAGAGGTTCCCAGAACTGAGCACAATATTTGTGATGAGGCCTGATCAGGGTAGAGAACAATAGGAATATGGCCTGTGTTTATTGGAAGCCTACTCAACATAGCCCAAGATCTCAGTAGTGATGGTGGATTCTAAACCATTGGCTCCATAAATATGGACACTTATTAGGTCTGAGGTGAGTAATTTCAAAGGTGGGAGTTTGTTTGCAAGCTCATTGGAGATTAACCTAGTCTGTGTCTCGTATTACAGCTCTGGCTCTTTCAAATGTGAAGAATTTGGGGGCTTAAAGTGTCCAGTGTAGGGTAGGCGAACATTTGATTTGGAGATAGCCAAACAATAAGTCCTTACTGTGTGCTAGATACTGTCAAGTGCTGGATACACATTTCAGATCTTGGCTTCGTGACTTGTGTGACTTGAATAAATCATTCAATATTTCCAGGCTTCAATGTGTTCATCTGTAAAAGGAGAGAACTAAACCTCCTCCTTATTGTAAGTCCTACAACCCTGGGGTCTAATTGTTATACTGAAAGGATAAGTCAAGATGTGTTAACCTAGATTAGTACTGTCTTTTACTGGCACTACCTTCTGATACTAACATGACAACATGTCCTTGTAGGTTTAAGCAGGTACATTTTCTTAGGAGGAAAGGGTTGATTAGAGGGCGAGGACTTTTATCAGTGTCATCAGGATCAGTATCACACGCAAAAAGGTGTGATTGATCAGTAGCCGCGTCCTGCCTAGAATTTGGTTTGAAGAAGTGGTTTTACAAGAACCACAATGACTGGACTTTTGCATTTTATCTGATTATTTTATATCCAAAAATCTTATCTGCGTGGAAGTGTTATGAAAAAGTCAATGGGAAATGGTTCACTGAGATAAACAGTCTCAGTTATCATATAGAAAAGCAAAGAGAGTACGTAGATAGCACCTATTATGTGCTAGGCACTATGCTAGGAATTTTTACCACTATCTTACTTGATCCTCAACCCTGTGAAGCAGCTGGTATTAACCTCATTTTACAACTGAGGAAACTGAGGCAGAAGTTAAATGACTAGCCCAGGATCACATAGCTAGAGGCTACATTTGAACTCAGGTCTTACTGACTCTAAGCCCAGCAGTTACATGGCTGCCTGTGGAGAAGGGGCCAGCCAACCCCACCAACTGTCAACCAACTATCACCCTTAGGGCAAGCAAACTAGCCTAAACGAAGCAGCAGGGCACCCTGGGGGAGAGATGGAAGCCAGACAGTACCACCACCGTGACCACCATCTTCCCTCAGTGTGATAGAGACGATCTAAGACCCTGAACCCAATAATTTTGAGAAAGGCAATGCTCTAGCTTATGCCTGCGGCCATCATCTTGGTTAGCAACTCGTGTGGAGATTCAGCCTGGCAGCTGCTCCTGCAGGTGCTAGAGCCACTTCTATTGAAGACCTAGAAAAGCAAGTTACTGTCACCAAAGTCTTTGGCACTGTCATTTGGTTCAGCATCAGAAATGATTTTCAGTGGAAAATGGCATTAAAAAGAAGTTATTACCATCTTTGTTGCTGTACTCTAAGGATCACAAGTCCTTTCCATCTGACTTGCAGGTAAAACCTTTCAAATGTGTTCTCTTCCCCCATTAGAGCTCTTGGAGAGCAGCAACTATTTTATGTTTCTGTTTGTAAGCCCAGCATAGCACAGCGCTTTGCACATAGAATGCACCTAATAAATGCTTCTTTTTATTCATTCAGAAATGTTATTACACTAATGGGAATGTACTCATTTTCAAGTTCAATAGAGATCAAACCACTCCATGTAAAATCTTTTTAAAAAAAAGGAAATTGTATGACATACATCTAAACAGCTGTAACATTTCAAAATGGGCCTTGTAATGTAACATTTCAGAATTTTCCCTTGGAAATATGAGCAACTATCATTTTACAGGCTGCTTTGAAAGATCGGGTAAAGTTAGTTAATCGTCACATTTTTTAAAACTCCCAAGTTAAACAAGAGTTCCAGTTACTGTGAACCTAATTAATACCCAACTACCCCTTTAAACATCTTATAAATCCTGTTTGTGGTTCCTTTAAATCAGCTTTCTGTGTTGGTTCAGGAAATACCTCAATTAAAAGAATTAATTCATCATTCTGGCAATAGCAGCTATTGAGGAAACTACATTTCCTTATAGTGACCAAGAATAAAATATTTTTCAAGGAGGCTGAATACTGTACCATGAATGCTAGAGAAGTGGGCAGGAAGGATAAATTGCTTGGCTTCATAAGAAATAGTCTTAAGTTGACGGTCTGCTATGACATGATATTAAGCAATCTTCCCTGCTTTGGTACTTTAGCTATTTTTAAGGAAATTCTAGTTGAATTGAATAGTTGGAAGGGTCATTTACCAAACTAGAAATTGATCCAAGATTTTAAAATTGGAAGTCTTGAGCTTGCGTAAGCACACAGATTGTCTGAATAAAGTAGAATCCTATCCAGGTTTTTCTTCAAGGCAGAAGGATTTAGAGCTGGAAGGTGACAGCGGCCAGTTAGTCCAACCCACTTATTTTGCAGATAAGGAAAGTGAGGCACAGAGGTTAGGTAATTTGTCCCAAAGTTACACAAAGTAAATGGCAGTTCTGGGATTTGAACCCAGTTATTTCAAATCCAGGCATTTTCCCACTGTTTGATGCTGCACATAGATAGGACCATAGAACTTCGGAGTTAGGAATCCTAAATTAGGTCTAAATAACACCTAGAATATGGATCTCATGATAATCCTGTTCCAGTAGCTCCTATTTTAAGATTTCCAGTGATGAATATTCACTGCCTCTGGACACCCATTCCATGTAGGGTATTGCTAAGCTCTTCCTTATACTGAGTCACAATCTGCCCATTGGTCCTAGTTCTGCCTTCTGAAGTTGTAAAGAATATGTCTAATTCATCCTCTACATGACAACCTTTTGAATATTTGAAGACTGGAAAAGATAATAAACTACCTCCCAACACTTATTTCCTAGGTTTTGTCTTTGCATCCCCAGGGCCTACCATGGTACCTTACACACAGTAGACAATAAATGCTTTTTGATTGGGTGATGAAACAAGTTTTGGCCCAACCACCTCTGGCTTTTATGTTAAAAACTAAGCAGGATCTGCCCCGATTAGACCAATATCATAAGCAAGCCCTAGGGAAAGAATGTTACCCTGGAAACCAAAAATGCCTGTATTGGGGAACAGTTGCTATTGTGTCTTATACGATCTGGCTTTAGGAGTTAAGGTGAAAAGGCCATCTTATTTCACCAGATGCACGTATATCCGACTGCAGGAGAATCATTCTTTACATAAGGAGTTGGACTAAATGACTTCTTAAATCCCTCCAATTCTCTTTCCTGCCTCTTTTCTCTACAGTTTTAGGTAAATTTTCTAACCTTCCAGTGTTGTCACTATGAGTCCCTTCCAAGGACAAGAAGTGATATAATAGGGAGAGAGGGAGATAAAAAGGCTTACCGGCATTCAAACATACTAAGCAAGGTTGGTTTCGGCCCCCTTGCCTGTAGGGATGTATGTTTTGTTTGATGAATCATGCCGAGTACTATGAGGGATACACAATAAAGGAAAAAGCAGAGTCTCTAGTCTCAGGGAACAGATAGTCTTTTATTTTGTCAATTTTTTTTTTTATATATAGTTTTAAATGACAATAAGATTAACAGAACATTTCTAGGATCTCCGTTTTGGGGCTGAAATCTGTCAGCTCTAATCCAGCCCCTTCATTTTATAGATGATGGGACTGAGGTCTGGAGATTAAACAAGGCACAGCTAGTTTCCAACTAGTGAGAGTAATTTGCACTACATATTTCTATTGGGCTGGAAGCAATGAGCATATTTTACATAATTACAATTTCGAGTACATGTGACCACTTCTGGTGGTTCATTATTTACATTAATCAGAATGCCGCCAGGTGATTAAATGGCAGAGACAGGATTTGAACCCAGGTTCTCAGGCACCAAAACTAAGCAGTTTTTCCTCCCTCTTCACAATACTGTCTACAAATGCAACGGTAGGTCAGGGAAGTCATCAGTGTGGACTATGTGGTACTTTAAGTAATGGATAGGTGTAATCTAGACCAAAAAAAAAGGTGCATTTAAGGTGGAGGAAACTACAAGGACTGAAGGCAGGACATAAGAAACGAATGTGTAGAGATGGTGACTATAGCTACCAGAGAGAAAAGAGGTGGGGGTGCATGTTGGCCTGACTTTCAAGGTCTTCTACGATCTGTTTATGTTTCCAATGTATCAGACTACTCTCTTACATGTATTCTATACTCTCATCAAAATGGACTTCTTGCCATCCTCTACAGTACCTGATGCCATCCACCATCCAAACCTTTGCCCACACTCCCTCTGGTACCTCCCATTCTATAAAGCCCAACTCAAATATATCCCTTCCACATCGCGACTTTCCCCATTACGTTTTCAATATATCACTGGACAGCATAAGAAATTAAATTGGAACTTGCAGGGAGTTTTGTGGAAACTGCAGACCACATGCAAAGGCCTGCAGACAACACAGAGCCTTTGACCAAATGCTTAACTCAAATTTCACAGTAAGGTAAACACTCCATAAAAGAAAAAAATTCAGAGATCTCTGGCACAAAGGGAAGGCCAAAAAATTTAACGCAGATTTTCCAGATCACAGCCCTAAGCCCTCGCAATATGGGATAACTGTGTACACATAACCAGTACCATATTTTTTAAATAAAATTCTAATGTTCCCTGCCTCCCCAAACCCAGAAGCATGAATTCTTCATGGCAGGCATTTGCTTCTGTCTAGAGAAAAAAGTTAACAGTAATAAACCGGTTTTAACAAGTGAGCTTCTAATAGTTAAGTGGAAAGCAGGGTCTTCTGTTCCAGGCCTCCAAGACAAGGGTGGTGGCGGTTGTTTGTCCTTCCTTCTAAAAGACGATCATGACGTCAGGGAGGTGATACCATGATATACAAATGAATTGGATTTAAGCGATGGAGAACTGTGCAGTCACCAGCCTTACTCTGTCCTCTGGAGCCATCTGGGTCCAGTGCCCAGATACGATCAGGAGAACTGGGGATGACCCTGAACTGAGTACCAGGAAGCCAGAGTATTCAAAAAATAAATTATTAATACTGACCAGTCCAGTGTTTAAAACTTCACCCAGGTGTGCATTTCCAAAGACTTAATTTGCCATATTGTTTTCTAAGAAAGGGAAGGGGAAGCAGTGACCCATCACTTGAAGTTACAAAGCAATTAACCTAAGCTGGAAAAAATAAATCAGTTTTCATTTGCCACTTATCCATCATTAAGAGTTCAAGTCAACTGTGTAACCATCTATAATCCTGCTACTTTTTTCTTTTTACATTAGTGCTGTCATGGCCATTTTGGAAAAGAAGGGAGTGGAGCTTCTTCCACTCTATCCAACAAAACAAATCTAATTTGATTATGTTTGTTGACTTACGGATTTGTGTTTTCTGATGTCTGAGAAACAGGCAATGGTAACTTCAAGCTCTAACAATACTGCTCCCCTTTATCAGCCACAGTAACTATTCCCTTCTTAGTAACTTTTCTATTTGGAGGAAATGAGTCATTTTGAAAATTTCTTCTCTCCATCTCCACTTCCATTTGTTGCTACAGTTCAGAGTCCAATTAAGTAACAATACTAACAAAGACAATTCAGATAGAGATTTTTAAACCAAAGTTTTATTGAAAGAACATTTTCATACAGTATCTTTCATGGTCCTTTTTAAAAATACATTTGATGTTATGCTTTACATATTATTGTCTTCAAGTAGAAAGGGTGAAATATATCTTTATAAATTCATTCTATTGCACTTGAGCATATCGTAATTTCTTACTTCAGCACTTAAAAACCGAATGACAAGATAGTCTTCAAAATCTGACATCTCCACATGCAACATGGGTTAGTACTGAAAGACTTGGTCAGATGCCCCAATCCTCACCAAAAACTCAAACCCTAATAAGAGGAAACAGAGAGGTTATGTAGCTCAGTTTAAATGTTCACTGCTTGGAATGGTTTTGGCAACTTTTTATTCACAGTACTTCAGATGCAAAATATCCTACTCTGTAACTGTTCATAAAATCCATACTAACTTGCGCACACGTGCACACACACACACACACACACACACACACACAGCAACCAAGTCACTGAGGTTTACTGCAGTTGGGGTAAATGTAGATGTGACTTATGAAAACATAAGATCCCACTACCTCTAATCTAATCTATCTAGAACAGAATCATCAACCAGCGTGAAAAACACATGACATATAATTAGACAAAAAATTCCAGTAAGCACTAAAATCCATGGGAAAGTTTTCCTGTCATCAGAAAAGACTGGGAAGTTATACAGGGTGTTCCTAAAATCTGGACACAGGCAAAAATGCATGTTTTCAAGAAATGAAGAAAATTTTCAACGACATTTATTTAATTGGAATATTAACAAATAACATCTTCAACATGATTTCCATCATTTGTGGTGCAAAGGTTGATGTGCTTTGCAAGATTCACGAGAACTCGATGCAATGACTCCACATTTCCTATACGTCTAGACTTTAGGAACACCCTGTAGAAGTGGCAGTATGTTGGAGCAGAGAGCTTTAAGGCAGGGTGGCCACTGCAACCTAAGGTATTTGGAGGTAGAAGGAAGAGAATGAAAGTTAGATACATGATTTATTATCTAAAAATTATTTTTAAGTGTAAAGCCTCTTACTTCAAAGGAATCTGGTATCCTGATCAGTTTCCAACTTGATACACTACAACCAAAAAGCCCCATTTCTTTCAGCCATTATGCTAAATATATGTCATCAAAACTTACACAAATATGGGAATGCTCAACACAGAATGGAAGCAAGTTTGATTTTAGAATGTGCTGTGAAAAATACCTAACTCAAGACACCTTAGGTTTTGTAGCCTCAGTTCTACTAATTTGCTATGTGATGACATATAAGACAAATAATTGTCCTTCTCCTGCTTCCATTTCATCTATTAAAAAAAAAAACCTACCTTACCAGAATACTTTTTTTTAAAGTCCAATTAAAATCAGTCCTTTAATTTGTGTGGAATACAACAGGAATGCTGAAAGAGTCATTTGGGCACCATGCTTATTACTTGTTCCTGACTTTAGGGCTGCCCTGCTATACATACACATAATACCCAGTTTTTTTCAACATTGAACAGTTACCTTTATTAGGTACTTTTGGGTAAACACTGTTTGGCAGGGGACTCAGAAACGTAAGACCCAGTTCCCTTCCTTCAAGGAACTTATGGTACAATACTTCCAAACACTATCCTAATGAACAAATTTTTAAAAACCAAACTATCTGCATTTATAAGTAGTTTAAAGTTGGACGTTATTTTTCTTGTAGACTTAAATCACGTGAATCTTTGTATATAGCTCATCACTTTACACAAAAGATTTAATCCTTAGAAGCTGAAGATAAAACAAAACTGTTTATATAAAATCCTTTTTCAACATCTCTGTAAAACCGAATACCTGATCAAGAAAAGAAATCTTTTGAAGAATTTGGCAAGAAAGGGACTGTGATGGGGCTACATTTATCCTTTCTAAGAGTTCCCATTAGCTGTCTACCTTATGAGAGTTTCCATGAAGTTAAACTCCCTCTTACAGCAAAAGACAGCATTTACTACTTAAAGTCATTTATTTCTAGCCAGCAGTGCAGTGGTTCTTACTATAGACTAGACTAGACTAGATACTGAGGATGAGATGGCCTAATTTTTTAATGGCTTCATGAAAATATGGCCAAAGACATTCTGTCTAAAATGAGCACTGAATTTCATTTCATTTCCCCTGGTTATATTTTTAAATACAATCAAGAAACACATTTAGGTCACATAGTCTGTGCAAAAAAAATATTAGCCACCTAATAATCTGTGTTGTTTTTTCATGTTGTTTTGATAATAAAAATCTGAGTCATTTAGTTTACCAGGTTGTCTTAAAATAAATCCTTTGTGAATTTAAAATACTTTTATTGAAATAAAGTCTCAAGACAAAGCAGACAGACCATCAAACGTCAAGGTCAGTTTAAAATACAAATTCATTTTGCAAAACATGAAGAATGATGATTAGCAGATAATTATGAATATTGCCTCACAAGACAGGGGAAAATGAACTGGTCACATCATCCCAGGAGCATGTAAAACTGGGAGGATAACACGAGGATACGCAACACATTTGTTAATGTTTCTAGTCTCCTCCTCAATGCCAGTCAAAAGACCACACTGGGTACCTGGTGTGTTGTTATAAACAGAAGTAGAAATGGCACTTAAAGGTAAGTCAGGAAGAGCAACTAGAACTGACAAACACATGATTTTGAAGGCACTCAGGGATCAATTTTCAAAATCTTGAAGCCAGGAAGAAAAGAATTGGGAAAAATTACTAAGAGTGCTTAGGGAGACTATAGCCCTTTCTTGCCCAAATGTCTCTTCTTGCTAGAAAAAGTCATCGATGATCGATCCAGTGGTTCTACGATGTCATGAATGCTCAAGCCTGCATGACTGAGTACATACCTAAAGAGAAGTCTATCTCTTCAATGGAGAATAGAAGAGTACCCTGGCTTTGCTACTTATTAGCTGAATGACTATGGTGGGCAAGGCCCTTAATCTCTCCAAAGTTTCTTCACATATAGAAAAAGGTTGAATTAAATGCTATCTAAGGTCCCTTCCAATTGTAAATCTATGTCAGTAAAACTAAAATGAGGTCATCTTTGAGTTACCCTTTTGTTTTCTAAAGCTCCAAAATTTAAGAAACTAAAACAAATAAAAATCTCAATTTGGCTCTGAAAACAAACATTTACCAAGGGAAATTATCTTACATAGAGATTATATCATCTTTTGTCTATGTTTTAAGCCCTGAGGTTAAAAAAAGGGGCTAAAAATTTCATGTTAGCATATCTAGCATTAATGTAATAAAAGATCCTCTAGTAAAGAAAAATGCAATCCAAAAATCAAAATGAACCATTGTAACTTGATACAGAGTCAAATTTCATTAAAATGTTTTGCTATGCCACTGGTTAGATTATGCCTTGGGGCAAATGAGCTCTTCCATTTACAAAATGATATAGAATGTCTGGAAATAATGATATGCTGGGGAGGCAGCATGTAATGAAAAGGCTATTGGACTATAGTCATAAGACTATAGGTTTGCCACTGATAGCTGTATGACCTTGGGGAAGTAACTTTACCTCTCTGCCCTCTGTTCACACATGTAAAATCTATTCTAGATATTTCTAAGATCTCTTTCAGTTCTGTAATTAGCAATGAAATATTTTGTGTTTAGCTTCCTCAACACTATTATCTGTCTATCCCATTTGCTTATACAGTGGTTTTCTATGATTCTGCAACAAAAACCTTCCTGGTATTTAGCTAAGCTTGTTTTATGAAGAATATGAAGAATTTTCAGGACACAAGGGAAAGCATAGTGCCAAATGAGACCATACCAGCTTAACAGGATAATAATAATGCCAAATACTCTTCCATTACCCAGTATATCTCCCAGAGTGCTACAGTCTGTTCCACCCTACTTCTAGATAACAGACTAGACAAGAATCTGCATGTGAGGGTTAGAAAAAGCAGGAAGTTGTACATGTTAAATGTTTCATCTTCATTAATACCACTTTGATAAAAAAAAGTATACACACATTTGTTTAGGGAAGTTCCATTGCAAGGTAAACAAATTCCTTAGCAATACAGAGTTTTTTTCAGTGAATTTTTTGTTTTGTAAAGTGTTAGGCAAAGCCTCAGTTTTACAAAAAAATCTATTTTTGCCAAACTACAAAAGTTCTATAACCCAACAATAATTACTAATCTTTTCTCTAAAAGAGAAAATGAACGATCAGATTATTTCTTGGCAAAATCATCTGAAGTTAACACACCTTTACCAAGAATGCTGTTAAATCAGTTACTCGAGGAAAGAATGTCTTCTACTATACTTTTAATACTATATACATTCATTTTAACTAAATGCAGAAATTATTTATACCAGCCTTGTAATTCAGGCTCCTGCTTTGAATGTAGAAGCAATGGTAAGAATTTTATTCATTAATCTGGTAGCTCTAAGCTGTCATCAAATGGAAAATTTATAATACCCATGCAATTTCTTAGGGTGCACTGTGAATACAATTTCATAAAGAGAAGCAAGTTTTTCTTCATTACAAACTAAACAGTGGCTCAGATTAGTGTCTGTAAAAATCCTTCTTTCTGCTGAATAGCAGATTGTATACATACATAAAGACCACAAGATTGAGCACCTGGCCCTTCTTCAAAACCCACACAACAATCATGCACGTACCTACTTAAAGAAAATTTCATTCTCTACATTGGAAACATTTTACAAATTTTTCCATATTCAATTATCTTAAGTCTCAAACTCTAGAACCTCTCAGTCATACTAATTTTGTCTTTTTTCTATAATATGAACATTATTTCTGTGATACACAAAAAGAACAAATCAGAGTTTCACAGGCTTAACAGTGGTTGGAAGATTAGAAAAGACTAATTATATTTATGAAGTAAAAGCAGCAGGATCATGGGAACATGTCTTTTCCTCACCCCTTTAAAAAAGCTCCAATGATTAGTTCAGTTAAACTGATTACAATTGCATTCTTAGGTTCAGCAAATCTCACAGCTCTGAAACTACTATTTAATTTACAACAAAAGAATACATATATACATATATATACACACATATATATGTATATATATATACATACACACTTAATACCAATCAGCAGCAATAAGTCCTTAATTTAGTCCATATGTATATATGCATAGACAAAGCAGGCAATTTTCCTTATGATAATCTATTACTTGTTTTCTTTTCCTTATGTAGAAACTTTTGACCTATTGATGCACCATAAATGCTCACTTCTTTAGGTTGTAGGTCAGAGATATAGAAATAGATAATCAAATTATACCACAGTAGAAAATGAACATTTTTTTATCACTTCCAATGGAAAATTAAGAACTTGGTATTCACTAATATTCTCAAACATTCATTTTCTTCCTTTAGGATTTCTTGGCTATTTCAATTTTTAACATGAAATGAGAATTAAATTTATAAGCAGAAAAAGAGTTATCCAATTCATTTTTTTCTCAAAAGTATCAATGCTCATCCTCTCAAATTAGACTCATAAGAGTGCCTTGTCCACCTCTGCCTAAGATGCCTGTGTTAGGTTGAGTGTTAAAACTCACCTCCCATGATCTGTTTAGTCTCAGATCCCCTCACTTCCATTTAGGAAACTGGTAACAGTTCAACAAAATCCATTATATTCAAGCTTCAGAGGGTTCCTGAAAACAATTTTACCTATGCAAAGCTTTGCGTAGGAAAACAAAGCTAAAAAACAAAAATCAGCATTTAAAAACTGAAAAGAAAAACACGAATCATCTTTTTCCCCCCGGGAGCCAGTAAGTATCCTTTCCCTTAATTTATTTACAAACTCCATAAAAATGGCAGTGGGGAATTTAGGACTGCTTCCCATATAGCGAGAGCAGTTTTTACTAAAATCATTTGGAGACTAGCAGATGTTTAATTAAACCAAAACAGTCATTTGTAGAACAGATGATTTGCGAACCTCTGAAAACAATCCAAAAGAGTAATTTATGTGATAATGAATTTTTTTTAAAAAAGTAATACCTTTTTATTTTGACAAAACAGCAAAGGGGAATTTTTATACATTTAAAACTATGCTTGAAGTACACAAAAATAAATTTAGTATACATCAGTAGCAAGAGTCTTATTTTGTACAAGTTACAGTAAGCCCATAAAAAAAATAAAACCCCCTGACATTACATTTCTGTGCTGGCAAATATATTTTCTGAAGCAAAGGCACTTTGAAAACCCAATATGGTTTGGTTCATTAAGTTTGCAAAGTACAAACAATTTTACAAACATATGATTATACTGAAGAATGTCAACAATGTGACATTACATACAAAACAGATTTCCTTTTTTAAACTTTTTTTCTTTTCTAATAACACTGGTTTGTGGGGAATGAGCTGTGGTTTCAGTAGCTTCAGAGAAGACATTACCAATGATCACAGGCCCACAATCTGAATTTCTACCGAAATAAAGATATGATAGTAGAAAAGAAAGAAAAAGAAACCCTTAAAATAAAATGGTTTGGAAAGAGAGGGCACAAAGAACAAGACCAAAAGTCCAGGATAGAGCCTTTTAATTTTGGCTCCTTAGAAGAGAACTCCTCCACTAGACCAGAAAAGAGGTGCCTATTTGGTCTTCTTCATCTTGGGTTGTTGTAGTGGTGATGGCTCTATTTTATAAAAGACGAGGACACAATGTTTTAGATTGTACAGTACCAGAAAACTTTGGTCCAAAGAGCACAATTTCTGATGATTCATTACATGGCAGCAAAGTCAATCTGAACATAAAGTTGTCTTACTCCTGCCTGAAAAATTGTAAAAGAGAAAATCACTGGAAAAGACCATGACAGTAATATACAATTCACAAAGTAATAAGTAAAATCCTACTTCTGCATAAGTTCTAAGGGACAGGTAAGAACTGTTAAATATATCATAGAGAAGATTCCTGTTCACCCACAGGCTTGGCGCCTAGATGACCTCTGAGGTCCCTTTCACCTTTAAGATCCCATAAATAGTCTTATTCGATCAGCTCCTATATTTTTGCAGATGATTCTTAGATCTATTTATCTAGCCCTGACCTCTTTGCTTTACTTCTCTTCTAAGAGGAACATCAACCTGAAATATGTACTACTGATAAAAATTAGCAAAAGACAAACATTGTGCACTCTTTGCATGTCACTGTAAAGTTCCCCTGGTCTGCCTAGTAACTGCTATAGGAAACACTATGAGTTTTCTGTCATTCTTACAGGTAAACTGTATATCTACTGCACATTGCTACCTAACAAAAATAATAATCGTGCTAGCAATAACTAGCACTTACATGCCAGCACTGTGTACTTTACAAATAGCTCATTTGATCCTCACAACAACCCTGGGAAGTCAATGCCACTATCCCCATTTTACAGTTGAGAAAACTGAAACAAACAGAGCCTAAGTGCCTTGACCAAGGTTACACAGCCTGTAAGTGCCTAAGGTCAGATCTGAATCTAAGTCTTCCTGACTCGAGGTCAAGCACACTAGCTGACATGATAAACTACCTGTACGCTCTTTATAACCTGGCCCATTGTATCTTTTCAGTCTCCTTTTATTTCTGGTGTTTTTCCTGTTAACTATTTTCTGCTTGTTTGTACGTATCTGTTTGCTTGTCTTCTCCCATATTAGACTGTGACCTCCTCAAGAGCAGAGATATCTTTTGCCTTTCTTTGTATCCTCAATAATTAGCACAATGGCTGGCATATAAATCCTTCTTGACTGATTAGGTAGATACTTTTTAATCATACTTAAAAAAAAAAGATCCTTCTATGCTTGCTATGCTCTACAGAGTTTTTTTTTCTTTTTGAAATAAATAAGAACCACTATCCATCCTCACTTCCCCACCTCTCTACACCAGACAACCCTGAAGAGAAGAAGCAAGGACAGCTTCAATGGGCGGGCTGGGACTGAACCCACATGTAGGCCTGGCCAAGAAATAAATCAACTCTGCACAAAAATATGAAAAAATTCAGACCTGTAAAGAGCTTACATTCTAATAAGAGAAATAACAAGTATATATAAGTATAAACATATGTAAGTATATATATACATATACACGTATGCAATATAAATATAAATAAAAGTGAATAATACCTAGGAAGTGAATGCACACAAAGTAGTTAATTCAATGCACGGTAGTTGGAGGAGGAAAAGTTTAACACAGAAGACAGTGCCTGAGCTACATTTAAAGGAAGAGAGTCTTGAACAGAGCAGAGCTAAGGAGGAAGTACAAGGGAATGGCCAAAGCTGAAGACAGGAAATGGGTGTCACATGGGTGACTTCTCAAACAGTGCATCTGTCTAGGGAGACCACTCTCAACCCCCTACCACACCACTCTTCTCCACTAGCCACCCCTGGGGAATATCAAACCCAGGACCTGCTGACTAGCTCCACTGGCAACAGCCCTTGAGGATTATGAACGTCATTATTCATCTGCTGCCCACTATTACCTCTGTAGATTCTCTTCTTTCTTTCCCTAATCTAGACCAAGCAATCAATATTCAACTAGGAGAAAGCTCTTTGCAAACCCCTCCTCTTATTCTTTCATCCTCATCCTCCTCAACCCTACCCTACACCTAGGTTGGCTTCCACTTTAGCCCCCTCTGAGAATCCCAGTTGTCTTCTCCAGCACAGGCTATACTTTCTCTCATGCATCCAGATATTGTGGCCTTGAAGGGGCAGTCAGAACACTCCTTATTCCACAATGTCATTTCCCGACTCTACATTTGCCTTGTTCACTCAGCAATCTCTCTATTGGGCTGATCCAAATTCTCCCTCTTGGCTCACCATCATTCTCTGCTTTCCAACTGGCCCTTAAACCAAGGGACTTTACTACCTATGTAGAGGGATCCCTGACTACCTACTCCTCAAACCCCTTAAATGCCACAGCTTGGTCCTTTATTCTACCTCAGCTACACAGAGTGATAGTCACCTACTAGACTGCAGGTCAATACTGACCTCCTGTTCTATCACTATCTATCCTTTTCTGTTCCTTAGCCCCAGAAGACTCCCACCATCTGCCTCCCCCATTCCTATTCAGATGCTTCTCAATAAAGGAGGGAGAAGCCACACGAGCTCTACATGTACATTCTTATTAAACATATTTTCACATTAGTCATGTTGCATAGATAAATTAGAACAAATGGGAGGAACCATGAGAAAGAAAAAATAAAATAACAAAAAGAGAGAGCAAATAGTATACTTCGATCTGCATTCAGACTCCCTATTTCTTTCCATGGATGTGGATGGCATTTTCCATTATGAGTCTTTTTTGAAACTGTCCTTGCATTGCTGAGAAGAGCTAAGTCTATCAAAGCCAGTCATCGCACACCATGGCTATTACTGTGTACAATGTTCTCCTGGTTCTGCTCACTTCATTCAGTATCAGTTCATATAAGATTTTCAAGTTTTTTCTGAAGTCCATCTAATTATCATTTCTTATAGCATAATAGTATTCCATTACATTCATATACCACAACTTGTTCAGTCTTTCCCCAATTGATGGACATCCCCACAATTGCCAGTTCTTTGCCACCACAAAAAGAGCAGCTACAAATATTTCTGTATGTGTGGGTCCTTTTGCCTATTTTTATGATCTCTTTGGGATACAGCCCTAAAAGCGGTATTGCTGGGTCAAAGGACTGGCCCACTCTTTTCACCCCCAGTGTGTTGGTCTGCGACCCACACGCTGAAATCTGGCCCATTTTTTTTTCTCTGTTCCACAAACATAACTAGCAGCCACTATCTTCCACAAACCTGCAATGCAATCCCTCCTTACTTCTGCCTTATAGAGTATATCTCTTCTTTTAAGAATTATCTTAAGCACAACCTTCTAAAAGAAGCTTTTCTTGATATTCGCAACTGCTAGCACCCTCCTTTCCAAACTACTTTGTATTTACATTGCATTTATTTGCATTTGTTCATTCTATAGTTATGATGAATACATATAATTGTTGGCTCCACTATTGGAATATAAGATCCTTGCAAATATACTGTTTCTTTCTTTGCATATTCCCAAAACTCAGAACAGTGTCTGGCCTATAGCACACACTTAATGAACATTTCTTGATGATTATATTTTGTCAAAGACTTTTTTCTGCATCTGTTGATATAACAATATAATCTGAGATGCATTTATTTTTAACATAATAAGTTGCAATGCTTTTCTAATACTGGCCCATCCTTGCATCTCTGGTATAAATTCTACTTCATCATAGTGAATGATTTTCTAAATAAAATCTTTTTGCTAGAATTTTGTTTGAAAAATTTTAACCAATATTTGATGATCTAGGACTATAGTTCTCTGTATTTTAGTGTTTTCCTTCTCAATTTTTGAAAATAACTTGGGTAGAATAGGTATTAGTTTTTTAAAAATCTGATGAAATCTTCCTGTAATTTTTTTAATACAAAAAGTTATATTGGCAGATTTTTTTTCCTCAAAGGATGAGGAATGCAGTTGCATTCTCAAAGAATGTAAACAGAACCTTTGTTCTTTATGTATAACTGAAAAAGTTCTACATACATGACTGTGATTTCCAGAATAAGTGTTTCTAATCGCTTTTTTTTTTTTTTTGGCAAGGCAATCAGGGTTAAGTGACCTGCCCAGGGTCACACAGCTGGTAAGTGTCAAGTGTCCAAGGCCATATTTGACCTCTGGTCCTCCTGACTCCAGGGCCAGTTCTCTATCTACTACACCACCTAGCCAGGGCCAGTGCTCTAACCACTCCCATCTCCAATCACCATTACAAATGACTGTTTTATGGAATTGTTAAAGAATCAGAAACCTGCACGCAGAACAGAACTTGGCAGCCATCTAGACCAAACAGCAGGTAAAAAAGAATCCCCTTCGCTATGGTGTTTCCTGGATGCTAAGGATCATCTTTTTGGGGAAACATAAAGATGATGAATTAGAAAATTTTAAATATATCCAGGCTATGGAAGCTTCTTCTTATGTCTCCCAAAGAGCCGCAAAAGGCTGACTTTGCCATAAGCAGGCCTGGTATTATGTTTTACGTGATTATTAAGTCTTTGAGAAGAGAAGGATTGTGAAGGGAGATTTCTAGGAAGCCATCTTTCTGGGCACCAATGAGAGAGGAGCAGGAATTTTGACATTGGGTCTGATTTTGCTTCTACTCTTCCCCTCTTCTAGTTTGCTTAAGTCAAAGCTAGTTGCCCAACAAAGAATTCCTGTTAAAAACACTTGGGTAGAGGCAGCTAGGTGACACAGTGAGTAGAGCACCAGCCCTGGAGTCAGAACGACCTGAGTTCAAATCGATCCTCAGACACTTGACACATTTACTAGCTGTGTGACCCTGGGCAAGTCACTTAACCCCAATTGCCTTGCCCAAAAATAAAAAAAATAAAAATAAAAACACTTGGGAGCATAGGTATAAAAAGATTTTTTCCTTAAAATAAGCATCTACATAAAACCATCAGCAAATATTGTAATAGGGTTAAGCTAAAAATCTTCCCAATGAGATCTGGAATGAAACAAGGATGCTCAATATCACCAATATTATTTAATATTGTATTAGAAATACTAGCAATAGCAATAACAGAAGAAAAAAACTGAAGGAATCAGAATGGGTAATGAGGTAATAAAACTATTTCTTTTTGCATATAATATGATGATATATGTGGAAAATCCTAGAGATTCAACTAAAAAGCTAGCTGAAACGATAATTTTACCAAAGTAGAAGGATATAAAATAAATCCACATAAATCTTCAGCATTTCTATATAATACCAACAAAGCCCTGCAATGAGACACAGTAAGAGATGCCCCATTTAAAATAACCATAGACAACATAAATATCTAGCAATGGGCTATGCTTTCTAAAATGATGACAGTCATTTTACAAGCAAGAACTTCACAGAATTGCTAGAGAATTTAGAGTCTCTATCAGTAGAGGTTTGTGGTAGCCATATAGTCTATTTGGCATTTGAGAATTCCTTCTATAGCCCTTTCTCTGGGGACAAAGAGGGAAGTGAATATTTTCATGGTTCCAGCAGTACTACTGGGTCACAGTGTTTCACCTTTATG
This sequence comes from Phalanger gymnotis, assembly GCA_028646595.1. Taxonomy (NCBI): domain Eukaryota; kingdom Metazoa; phylum Chordata; class Mammalia; order Diprotodontia; family Phalangeridae; genus Phalanger; species Phalanger gymnotis. The sequence continues at coordinate 64,377,695 of CM053627.1, forward strand.
AATTTATATGTTACTTGGTGTACATTTTTATTATTAATATTGATTCATTGTCTTCTTTTCTTGAAGCATAATATAAATCACTTTTTTAATGATATAGTGAATTTTTATTTTTGTCTTACAGAATGATTGCAACTACTGCTTTTTTAATTTACCAGATGCTGAATAATTTCTGCTTTGGTTTCTCATTTTGACTCGATGTGTGTATTTGCTTTTTTGGGGAGGTTCCTCATAAAAAATAGTCCATTCACATTTAAAGTTAAAAAAGTTAGGCTTCTGTTCTCTTCCGCTTTGTTTCTCCAGTAATAAGTTTTATTGGTGTTAGTTTTTTAATCATTAATCATTATAGTTTTCCCCAGTAGGCCTCTCCTTCCCAGAGCACTAATCCCTATAACAAATAGTATTTATAAAGACAAAAGAAAAAAGGGGAAAAAATCAGTGTAGTATATTGATAAATTAAAAAGTTCAAAAAACACATGCAATGTATAACATTTGTGAACCTCTCCAGTTTGGTAGTGTCCTCTCATATTTCTTCATTTGAGTCATGACTGACCTTTATAATTTTATTACATTCACTTTTGTTTTGTATATGTGTGTAATTGCTCTTTCCATGTACATTAAGTATACTATTTTCTTGGTTCTCCTTACTTCACTCTGTATTACTTCATGTAGGTCACTCCAAATTTTCTCCATTCATCACATTTCTTACAGCATTGTAATGTTCTATTACATTCACATGTCAGTTTTTTAAAGCCGTTCCCCAGCTGATGATCATCTACACTGTTTTCAAATTTTTGTTATCTCAAAAAGTACTGCTATAAACATTTTGGTGTACACAAGGACTTGCTTCTTATATTGGGGTATAAGCCCAGTAATAGAGTCTCTGGTTCAAAGATTACGGACATTTTCATCACCTAATTTGTCCAAGTTTAAACTGCTTTCCAAAACACGTGTACTATGTCACAACTACACCAACAATGTATTAGTGTGACTATCATTCCACACCCCCTCTGACACTATTCGCTATTTTTGCCCTCTACCAATTTGCAGAGAATGAGATGAAACCTCAGGTTTGTTTAGACCTGCGTTTCTCTTATTACTAGTGATTTAGAGTACTTTTCCATGTAGTTGTGAATACTAGTAATTTTTCTTTTGACAACCATTTGTTCATATCCTTTAACTACTTATGTCCTGGGAAATGCTTTTTTCATATCCTTTGACTACTTATCTACTGGAGAATGCTTATTGGTTTCATATATGTAGATTTCCACCTTCACCTCTATCTCCTTGTGTATATTACTATATTTAGTCTCTCTGTTATCACTATTGTCTTTGGCTACTGCACTAATCACTCCTATAATTTTGTTGTTAAGATATAAATAATCTCTTCTAAGAATATTTTGATCACCTCCTTATTACTGAACATCCCCCCCACCCTTTTTTCCCTGTTTAAGGTTAAGTTCAGATATGCAGAAGAGAAAACCCTGGGCTGCACTCTGACCTCCATTGCTCTTTAGAATACATCATTCCATCCCTTCTTGCATTTTCTGGTCTCAGGTTATTCAAATTCCCTTTCCTTTCTATTTGAAAATCTTTCTCCTGGCTACTTGCAGAATTTATTTTTTTCCCTCAATGGAACTGTTCAATTTTATCCCTACGTGTCTTATGTTTGAAGTGCTAGGTTTTTTCCAAAAGTAATTCATGAATTTTTTCAATTGGCATTTTCTGTATTCAGAAGTTCTGGGCAGTTAGTTGCTTGTATTATTTCTTGCACTATGTTACTGCCTTTTGCTTCTCTTCTTCCAGACTGTCATTCTCTTCTGTATATTTCCAGCCCCAATCAGTTGTCTTTGCTTTTGTTTCTTTGGTGAGACTTTCCATAGCAGAGTCAAGCTTTTCTAGTCTGCTAATTGTTTCTGATGTGCAAACCATAAATACTATTAACAATTCTCATTTTTCCTCCACATTTACTTCTCCAGGTTTCCTTTAAGTTCCTCTTATATCTTTATACTCATGTATTTTTTTCTCCTAATAATACTTTATTGATTGTTCCCTTTTTTTACTCCACAGATTGATCTCCCTTTAAAAAAATAACTTCTAAAGGTAGAATAATAAACTTCATTGCTTATTCATGAGTTGACAATTGTGCCAATTTACTTCCCTTCTGTTTCTAAGGCAAAAACACTACAAATGCTTCTCTGGTTAAAGATCTATCTTCTTGTTAACAATCAGTCTCTGGATTACAGAGCGTATCACTCTGCGTTGAAGCTTGAGTACCTTTGCTTTCCAGGTCATTATTCCATCACTCTTGTGAGTAGACTCTCCTCAATGCAGAATAATACTGCATAATTTTAATTTCCTTTCCTCTATATTTGAAAGGTTTTCTTCTGGACACACAGTCAGTTTGTTGTTTATCATTGAAATTCTTATACTTAGCCACTGTAGAGCTTGAAAAGCTTTATTTTATTTCCTGGAAGTGATCTGTGGATTCTCTTAATTAGTGCTTGTTTTTTCTATACTCAGAAGTTTTGATTTGTCATATTATTCTGAGACTTATGATCTTTAATTTGCATTTGTGCACCTGTGTTCAAGGTTAATTGCTTCAGCTTGTATAAAGTTCTTATGTTCTTTTAATGTTGTTTTCTTGTTTTTCTAGTCCCAGATTTTCCTTCACATTAGTATTTGTGTGTGTGTGTGTATTCTGAATCTGTAATAGCTCTCACTTCTTTACAGAGACTTTCCTTTGTGGATTCAATTTTTTTTTCCTATTTTGCGAATTGCTTTTCAAAAAATGCTGCAGTTAGAGCTCTATGCTGTGAACTATGTTGATTCCCAATTTCTTCTCTTTTTTGAACCATTCTTTTGTTTCCTTGTTGTTCCATGTTCTCTTCAGAGTCCACAGGATTCTTTATTTCTTCACAAACTGATTCACTTCTCCTTTATCTCATAATATTTGTTAAGAGAGTTTTATAATCTCTTTGAGGATTTAGTACTTATCACCCTTCCTTCTGGTTTTCAAAATTCTTCCTATAGATGTATTTGCTGATGCTCTAGGTTTTTGCTGAAAATTTTTCCTACTATAAGCTTTGGTGCATTATTCTTCATTTTTAATATTCTCTTGTTACTTGTTTTCTGAGTCTCTACCCTTTGTTGGTAGATATTACACTAGATGTTAAACTGCAAAGCTGCCACAGCCTCCTAGAGTGTTGGGAGATAAAGAGTTCACCAACCTGGATCCCTGCATAAAGTAACTTCTGGGAAGACAGGCAGACCCCAACTGGGTTTCAGTCCCCTTTTCTTCAAGTCTAGTACAATCACATACAGTGATCCTTATTCTCAGTGGTTCCTTTGGCTCTCCTTTCATTTTTCTGGCTGGACTGAATCAATGTCTGTACATTTTTCATGGTTAGGAGTGGGCAAAGAGTGTTTCAACAAGAGCTCTATAGCTTTGTAGCTAGAGTCAGGTCCTCAAATGAAAGACAAAATATTTTTAGCCTCACCCTTTCTTCTTCACATGGCTGGGCAGTCAGTTTCTGCCAGTTATGATGAGACTGTAGATAGGGAGAAGGTATAGTACACTAGCAGAGGCTCTGGTGTGTGGGTAGGTGGGCTCCAAGTATAATGCCACACATTTACTTTGTAACTCTGACAGGGATGCATGGAACTGATAGAGAAAGGACATTGAGTGAGTGCATGAATGAATAAAACTCTCCAACATCAATAAGGATTTTACCTTGGCAGGGTTCTTTCCTTTTTCCTGTAGATTAAACTCTATGTATACAGGTATGCTTGTGTGTATTTGGAGGCGGGGGGAGCGGGGAGAGGGGAAGGGAATGGTTCTCCTTTGAGCATGGGGTAAGAAGGTTCAAGGAGTCTAGAGAAAATGACTAATCAGCTCTACTGACCAGATATCTCAGAAACTTCAAATGCTTTTTTTTTTAATGAACAAACAATAAGCACATTGGGATCTTACTGTCTCTTTATCTTTCTTCATTTGTGTGGCAAAGATTAAGTCTACTGTGGAAGATTGCTTGTGAAAGTCTACATGTATCCTACTAATGCCCTCATCAAAGATAACTTTGATGCACGTGTTATGATGACAATGCTCATAAAATTTTTATATAAATAAGAAAATTACTATATAGGCTGATAGCAACTGAAGCTCTCTCCCTCAACTTTATTCAGCATTATTAAGGTATAAGATTTTTTTCCCATGCCTTTGGTATCTGCCCTTCCCTCAGATAACTAAATGCCTCCAAAATGTCATCCTCAGCACAGATCTCTTCTATGTACACTTGGTCTAATCCAGCTAAAATTTCCAGATTTTTTTCTCTTTGTTGCCATTTCTATCTCTTCAATAATCACAGAAAGTAACATAAGAGTCCCAAGTGTGACAGTCTATTGTCCTGGATAGTGAAGATAATTTATTAGTTAGTTAACAATTAACGAGCATTTACTACATGCTTATTATGTGTCAGACATTGTGCTAAGTGCTGAGGAAACAAAGAAAGGCAAAAACAATACCTGTTCTCAAGGAACTGGCTTTTTTTTGGGCAAGTTACACAGCTAGTTAAGTGGCAAGTATCTGAAGCAGGATTTGAACTCAGGTTTTCCTGACTCGAGGCCCAGTGCTCTATCCACCGAGCTACCTAGATGCCCCAGGAGCTGACATTCTAATGGGAAGTCAAAACATAAAACAACTAATTTCAAAGGGAAGATATTGGTATTAAGAAGAACCAGGAAAAACCTTCCAGAAGTTGGGATTTTAGCTGATATTTAAAGAAAGCCAGCAAAGCCCAAAGGCAGCAGTGAAGAAACAGAGAATTCTAGCATAGTATTCACAAGCAGAGAATTTCATAGTAAGTAAAAAGGCATGGAATGAGAAAATAGGGTGCTGTGCTGGAAGTACAGCAAGGAGGCCGGTATCACTGGATGACAGTCAAATAAGATAATGTATATAAAGTATGCAACACATAGTAAGCACTATATAAATGCTTATTTCCTCCCCTCCACCATACTTTCTCCTCCCCCTATATAGTATTTGTAAGGGAGGAAAAGATAAGAAGACTGCAAAGGTAGGAAGGGGCCAGGTTGTGAAGGATTTTAAGTCAAACAGAGGATTTTATATTTGCTTTTGAAAGTAATATGGAGTTTCGTGAGTTGGAGGAAAGAAAGGGTGATATGGTCAGATTTGTGCTTTAGGAAGATGACTTTGGTAGGTAAGTGGAAGATGGACTGGAATGGAGAGAAACTTGTGGGGAGACCAATCAGAAGGCTATTGCAATAGTCCACATATAAAGGGATAAGGGCCTGTATCGGGATGATAGAAATGTTGCAAAGGAAGAATCCACAGGACTTGGTAATAGATTAGATAAAGGCAGCTGAGAGAGGGTTAAAAAGTAAAAGATGACAAGTTTATGAGGCTACCACCATTTAACATATTAATACACTGAGGACAGAGAACTTAAACAACTGGCCCAAAGCCATGAACCTACCAAGTGTGAGAAAGACGATCTGAACCCAATCCAAATTCAGCACTCTACTCAATATACTGTGCTGCCTCTCATTTATCCATTTAAAAAGGGGCCCTTTTTTCCTGTCAAAACATGTTTTTATAATGTATACCGTTAACAAAATTAAACTTGTGCTTGGAGAACGCATTTTCATAATGTAGTTTCCTTGACTACTGCAAATTTAAGAATTAAACAAAATCTACAAAGTATGAACTACAAAGAGTAACCCATAATCAGCATCTGTGTCAGGAAAATATATCATGTGAACAGCTGATCTATGTAATAAATAAAAATAATTTCAAGATTCTACCAATAATAAAGTGAAGAATAGACATACCTGAGTAAAAATATTGTGAGTTTGGCTTAAAATCCACCTTGAATCAGCATCAGGTGCTACTATTAATTTCAAGGTCCCAACATAAACATCAGAACAAAGAGTCCAAAAATGCTGCTCTTGTAAATGGTAAACTCCTTGCAACTGCAGAACCTAGAATATAAAGTGTGGATACAATCATTATCAACTATGCAGAAATTTCTATACTTTATCAGAAAATTAGTCCTTGCTCTTAATGATATTTCTAAAATGAAATGTAAATGGAATGGGTATCACATATGTCACATGAATTATTTCCACAAGGGTACTATCACATGAATTTACTAAAATGTATTCATTCTTCATACCTATGTTTCTCTAGATAAAACATTCCTAAATGTTTTCTTTATGAAAGCAAGACAAAGTATGAAGCTGAAGTTACATTAAATATTAAATTATGACAACTCCTGAGTACCCAGGTTATCCACATGATCTACAGAAATTTTTTAACGTCACTGGTTTTCCCTTAAAGCCATCTTGATTTGAGACTTTCTTCCTCCACACAATGATGATAATGCAAAATAATACATATTATCTTGACCAACTCAATATATTAGGAAGTAAGTCTTACTAAGCATATTCTGCAATTGAAAGCCACCAACCATTTTAGTAATCCTCAAGGGCAGGAAACCTTTAGATTCATAGCACCTAATACAGTGCTTTGCTCATAATAAATAATAATTTCAAAGTGGTTTTAACTGATTTTATATATATTGTTCAATTTCTTGCAGTCAGTATATGGCTAACCAACTCTTTGTAACTTTAAATTTGGGTCAAGAAAATATAAAAATTTTACATCTAAGTTAAATAGTTGTTTCTCTTCCCATAAAGCATCTTCAAATACACTATTTCATTTAATCTTCACCACATTCCTTAGGTAAGCAGGACAAGTACTACAATTCTCATTTTACAGATGAGAAAACTAAAGCCCAAGGAGATTAAATGAAAATGTAATCTTAGACAAGAAATAAAAGTGTAGGCTAGAACCATGACTACTAGGTTAGTTGCCTTCTTTCTCTGGAAGCAGACAGCTACATACTCCACTCACCACCTTACTTCATCATCTGAGATATAATGTATATATAGTTTTTCCAGAAAATATATATCAGTGCTATTATGGTAATTAAAGGGGAAAGGAAATGGATCCACAGAAATAAGGTTGAAGGTAGGGTGGAGCTGAACAGTTGTGGGTTTAGGCCCAAGAAGCATGGGCCTCAATAGTATTTATAAACAATAACTTCGCTAGCTTAGGTTTATCATTTATAAATGTACGGCCTCATTATTTGGAACATATTTTCCCCAGGAACTATCAGTATAGACATGATTAATCATTGAAAGAGAGATTTGGTAGAATTCACAGAATGTCAACAAGAGGAAACCAGCAGGCACCAGGTAAGAGTAACAAGACGAATTAAGGCACTGACAAACAAGGATAATAAAACTTGACAGGATCTGAGTTTACTCCTGGAATTTAGACCGGGCATGTACAATCCTATGCCAATATACAGTCGTGATTAAGATAAAAAACAAGAGGAGAGTAATACAACAGTGGAGAGTAAGCAGTGAACTTGAAATCAAACCATCTGGATAGGAAATCCATCTCTACTACTTAGCAGCTATATACGCATATTTTAAGACACTTGACATATTTAGGCTTATTACTTCAACTGTAAACTGAAGATGTAGGATTAAAGAATTTCTTAAATCCCTCCTAGTTCTAAACAGTATGGTCCCATCAATGTAACCTAAAATCACAATCATTTTTTTGACAGTCACATCACACTGCTCACTAATATTGAGATTGCAATTTGCTGAAGCTCTTATGTTTTTTCCACATAAACTGCTTTCTGTCAATGCATCCTCCATTCTCTACTGATATAGCTAAATTTATGAAACCAAGTTTAAGACCTCACGTATATCCCAATTAAATTTGATCTTACTAGCTTCAGCCCACAATTTCAACCCGTTGAGATTTTTGTGTATCTCAATTCTTCAGTAGTTTTTTTCCCAGTTTTGTATGACACACAAGTTTTCTAAATTTTTTAGGTTTAAGGAGTATGCAATATTACATTTTCTTCTTCAAATGCTGCTTAAAAGATACTCGCTTTATGATCATTCACTTTCCAGCTTCTGTAAGGCAGAGTTAGCTCAGACCCTACAATGAGTCGTGTGTGGTACATTGGTAGATTTTAAGTCTTGGGATCTGAGTTCAAAGCCCAACTCTGCCATTTACTAACTGTGTAAACCCAGACAAGTCACTTAGCCTCTCTGGGCCTCAGGTGCTTCTTATGTAGGTTGAAGGGATTAAACTAGATGACAAAGTACAAACAAGATAATCTAAAGTGCAAGTGCATTCTAAACACTAAATCTATGATCCTATGACACTACAATCATGAAAAGTGTTACAGGCAAAATAAAGTTTGACTCTGCCTCTGGGGAAAAGGGAATCCTAATATTTTCCTACTATTCATGAACTAAGAGGCAATTCCTTTTAGAATTGGTGTCAGCATTTTTCAGATTCCACATTTTGAGCAGACAGTTGTTCAGTCATTTTAGTCACATCTAACTCTCTGGGACCCCATTTGGGGTTTTCTTGGCAAAGATACTGTAGTGATTTGCCATTTCCTTCTCTAGCTCATTTTACAGATGAGGAAGTGAGATAAGTCATAGGATGACTTGCCCAAGGTCACACACCTAGTAAGTGTCTGAGGCCAGATTTGAACTCAGGAAGATGAGTCTTCCTGACTCTAGGCCCAGCACTCTATGTACTATGCCAATTAGCTGCCCAGGGTAGACAAGTAGCTAAAGAAAAAACTAAGATTTAACTTCGAGATTAAGATTTTTTAAAAATGTTCCATTATTCTAACAAAATAAGAAATAAGCTCAGAGTTCCAGCTAAAGCATATTTCACATTTTCTTTAGCAATTAAAAAAAATTTTTAACTTGTTCTGAGATAAGGGCCATCAGTTATGATTCAATTCTGGAATTAAAAAACAAAACCCACTATATCCAAGCACATGCTGACCAAGGATTCAATACTTAAAAACCAAACACACTAAAAACCTCACGAGTTCGGATCTTCACAAAACTCAGAGGTCTGGAAGTTTTACAACTTACCCTCTGATAACACTGAGGCAGAGCACTTTCCAGTGATGGAGGTGTCCGCTGCATCAATATTCCAACTGATTCTCTTAACAGAGGAATAACACTAAAGGAAAAAAGGTTGATAAATTAGCTACAACAACAGTGTCAAAACACATTACTGTTTCCTATAACGAAAAACAACTATACATATATGCATTTTTTATAACAAGAAATAAATATAGAATATTCCCTGTTTCAAACTTCTTCAAGTAATCAGTAAAGTATTTTCTAAGGTACATTCTAAACAACTAGAGAACAAATCCATATCAATGTCGCTTTAAGAATGTAAAATATGTTTAATTCTCAAATTTGTGCAGAATTAATAATGCATCAGAATCAAACAAATTTGTCTGTAGGACACTGATTTAATGCATCTCTAATGAAGCAGATTTTCAATTAAAAAATAAAAAATGAACAAAATGGTAGAGACATCACAGCTGGTTATTAATATTTAATGAGTGCTCATGTATACAGCAACATATTAGAAACCTAAATAAATATAAATAAATATCGTAAATATTCATAATTAATAGCCAAAATATTATAATTAAATAAAAATATTAAAAGACTAGCATAGCAAACAAGTAATTTTTACATTAAACAGCTAAGTAACAATGTGACAAAGGGTCAAAATGGGTGAAAGGGCAGAAGTGTCAAATTTCTGAACTCCCTTGAAGTAGAGTCCAAGGAGGGAAGGGGAAAATGCTACAGGACCTATCTGTCTATTGTCTTACTCCTGCTGAGACCCCAGTGCCCAGCTAATGAGTATAGACACCACTATCCCAAGGCAAGGGCTGACCTAGAAAGAAACCATAAGAATTCAGGAAATAGTTATCTTAATGTGGTTTGGGTCAGTCAGAAAAAAAAAAAAGGCCTTATTCTTGGGTTAAAACTGGGTCTTAAAAGATATGGATAGTGAGAAAGGAGAAAGAAATCCATGTCAGTTCAGTTAAAATAGTTTGAGCAAAGGGCTGGAGTCAGGAATAAGCATGTCTTCCAGATATATGATGAAATGATGGTGGTGGTGATAAAATTAATAAAACAGATATCACCATCAACCTGTCAGCTACTGGAGTTGTTCCAAAGAAGCTTTCAAAGCCTATATGAGATGAGCTTACATTCAAGACATATGTTCAAGTACAAAAAGCAGTCATTTTATCCATCTGTACAGTGTCCACAAGAACATTAAAGGTAAAACAGTACTAGTGACCTTTCCAGGATTGCTTCCACATGATTCCTTTGAACTCAGATGAGATGAATAAGATAATAACACCTTCCCAGGGAAACAGCAAAGACTGACAATAGGTATGCAACCTTATTCCTCAACCAAAACTACTCTCTCAAAACTTAAAAAAATGATCTTATTTGCCATATTTTTTCTCTTTTCTCAGTCTTCATCCTTCTCAATCTATCTGCTACATTTGGCAGTGTTGCCCATTCTCTCTTCTCTCTTGCTTCTTTGTCTATCTGACAGCTACTTCTCATCCACCTTTGCCGGTTCATCATCCATCACACCCCGTAACAGTGGGTGTTCCCCAAGGTTCTGTCATAGACCCCTACTCTGTTCCTTCTCTGCAAACTCCAAGTAAACTTCACAGCTCTAATGGGTTAAGCTATAAGCAACAGAGAGGAAGCAGTGAATGACATTGCCCTCCATGACAGCAGTTTTATCCCATTAGCAAACAGATCACAATTCCATCTTCCATAAATTTACCTACATCCTTCTTGTGAAATTATTTTCAATTTCAGCCTATGGAATTTCCTAGGATGAAGTTCATGTTTGCTACTCTCAGTGAAAAGGGAAGGATGTAAATAGTAGGTTAGTAAATAGGTAGTGATACCAACAAAACACATCAGTAAAATATTTCCTTAAAATATGCAGGAAAAAAAGTACAAATAGGGAGCCAAACAAATATAACAGTTTTGTTACTTATCCTGTAAATGCAATACACATACATGTATGCATATGTTTACATTACATTTACCGTAAATAAATTATACATAAGGGAAGTTCACGGTTTCTTATAGGAGACTTCTTTTTTGTGTTTATTGAAGAATTAAGTTCGAAATAAAATATTTTAAAATAAGAAATTATATCTCCTTTTACTTTGTTATAAAATTCCAACTTTCAATGAATACCCACTAGTTCTAGTAGTCTCAACATTGGTAATCAATTCATATGGTTTCTTTAGCTGCAGGAATTTTTTTAAGAGTTAGAAGTGATCATTCAGTGATACTGTCCAAAGCAGAAATCATAATATATAACAATTAATAGTTCTATAAAATCAAAGCCCCAAACATGTTGGTAGCATAAATGCTTACTGAAAAAACATGCATGATATCCTGTCTGAATAGATTTACAGAGTAAGAAAGTATGGCACTATCCAGTAAGAGGTGTTACTTATTTTGCTGAGGTACTTATTTTAAAGAATGATTTTTCTACACTATGAAATTTAAAATGGTTGCCTGCTCAGACATGTTACTATGAAATACTTACAATAGTAAGCCAATAGTAGCAACCACCTTGCTGAAGCACAAGGATACATCATATTAAATTCTTTAGCAACAGCTTTGCAAATTTGTAAGAATTTCAACTGTTGAATATTGAATAGAATCTGCAACTAGGTTGTAAGATTATAGTGTGAGAGGGGATGTATTTGATAAATCATATAGTGAAATCCAGTTCAGAACCATATTCTACTCCTATAGTAATTGAAATGGCCATTTAAATTTTTTTTAGTATATAATAATTTTAGGGTTTTGCTTTTTAAAACTGGTTTGAAGACACAGTTTCCCAATGAAGATAATGAGAATCATAAAACAGAATTTGCATGGGTTTCATCTAGCCATAATGAAAGGATCTATGAAAAATAGCAAGCTTTGCAAATTCCTGATATTTGCTAAGGTTTACAGTCTAATCCAAGCCTAAGCAATAAACATTTGGAAACTATTAGAGGTTCTCTTTCTGGCAAACTACCCCAGTTTTAAAAGTAAAAATAAAAGGGTTTTTTTTTCCTGATAAAAAAGAGAAATTTCATAAGGTGAATAAATTCCTAGTAAAACAGAATGAGTTTATTCTTCAAAAGCTAGTGACATCACCATCTGACCCCTGTAGAAAAATCTCTTATGGGGCAGCTAGGTGCCGCAGTGAGTAGAGCACCAGCCTTGGAGTCAGGAGGACCTGAGTTCAAATCAAACCTCAGACACTTGACATACTTACTAGCTGTGTAACCTCGGGTAAGTCCCTTAACCCCAATTGCCCTGCCTTCCCCCCTCCAAAAAAATAGTTAAAAAAAAAAACTTTAAAAAAAACCACTTATTTATTTAGGAGTATCTTTTGGTCTTATCAGTGTCAATATATTCTTTCAATATACCCATCAATCTATTAGCTATATGTACATTTATGTATTTAGGTACATATAGATAGATAAACTTGGATATCAAACTATTCAATGTTACAATAATAATAAGTTAACACTTGGCTTACAAAGAACTATACTGATCTATAGAGAGAAATATCTATACAAAATCTATATCTATATATCTTACTTGACCCTCATAACCATGCAAAATAGGTGCTATTACACAATTTTACAAATAAAGTTTTGAGAGGTTAAGTGACTTGCTCAGGGTCAAACAACTATTTTTTCTTCCAGTCAATAGTTTCTTTTATTATTCTAAGGTAATTGATTTTGTTAATGCAAAACTTTTTATATCTTATCTAATGAGTTATTTATTTTGCTTTTTATGATATCCTATAAGCCACAGATTATAGATTTATTGTTAGAAAGATCCTTAGAGACCATGTAATCCAACTCTGTCATTTTTCAGGTAAAGCTGAAGTCCGTACAGATTAAGTGACTTGTACAAGATCACATGGGTAGTAAGCAACAGATATGGGATCTGAACCCAGGTTCTTGAACTCCAGATCCACAGCCCTTTCCACTATATCATGCTTTGACTTGATAGGAATTCTCTCCCTAGCTATGGTTGTGAAAGGAACTACTTTCCCTTCTTTAATTTTATTAAGATGGGATTTGTATATTTTGGTCCCAGATTCATTAGAAGCTTGTTGTGTTATATGGTTTAAGATGCTGGCCTAAACCTAATTTCTGTTAAATTGCTTTCCAAATTTCTCAGCAGCTGTCAAACAAGGAGTGCTTTTGGAGCAATATACACTTGGAGATTTACCAAGCATGAGCAACTATATTTTCTGGTTTCTTTATCAGGTCTCTTGCAGTGATTTACTTTTCTATTTTTTAACCAGCATAATCATAGAATGAATGCTGGAAAAGACATTAGAGTGACATAATCCAGTACATACTCCTCATTTCATAAATAAAGATAGCGAAGTCCAGAAAAGTTAAATGACTTACCCAGGCGTTACATTGGGCCAATGGCAAAATCAGAATTGGACCTCCAACTCAACATTAACACTCTTTCCGCTATGCCATACTATACACCAAATAGTTTTGCTGATTCCTGATTTGAAATACACTTTGAAAACCAGAGTTTTCCTAGTCTGCCTTTTTAGAGGTAAGGATAGATTTTTTATTAGAAAGGTCACTGTGATCTGAAAGATGTGAATCCCTAATGGCCAGCTTTCATCAACTTACTAAGTAAAGTAGAAGTGGGAAGAAATGCTGGCTGCTAGGAATTTATTCAAATTTATTTTCAGTCAACTTCAACTTATTTAGTGATTTTATTAAGTTCCTCACTGGAAGATGACATCATTTCAACTACAGATAAGACTCCAGATATGGTACTTATTCTGGACCCAAAACTCACCTGACTAATAAATTAATAGACGGTCTAGTTCAACAATCCAAACCTTAATGGAAAGAAAGCCAGGTGATAAAGGTAGCCCATTCTCACAAGAACCTCTGAGTAGTTCAAACTTCCAGCTTCAAGCAAACAAATTAAAAGTCCAAAATTTAACTGTTATAAAGGTAAAGACCTAGTAACAAAAGTAGACCCAAAAGATCTTATTCTTTCAAGCATAGGCAACAGAGTTATACTTAGCCAGTAACACACCCTGTCTTATGGTTTAATACTCTAGTACACACAGTCAAATTTCTATCATTCATGCTAATGAAGGACAACAAGACTACAAATCACCAGGAAAAACCAAAAAAACCTTAATCCAGTAGTCCCTTTCCAGTCAAGGAGGATGGAGAAGGAAAGGATTCAGGAACCAATGAAGTTTAATTTCCTTTCCCACACCTTCTTGACCCCTGTCAAAATACAAATATTTGTAATAAGAAATCAGTGATGCCTGGAAATATGATTATATGATCTCCATGATACCTAGGTAAGCTGGGGCAGGGGCAAGGAATAAAAAAAGGAGGGGAGGCATGAAGATGTTTGGAAAAAACAGATATGAAGATAGGGTACCTGTCTTAGACAACTTAGATAAAATGGCAGGATGAGTTCACTAAAGCTGCCATTAGAGAGAATTCGAGGCTAGTGAACATGAAGAAAGGATCTCAAAGTGTTGCAGGTGGACAAAGGTGAAAAAGTCTAGCACCAGAAGAAGAGATATTTGATAAAGAAGTGTTGAGAGCCAACAAACAAGGTATGGATAACACAAAGATTGTTCAAAGGGTGATTTGGTCAATCTTGGTGTCAATAAATGTGAACTGTACCAGACACAACAGTATACCTGTAACTAACCTAACTGTGTACTCTGTGCCCCGAGATTTCCTCAAACTGCTAAAGTAGTTTTGCATTTTAAATGGCTGGCTGAGTCTGTTTTGTGCTGAAGAAGAAAAAAAAAAGTAGAAAAAGGGTACTGGAAAGAAGAAAAAGAGAAGAATCTCAAAAAAGGAACCTAAAGCAAATGAAACTTTGATATCTTAGATTATATGACAAACTACGGAGGTCTTCCTGTTGGGAAAATCATAATATAGTGGACAAAAATTCTACTAGGCTTAAGAATATAGAGATAAGCTGTGTTCTTGGGGAAATTACTCAATTTTTCTGTGCCTCAGTTTCTTTAAATGTGAAATAAGGATAAAAATACTTGAACTATCTGCCTCAGAGTTGCTGAGAAATGCTTTATAAACTTTAGAGATTTTAAAATACTACAGAAGTGTGGAGAGGCAGTCATACCATTCAGTAATTTTTCAGTCATATCCAACTCTTCATGACCCCATTTGGAGTTTTCTTGGCAAAAAACATTGGAGTGGTTTCCTTTCCCTTCTCTAGCTCATTTTACAGATGCGGAAACTGAGGCAAGCAAGATTAAATGACTTGCCCCGGGTCACACAGCTAGTACCTGAGACTGGATTTTAACTCAGGAAGATGAGTCATCCCGACTTCAGGCCCAGCATTCTTACCTACTGTGCCCCCGAGCTGCCCTCTACCACAGCAACATAGATTGAAAAGATCAGGTTCAAGATCTGCTTCTGACACATTACTGATTGTATGGCCCTAAGAAAATCACTTACATGCTTAATGATGCAGGCAATTCTCTAATACTATAAGATGCAAAGTAGTTGTGGATTTCTGTTGGAAGCCAGCATTCCATGCTGAGCCCCAGGCCCCTCAGAAAGATACGCACCAAACACCTGTTTCCAAGGACAGGCTTGCAGCAGTACGCTCCGCCCAGCAGATATCTTAATCGCACTATGCTCCAGCTACTCCCTGGAAAATCCCCGGAGCCAACCTCCTCAGGTCCCCAACCCCCCTTTCTTCTTGCTAGCTTGATAAAATACAGCCGTGAGCTGAATAAAGTGCTTTTTGCCAGCCACAGCTGTCTGTCTCTTGCTTCTTCTCTCTCACCTTTTCTTTTTCAGGCTGGGTCCTCCTCAAACCCTATGTTAACTGGCCCTGGTGGACAGGGCAGATTTCCTTGAGAAAGTTTCCTCACAGGAATTTCTTTACACCAATGAAATCATAGGTCCAGAACAACTCCTCCCTACCCCCCAAAAAAATCCCTAAACATATTAGTAGCACACTAAAAGGTACTTAATCAATGTTTCTCATGAATGAAGGAACAGCAATGGCAAGATTCGCTTCTCTAGACCTAAGAAATATGACACTGGAGAAAGTAACCAGAAGGGAACAGGGTTAAATACATAATTTTATTAATGAACATACACAAGAGACAGATTCTATTTAAGCAGATGATAATTTTCCCAACTGAGTCATTCAAATGTGACATGAAGGGGAGCTGAAAGAAGTCAATGAGCTTACCCAGAGAGACACCAAGAATGTGGGTTTTTTCCTTGACCAAGAATGCTGGCTTCAAGTTAAGCTAAAAAGTACCGTAAACTGGATTAAGAAAAGATATATTTTAGCCAAGAGCCACTGAGGAATAAAGACAGAAAAAAACTTAAATAACTTTGGAAAACAAAACTAGTAAAATTAATCCCAAGACAAGGATGGAGAAGAAAGGTAAGGAATACTGACAAGATTTCATGCCACCTTACAGTTGCAGAGCAGCAATGATAAACTTCTAAATTCATGCCTGTGTAATAAGGAGCTTGAGTGATTAAGTTCTAATAGCTAATTTCAATTACTGATCCACAAAAATCCACCTGAATAAAAGCAAATACACTATGATTGATCCATCGAGCATTTTTTTAAAATCCAAAATAAACTCCTTTAAATGTCTCTGCATAAACAGTTCTCCTTTAAGAACTCAATATAATCTCAACACTAACAGTTCATAACATGCTAATTGTGTTCACACAATTGGTTGCTAATGCAAGACTGAACTACTTTCTGGAAGCACAGTTAACCAAAAGTACACTGCAGTTACAAGAACGTGTAGGTGGCTAGAAAGTTTTCCAACAAGCATGTGTGATTTAAGAGTTTTGCAGAAAATCTACAAAGAAAACTGATCATCTTTCTCTGTTTCAAGCTGGTAAATGAAAACTGAAAATGTTAATCATTTTAATACTAAGATTTCTCAGATGATATGGCTGTCAAATGAAGGAAAAATAAACAATTTTCCAAATATTTCTGAACCAAAAGCATGTAAAAACATTTATCAAATTCTTTATCAGAATGAACGGAAGAGAAACAAAAGGCTGAAGTAATTCACATGAAATCTAATAACATATCATATATTGTGCATAAACTCGGGAAAGCATCTCGAAATTTCAGCAAGATATTTGACAAAGTGTCTTGAGACATCTCTATGAACAAAATTTTAAAATAAGGACTGGCTATATTGTTGATGAATGGATTAGGGTCAACCATGATTCAGGGACTTGTCCTTGGTTCTGTTGTAGTTTAAGAGTTTAATAATGTGGATAAAAATACAAAAGGCATGCATATCAAATGTAAATACAGTATAAAGCTGGGAGGGACAGATAACAACAACAACAATAATAACAATAACAACAATTAGGCAAGGTTTCCAAAGATAACACACATAACGTTATCTCATCTCAACTTCACAAGCAGATGTTATTATCTTCATTTAAAAAAAAAAAGGGGAAGTGGAGGGGTGGAGCAAAGATGGCAGAAGGAAAGCAGGGACTAGAGTGAGCTCCCCACCAAGTACTTCCAAAAACCTATACAAATTGGCTCTGAACCAATTCTAGAACTGCAGAACCCACAAAACAGCATAGGGAAGCAGGGCTCTAGCCCAGAAGAGCCTGAATGGTCTCTGGGTAAGGTCTATCCTGCACGGAGCTAGAAGCGGAGGGGAGGGGAGCTGAGCAGAGCAGAGCCCAGCGTGGGCAGCACGGATTGACCAGACAAGGAGCCGGGCGGAGCATGCCCTAGAGCCCTGAATCAGTGAGCTGAAGCAGTTACCAGACTTCTCAACCCACAAACACCAAGGACAATAAAGTAGGTTAGTGGGAGAACCTGCTGGGGACTGGGATAAAGTTTGAGGTTAGGCCACTGCCCCGAGGGCAGAGGAGGTGGGTCAGCTACAGAACTACAGCTGCAGTTGCTTCTGGCCCCAGGGCCACCTGGTGGGAGGAAGTAAGTGGCAGATCAGAGCAGGACTGAAGAGCCTGCTGAAGATCTAAGTCCAGTCCTGGTTGGGGGTTCTTGGGGAAGGAGGAGTGCTGGTGTGGCAGAGCTGGCGCATCCCCCCAAGCTTGGAACATGGAA
>CM053627.1:64396296-64426486 GCA_028646595.1 Phalanger gymnotis
GGGGGGGGGGGGAGGAAATGGGGAGAAAATTGGTAATTCAAACGCCTGTGAAAATCAATGCTGAAAACCGAACATGTCAAAAATAAATTTTAAAAAATAAATAAATTTAAAAAAAAATCTAACTGCCAGAATATCTTCTACAAGCCTAATACTTTGCCACTTGGGGTCAAAAAATAAATCTATTCTGTCTCCTACATGTCAGCCCTTCAAATATTGAAGAAAATAATCACATCTCCCCCTATATCTCCTGTTCACCAAGCTAAAAAGCCCTAGTTCCTTCAACTAATCCTCCTGGCATAATCTCAAGGTCCTTCCACAACCCCAGTCATCCTACACCAATCAATCTCCAGCTTATCAAGGTCTTTCTTAAAATGGGTCACCTAAAACTGAACACAGTGCCCTAGCAGCACTTGCCTAATCCTGGTCACTATGACTTTCAAAGGATTTTAGAGTTGGAAGGGACCTCAGTAGCCAGCTAATGCAACCTATGCAGGAAAAATAATATATATTACAATACACCTAATAACTGGTCATCTAATCCCTACCTGAAGAAGTATAGTGAGAATGAGTCCACTACCCCACAATGCTGTTCATTCTGCCTGAGATAGCTCCAATAGTTGGGAAGACTTTCCCTAACATCAAACCTCAATGTGCTTCCCTGCAACTTTTAACCACTTAGTTCTGTCCTTTGGGGCCAAACAGAACAAATTCAATCTCTCTTTCCCATGACAGCCTTTGAAATACTTAAAGATGGCTATCACACTCCCCGAGTCTGCATTAGGTTAATTATTCCTAGTTCCTTCAATCAGCCCTCTAATGACATGGACCAGAAGATACTTTACCATTCTGGTTACCAATCACTGAACCCCAGATTGTCACTGCCCTTACTAAAATGTGATACTTAGAATTAAACATAGTATTCTGGAAGTGATCTGACTAGGGTTGAGAGTATACTGGGACTACCATCTCCTTAATGCTTAAAGTTATGCTTCTCTTAATGAAGCCTAAATTCAAATTAGCTTTTTTTGCTGCCATATCACTCTACTGATTCGTACTGAATTTGGAATCCACTAAATCCAGGTTGTTTTTTTCACATGAATTGCTCTCTAGATATGATTCTTCCATCTTTTTATAAAAACTTATATCTTGAGCCCAAGTATAAAATACTCCACCTATTCCTACTAAATTATTTCTGATTAAAGTCAACCCGGCGCTATAGTTTACAAGATTTTTTTGAATCCTGACTCTATCATCCAGTACATCAACCATCCATCCTAACTCAGTGTCTCCTACAAATTTAATAAGGTGCCATCTACCACTGATCTGAAAGATTAATGCCAGTAAAAGCCATCTAATTTTATATATAACCATGAGATACTTCATCAAAGGTTTTGCTAAAATCTAGGCAAACTATAATAATCGCATTCCTCTGATCTACCAGGTTAGTAACCACATTTAAAAAAGAAAAAAAGGAAACAAGGTTAATTTTTCCTGACAGGTTCTTGATGAAGCCATGCTACTTCTTTGTGATCCCTACTTCCTTTTCTAGATCTTTTTAATAATGCATTATAACATTTTATTAAAAATCAAAGTCGTTGGCCTAAGATTTACAAATTTTATTTATTTCTCTTTTGCCCTTCCTTACTCCTACAGTATTTTTCCTATTTTTCAAAATCTTTCAAATAGCACTGACTGTGATATTCATTAATCACATATGCCAATTCTGTCAATACCAGGGGAATTTAGTTCATCTGGGTCAGGTGACTTGAGCTGATGCAGATCAACTAAGTGCTTTCTCTCTATTTTCTTACTGATCTTGAATATAAACTCCCTATTAGATATTTTTTTGTCCTGTTCTTTCAAGGACAAAGGTCATCCTCCTTGCTAAAGAAAACAAAAGAAAAATTAAAATTAAGCAACTCTGTCTGCTCTCTGATGTTAATTATCATCATCCAATCTACCCTGATCAGCAGCTGTATTTCTTCCATACTCTTCTTCCTCCCATCATAGGAATAGAAATCCTAACATTTTTATTCTCCTTAGCTTTTCTTCTTCCTAGCCTTAGCTCATGCGGATCTTCAGCACACTTATTCTTAGTGATGTTTTATATTTATCCTTTTGATTGAGTTCATCTTTTGTACCTATTTTTTAAAACTCTAATTTGGTAAGGTAGTTCTCTGTGCACTGACAAACACCTCTTAGGAGAACTTGTTTTTTATCCTCATTAGAATCTTTCATGTAGTCTCTCTAAGTCTGGCATAAAACTGCATTGGCTTTTTGGGGCAGTAATATCATAAATTTGATTCATACTGAGATTATAAACAGTCCATTAAAAGCCCCAAATATTTTTTCAGATGAACTTCTGCTGAGACACACTTTGACTACCTTGCACTTGTGCAGTTGACTTTTTTGACACTAAATCTAAGACTTTTGTATTAGCTACCCTTCCCAGCTTTGTCTCATCTGCAAATTTTATCAGCTTGTCATCTATGCTCTTATACAAGTTATTGGTAAAAACTACTGAACAATGTTTTAATTTATAGATGACCTATCACAAAGATTACACACTATGACCAGGTTGTATCTATGTGACTTGAATTATAACGCACTGTTTATGAAAACAGACAAACCTAAATAGCTGGAGAAATATTAACTGCTCAATGTAAACTGAATCAATACAAAAAAGACAATACTACCTAAATTTACTTATTTAATTTACCAATCGAACTACAAAAAGATTAATTCATAGAAACAGGAAAAAGTAATAAAATTCATCTGGAAAAACAAAAGCTCAAGAATTTCTGGGAAAATCATAAAAAATATAGGGAAGGAAAAAGGCCTGAAGCAGATCTCAAACTATAATACAAAGCAGTCTTCACCAAAACAACTTAGTACCGGTTTTAAAAAACGGATATGTCAATCAGTAGAACAGATTAGATAAGTACACAATATACCAAAGCAAACAAACCTGGCATCTCAGTATCTGATAAACCCCCAAACTCTAGTTATTGAGGGAAGAATCTGCTATTTAATGAAGACTTTTGGGGAAACTGGAAGGCAGTCTGACAGAAATTAGATTTAGACCAACATTTCAAACTAAATGAAGAGATAAGTTCTAAATAGATAAACTAGATATAAAAGGCCACATGAAAAATGAATTATGATAATCTGGTATGGTGCAAAATTTAGCAAAGCAGATGAAAATGTTTTATAATACTTTCCAAAAAAAAAATCCCTATCCTTAAGTTATGTAACACTTGATTACTTCTTCCCCTGTGGGTCAGTGACTCTTAAAAGAAAGGCTCTGCACACTAAAAGACCTCAATTCTGAGTTAATCCAAGGGTTACTAACCTTTAAATATTGTGCAGCAAGATTCTGACCTTGGCTCTATTGCTCTGCTAGAAGGAGAAAGTGAGACTTATGACTGGAAACTGCCTCTTCTGAGCAACAAGGGGGAAAGGAAGAAAAGAAGTTATGTTACAGATAGGGAGGGAGCAAATTTGCTTTATATTCTACTACAAATTGACCTACAAGAACTTTTTGGTAAGCATACTGTCAAATGCCAACCCTTATACTAAAATTCTTGGGAATAGATTGAAACAGTAATAGATCAGGAAAGAGAGAGATCATTATGGAGTAGAATAGTTGGGAAAGATTTTCTCTTAGACATATCAAATTGGATGATTTTCCCATCACTGTCAAAGAAACCACCATCCTTCCAGTAACCCAGGCTCAAAATGTTGATGTCATCATTGACTCTTTTAACTCTCTCCAACCTCTCCCCGAAATAAATCCAATCTGTTTTCAAGTCTTGTCATTTCTACTTTCACAACATCTCTAATATATGATGTCCTCTTCTCTCTACTCACAAAGCCAGCACCCTGGTATGTAACCCCAGCTCTTCGTGCCAGGACTACTGCAACAGTCTTCTGGTTGGTCACACTGCTTCAAGTCATTTCCTTTCTCAAATCCATCCTCCATTCAGCTGCCAAAGTGATTTTCCTTAAATGTTAAGTCTGACTATGTCACCCATATGCCCCAACTTCAGTGGCTCCCTATTACCTCCTGAAACAAATATAAAATGCTTGGGTTTCACATTTAAAGACCTTCACAACCTGGAGCCTTCCTACCATTCTGATTGTCTTAATACCTTATACCCTGCAACATACGCTACAATCCAGCAACACTGGCCTACTTGCTGTTCCTTTCTCATGATACTCCATTTCCTGACCTTAAGACTTTCCACTGACTATACTTTCTTCATCTTCATTTCTTGGGTTTCCAAGATTTAGTTCAAATTTCAACTTTTAGCAAGAAGCCTCTCCTAGTTCCCACCCACTATTAGGTACCATCCCTTTGAGATTACTTTGCATTTACATTATGTATGTGTACATTTGTATGTATATAGATGTATCAATATCTCTCTATCTATCTATCCATCCATCCATCCATCTTGTCTATTTGTAATCATGTGTATACTGAGCCTTCCTTTAGAATGTGAGCTGCCCAAAGGCAGGGACTGTATTTTTTTTTTTTTGCCTTACTTTGAATTCTTAGTACTTTTGCTCAGTGTCTGGCACACAGTGGGAACTTAATAAATGGTTGCTGACTAACTTGTAGAGAAGATAAAAGTTTTGACTTAAGCCTTGAAGAATGGATAGGATTCAGATAGGCATTTGGAGACTTGAGTCTGAGGTAGTAAGAGGCAGAAATTTTAAGTAAACAGCACAGTTCTCTCTAATGAACTAATAACTAATAACTTTCTTATTTAGAATAATTTTATTCGACTTATTTTTTTCTCCCCCTAAATAATTTTATTGAAAAACAGTAAATGGTAAATTAAATACTACAGTATATTTCTGAATATTAAGGCTAGTTGAGAAGGAAAAGAAGCATAGCTGTCTGTGAGACCCCTTTTCATGCTCTATTCAATCACTGAAACCAAAAGGCAAGTTTCAAAGAAAAGAAAGGGGCTTCACTTTTAGAAGTTATTCCTTTTTTTATGAGCAGGTCAAAGGAATATTAAGAAAGTATTTTTAAAATCAAATATGCCGTTTGGTTCCAGTAATGGCAGGCATTTTAAAAACTATTTTAAAAGACAATTAAGACTTCTATCAAAGGTGAGGTGGAAGACTTCGTTTTTTAGGTGAAAGTTCCCCCACTACAAAAAGTGTGAAGACAACTGCATTCAACATTCAGGATTCTAGACATGCTTCAACTTAGTTTGATGTTTACTCTTTCCCTAACTAAAGAAGTAGCAGGAATACTAGCAAACCAATTTCCCTACATGTTCAATTCTATATATAACATATCTCAGACTGAGGAGTAAGTCGATAAACATTTATTAAGTGCCTATTATGTGCCAAGCCCTGTGCTAAGAATAAAGGATTGCAAAGAAAGGTAAAGAAAGAAAAAAAAAGGACAAAGACAATTTTGGTCCCAAAATCCATTAACAAGCTGAATTACTGGAAAAGATCTCACCTTTGCTTCCCTCAAATAAATTAAGATGTCCACAGATTACAAATATATTTTAAATGTAAACCACAAAGGTTAATTATGTTAGGCAACACCCAAAACCATTCTGAAAAGTCACTTTACTACCTAAGTTTTACTACCTACACTTTACTTCCTAAGTTTTCAAAAGTTTAATAGTTTGGACATATGCTATTTGATTAAAAAAAAAAGTGTTTATATTATATTTAGACTGGTAAAAAATTAAGTTATTTAACTTTGGGTTAATCAATCTATTATTATCTAGTTCCAAATGCTCAATTCATTACATTCACTTTTACACATAACTGAAAAACTCAAGTTATTATATTTTATATTATTCATATTCACTTTGCTTCATTCTCCTATTTAAAAGAGCCAATTACCAACTATATCTGACATCCGCATCTTCATGTCTCTAAAGTTAGGGGCTTCTTCCCCAACAAAAATCCAGAAAGAAAAAAGCCATTTGTTAACAAAATGTGTTATGGATATACTTCTTTCCTTAAAAAAAAGTAAAAAGATTTTCTATTAGTTATAAGAGTTTTCTTTTAATATACTCATAAAGATTTATGACAAAAACCTACATATGTTGCAAGCTGGCAATCTACTATAAACTGATTTTTTTTTAAATTCCCCCAAATGCTTCAGAAATACCACATCAGTAACAAGCCTCATTTCCGCATGCTGCGTCTATCTCTTATTTTCCATCACACATAGGTGTCCCTGTTATTAGCATGCATCAAAAACAATACATAAGTCTGTATTAAAGGTATGGGCTTTATAAGCAAAAGAGCTGTAAAACTACAATAGCCTTTAACAGCTTCCCCATCTGGCATAACAAATTTGGAATTAACACTTTTGACATATACATCAACTACCTAAAAAAAGAATAAAACTAAACACCAAAACAATAAAATCTATCTTGACAGGAAAAGCAGGTTTTTAGTATCTATGAAAATACTAACAAAAACAATTCAACATTTATTAAGTGCCCACTACATGCATGATATGTTTGGCATTAGTGATATAAAAGATGAATTAAGCATTAACTCCCAACCCAAAGGACACAATTTATTACATATTGCAACTTATTAGAATATATAAAGCATGTTCACAAATAGCTATAATCTGAATTATAAAATCTCAGAGTTGGAAAGGACATCAGAAGCCTTGTAGAACAACACATACAATAATTGTCTCTATGACCTGCCCAACAAATACTGATCAGGTCTTTGCTTGTAGCAAAGGGAAGTAGTGTCCAAAACTCCAAAGTTAGCCCACAAATAAGCTTTTCCTTCCTAAATTAGCCTCTCAGTAACTTATAAGTTTATTCTGGGGGGGAAGTCCAAACCAGGAGCCATAAGCAATATGAATTGAGAAAGATCATCTTAGTTACTAGATCTGGAAAGGTTTACAGAGAAGTAGCTCTTGAGCTGGGTCTTGAAGGAAAGGTGAGATTTCAATAAGGCAGAGATAGCAAATGAGATAGGAGTTCAATCCATGTGCTGGAATCAGTTTGAGCAAAAAAAAAAAAAACAGAAATGGGAGATAGGAGGATGAAGTTGGAGTACTGTGTATAACCTAGTGCGTCTGTAATGTGGAATGCGTGAAGGGAAATAGGGTAAGGCAAAGCTAGAAATAGAGGTTGTAGTAAAAACATGGAAGACCTTGAATTCTGGGCTAAGGATATGATACTTTTTTTCAGGGATTACACATTGGGTAGCCACTTAAGTTTTTGGAACAGAGGAATGATATATGATATGACATAACATAATAATTATAACATAACATTATATATACATATACATACATACATATGCACACACCTATTCATAAAGAAAAATTTACACTATGGATATAGAAAAAAGGCTTTGTGATAAGATCTGAATTAGGGTGAGTAATGGTATTTGGATAGAAAAAAAGACAGATTTGAGATATTATGTAGGAAAAATCAAAAGGTCTTGGCATTATTTAAAGAGTTGACTACTGAAACAAGCCTGAGTGAAAAGTGAAGCGAAGCCAGCTTATTCTTATAAGCTTAGGATGGTTTGGC
Source organism: Phalanger gymnotis (assembly GCA_028646595.1). Taxonomy (NCBI): domain Eukaryota; kingdom Metazoa; phylum Chordata; class Mammalia; order Diprotodontia; family Phalangeridae; genus Phalanger; species Phalanger gymnotis. The sequence continues at coordinate 64,403,844 of CM053627.1, forward strand.
AGAGTAAGGAGGAATCACAGACCCAGAAATCAAAGCAACAAAGAGCAGGTTTAGGAGAAGTGAGGGTATGGGGCAGGTGCAAAGCTACAGATTACTATCAAAGAGGGCAATTTCAGAATTCAGTATCTTGGAAGTTAAACAATTTCAAGCAGTGGTGAAGTCTAAGGTGTGATCATTTGGTGGTTGACTGACTGATACAGGTTTAACTGGAAGTCCTAAGAAATGAGAAGTTTAGAGAGCTATTTAGTCAAAGCATTAGAAGGGTCACCAACAATATTCAAGTCCTCCAGAATTACTGAAGGAGATGGGAAAGAAAGAGTAAGCTGCATCTTAATGAGAAGGTGGAAGAATATCCTGTAGCAAGAAGGGTTGGCTGAGAGTTACATAATCATACAGGGTAACTTATAAGGAATGCTGCTGAATGACAGAAGCAAAAGCTTTGAATAAGAAGTATGGAACAAGGAATAATAGAGATTGTTCTTCCTGACCTTATGACTTTGAGGGAATAAAGAAAAAAAAGGTCACTACAAGTTGGGTTACCAGAGATACCAAGTTCTAATTAATTAGAGGTTAAAGGAGTATAAAGAAAGAGATCAAGGATGAATTAAAATAAAACCAAGAATGTGTTCATTTATAAAGAAATAAAAGAGATGATTGTTAGCAATAAAGTTCCAAGGGTAACTCTAGAAGGAACTAGTAAAGAGGCATCCAGGGGGATAATGCAGGCACCATCCTAGTTCTGGCCCTCATCATCTCTCACCTGGAAAATCACAACTACCTCCTAACTGGGTTTCCCTATTTCCAGTCTCTGCTTTCTCCAGTCCATTCTCCACAAAGCTGCCAAAATGACATTTCTAAAGCAGCATCCTTCAAGGATCAGCACAATTGCCACCTCCTAGCCAGCCCTATCCCTTTTCCCTCAGGAGATACTTTGTATCTACACTGTCCGTACTTTGTATTTAATTTCTTTGTACACATAGGGTTTTTCCCCAACAGAACAGAAGCTCTTGGAAGAATATTGGTTTTTGTCTTTTTATCTCCAATGCCTAGCACAGTGTCTGACACAGCAAACACTTAATAAATGCTTTATATTAACTAAATAAAGATGTTAAATAAATTAAAATGTTTCTAATCGTTTAATATTAATGTCCTTTGTGTATTCTATGTTCCAACCAAACTGGATTACAAGCTATATTCTCTAAACTTCTCTCACCTCTGGCAGTAATCTGGCAGTCTCGTAGGCTTTCTCTGTACATTCAATTTTTCAGAATCCTTTTTTTTTTCCAGGGCTCAGTTCAAGTGCCACCAGGAAAGCTGTCCCTGATTCCTCAAATGAAAGGTTCTCTCCTTTCTCAAACAGACCTGCAGTAATTTGGACTAGGCTCACCATCAGCCCTAAACACACTCTAACCCTAAATATGCACAACTTTTGTTTTAAATTTGAAGATTGACATTTATGTATTTCAGACATTCTGTTTGTTTCCTAGTATCACACATGCCTCCCATTCGTAATGGTCTTACATATAAATATCTTGCTGAATAAAAAAAAAAATGACAACCACGAATTTAAGTTAACAGAAGAAATTAGACAAAAGCTAAATAATATCCCTCCCCCCAATAAGGAATGGTAAAAACACACTAACACAAAGTAGACAAATAAAAGAATAAAAAGAATTAATGTAGAAAATGGCTAAAAATTGAAAGAAAGCAAACTCAATAGCTCATATTTTAGAGCTAAGATTAAAGTGTTCTGTTAGAAGCCTATGTTTCAGATTAACATTTGAGAACATAGAACAAACACTTACCTTACAACTATAAGTATGGCAATAAGGATTGAACAGATAGGATCTGCTATCATCAGACCAAAGTTTTGCATCATGATGGCAGATGCAATTACACCAACACTCCCCAGTGTGTCTGCTAGAATGTGTAAAAATACACCTACAATAAAGCATAATCAGAATCAAATTAATATTTTAAAAATAAAAAAGCATCAAAACTAAAGGATTTTTTATTGAAATTAAATCTTCTAAAGAAAACCTACAAAGTTCTCAAGTGGCTACATAATGTCTATTTGTTTCCCTTAAGGTCTTTCAGAGTATTCTATAGGAGACTTTTGGTTGTTCTGACTGAAAAATAAAGGCTAAACAAACATAACTTTAAAATATTTTAAAACTACATATAAACTAATCATTACTAGAGAAATAAATTATTTAAAAAATGAAATAAGCCATTACTAAATAAAGTTGTTTTTAATTGACCAAACCAGTAAAAAGTTGTTACGTATGAGTTAAAGTTATTCTGATAAGGCTGAATATTCTGACCTATTTCTTTTTTTTTTTAACACTTTTAGTTCATTTTATTTTTTAAGGAGATATTTAATGCAGAAAATATGAAAAGTACATCAGATGTTAGCATTTTAAGTGAGAAAAGACAAAGCATGGCAAGGTTGGAAACTGATTTAGCAAGGTGCTATTGATGCTGATTTAAATTGGTACTTCACTGTGCAATTGTCCCAGGATAAGGCTAAACTTCCCTGGGAAGCTACAGATTTGCAAACAGAAGTAAAAGGAAAGACAAAACTAAACTCAAACTAAAGTACCAATGGTATAAAATACATTTCTCCACTGTGGAAGAAGCAGTAAAAACCAATGATATTGAGCATAGGGAGCCAGTGGTTTTTGAGCCTAGGAGTGACAGAGTAGTATGTTAAAAAGAATAATCTAGTATACCAGAATAAAGTCCAAATGGGTACATGATCTAGGTATAAAGTCTGATACTATAAACAAATTAGGGGAGCATGGAATAGTTTATCTGTCAGATTTATGGGGAATGGAGGAATTTATTACCAAACAAGAGATAGAGAACATTATAAAATCCAAAATGGATAGTTTTGACTACATTAAATTGAAAAGTTTTTGCACAAAGACAATGCAACCAAAATTAGGAGGGAACCAGAAAAGAATTTTTATAACTAGTGTCTCTGATATAGGGCTCATTTCTAAAATATATAAGGAACTGACTGAGTCAAATTTACCAGAATATAAATCATTCCCCAATTGATAAATGGTCAAAGGATATGAACAGGCAGTTTTCAGAGGAAGAAATTAAAGCTATTTATAGTCATATGAAAAAAATGCTCTAAATCATTATTGATTAGAGAGAGGCAAATCAAAACAACTCTGAGGTACCACATCACCCCTATCAGATTGGCTAACATGACAAAACAAGAAAAGGATAAATGTTGGAGAAGATGTAGGAAAGATGGAACACTAATTCATTGTTGGTGGAACTGCGAGCTGATCCAACCATTCTGGAGAGCAATTTGGAACTATGCCCAAAGGGCTATAAAAATGTTGATATCCTTTGACCCAGCAATAGTGCTCCTAGGGCTGTATCTCAAAGAGATCGTAAAAATGGGAAAAGGACCCACAAGCACAAAAATATTTATAGCAGCTCTTTTTGTGGTGGTCAAGAACTGGAAATTGAGGGGATGCTCATCAACTGGGGAATGGCTGAACAAGTTGTGGCATATGAATGTAATGGAATACTAGTGTGCTATAATAAATAATAAACAGGCAGACTTCAGAAAAACCTGGAAAGACATATATGAACTGATGCTGAGTGAAGTAAGCAGAACTAGGAGAACATTGTACATAGTAACAGACTCAGTGTGCAAGGACTGATTTTGATAGACTTAGCCCTTCTCAGCAAGGAAAGGACCTAAAACAATTCCAAAGGACTCATGATGGAAAATCCCATCCACATCCAGAGAAAGAACTATGGAGTAGGAATGCAAAGCGAAGCAGACTATTTTCTTTTTTGTTTTGTTTTTCTTTCTCATGGTTTCTACCATTTGTTATAATTCTTCTATGCAACATGACTAATGTGAAAATGTGTTTAATAGGAACATGTATACAGCCCCTATCAGACTGCATGCCATTTTGGGGAGTGAGCGTGGAGGGAGGGGGAGAAAATTTAAAACTTAATTAATAAAAAAAAAGAAAGAACGCCCAGAGCCAATTTCCTACCCACCCACCCAATCCATTCAGTCATAACACATTATGTTTCCAAGTCTGACCTATTTCAATATGAGTATTTTTAAATAAACTTACAAAAACATCTTCTACAAATTCACTAATGGGTTTAAAATTTATGCAATACAATTCCTTTTTAAAAATTTAATATGCTTTAAGCCAAAAAAATAAGTCAAGTATATACTAATAGTGTAATGCCAGGGAAAAAATAGGTACACAGAGCCCTCTGCTGGTGATTTTAACTTATAAATCTTAATGACTAATAAATATTTTTGCCATATAATTTTCCTTTTCTTATAACGGGGGTCCAACATAAGTTAAATTAGAGTTTCTTACAGATAAAAGTTACCCATTAGGCTCAAACTACATAACAAGGGTTTAAATTTTGTATTTATAAGATACAGCAAGGTTCGAGTTATTTTAAGAAACTTAAAAATTTAAGCTTTCTATTTCCCATTGAATGAAATGACCACAAAACCTTTAGCAAATTCAAGAACTAAGTTTCAGATATAGTTCTACCATAGGTCCCATTACAATAATTTATTTTTAACTTAAATTTAAAATAATATAGCAATAAGATTTTCAACAGGTTAAATATAAAATAGATTTTATTTCACTGTATAATATATGCATCAAAAGATAATCTAATATTTGTATGCAATATATGTAAGCTCATCACATTATTGGTAAAAACATGGTAAATACAAATGCTATCTACCACAAAACTAAATATAATGCCTACTAACACATACTTCATCTGGGCCCTATAGATGATTTATACAATTCAACAATTTTTCAAATCACCTCATCGGCTAACTTAGAAACTACTACAAAATGACAGTATCCATTTTACAAATACTTGTTCCTTTTTTTATTGTTCAACAGAAGAAACTTTAGAAGAATTACAACCAATTTTAATTACAGAAATAATGATTTAACTACCTGAGTAAAAAGACAGAAACACCACACAAACCTAAATACAGTGAATTCTATACAAATCTATAAATTCTTCTGTTCAAGTAGAATTTATTCCAAACATATACATGATACAATCAGTAGGTCATCATTCAGGGCTTGGAAAACCTTGTTTTGGGTTTCCATAAAAGGTTTTTTTTTTTAATTAAAATTGGATTTCTATCTGATTCTTTCAAGTTATTACTTACTCTAAAGAGAAAAACCTTACATAATAAAGGCTATTTGAAATCCCAAATTTATCTAAATAAAAATAGTTTAGAGTTTCTCTAACAAATCTACTTTAGATGGCAAAGAATTAAAGATGTCAAACAACTATGGCTAGGATCACTGTATCAGATTAAAATTATCTTTTGAATGACAGAAGAGAACCACAGAAAACATACCACAGTGGTTTAGGGGCCCTGAACCACAAACTTTTAATTGATTTGTGTATTCTTAGACCATTATACATATTAATGGACATTTTTGAGAATTGAAACTAGTTGGTAGGCACTGTTAGGAAAACAAATAGAATCTTTAGATAGGGAAATTTCTGGATACACCATGTTAGTCACTGCCTTGAATGTTATTTTTGTTAACATGTTCAATTTATACAACTCTTGTAAATTTCTAAATTCCATTTAGGAAGGGGGAAAAACCAGGAAGAAAATCACATTCAATTTGTATACAAAATTTCAAACCTCACTTAATGAAATTTACCTTAAAAACTAGAAACTCAACAAGTATACTGAAGATACTTTAAATATTTTTTAAATGCAATTAAGTTCTTATTTTATATATGTATGTATGTGTAAACTATCTTCCTTGTAGATTACCCAAATACCCCTGTAATCTAGAATACTCTTCAATACTTCTGAACCACCTCAGCCTACCCACCAATTAGTGTGTACCTAGAGAATACAAAACAATTGCCATGCTAGATCTAGAAAAACTATAATCTATTAGTTAAATTTGTTGAACCCCCGCCCTCCCCAATCAAATAATGAATTATCAAGACAAAAATAAATTATTAGCAAATATAAAGTAATTTTGGTTGTATGTAACAAATATGCATTATTACAAAGTATTTCAGCAAAAGTTCTTCTACACTAATTCTATACACCTCTACAATAGCACACCAATGGATAAAAAACATGTTATAGTTCCTAAAAATAAACTGCAGTGTAATGAGCCAAATCAAAGGGAATAGTTTAAGATGAGGGTCAAGTCAAGAATTTTAAGGATAGAGAGAACAGTGAGAGAATAAAGTACAATAAAGATGAGGTTTAGAGCTAGTGAAGGAGGTCAATTTGGTGTCAAGAGAAGGAATTAGTAGAAAGATAAAGAGCTTGGAAGTAAGGGACCATGATTATGGATGAAGTCTGGTGTAAGGATAATATATATTGGTACATGACCCCAAAAGGGAAATTCTTTGAACCATAACTTTCTGTGACTTATGAAACAGTTTTACAATGTGTTTTTGAAGGGGTCTGACCAAGGTGCATACAACTTCTTACTCATTACTGAATGACAGGTAGTCTATGGATAAGACACAACTCTCAATACTATAGTCTTTATTTTTATTTCATTTGTAAATCAGATACACACTATTAATTGTCATTAAAAATTATTTCAACATTATTAGAGTATATATAGCACTTTGAAACTTGTAAAGTGCCTTATATATCTCATTTGATTGTCATAACTCTGGGATGTAGGTACTATTATTATTCCCATATTACAGCTAAGAAAACGGAGTGTGAGAAAGGCTAAGTGACTTGCCAGGGGTCACACAGCTAGTACAGGGGCAAAATCTGAATTCAGATCTTTCTGACTCAAAGTCCAATGCTCTACGTATCCCTCAGCTAAGCTAGACTTTTCAGGACGTTATCACAAGTGTAAATATTAATCAAATCGCTATGCTGTTTAGAATATCTGAAAAGAACAACGTTTTTGAATATTGAACTGAAAAGACAAAGATGACTATTAAAAACATATTTGCTAAATTATCTACACAAAAAAGTAAATATCCCACCAACGTACAGAACCTTAAAACTAAAAGGGCCCTCTGAGGCAGATGAGTCTAAACCTCCTCATTTTACAACTATTTCCAAGAAAGTTTAGAATTTTTTCAATACAAATAATTTTGTTAGTCTCCCATGAAATATTAACAACAGACTACTAATGACTACGTAAAAAATTTAAGAGAAAAACAAAAACTGCAAGTATAAATTTCTCCTACCTTGTAAGATCTGTCTGCTGGGTCCTGTTGTTCCTTTAATTGAGAGACCACCTGTAAAGAATTTTTGTCAAGTTAACATGGAATTTTTTTTTCATTTAAACTGATCCCTAAGTAGAACTAAGTAGTTTTCATTCTAATGCACATGGAAAGCTATTCCAGAGGTTGCTTTTCCCCCTAAAACAACCTGACTTTTTTTTAAAAATCATAATCTATAAACTTTATGAGGAATACCAGTTTTTAATTCTATGGTATAAGAAAAAAATCTAAGAGATTTGTTCTTTACTGAACAATTTTTTAATTTAATTTAAAAATCTAGATTAAAAAAGACAGTCATATAACACTTTCCTTTGAATTAGTAAAAAACTTGAACCAGTGCCATCTAAGAGCATTAACCTCTAAAATTCGACAGTTAATGACAACAGTACTAATGCTTTTCCTGCAGTCTCTGTCCAAATGTGAGTCTTTAGATCTTTTAACAATATTGGAGTTGCCTAGAATAATGCCTGATCAAAAAAAAAATTACATGGGACTCCATACAATGTTACCAAAAGGTACTAAGGAAAAAAAAGCAAGAGTTACTGCAGACAGTAAGGGAGGGGAAGCCAGGGGGAGGAGGTAGACAGTGTTTCTGAAAAACATGTATATCCAGCAGATACACAAAACTATTATAAAATTTCAAATATAGGGTACCCCAAAAGTCTTAGTGCAGTTTTAAGCTTAATTAGCTTAAATTCACTTTAATAGCTTAAAACTTTTGGAACACCTTGTGTAACAAAATGCAGGAGATTAAAATAACTAAAAGTTATTTTTAATAAAAAAAGCTAAAAGTTCATTTTTAATATTAAGAGGGGATTGCTAATTATAAAGTATACTACCAAAAAGCCACAACTGATTGTTAGACATAGAAACCACTCTCAAAGTAACTTTGTTCACTACAGTAGTTTAAAAAAATCTCCTCACTTAACACTGTACTCCAGGAACTCATTGTGAAGGTCATGTAAGTAACCTTCAAATCTTAAAAGGCCACAAACTCATGCAACCAAGCTCAACAACAAACTCTGTGACTTTTATCCAAAGACCAGCCTAGTTAAATCAGAAAGGATCAATCAGCAGATGGCTGGATACCACATCAATATTTTTGGCCAAAACTCATGAAATTATCCACTAAATCATGAAGGTGCTGCAAACTGCATTGGTGGAAAGAATAATGAACTGATTAAATTACTTATCTTTAGAAGAATTGAAATAATTTAAAAGATTTAAAATTCAAAACCAATTAAGTTGCCTTCCCATTATTGCAATATACATTTTTACTGTATTAGTTTTTTAACCACCAGAAATGAAGATTCCTCTCCTCCTCACAAAAATCTGGAAACTGAAAAGTTTAAGTAGAAGCTACAAATCTGATAGTAACTCAAGCATCTTTCATGTGCGTGTTTTTCAGCAGTAGCTAAATTATGATGGGGGAAGAGGTTAAATCAGTTTGAAATGTATACATATAAGTTTCGAATCTCACTTATGAGTCTCCCTTTAAAAACTGTTAAAGGATTTAGGATTCAAGCATCCCTCAAAACAAATGGAATCACTAAACCTAGCTTGAAAATATATTTTATATAATGTACTAACAAAAAATGAAAATTGAATGGCAAACCAACAAATTTTTAATTAAAAAATACTCTTAATACCATAAAGATATGTTTTCTAAAACACAGTAAGTAAATTGTTTTCAGTACACACACACACACACACACACACACACACACACACACACACACACACACACACACACAGCCCTCTACCTCTACCTTAGATGCCAATCCAAGCATATCATACCACCCAAATAACCTGCTTGCCAAACTAAATTGTGGCTTTAAGTTGTAGCTCACATAACTAAATGTACTGCAAAATGTCTAAGTAAAGTATATCAGCTAATTAGGCCAAAGCCTAATAACACAAATAACATAAAAATGCTTCTAAGGATTTAAAATCACTGTTGCATTTTTAAAAGTCTGTGTCAAATACTGGCAATGGAAAAAAATACATCATATGATTTTGCTAAAAACATAACTACCATTAATTATCACACCTATTGAAATAGCACTATTTTATCACTACCTACAGCTTGAAAAATCAAACCAATTCATGTTTTTTACGTTACATTTATTTCTTTGTAGAGTCCAAATGAAAGAATCTTGAGGAACAAAACTGACAGCCCATATGGGAGGGACAAATGATCCTTGTATTTGACATGTATTTAAGAGTCTCACTCGGAATGTCTTCATATGGTACTCACCATGACAGTCAAAGTGTCCATGTCCATGATCATGACTATGTGCATCATGTTTCAATTCATGACTATGGCCATGGTCTCCATGACCATGGCCATGATCTCCATGTCCATGTCCATGATCAAGTGCACCATTAAAGAGAGAATGACTATGTCCATGCCCTACAAAAAAAATATATATGTATATATATATATAGTTTAGAACAAAAAATGTATAAAAATGGATTAAAATATAAATTCCACATGTTAATACCTATGATGCATCCCAAAGACACATCCCTGCCAAAGATTTCATTGCCAGGAATAAAAATAATATAAGTGACATGTGGTTGCATTTCAAGTTATTAGATAATGGAGAGAGAATCATGATTTTTAAAATGAATAATAATATTCTAAAAAGATAAAGTAACAACAAATGTTCCAGAAAAGATAAAATTTATATATATGGAAATCTTGGGGATCATAGATTTAGAGCTGTGATGGATGTTAGAGGCTAACAGATCTACTTCCTCATTTTACAGATGAGGCAGAGAGAGTTGTTAAGTGACTTGGCCAGGGTCAGAGAGCTGGTGAGTGCCTGAGGCAATAAACAAATGAAGATCTTTCTGACTCCACGTCCAGCACTTTATTCACTATGGTCTAGGCAAAGGCTGGTTTAAAATTAGTATTTGTATAGCTGACCTGTGTTAGGACAAGAAGGAATTTAATTCCTAGAAACCAGCTGCGATAAAGGGCCCCAAGCTACTCAGCTACTAACAGTCCTTGGAAAAATGTTTTTAGCAACCTTTCCCCATGATAAAAAGAAAGGTAGGTTTTTCATACACCAAAATGCTCATGGTAGCAAATAAATGGAAACAAAAAGTCGGTGCCTCCAGACTGGGGAATGGCTAAACAAACTGTGGTACATAAATGCAATGTAATACAATACGCCATAAGAAATTATCAATATGAAGAATGAAGAGAAACATGGAAAGGTTCATATGAACTGAAACAAAGCGAAATAAGGAGTAACAATATACACAATGACTATAATAATGTAAATAATCAATTTTGATAATCAATAAAATAATATAAATGGAAAGAACAATAAAACAAAAATGAACGCTATATAATTATAATGATCAAAAGCTCATTCTCAAAGAGGAGATGAGACAATGCATTTCCTTCCCTCATTTTCAAAAGCAGTAGACTATGGGTGAGGAATACTGCAGGTACCATTGGACTCATCTGATGGGACGGTTAACTTAGTTGAACCACTTTTCCCACCCCTCCTTTCTTATTCTTTGTTGTTAAGGGTTGTTGTAGGAAAAGGGAGGATCTATTCAGAAATGAAAGCGATATAAAAACAAATCACTAAAAATTTTAATGAAAACCACAATAAATGCTGGTTGAAGTAATAAATAGACTAAAATTCAACCACACTAAAACTAATCAGTTACATTCTGAATTCATACAGTAGCTTCATTTCCATAGCATATTAAATATATATAAAGTTTATCCTTGGTAAAAGCTTCATTTCAAGAGGTTTGATTAATTAAAACACTGCTTTATAAAATGTATCTGGAAATATATAGGAATTACAATAAGGTATAGAATATATTTGGTAATATTTATATTAGATTACAAAAAAAGCCTTAAACATAGAGCATATTAGAAACATATAAAGGTTACCCTTGGTAAAGGCTAAAGAAATTAAAATAAAACTAATTCAGCACCTCAAGATACAAGAGTAAATATTATAATATCTTAACATATGTTATAATAATCTTAATATATGAGCAAATATTAGGCAGCACCTATGTATGTATGTATGTACCTATGTGTATACATGTATATGTATATATTAATTCTCCCCACTGAAGTTGTTTATTCACAGGCGAGTCATTTTGCAAGGTACACTGCTTTACTACACCAAAGATCCTATTGCAACTCAGGAACACAACCTTGGGAACAGAAATAAAACATGAAAAAGCAAAGTCCAATTGTTCCTTAAAGACTACTACAAGGAAAACTGTGTTCAAACTCTAAAGAAAAAGAGCCATGATTCAGTTTCACTAAAGAGAGCTTAAAATAATCTAGGAAAAATATTTCCAATACATAGCATATCACTTGTTTTAATTTTGCTTCTGTTTATGCTATAGCAGTTGCATCATATTCTTATTGGGTAACTTCTAGACTTTTTCAAAAACAAAGTAAAATAAAAATTTTGGTCAAGAAGGTACCTTATAGATAAGCTGGTACAATCTCTTCATTTTACAGATAACAGGGTCAGATTACTTGCTCAAAATCACACAGTATGAAGTAATAAAGTTCAAATTAGAATCAAGTCTCCTTATTGTTTTCCATTTATATTTCTTACTGTTATCAGTCATAAATTTATGCTGAAAATGAAAAATGCTGGGGGTGGGGCAAGGCTAAAATGATTTGTAAATTGGAAAGTACTTAATAGTACAAAATCTTCCTACATATAAGTAAACTGCAATTTTAGTGTAAAGAAGGTTCAGAAATGCAGTAATTGCTTTTGGATAATATAGTGCGTAATACATTTCTGAAAATGCTTAATTTACAACAAGAGAGTAACTAACTTACTATATTCCAATAGTATGAGGATCTACAACCTTGTTAGTACAGGTACTCCCTCTATGAATGCAGATCACCATTCCATTAAAAACTCATCATCTGAAATCTCAATATCATGAAGATTGATTGGGCTTTGATGCTTATCATCTCCTTAGCAACTTCATTGGCCCCTCCACTCTGACAGGAACGTTAAACAATAAACTCTTCCCAACATCACCCTTCATATAGGCCTCAGATTTTTCTAGCTAACTTCGGTTCTCATCAATTGTTCTACTTGATTTCTACTCAAGATTATCATAAACCTATGTACCCAATGAGGTTCCCCCGCACTCCTTCAGCTTCCTTTTGTGTACTGTCTTCCCTCTTTAGAAGGTAAGCTCCTTGAGGGCAGGATTTGTCTTTTTTACTGTATGTATCCCCAGCGCTTAGCACAGTGCCTGGTACATATTTACTATCTATTTATTGACTGAAAACTTAGAGCTGTGATGAGCTTGACTGATTTCTAGCTAAAATCTAGAATAAATTACTGAAGGAACGGCAAGTGAACATTTAACTCAGGAAGCAGTTACTGCAAGGAGCAAGTACAACTTCTTGAGAACAGGGCATGCTGGACTAACTTTAGATCCTTCCTGGTCGGGAAACAAAACTGATAAATAAAGTAGATGCTATAGCTTACCTAGATGTTAGCAAAGCATTTGATAAAGGCTCTCAAGTTATTGGGGGGGAGTGGAAATATGTGGGTTATACACTAGTAAAATTAAGTAAACTCAATACTAATCGAATAGCTAGACCAAAAGAGTAGGCAGCAGTGGCTTGATGTCATCTTACAAGGAAACCTCCAGTGGAGGGCCCGTGGGATTGGTGCTAACATTTTTATCAATGACTTTGAAAAAGGCATAGATAATATACACTTCAAATCTATAAGATGACACTAAGCTTGGGAGCACAGCACCGCATGACAGAGTTAATATTCAAAAAGCTCTCGAAAGGCTAGAACACTGGACCAAACCTGAAATTCAATATGGATAATGTAAAATTTTACATTTGGGTTCAAAAAAGCCATTTCCAAAGTGCAAAATAGAAGAGATCTAGTTGAAGAGCAGTTTGCCTGAAAATGATCTAAGGGTTTTACTGAACTGAAAGGCTGATATGAGTCAAGAGTAGGATATATCCATTGAGAAATCAAATGTGACCTTAAGCTACCTAAGCTTTAAGTCAGAGAGATACAGTATCCAGGAATCTAGAGACTGACAGTCCAGCTTTGCTATGCCTTGGTCAGGCTGCATAAAGAGTAAGGTAATCTGACTAAACTGACAGCTCTCTTCAAGTACATGAAGAGATGTCATGCCACTGGAGGGTTGTAAGCCAAGGCCAGATGATTACTTGTTAGGTATGTTATAGAGGGAATGGCCTCCAAGATCCCTTCTACCTTTGTAGTTCTAGAGTCCCTATAAAACTCAAAGTTCTTTACTCTAAGACCAGTCTGGCAATGAGCCTCTTTGAACCTAGCTAGACACCAGGCCCAGACTCAAAGCCTTTCTCCACTTTCATTGCGCCCAGAGTACCTCCACACTATGAGGCATCACAGCAGACCTTTAGAGGAAGAAACTGAGTAAGACTGAATAGTGCTTTACTAAACTGAAGAGAAACCAGGTTTTTTTTCTCCTGACATATAAAGACCTCTTAGTTACCATAAACAGCTTACCATACTACTTGCTCTAGTTACAACTGAAGCAAAGAAGAAAAACCAAAACCAGCTTCCCCACCAGCATGCATACATGAAGAAAAGAGCCTAGGCTGGAAGGTACTATTGCTGTTGCTACAAAATAAGGGAGGCAGAACATTCCTGCTTGCATACTATATACAACTGCCTTGGTCTCAATTCTCTAAGAGACAGTAAACTCACTGCATAGCTTGTCAAACCCACCCTTCCTTCCCATAAATCCCCAAAGAGTAAGGGGCTTAGTGTGAGAGGCAACATGGTGGATGAAGGGTTGGACTTGGAGTCAGTAAGACCTGAATTAAAATTCTGCCTCTGAAATTTAGTGGCTATGTAGCCTTAGGCAAGTCAGTCTCTGAGCCTCAGTTTCTTCATCTGTAAAATGGGAATAATAATACCTTTATTATGTTGCTCATAGGAGTTTGGGGAGGAGTATCCCTCTCACTAACCATCCTAGTGATTAATAACTTCCAGTTATACAGTGCTTTAAAGTTTACAGGTATCTTATTTGAGCCTCACAGCAACCCCACAAGTGGATACTACGGGTATTATTACCCCAATTTTAGCAATAAGGAAACTGAGGCTCAAAGTTTAAGTGACTTGAATAAATAACCTAACTCTGGGAAAAACCTAAACTAATGGGATAGGAGCATAGGATTTAGAGCTGGGCACTTACAAATGAACTAATCCACCCTCCTTATTTTGTAGAAGAGGAAACTGAGGTAAAGGGCTTAGTATCAGGTTGTAAATTTGAGAAAATTTCTCAAAACTATCCAGCAATATTAACATTGGTTAATCTAATGTCCTTTTTTTAGTGCCAAATTGAAATAACTTTATCAAAAATACCTTTCAGACAGATCTTAATCTACCATTTCCTGGTTTTGTTTTAGTTATTCCATTGTACTATCATAGTTGGATCCTGAAATAATATTCCACTCAACCATAAATTTCAGCTAATCCTTTCTATAACAAAACTACTCAAAACTCTTCTAACAAAATAGTAGGATAAATGTAGCTTTCACTAAAATTAAAAAGCCATAAACCTAACTATGGCCATAAATATGCAACATCTTAGTTGAACAAATTAAACTACAATAGAAGTAAGGAAAACCTTCCTAACAAGTAATAATCCAACTTCGGAACAGGCTGTCTTCTAAGGTAGCTGAGTTCCCTATTATTGGAGGAAAAAATGAGGGAATGTGTAGCAAGGATTCTCATTAAGATATGGGTTGGACTAGCTGACCTCTGAGGTCCTATGATTCTATGTCCAATACTTGGTCTTTACATTTAGCTTTGTATAAAAACCATCACATAAATTGTCAAAATTATTCATTTTCACAAGCAGCCTAGAAATGAAGAAAAAAGAAAAAAAGGCTCTAACCATCATACCAGAGCCATGTGAATGTCCATGACCTCCATGTTGGAAAGCAAATATTCCTATTAGGTTTACAACAAACCCAAGCACAGAAACAAGTAGTAGTCTCTCGTGGTGAACATCTGGAGGTGCTAATGCTCTCTAGAAAACACATAACACATAAGAGACAACATTAAAATCAAAACCTGATTAGATAAAAAAATTAAAAGACAAAGCAAAAAATCATTAAGGTTAAAATAACAGCATTCAGTGGCTCTTATTTTCAAAAGAAAAAGCCACGTTTAAATAACATAACTGTCTCACACATAGCAGGCACTTAAAAGTGCTTGGTGAATAGAATTAGGTTGTAAGCCATCACATGACATAAGGTAGTAAATTAGAGAATCATATATTTAAAGTCAGATGGGACCTTGGAGGTGATCTAGTCCAACCTCTTCATTTTACAGATAAGGAAACTGAGGCCCTGAGTTTAAGTGACTTGTTCAAGGTAAGACACAGGTAGTTAAGTGGCACAAGAAGTAAAGTAGAGGCTGGATTTCAGCCTTACTCCTCTGATTCCAGATTCTGTGTTCTTTCCATTGCACCATGAAGTATTAAGATCACAAACCATAAAATACAGTAATTATGCTACTTAAATAATACAAGGACCTGTGACTTTATTTGGGCAGCACTCTCCTAGACCCTTATATAAGCATGTAGATGGTCTTCAAGAGTTTCTTGAAGAGGATCTTTACCAGAGGCAATCTGGTGGTGAACTTCAACTAATAATGGTGATGATGGTGATGATAATAATAATAATAATAATAATAATAATAATAATATCTCCATAAGATGTCTATTTGTATGAATCCTACAACTGGCTCAACATTTGCTCTTTTTCTGGGATTCCTGATACATTATTTTTCTCCATGTTTATTATGTCATTTGCAAACTAGGTTAGGATTAATCTTTGTATAGGAAGTATTTCCTGATTAACCCCACGCTAACTGGATCATCAACTCTGTATTTTCTCAACATTTTGTACATAGTTCATATTGTATTAGCATGCATTTTTTTGTTTGTTTTCAAGGTGTTTCAAATAATGGCCTATCTCATTAGAGAAGGTAGACTACAAATTCCTCAAATGCAGAGGTAATGTCTTTCTTCTCCTGCTAACAGATCTTCTATTGTATTTAACATATCAGTATCAGTGAGAATCCTTCAATAAATGCTTGCTGCATTGCTGAAAGAATGAAAAATAGCTCTAATACAATATACCTAGAAATGAAAAGTCACACTTCAGAAAAAAAAAAGATTTACTGATTCTATTATACTGTACCTCAACACCTTCAGAGAAAATAAAAAAGGCAGTGAAGATCAAAAATAGGCCATTTACAAAACCAGCCAGAACTTCCGCTCTAACATACCTGGGGAATGACCAAACAATTGAATTATTAACTGCAAAGGCATATAATAAATTCACATTTTTTCAAAGGTTTAAATCTATACTGCATAGTTGCATACTTCCAAAAATGTTCCAGGAATCTATAAGTACAAGTGATGCAAATGAAGGAATGGTAGGAAGCAGGGAATGGGAGTGATGTTAATTCTGATTAAAGAAGAGCTATAATTAACAGTTAAATACCATACCAAACATAGCGTACTAGGGAACAATTGGAAAGTACTTATTAGAGAAAATCAACTTGGAAAACCCTTAGACAGACATGCAAATCTAAAAGTGCCTCACAATCACTAAATTAGAGAGAGAAATTCAGAGCCAGACAATGGGTCAGATGGACAAAAGCAAGGGTGGTAAAAAAAAAAGAGCAGGGGTGAAAGCTTTCAGTAAATTATACCTTTTCATTTTTTTAAAGAACTGCTTACAATTTCTGCCATTCTATGCTTAAATTACAGAAACTGTAACTTTGAGCTAAAGAAAAAGAATTGATTCAACTTCAAGGATTATTACAGAAGCAACCTGACATTTATATTTCCATTACTACTGCCAGAAAGCCTAGCAAAGATTTTTTTAAATCTCCATTTTTTTAAAGCCAATTCTATCTTTCAATTGGAACTTTATTTGTTAAATACTAGTGATTTCTCCCTAGATTTCTGAAACTTTTAAATTCCTATCAGAGTAAAGCATTAGGCGGGGAAAGACTTCATTTATCTTTTTATGTTTATTTTGCCTGGCTAAAGTCATTAGACACAATTTTAATTTGACTTTTACACATTTTCAAAGAGTGCTGACACTTAAGTTAATCAGTCTAGTTATCAAACCATACCAGGAGACATAAAAATTGCTGGCTTATAGAACTTTTTGGTTACCAAAGTAAAAGGCAAAACGTTACAACTTGAGCATAATATTTTAACTTTAGATCACTTAGTTATATTTGGTCTTGTCCTAAAGTGAAGTGTGTTCCAACATGTCCTTTAGGTCTGCATAAAGAAATAATGTGCATGTCCAGAGTCATGTAAGACACCAACATTTAGTATTATTTACAGGTTCTATGTTTTAAATATAATCGTTAAATGCATTTAAAGGAGATAAAATGACAATACAAAACAAAGGAGCCTAAGAGAAACTTCATTCTGGTTGTTCCGTTAAAGAAACCACTGGATTTCAAGGGAAGAAATCCTAGTGACTACATGAATACACTTTTCTGTTCTCATAGCTAATTGCTAGTTGAATTAGATTTGCTTTGATTAGCTTTGCTGGCTAGTATATAAGGGTATATTTGCATACCCCTGGCTCCCTGGTACGTATGAATTATAAAATTTATGAAAAATAAGATGGATTTGTATTTACTAAAACTTTTATTTGTACAACATCAAAAAGTACAATTCACGTATTTACTAATGGCTTTTCTTTCAGAAGATCTTTATTGGTTTTCAAGCCTTCCAATAAGAATACAAAAAACACATTTACGGGTACAAGGGAAGGTATAGATACACCACAATTATATTCTGAATGACTGATTTCTTGGTTTGTAGATCATTCAATTCGGGGAGGGATAGTTAATGTGTTAGACAACAGATTCAAGATCCAAAAAGATCTTGATAAACTAATGCTGAGTCAATCTAAAAAGATTACATTTATTAGGAATAAATTTAAAGTCTTAAAACTTGGGTAAAAAAATCAACTTCCTAAAGATGCAATAGAGGAGTCTGAATGACAAGACAGCAGTAAGAGTTGGGGACTTCAGTGGACTGAAAGTCAACAGGTAATAATATCGTGAAATAGTTGCCCAAAACAAGCCACCATGCTCTTTGGCTCCATTAAGAAAGGCAGAAATAAGATGTGAGCATATATCCTGCCCTGGTCAACCCACCTTGGGAGTACTGGGTTCTAAGTACCATCTTTTGGGAAAGGCATTGATCAGATACTCCAGAGAGTATAGAGAAAAAGATAATAAGGATGGTGAAGGGCTTCAAGTATATGCCTTATGAGACAGTTGAAAGAACTGAGTATGTTAAAACCCTATTTGGAGAGATATGGTAGCTCTCTTCAAACACTTTGCTATCATGCAAAAGAAGGATTAGATTTGTCCTGTTTGTCTCAGAGCATATAACCAGAAACAAAAAGTATTATGGAATCTGCAAAGAGGCAAATTTAAGCATGATATAAAGAAAAACTTAGAAGTGGTCAGTGCTGAAATGGGCTGCCTCCTTACCCCTCAGCAAAGGCCTTTGAGGAAAAGCTGCAAGACTAGTTGCCAGGAATATCGTAGAGTAAATTCTTCTTTAGGTTTAGGTGACTTCTGAGGCACCCTCCAACTCTTAAGAGTCTTTGATTCTGCTGCTTATCACATACACATTTTATCCAATCTTATAAGTTAAAAGATAATGGCGCAAAAACGATGACTATTAAATAAGCAAATACTGAATTTGCTCACTGCTTCTCTCCCTCCTTTACTGTAGCTTTAGCCGGCTATTCTATCCAGTCTCCCTGTCCCCAAGCATTTTGGGGTTTATCCAAAGGCTTATCAGGCTTCCAGCTCATTTGTCACAAGTGCCAAAATCTAAAAATGTTCCTGTGGCCAATAACGGCTACAATGGCTACTGTGATAACACTTCAGTGTTGTACCAGAATTATCTCCCTTTTATTCCCTTTCCTGAGAGAGAAAGAAATAAAGATGGGGATGGTAAAAGAATCAACCTCTCCAGTGACAAACCATCAGGTGATGTTTATGTGTTTACCACTGATTCAACTCAACCCATTATCTGTCCCAGTTTTTATGGTCTCTCTTTATGCCAAATTTATTTCACCCCCCAAATACAACTGTATCAGTACATTAAGACAACCCCCGCATAAGTGAACACGGTACATAAACCCATTGCAAATATAAAAAGTCGGCTAACATCAACAATTACAACTTGCTCTACTGACTAATCCTGCCCAAAACTACCAGTGAAAATATCATGCACTGACCATGGATGCAAAGGGAAATCAATTATGATTCCACAAGTAAAAGGTGTTTCATATAGAAAAAAGTTATTATATGTACCAAGACAAACACTTGACGAACTGACGATTTAATTTACAAATAAAAATGTTGACAAACTTTATAGTTGTTTTCCAAAATGTCATAATTAAAACTATTGTAAACTCCTCATGCAGAACTGGAGAATCACATCACCAAACATACAACACATAGATTGCTGATTTTCAAATAGGAAAAATGTATAGCATTGAAACTATACTGAACAAAATTCAATCATTATTGGTAATTCAGAAGGCATTTTATGACCTTGCAGTATCTGAGGCTCAAAATGATTATGAGTACCAATTATATTATGGTAGTACATAAAATATTCTATTTAAATTTTATAGTTCTTCAGAGTCTGAGCAAAGCAGGTGTTACCATATGAGCTAGTCCCAACAATATGAACAATTTGCTTTTATTTCATCTTTTGTTTGCAAAACTGAATATTAGGAGAGACCCAAACCATAGCAATGACATATGCCAAAACACTGATAAAAACACACAGTAATGCTACCACCCACGATAATGTAAAAGAATACGTTTGTAGAATAAATGAATGAATTACAAAGAACGAATCACAGAAAAGTTAAATACTATTTTGTAAACTCTAATATATTACATAAATATGAGTCACTATTTGTCTCAAAGAATACAATTCGGATACAGACCAGATTGCTTAGCACAGTGCCTTGGACAAAGCAAAACAATCAAGTTCATCTTTTAAAAAATTTTATAATAGTCTGCATATAATCATGGCCACAAATGTATAAGAATATATAAATAAGGAACGTGAAGTCTCCATCTACTCTATAACACAATGACTCTAAATACATTATCATCATGCTGTTGTTTTTGATGAGTTGTTTCAGTTGTGACCCCTTTTGGGATTTTCTTGGCAGAGATACTGGATTGGTTTGCCATTTCCTTCTCCGGATCATTCTACAGATGAGGAAACTGAGGGTCACACAGCTAATGAGTGTCTAAGGCCATTTTTGAATTCAGGTCCTTCTGACTCCAGGGCTGGCACTCTATCTATTGTACCACCTAGCTGCCCCTCATCATGCTACAAACAATAAAACAAAAACTCACTTTTATTCATGTGATTTTAATTTTGCAAAATGGCTCTACTGACAATCAACCTGTGAGGTAGGTTGTACAAGTATTCTGATCCACATTTTACTAAATATGATGGAGAAGCAAAGGCTTGAGAAAGTAAATGAGGTCACACAGCACATTAATGTCTGAGGTAAAGATTCAAACCCTGAATACAAATCCAAGGCTCTATCTACTTTGCCATTGTCATAAAAAAATTCTTTACATTTAAAAAAAAAAGTTTTGGTTTTTTTTTTTTAAACCAGTTTAAAAGAAAGGTTAATGTTCTCTACATGTTTACATTTTCCCCAATACACTATTAAGATTTTGTGAAATGAATGCCTCTTACCCATAAGAAAAAGCATCATTATCTCTCCATTTTGAAATTACAGAAGCTGCCAGTCCAGCCAAGATAGCAGTGCTGTCGAAGAACATATGAAAAGAATCGGAAATCAAACCTAAACTGGGAGAAAAAAAACACATACATTAAGTCATAATTATAACCAAATATTAAGCAAGCACCCTAACTATATTGAAACTATATCTATATATATATATATAACTATATCTATAGTTATAGAAACTATATCTATATATATATATATATATATATATAACTATATCTAGGCCATGATGGCGGCTGGAAAGCAGGGACTTGTGTGAGCTCCCCACCAGGTCCCTCCAAAAACCTATAAAAAATGGCTCAGAACAAATTCTAGAACTGCAGAACCCACAAAATAGCAGAGGAAAGCAGTGATCCAGCCCAGGACAGCCTGCATGGTCGCTGGATGAGGTCTATCGCGCAGGTAGCAGAGGGGAGCAGAGCCTAGCATGGGTGGCAGCAGGGCCAACCAGACCAGGAGCCGAGCGGAACAGGCCCTAGGGCCCTGAATCAGTGAGCTGTGGCAGTTACCAGACTTCTCAACCCACAAACACCAAAAACAGAGAAGGTTAGTGGGAAAAGCTACAGGGGACAGAGTTCCCAGTTTGGCCACCGCCACCAGGGGCAGCGGGGGTGGTACAGCTATAGAACTACGGCTACAGTTACTTCTGGCCCCAGGCCCACCTGGTGCAAGGAATTAAGTGGCAGATCAGAGCAAGAGTGCAGAGCCTGCTTAAGATTTGCATCAGGTCCAGGTTGGCGGTTCTTGGGGAAGGAGGAGTGCTGGGGTGGCAGAGCTGGCTATATAGAAAGAACTCTGAAATCAACAGCGCATCCCCTCAAGCTTGGAACAAAGTACTCTTTGCTCTACAAGCAGTCATACCCAGACAAAAAACTCAAGGGTCAAGTAAGATGGCTGGAAACATGGCCAGGCAGTGAAAATGCACCCAGATTCAGTCTCAGAAGCTGGAATCCTTCCTTGCTGACAAAGAAGACCAAAACATACAGCCAGGAGAAGTCAACAAAGTCAAAGAGCCTACATCAAAAGCCTCCAAGAAAAACATGAACTGGTCTCAGGCCATGGAGGAGCTCAAAAAGGATTTGGAAAAGAAAGTTAGAGAAGTAGAGAAAAACTGGGACGAGAAATGAGAATGATGCAAGAAAACCATGAAAAACAAGTCAATGACTTGCTAAAGGAGACCCAAAAACATAATGAAAAAAATATTGAAGAAAACAAGACCTTAAAAACTAGACTAACTCAAATGGCAAAAGAGCTCCAAAAAGCCAATGAGGAGAAGAATGTCTTGAAAGGCAGAATTAGCCAAATGGAAAAGGAAGTCCAAAAGACCACTGAAGAAAATACTGCCTTAAAAATTAGACTGGAGCAAGTGGAAGCTAGTGACTTGATAAGAAATCAAGATATTACCAAACAGTACAAAAGGAATGAAAAAGTGGAAGACAATGTAAAATATCTCATTGGAAAAACCACTGACCTGGAAAATAGATCC
>CM053627.1:64426986-64490073 GCA_028646595.1 Phalanger gymnotis
ATTGTGGAAGGGTTTTACATAATGATACGCATGTGGCCTATGTTGAATTGCTTGCCTTCTTAGGGAGGGTGGGTGGGAAGGGAAGAGGGGAGAGAATTTGGAACTCAAAGTTTTAAAAACAGACGTTCAAAAACAACAACAAAAAAAAAGTTTTTGCATGCAACTAGGAAATAAGATACACAGGCAATGGGGTGTAGAAATTGATCTTGCCCTACAAGAGAAGAAGGGAAAGGGGGATGGGAGGGGAGTGGGGTGACAGATGGGAGGGCTGACTGGGGAACGAGGCAACCAGAATATATGCCATCTTGGAGTGGGCGGGAAGGTAGAAATGGGGAGAAAATCTGTAATTCAAACTCTTGTGAAAATCAATGCTGAAAACTAAATATATTAAATAAATTAAATATATAAAAAAAGAAAAATGTCAATCTAGTAACAATCCATGAGGAACGTCCATTCTTAAAAAGCCAACAAATAAACATAAAAGACACAATTTCACATATAAAAAAGAGAATATTAAAGATAACTATATAATATTTTCAAGCATAGGTTATCAAGGTATATCTAAACTAATTAACAGTTTAATGTTACTTGGACATCAACCTCTTGCAATCTGGCATCAGACACTAAAACTGTTTCTTTCCAAGGTTACCAATGATCTCCTAAATGCTAAATCCAAAAGGTCTTTTCTCAGTCTTCATCTTTCTAAATCTCTCTATACCTTCTGATTTGATTGTTCCCTTTTCCTGGATACATAGTGGTGTCAAACTCAAACAGAAACGGGGGTCATCACACCATATGCAGGGATTTCTATGGCCACAAAATGACTTAGTTTTAAAATATAGTATCATTTATGTTTAATTTTATTTTTAGTTTGTTATATATCTTCAGATTATATTTTAATAATATATTGCAAATATTGTGGGCCACATGCCATGTGTCTGATACCTCTGCTCTACACTCTCTGGATTTTGCTGATATTTAGTGTTCCTGGTTCTTCATCTAACTCATCTGACCTCATTCCTTTAGTTTCCTTCGCTGAGTTTGTCATCTCTTACGTGGGAATGTAACTCAGAGGTTTGTCCTGGGCCTTCTCTCTGTATTCCTTGATGATCTTAAATTTTCATGAGTTCAGTTCTATGTAGATGACTCTCATATCTCCAGATCTAGCCTTCATCTTTCTTCTGAGCTCCAGTTTTACTTCATGTACCTACTAGGTATTTGACGCTCAACGTTACTAAAACAGTACTCATCCCTCCCCCTCCTTGCCCCCATGGCTCCCTGTTTGTATCAAAGGCACTACTACCCTTCTAGACAACCAGATTCAAAACCTCTTAAGTCATGCTCCACTCCTTCTTCTCTTCATACCTTTCATATCCGATCAGTTATAAAGTCCTGTAGATTGTACCTCCCTATCTTTCTACTAGTTCAATTTATGTAGCAACTATCCTATGTCAGGGCCCTCATCACCTCACCTGAACCACATATCTCTCTTTCATCATTCCAAAAGCACACTGACTGCCACTCCCCTGTTCGAGATGCTTCCTGTTGTTAGCAGGATGAAATATAAACTCCTCTGCCTGGCATTTAAAGCAGTTCACAATCTGGCTCTAACCTCTTTCCAGACTGACCTGATAAACTCTATGTTATTCCTCATAAACTGTGTTTCACTCAAACTGCCCTACTTGCTCTTCCTATACATGACATTCTATCTACCTCCTTCATTCCTTTGTATAGGCTTTCCCTTATTCCTGGAATGCTCTCCCTCCTAACTTTTGCCTCAATTAACCCCACAATTCTTCCAAAATACATTTCAGCTACCACTTCCAACAAGAAGCTTTTTGTGATTTCCTCAAGGTTAGGGTTCTCTCTTCTCTAAAACAAATCCTTTTTATTGACTCTATGTATTTTATATATACTTAACCATAAACATGTTTTCCCTCCAAGTTGAATGAATCCAAATACTTGGCTCCTCAAGTGTCAGAGCATATAACAGGTACATAATAAATACATGTTGAATCAAGCAGTTCAACATCTGGCTCATATTGATGATCTCTCAAACTCTCTCACCTCTTGACTCAGTCTCCTTAAACCCTACAACCTATTCCTGTACTCTACCTCAGCTACACACTGGATCTCAGTGTCCTCTACAAGTGTTCAACTTCCTAACATTCCTCTAGAGGGCCAAATAACTCCAGCTCTAATTGGCCAACAACAGGTCCCAGGCCAACCTCCATTTGGCCACTGTTTGGGCCCTGATGGACTCAGAGTGAATGTATATAGCAATTATCTGTTTTGGTCAGAAATCTGAGGGTCTTCCCCTGCCAGAATTTTTTTTTTTAAATAGGTAATAGAGGCCATTCTCTGCCTCATTTCTTACCTATCCTTAATCACTGAATGGACAGTGCCTCAGTCAAATTGAGACCTGTTAAAGAACTTAGCCTTAAAAAGGCCACGGTCTCCCTCTACATCCTGAGTCATCTCCAGTTGTCCTGATCTATATGTGGCCATTGAACCCAGATGCCTCTGGAGGAGAAAGTGAGGCTGGTGACTTTGTCCAGCCCTCCTTTGCTCAAATCCAATTCACTTGCACGTCATGGCATCACTTCTCTGATGTCATGGTCCTCTTCAATAACAAAGGACAGACAACAACCTCCTTCACAATGCTGCTAAAATGATTTTCCTAAGTATAGATATGACCATGTTAATTTCCTATTATCTCTACAGTAAACTATAAATTCCTCTGTTTAGTAAAGCTCTTCATAACTTGGCCCCAATCTATATGTCCAGCCTCATTGTGCATTACTTCCTTTCCCACACTGTGTGATCCCATTAAATTGGCCTTCTCTGTGTTCTTCACATTCAACATTATTCTTCCCTTCTCTGTCCTCAGTACTTGCACTGTACCCATTCCTGACATCTACCTCAAAAAGTCCCTGTCTTCCTACAAGACACAGTTCACATGCCACTTTCCAAATGAAGTCTTTCCTAATGCCCCCAACTGCTAGTGCTCTTTCTTCTAAAGTACCCTGTAGTTAAAATACTATGTATTTCTTCCTATTTATTTTCTTTGTATCTATTCTGTGTATGTGTGTATGTATGCACACACACACTCTCACACACACATGTGTCCCATGAGCCTTACTATAGTTTTAAGCTTTAAACTTAAATAACTAATAGTTTAAAATTATTAAACTAGTTGTTGTGTCTTCCATTAGAATGTAAGCTCCTTAAGAGGCACGATCAGATTTTTCCCCCATTATATTTTTGTCCCTAGCACCTAGCCCTGGCACAGGGCAGATGCTTAATAAATACTTGCCCATTAAAATGAATTGAGATTATTTTCATTTTTGTACAGCAATGTTTAAATTATACTAAGGTTACCATACTGATCACATATGTATTTTTATAGCAGAAGTAAAAATAGCATAAAAACATGGAATAGGCGACTTTTGGGGTTCTCTGTTTTACAATCAGGGACCCACTCCTTTCCCAATCCACTGGTATTTCAACTCACTTATAAGTATGCCTGATCACTCAGTCTACAACCTTGACCCTTCTGCAGCATCTGATACTGCTGACTAGTCCCTCTCTTCCTAGAGATTCTCTCTTGGTTTTTCCTCAATCTGATTTGCTACATCATCATGCCTATCACTGACATGGTGGGAGGGAGAAAGGAAACGAATATTTATGTAGTACCTACTTTGTGGCAGGCATTGTGCTAAGTGCTTTTTACAAATATTATCTCATTTAATCCTTGCAATAACGCTATGTGGTAGGTGCTGTTATCCTCATTTTACAGTTAAGGAAACTGAGGCATATATGTTAAGTAACTTGTTCAGGGTCACACAGCTAGTAAATGTCTAAGGCAGGATTTGAACTCAAGTCTTCCTGACTCCAGGCCCAGCACTCTATTCCCTGTGCCACCTAGTTGTGTCATATCCTGATGACTTACTCACCAGATGCATTTCCAGATGGAGAGGAGAGGAGCTACACTCAGAGAAGCTAAGTGCCAGTATGTCCTTGTTGAATATTATTGCTGGGTTAGGCAAAGTAAACCTCCTACATTAAATGTTCTGTGACTTGCAAATGCCTCATTTCATCCTAATACTGAACTTGAACTAAGAGGATACTGTCATTAAAGCCATTCTTACAACATTCATTTCTCCTAACTATAGGTATATCCCAAAGCTCTGTAATGAGTTCTCCTCTCTAAATATTCTCTCTGGGGCTACCTCCTTAGCTTCTATGGGCTTAATTACCATCTCTACGCATATGACTCATAGATCTCTCTATTCAGTCTCAGTTTCTCTGAAGCTCCAAACCCATACCATCAACTGCTTATATTAGAGTTTAGTATACTGGGTCTCCCACAATCCATCTCAACCTCGGATATATTTAATATAAAACTCATTTTCTCTTCCTCCCCCAATCCGTCCTTTTACCAAAATTTCCCAATTTCTTTCAAGAGACTACCATTCTTCTGGTCTACAAGGTTTATAACTGAGGCATTATCCTCAAGCTCTCACTCTTTCTTACCCCGCATATTTAATCAGTTGTCAAGTGATGCCCTTTCTACCTTTACAACATCTCTTTCATCTAACCCCTTCTTTCTACTTAAACAGCCACCACCTTAGATCAGACTCTCAGCACCTCTCCCCTAGACTATTTCAACACTCTCCTAATTGGTCTCGCTGACTCAAGTCTCTCCCCACTCCAACAGGGAAAAGGGGGACTGGAATAAGCATTTACATAGCTCATGTTACATGCCAAGCACCTTGCTTGAAACCTTAATGACTCATTCTCTCTCATTTCCAATATTCAATCAGCAGTTAATCCTTTCAGTTCTTCTTTTGCAACATCTCTCCTATACATTCCTTTCTCTCTTCTGACACTGCTACCACCCTGATATAGGCCATTATCACCTCATGTCTGGACTACTGCAAAAGTCTATTGGTTAGTCTCCTTGCCTCAAGTCTCTATCCACTCCAGACTATCCTCCATTCAGCTCATAACGAATTTCCTAAAGTTAAGGTCTGACCATGTCATATTGCCTCATTACCCCCACCCCACCCGCATTCAATAAACTCTAATGGTTCATTATTTATTAATTCCAGAATCAAAAATAAAATGCTCCATTTGGCTTTTAAATTTCTTCATAATCTGCCCCCTTCCTAGTCTTCTTATACCTTATTCTCGTCTCTTTTTTATCTCTTCCATACTCCGTTAACCCAGTGACACTGGCCTCCTTGCTGATGATACTCCATCTCCTGACTCTGGGCATTTTCACTGGCTGTCCCCCATGCCTAGAACTCTCTTCTTCCTCATCTCTGTTTTCTGGCTTCCCTGGCCTTTTACAAGTGTCAGCTAAAGTCCTACCTTCTGCAAGAAGCCTTTCCCAGTCCTCCCTCATCTTAGTGCCTTTCCTCTGAGACTGCCTCCAATTTATCCTGTATATATCATGTTTGTACATAGTTGTTTGAATGTTGTCTCTCCCACTGAAACAGTGAGTTCTGTTAGAGCAAGAATTGTTTTTTGCATTTCTTTGTATTCCCTGTACTCACCACAGCGACTAGAACATAAAAGGTACTTAATAAATGTTTGTTGATTAACCTCAAGCAATAATAATCTCTCACTTCTCTAAATTCCTAGAACCACCTATTATGGAATCTAAATTTATTAAGAACCAGCTAAATACAAGGTTACTAAATGCTAGGAGAAATGATGAATGACATAGTCCTTACAAAAAGTACTAGGAAGTTGTAAGATGCACATGAATAACTATAAGACTCATTTTAATGACGTGCACAAGAGAAATCCCAAAACCAAAAGTCTCCATATTCCCTGTTGCAAAGAGCTAGCTAGGATTGCTACAACCTGGAAGGTACCTCTTCCTATATCAGCTAAGAGACTGGAATGGTTTGTCATTTCCTTCTACAACTCATTTTACATATGAGGAAATTGAGACAAACAGGGTAAAGTGATTTGCCCAGGGTCCCAGAGCTAGTAAGTATCTGAGAACACTGAGATCTGAACTCACAAAGATGAGTCTTCCTGACTTCAGGCCCAGTACTTCATCCACTGCACCACCTAACCAGCCCTGTGCAATAAGTTACACATAGGATTTTGAAAAATGTTTCAAATATCATTAAGAATCTTTTCTACTACATCCATGTGCAGTTATACCAAAAAACAAGCACGACCATATTTACCCTTTTATCCAGGGCAGCTTTAAGCATTCCTTTTGTACCACACTCCCTTTCACTTCAATTTGTTACAACTTATAAATATAACATCCAAAAAATGTTTTGTGTAAAGATATAAAAATAATTAAAATAACTTCCCCTATGTTGTAGCAATATGAACATATTCAAACAAAGTCTGGATTCAACATGATACTGATGTTCTTTGAAGTGTGATTCTGCCTGAAAATCTAATCATTTATTATACTGTCAGATGTCAACTCTGCCATCAAGCATATTTTACTTAATTGTTTTTCTCTGTCAGACTGGGATGTATAAACGTAAGAATTAGGGAAGGCAAGAGGAAAGGAAGAAGAGAGCGAAGAAAAGAAGAGAAGGAGGGAAAAAAGAAGGAAGGAAAGGAGGGAAGATGGAAGGGAGGAAGAAAGGAAGGAAACTCCAATCATTCAACCAAAACAAAACAGCATTGCATTCTTCTTACTTTGTGATACACGAGTTTCTCATATCAGTATGTCATCCTGGTTTGGGGATTATTCAAACATGGCTGAGCAAACTTGAAAATCACCCTCTGCTGGTTTCCTACTTAAAACCATACATAAAACCCCTTCTCTTAAAGAACATTGACTTGATGGCTTATCTGCTCTAAAGTTACATATCATTGATACTATATCAACTATATATATATATAGTATAGTATACTATAGCAACTACAGGTAGTATAGTTATGGTGTGAATATTATATAACTTTCCTTCTGATACAATGTTATATCTCTCATCACCATTATTATTCCATATTGCGCTAGAAATGCTAGCTATAGAAATAACACAAGAAAAAGAAATTGAAGGAATGGGTATAAGCTAAGCGCAAACAAAATTATCACTTTTTGCAGATAAAGTTGCTTACTTAGAAAATCCTACAGATCCAATTAAAAAACTAAATTAAACAATTAACTTCAGCAAAGTTGCAGGATTTAAAATAAACTCACACAAATCAGCATTTCTGTATATTACTAACAAAATCCAGCATGAAGAGAAAAGAGAAATTCCATTTAAAATAAATATAGACAACATAAAATACTTGGGGTCTGCAAGATACACATAGGAACTATATGAACACAATTATAAAATACTCTTCACACAAAAAAAGACATTTAAATAATAGGCAAAATGAGAATTGCTCATAGGTAGACTGAGCCAATATAATAAATATGACAATAGTACCTAAATTAATTTACTTACTCAGTGCCATACCAATTAAACTACCAAAGGATTATTTTATAGAGCTAGAAAAAATAATACCAAATTCATTGGGAAGAACAAGAGGTGAACAATATCAAGGGAAATAATAACAAAGTGGTGAGGGAGACTACCAATATCAAATATCAAACTATACTACAAAGCTGTAAACCACCATACAATTTAGTACTAGGTTAGGTATAGGGGGGATGATCATTGTAACAGATTAGGTATACAACACAGAACCAAATGAGCATAGCTCAGTATCTGATAAACCCAAAGATGCCACTTATTAGGGCAAAAACTCTCTATTCAACAAAAACCATTGAAAAAATTAGAAAGTAGTCTGACAGAAACCAGATACCTCATAATATATATCAAGACAGCTCCGGGGCAGCTAAGTGGCTCAGGGAGTAGAGCACTAGTCCTGGAGTCAGGAGGAACTGAGTTCAAATTTGACCTCAGACACTTGACACACTTACTGGGCTGTGTGACCTTGGGCAAGTCACTTAACCCCAATTGCCCTGTGTCGTGTGTCCCCCCCAAAAAATATTTAAAAACTGCAGGAAAAAACTAAAAAAAAAAGACAAGCTCCAGAGGGACACATGATTTAGACATAAAGGGCAAAATAAGAAAAGCAGAGGAGCAAGGAAGAAATTATCTGCCAGATATATGGATAGGGGAAGAATTCATAACCAAACAAGAGACAGAGGTTCAAAGGAGATAAAATGGACAAATTTGATTACATAAAATTAAAATGTTTTTGCACAAAATAAAACTAATGTGGCTAAAATTAGAAGAGAAGCAAGGAATTCTGTGAAACCTTTGTAGCAAGTTTCTCTGATAAAGGTTTCTACTCTAACATACATAGGGAACTGAGTCAAATTTATAACAACCATTCCCCAATTGATGAATGGTCAAAGGATATGCATGGGCAGTTTCGGAGGAAGAAATTCAAGGATCAATAGCCACATAAATGCTCTAAATCAATATCAGAAAAATGCACATTAAAACATCACACCTATAAGACTGGCAAAGTTAACAAAAAAAGGAAAATGACAAATGATGGAAGGGATGTGGGAAAACAGAAACATTACTATATGGTTGGTGGAACTATGAACTGGTCCAGTCATAGTGGAAAGCAATTTGGAAATATGCCTCCCAAAAATGGTTAAATTGTACATATCTTTTGACCCAGAAATATTGCTAGATCTATATGCCAGAAAGAAATATTGCTAGATCTATATGTCAGAAAGTTCCAAGAAAGAGGAAAAGAACCCATGGGTTGGGTTTTTTTTTTCCTTAAAACCTTATATCAATTATTTTTGTGGTGACAAAGAGCTGGAAACAGAGGGATTGCTCATCAATTGAGGTATGGCTGAACAAGTCAGAGCATGTGAATTTGACAAAATATATTTTGCTATAAGAAATGATAAAGGGGATGGTTTCAGAAAAATCTCAGATGATTTGTATGAACCAATACAAAATGAAGTAAGCAAAACAAGCTTAAGATAAGTGACAATATGCCTAAGCAAATTTTCATTTGAAAATTTTTGGCTAACACTTATGAAACTTAAGAAAATGTAGAGCAGTTAAGTAAGTTAAGTAAGTCACACATTAATATAAGTCAACCATTAGGTATCTGCCGCATGTCTGAAACACCAGAATGTGGTTTTAATTTATAAGTAAAGGATAAATAAAATGGAACTATTTGGGAAACATGAGAAAATCAATAATAGTCAAAGGCTATCCTATGGTTAGTAAAACTGTGCTTTTTGAGGTACAAACTCTTGTGACTATAATTTATTGTTGTTTTCAGTATTGATTACAGGAATGGCTGTCTGAATTGTCTTGAAGCCAAAAGTAGAAAAACGCATGTGCTGCAGTATGAGAACTGCTACAGGTGGATTTCGGTCCCTAGGAAAAGTTGAAGTGACTTCCTTGGCATGGCCTGAGGGCAGAGCCTCTTGACTCACTTTCCTCATTGTGCTGTTTCCTTTCTGAAGAGGAAATGTCCATACCTGGTTAATCCTGCTCTTGCCTTTTGATAACCTGTGACTTCATGACTGGCTATCTGATATGACTTGTGCCTGAAATCAAACAGAGCTAAGGGAATTTTTCCCCTATTATAATATATGTCAGGTCAATCTGTGCCCTTGAGGAGAAAAGTCTCGATGCTATTATAACTGTGTCCCTTCTTTTCCTTTTAAAGCAAATTTCAATAATCAGGGCAGCTGAGCAGTAGAAGTTTTGTAGTACAATACTGGAACATTTCTGAGCTACTATAATAATACGCAAGTATGAAAAATCTTACAATTTTAATCTGTATTTGTGTTCAGATTGTAATATAGGGATGACATCCTCCTAAAGGAGGAATCAGTCAAAGTAATAAGACAAAGATATAATGTAAAAGTTTTCTAATTAAATGGAATAGTAAATTTTGAGAAAGGAATAGGCTTAGACTATTAATGCTATATAAAAACTGAAATTCTCTGAAGTCTCAGGTGAATTATGGGTTCCCAATTTGATGTTCTTATAACTGCTGTTAATAAGATTAGCTCCATAAGGCTTGAGCTGGTTTTTACCATATGAACTGGTTATTGGAAAACCAAATTTAAGAAATTGCACTAAATTGCATTAAGTCATGTTAGTAGCAAGTTTTAGCAGAATTACCTAGGAATCTCTAGAAGTGATTTAGAACCAGAGAAGCTAAGCCCCCTTCAGAGCTGCCCTAAGGATGAGGTCTATTCCAGAACGTCCAAGAGAAGATATTTCATGGGACATCTAAGACTCAAGACAAAAAGTGATGATGATTAGGACACTGGGAGTGAGTTACTAGGATACGAGGAGACTTAATGTTATTTACTATTGATGATCATCATTGTATTCTTTTGGCCTTTTGTTTCATGGTGTTTATGTCTACTGAGTTTTCTTGGCTCCCTTGGTAATATGTAAGCCCTCTATGTACTTTGATCAGTAACCTGACATATAATTCTGACTATGAATATATGAAAATCCTTTAAAGTTGGCTTATAGGTAAGTGATCCAGGGGGGGAGTGGAAGGGTCCTTCTCCCATGAATCAAGAGAGAACTGCGGAAACTGTGAGAATTGGGTGAACCATACTGATGCTATCTTGTAATTCAATTCTGGAGCTAGCTCAGTTGCCTTTCTATTCAATTACAGGCCTGGTCCAATTTCTGTCTTGTGAGAAAACTTTATTGTATTGTTTGAACCTAGGCCTGTATGGCTGGGAAGCTGGTTCACCTTTACCTGTTGCTTAAAGATCCTTAAGTAAAGACCTAGGTTATGCGCACCAGAAAACCAGTCAGATCCGAAGATTGATGTAACGAGTTCTCTCATAATTACAAATCTTATCTGAAAACTGGCCCCCTACTGGTCCAATCAGTTATTCTTTGTGTCCACATTCTTTTGACTGAGTACACAGAGGTGTGTAAGATCTTACAGCTCTTTTTCTAATTCCAGGGAATTATACCTGTTTGCTCTCCTCCTGCCAATTTGGAAAGTCCCCAAACTTTCTTTCAATTAGAAATCAGATTACCTCATTTTGTACCTGTTATCTTTTAATTAATTTGTCTTGTTTGATAGATTTCAATACATAAAAATCTGTCTCACTTTCTATTCAGGGTCTTTGGACTGACCAGAGTCCACTGACCCATTTATTATGCCTATTTTGCTAACAAACAGGATAGCTCAGATTGTTTCCTCAGTTACTATCAATAATCCACCACATATACATATCTGTAACAGGTTTTATTTTTCTTGACTTCTCAATGAGTGAGGAAGGGGAAAATGGGAGGGAGAAAATTAAGAACTGAAAATAAAATAAAACTGAATTTAAAATATTTTTTTTAAAAAGAAACAAAGTTACAAGTGGTAATGCAAAATAAGGAATAATGTTGTTTACTTTCCAATCCAAATCATATTTCAATAAATCATGACAATGAAATAGAATACTTATTTTAAGTATTACAAACTAGAAATAGCTTTATTGTTTAATGATTTTATCTTTTAAAACTGCACTCTTATAAAGTGCATTAAAATATCTGTAAAGAAAACATAATCCACAAACATTTAATTATAGAATACTCCAGGAAGGAAACCAGAAATTTGGACAGACAGGAATTTCAAAATTTGAACTCGGCATATAGGAAAACTACATAAAAAGTTTACTGGGGTATTTAAAATGTATAAGTAGTTAACTGAATAAAATATTATTAGTTGTTAAGTTAATTACCTAAGGGTATAATCTAAGAGGCATCCTTAACTCTTCCCTCTCCCTCAGCTCCCTATATCTAGTCAGCTGCCAATTCTTGTCTAATGTACTTCCATGACATCTCTCCTATTGGTTCCCTCCTCTCCATTCACATAAGCCATCATGCTAATTCAGGTTCTCATCACCTCTGACCCAGACTACTGTAATAACCTCCTAGCTGATCCTTCTACTTGTAATCATTTCCCCTGGCTAAACTATATTCCATAGGACTACGAAATAATCTTCCTTGTATAGATGTGTCACCCCCTTATTCAAAAACCTTCAATTGTTCTATCTTTGCTGCTTACACAGGAAAAAATTCAAACCTCTTGGCCTAGGATTTAAGGCCATACACAACTAGCTTCCACCTACCTTTGCAAATATTTATAAAGTAAAACAGTTCACCTTAAAGGAATTATATTAGGTCCACAATGTCCAAGGGAGTCATGCCCTTTAGTCAATTAACATACATTTATTAAAGTGCTCACTATGCGCCAGGTATTGTGCTAAGTACTAGGGGTACAAAGAAAGGTAAAAACAATCCTCT
This sequence comes from Phalanger gymnotis, assembly GCA_028646595.1. Lineage (NCBI taxonomy): Eukaryota > Metazoa > Chordata > Mammalia > Diprotodontia > Phalangeridae > Phalanger > Phalanger gymnotis. The sequence goes on from CM053627.1 coordinate 64,439,244, forward strand.
GCCACCAGAAATTAACTTTGTATTAGGAGAGCCAAGATGAAAATAACTATATACAAAACATATAGAGAACACATGGACAGGAATATCAGAGGAAAAGGTACTAGCAGCTAATGAGCCCAGGACAGTCTCCAGCAGAAGCTGGATTTTGAAATGAATATTTAAGAAAGTTAGGTAAATGAGGTAAAGAAAAAGCACATTCTAAGCATGAGAGAAATCAGTGATAAGATATGGTGATGAGAGATGGAGTGTCTGTTTTAAGGAACAGTCATTAGACCAGTATAAGTAAAGAGTGAATGGAGGGGAGTTGTGTATAATAAAATAAGAAAAGTAGGAAGAGCCAAGCTTTAAATGCCAAAGAAAGAACTTTATATTTGACCCTGGAAATAACAGGGCACCACTGGAATTTAGTGAGTGTGGAAGATGACACTTCAGGGAAATCACCTGGACAGCTAGGTGGTAGATGAAGTAGAATGGGGAGAAATCTGAGGAAGAGAGACTAATTAAAGGCCACTACAATAGCCCAGTCAAGAAGTGATGAGGGCTTGAACTAGGATTACGGTGAATCTGAACGTACTTAAATTTAAATAAATTTTGCATCACTGAAAGTATTATTCATTATTTTCTACCAATGAATATGTAAATATTACATAGCAATGAAACTAAACCAATACCCAGATTTCCTTACTTAATTAGAAAGTCAAAAAAAAATCCTTTCAACCCAAAAAGGAAAAGGAGAAAGTGATCGTATACATATTAACTTCACCCTTTCTCTACACATGTGTGTTTGTGTGTGTAGAAGTAGTTTAGAAGTTAGGTGGGCTTTTCTAACAGTAGCTGGAATGTTTGAGGGGAAGGAAGGTAAAAAGTTATCTGTGTTTGATCATACTACAAAAGACAAATTGTAAAAAGTTCAGCTACAGGTCTTCTCTTATCTCTTTTCTCCTTATCTATTCCAAAATATCACACAATTAAGTTGTTTTTTTCCCCCTCTTACAGCCTGACAATGGACAAAAATCAGAGGAAGATGATGACATATGTCGCCATCAGAGCAATCAGGCCCTGTTTCTATGGGCAATTCATTATGACAATAAAATATTAAGTTTATATGGTTACAAAGCTTTGTAGGCATCTTTCTGCCACACCTTCTCCCCTCTGACCAGATTCTGGAGCTCCTCTCCTAAGTGAAGAGAGCTGTCTAGAACAAATCAGTCCAGAGCTACCATGCTGCTGCTCTCTGGACATCTTCATACCATGTCATTCCCAATCACCTCCCCATTTTCTGCCACTAGCCCTAGGAATAGAAATCAAAGCAACACTGCCATTCCAGAAAAGGATGTGTCATTCAAATGTTCTGTGGCTTCATCTACAACCATGTGAATTCCAAGGCTAAAATATCCCTCCCTGATCATCCCTATGTCATGTGTTGTCTTCCCCATTAGAATATGAGCTCCTCAAAGGCTGAGGCTTTCTTTTTTTCTATTTTCATCCCCAGTGCTTATCACAGTGTCTGGCAAATTTCAAGTATTTAATAAATGCTTTTCTTTTGTTTCATTCATTATTTCAATGAAATACTCAAAACAACCTTATAAAGTGTATGGGGCAAGGATTAAAAATTCCACTTTATAGACAAGGAAAGTAAGGCTCAGGTTAAATGACTTGTCCAAAGCAATGTAATCAGTGTCAGAACTGAAATTAAAATAACAGAATTCAGAGTTGACTACAATAACATTGGCCTCCACACACGTTGTCTTTGGGTCTCTCCCATCCTTCCAATCCTCTCCTTCCTCATCTCTGTCTGCTGACCTCACTGGCATCCTTAAGTCCCAATTAAAAATCCCATCTTCTAAATGAAGCCTTTCCCACCCTTCTTAATTCTAGGGGTTTCCCTCTCTGAATCTTTTCCTATTTATCCTGTATGGAGCTAATTTGCATTATTTACTTGTTGGCTCTTTCTCATTAGATTGTGAGCTCCTTGAGGGTAAGGTCTGTCATATGCCTCATTTTACATCCCCAGTGCTTAGTATAGTGGCTGGCACATACCAGAAAGCCTGATCCATGTTTACTGATTGGTTCACTGCTTGTTTAACTCGTATCTTAAAAACACATTCCTCTAACACAGCCAATAAATTATCACCATGCTTCTGCTGGAAGACCTCAATGGGGGTGAGAGAGGGAAGAAGGGGGGATACATCACTTCCTGAGGCATATCATTACGTGGCTGTAATTGTTACTAAACTGTTATTTACATCAAGCCTAAATTGGCCTCTTTGAACCTTGCACTCTTGATTCTGTTCTCTGAAGTCAAATTGAGCAAAATTGAATCCCTCCAATAGGTGACAGCTCTTCAAAAACTCTAAGCAGCAATCATTTTTCCCTTGACCATTCTATTCCCTAGGCTAAACATTTCCAGTTTCTTCAACAAATCCTTATAGCATGAACTTCTGGCCCTTCAATAGCCAAGTCCTGTTTTTGCTCAAAATCCAATATTCTTTCCATTACACAAAGCTGTTGCAATGTTGAGTTTTGTGTTTCTCTAACAGTACTAACAATCCACATCTATACAGTACTCCAAAGTTTGAAAATTCTTTCCACACTACACCTCAGTAAGGTAGCTAGTCCAAGTAGCTTTTTGGATCTGTTTGTTCTACTGAGCTATAACTTTATTGGCATAAGCAGCTACCATTAAGGAAAATGGCTTTGTTCTACCCTGAAGCAGATTGGCAGGTGCTGAGCAACCAGACTCTGGGAGAACTGCCTGGGGCAATGAGCCTTTAAAAGACTTGCCACAACATCACAGAGCCAAGCAAGAATCACAGGTGGAACTTAAAGTCTTCTGGCCTCTGAAATCAGCTCTTATCCATACTACGACAGCTACAGAACAAGTATTATTATCCCTAATTTTCAGATTAGGAAACTGAGGATCAGAGAGGTTAAGTGACTTGTCTGAGGTCACACAATAAGTATCAGAGGTAGGGATTCAAACCCAGGTCTCCAGATTTCAATTCCATTCTATCCACTATACTAGAACTTTATAAAGGCAAGAGTACAAAGCCAGAATGCATGCTGTAAGAAAACTGTGCCCTAACAATGAGGTCTTCAAGCTACATAATTTATCAGACTTTCTGGGAAACCCTAATTATACTATAATAGAATTTAAAAGTGGAAGGGCCTGTAGAGAGTCCAATCTCATTTACAATTGAAGGAACTGAGGCCCAGAGAAGCCAAGTGACTTGCCCAGGATCACTCAGGTAATAGTAGTGAAGGCAGGATTCAAACTCAAGAATTTAGCAAATCCAGTGCTTTTTCCATTGTATCATACTGCAGCAGTAAATAATTTAGCAATACAATATAACCAAGAAAAACATCATAGGTACTATAAGAATTCCCACAATTCAACAAGCCTATGTTATGAGCCCACTACATACAAGAGATACAAAGATAACAAAATGATCTCACCCTCAAAGAGCTTAGGGAGAGGGAAGAGAAGGGGGGCCAGAAGGGAGAAGGCAAAGGATATGTAAGCATGTATAGAAAGTAAATATAAGGTCTATACCAGATAATACTAAGTAATTTCAACAGAGTTGAGCGAGTGCTAGAAACTGAGAAAATCAGAAAAGCCTTCAGTAGAATTGACACTTGAGCTGTGCTTTGAAAGAACTAAAGATGTAGACAGAGTGCATTCCAGCCAGGAGGAACCAAACAAAGGTGCTGGGATGGGAGATGGGCGGTCAGTCCAGGAACACAGAGCAGACCAGTTTGACTGGAATAGTATGAACTAAGAGAGGAAAGATAGATGGGTGCAAGATTGTGGAGGACTTTAAATGTCAAGCTGAGGATTTTGTATTTTATCCTTATGACAATATGGAGCTATTGCAAATGTATGTTTTAGCAATGTTGATGTTTTAGTAATACTGATACGTATGTTTTAGTAATACTGATAAAGTTAAATGGGGGCTGGATTAGAGAAGGGGGAGACTAGAAGCAGGGAGCCCAACCGGGAGAGTATTACAATAGCTCATGTGAATGGAAGACATCATTTAGCATAGAGATTGTGGAGGAGAAAAGAATGGATGTGAAAAGTGAGGAAGTAGGATCAACTAGACTTGCCAGCTGACTGGATATGGATGTTGAGAGATAGAGAAAAGTCAAGGATGACTCCCAGCTTTTGAACATGGGTGACTGGAAAACCACAGCAGTGTGGCCACCAGCAGAAACAGAAATTCTAAGCAGCTAAATGGCAAAATGCATAGAGTACTGTGCCTAGAGTCAGGAAGAATCACCTTCCTGAGTTCAAATCCAGCCTCAGCCATTTACTAGCGATGTGACCCTGGGCAAGTCACTTCACCCTGTTTGCCTCAGTACCTCATGTGTAAGACGAGCTAGAGAAGGAAATGGCAAGCCACTCCAGTATCATTGCCAAGAAAACCCAGAATGGGGTCATGAAGAGTAGGACGCAACTGAACAAGTTCAAATCAGGTATTCCCTTAAGGAAGTCATTTCAATTCAAATCTATTCACTGATGTAATTATGTAAGTTACATTGAAAAGCTTCTGCAATACAGCCAACATGTATATACGAGATTGGGAAAATCGTCTGACACAGCATATGTTGGTATGATATATTAAAAAGAAAAAAACCTAATGCACTTGTAATGAATGATTACTACAGCATGATTTTTAATACAAGTCATGACGAATGTCAAGTACAAGCAGAAAGGTGTTTTTAGAAAATAAAGTTAAAATTTTGACCTTTCAAGATTTAAGAAAAAAAAGTTTAAAAATTTCAATTACTGAAAGAGGTCCATGTCCCCATCTAATTTTTTCTTGAAGTACTGTGCATTTCATAAAAGCTGGCACCAATAATTTCTCAATCTCGAGGGACTAATGACAGCTTCAATAACAGCCGTCAAGATGTATTTTTTAATAAAGGGGAAATGAAGCACAAAGATCAGTTGCCAAAAGGATACCTAGCCTGCTTTGGCTCTTGACAACCCAACAGGACCTGATCATTCAACCTCTTTTCTGAAGGAGAAAGACCCTGTGTATTGGCATCCTCCTCCTCCACTGAAGATACAACTTCTTACAAGGGTGCAACACTTCCCCCACGGAAGCACAACCTCAGCTGAGTTAGACTGCTAAAAATGCTAGCCAGATCCAGCAGTTTGAAGGAAAAAAGTGACAACGAATCCCTCACCACCTGGCAGAGAAAACATGTCACAATAAACCATTCCCGGCTAGGCTAAACAAAACACGGGCAAAAAGGAAGAGATAGACCAGACACACACCTCTCACAGACCCTCTTTAGGCGCCCTTCCCACATCCATTCCTAAAGGCGGACAGAGGAGGTAACCTCGATAGCATCCCTCGCTAAGCTCTGAACTCAAGGGGTCAAGTCTAAGGACAAGTCATTCCTCTTCCTTCCCACCCACCCACACACACACACGGCCGCCGCCGCCACCCTAGGGAAAGTGGCAAGTCTGGGTGGGAAAGGCTCCCTCCAATCCAAGGAAGGAGCGTGGGCAGAGCTATGGGCGGAAGGGACGACACTGGGCACCGCCCGGGAGAGGAGGGGGTCGCCGCGGCTCGATCACGGGGGTCCCTCCCCACGCTCGCAGCGGCCTGCACCTGGGGGGATGGCCGTGGGGATGGGGAGGCGGGCAGGGGCAGGAGCCGCGGCCGCAGCCGCCGGGGATGAGGAGCGACGTGGCACAGTGGGCGCTCGCCCCGCCCCTCCCGCCAAGCCCGGCCCGGCCCAGCCCCGCCGAGGCCGGTTACCAGTTGCTCCAGATGCCGTAGAGCAGCTCCACGAAGGCGAAGGAGAGGTTCAGGCACAGGAACAGGAACAGGTTCCGGGAGGTCTTGTCGGAGAGGATGGACCTGGAGGAGACACAGACACACAGAGCCGAGCCCGGCTCAGAGGAGCTGGCACCGGAGGCAGGGGCTTAAGAAGGGCCCCGGTGCAGCCCCGGGAGATCCCGGGGACCGTGGAGAGCCGGACCCCCTCCCTCCTCCCGCGGCGGCCCCCGCCCCGCCTCACCTGAACCAGCCTGAGATCTTGCGGACCAGGTTGAACTTGGGGGGTTTGTATTCATCGTCCTTGATGGAAAGGGGCAGCATCTTCGCCCCGGGCGGCGGGCCCGCTCCCCTCCTCCCCTGCTGAGGCGGCGGCGGAAGCTGCGGCTACCTCTCAGCCCAGACCAGCCGGGACCCCTCCGCGATCCCTCTCACACAGGCACACACACCGGGACACGGCGACTTCCGGCCCGGCCAGTCGCGCGTCTGCGCCCTGGGACTCAAAGGAAACGTGGGGTGGGGAGGGGAAAGCCGGAGCGGCCCGGTCCCTGCGCTGTAGGGGGCGGGGCCTGCGCCGGGAGGAGGGGCGGAGCTTTCAGCTGGCGTAGGGGCGGGGCCTGGCTCCTGTGGAGCTAGATCCTGACTACGTCTGAGTCGTGGGAGGGGTGAAGGTCTTGTTCAAAGCGGGGAGATTAGAGTAGGGATGTGTGAAGGGAAGGGACGCAGCTCTAGTAGAGACCCGGGTGGAGATACACCCTGATGCATTCTAAGCGGATCCGGGAAGAAGATTAAATAATAGTGATGGTGATAGCTAATATTCATGTAGCGCTTTAAGGTTTTACAAAGCGCTTTGCAAACATTATTGTATCATTTTATCCTCCCCAAAACCTTGGGAGGTATATACTATCATTTTTCCATTTTTCAGACGAGGAAACAGAGGCTGGCAAAGGCTAAGTGATTTGCCCAGAGCTGCACAGCTAGTGTTAGAGGATGTATTGCAACTCAGGACTTCCCGACTAAATGCCTAGCACGCTATCCCCTGTCACCTAGAGCCCCAATGTAGGTAATGCAGTTACAGCCTGCCTTGGGGTAGAGGTGGTAGAAGGTGCGTTACTAGCTGGTTAAGATTGGCTTCGTGAAATGAAATATGAGTTGCCCCTCCCCCCATATATAGAGTTCACTGGATTGGCAGGATTTCGAATTGGAGATGATGATGATGCTGATAGCTAGCATTTAGATAGCACTCAAAGGTTTACAAAACTTCATATGTAGTTTCGTTTGACCTTTGGGAGATCATCTAGTCCAACTCTTGCGTTTTGCAGATGAGGAAATAATAATAGCTAATATTTAGTTAGTCGCTTTTAAAACACTTTACACGTCATTTTATTTGAAATGGATATCTAGAGTACATCACCCACAAGATTTGGAACTGGAAATCTAAGATTTAGAGGCAATCAACTCAAACATCAATCAACAAGCAAAGGGGAAATAATCCCAACCTTTAAGGTGCTTACATCCTAACGGAGGAAACGGGCTGCACATAGATTCTACAGCGAGGAAACTGGGGCCAAGAGAGGCTAAGTGGCATGTCCAAACATCCCACAGGTAACAATATTAATTGCATTTTATAGAGCTTCAAAGTTTACAAAGTGTCAGGCATGGGTCTTGTTACTCCGGTCCTTTGTATTCAAATGCAGAACTTTTTTTTAACTCCACTAGACCTTGCTTACCCTCCTCCCTCCCTCCCTCCTAGGAATGTTTATTAAAGCCCTTATCCCTGCTCCCCTTCAAGTCATCTTCCGTGGATGATATCCCATGCGTCCTCGACAAATGACTTGCCCTTCATCCAATTGTTCATCATTGCCCTTTTGCCAGGCTGAGATTTGCTCCTCAGAGATAATAACAGCCATAGGAAGACCAGCTCTCTTACTGGGTGACCTTTATTATTAGACTGGTGAATTTCGGAATACACCTATCTCTCATACCTCTCATTTCCTTGCTCCATTCTCTTCTCTTTCTCCTTTATCCATTCAAATATTCCAGACTGTCTTGCACTGGCTCTCTCACGTTGCAAAATAGTCACAATATTAATGTTATTGGGCGACACGTATTTCTTTTTAAAAATCCCCATCTCACTGTCCACCGCTCACCCACCAGGTAACTGCACTGAGGTGATTTAATGCTCTTGGTTCAGTTCATTGAATGGATTATTTTAACGTTTAGAATTTGGTCAACAGCAAATTGCCCTTCCTTCTCTCCCGAGCTCCCCCCTCTTCCCCCACCTCCATCTTCATCCTGGTAGAAATTAGGGGCCAATGTGTACTCTGAGAAGAGAAAGACTTCCGCGTTTCTTCATCTTCACGCATTCTATGCACTGTTCCACCAAACTCACCTACTTGTTCCCCAAACACCACCCATACCTTTCTGTACAGGCCGTTCCTCTTTCCTGGAATGCATCCTTTCAAGGCTAAGATCAATTGCCGTCTCCAAAGGGAAAGTTTTCCTGATCCTCCATAATAACTAGTGCTCTCTCCTCAAATTTCTCATACTTAGTTGAACAAGAAATCAAAGTCTTCTCCCACAGAAAGTATGACCCTTTAGGGCAGGAGAACTTGGGGGGGGGGGGGTTTCTCTGTCTGTTTTCTGTTTTTGTCTTTGTGTCTCCTCAACACCTGCTAGGGTGCCTTGTAAACAGTGGACCCTTAATAAACGCTTGCTAAATGAATCAAACGCATATCCATATATATGCATACATACATGCTTCTAGATCATCAGTTTGTATTTGTTGATTGAAGCTCCGGCTCTTAAAGACGATAGCACCCTTGATAGATAACAATCACCATCTGCACAATTCTGCCATCAGCGCTGCATTAAGGAGAATTTTTTGTTTGAGGGAAGTATCTTACGGATTTACGCATTTGGGGGCTATCATAATCTGTCTGTAAAATCAGATGTGAATGTGGATTACAAAAGCAAAGTAAATCGTCTGGATATCATTACAGTAGCCCAAATCTGTATGCACCATTGTCGCCTTCAGTTAACTGAAACATTCTAGACAGTATTTAATGCTGGTTAGAAACAGTCATTGGGGCCTCATCACAGGAAAAAAAATGCATAGCTAGGTCATGGGGTAAACCCTGTGAATGCTTAAAAGTTGTTTCCTTGGGTAAGAATCAACTTGACACAAGCGTAATGGAAGGGTAAGCTTTGGGGGTGAGCTGAAAACTACAAAGCAGAGCTTCTTGGGTACTTCTGGCTCCCCTAACAGGAAGTGGTACTCCGAGGAAAGGGAAGCGATTGCCACTGTTTCCTTTAGGACCAGCTCACGTTGCGGGGCGGTGCTTCACCCCGCTACGCGCTCATCCGCCACCCCACCGCCCCCGCTACTCCCTTTCCCATATCAATCCAGGCTAGAAGACATTATTTCTGCGCTCTGTTTAATCTTGCCAAAATGAGCAGATTCGATAAAGGCAGAAGCAGGAGCCTCATCCCCTTTTCTGATACTCGCGTTTCATCAAGAAAATAAAGCGGCTAGCCCTCACTGCAATCCTCTGCACTCTGTAGGTAAGAAGGCAACACAATACCCTCCCGTCCAAATATTCTGTAATGAGCATGTATATTTCTCTCTTGTTTATGGAATGCATGAGGGGAGGGGATGAAGAAGAGTACCATGTTCTTGATTTAAAGGAACAAAATAATTGCTCGTAGTGGGTGTTAAGAAATTCAAATGCTTCTGTTAAAGGTAACTGCATTGAAGAGAAAATGAGGTTCTCGGAACGAAATATTGAAAATAGTCCTTTCCTCCACCTTCTTTTACTTTCATTTTTTTTATTTAAAAGGATAAAAAATGTTTTAAAATCAGAATTCGGATTGGTGAGAAAGCCTAGTAAAATGACAGGAGACTGTATTCTATTCTGCTGCAGTGCCCCAGAAAAATAGTCCTAGGTGGAAACTACACTGTACAAATACCTGATAGACAGGTATTTTAAATAAGTTGGTCTCTGAACCTGTTTCATGGCAATATGTCGTGAGCTCATGTTATAAAATGTGTAGAAATTAAAAAATTTAAGCAACTAATTTTTCTGTTTTTTTTTCATGATCTTACCAAGGTCAGGTGCATTTCATTTCCCTCTTTGTCCAATCAGACTTTAAGTATAAAATTCTCCCTATTTTAGCCATATTTCCCAGAACTAACTAAGGGTAGGCTTAAGGAGAAACCATTCCAAATTTGAATCAAGCTAAAGGAAGCAAAGCTTAATTTCTGCCATATCCTTTTCATGAGTCTTCTTGGATCCCAAAGCAGTGCTAAGTTTGCAGCTTTCTGTTTTGGATCTTACACAGAGAAAGACTTCTGTGATGGGAAAATGCTTCTTTTTCCATCCTTACTTTCTAATTTAAGTAACAGTTATTATATGTGTGCATGCATATTTATTTAAAGGACAAAAAAGCAGTCTCTAATCAAAATGGTATTTTGTTTACAAGTCATAGTTTCAGCCTAGCTACCAAAAGAAGTACCAATCAGATTTTTCTTGGCACCCCCAGGGCCTATTTCCCCTTAAGTGAGCTTATCTTGGAGTGTGTTTGTGTGTGTGTGTGTAGACTTATTAGCTTTATTGCTGTTGACATCACAGATTCAAACCTGAGTCTTAAAGCATATGGGTTCGAATTCTTGACTGCTTATGTAGGTCAGAATACTTAACTGCTTTTATACTCTCAACTTCTTGGGAAATGTGTCTAATAAATTACAGAAAAAATATTGATTTCTTTATTTTAACAAGTAACATTCAGGCTGACAAGCATTCAGATTATTGTTACTCATATCAACAACCACCTACTATGTGCCATTCATTATGTTAAGAGCTAGATTTCTACATATAGATTTCTGTCAGGAAATTTTAAGGCATACATTAACCAGACTCCTTTTGATTAATTGCACTAGACTAAGCATGCAGAGCAGGACCGTGGAAGGGAAGGGAGGATGGGGAGAGAATGGCTTCACAGAGCCACCTGGGCAAGGCTAAGAGCCTTCTAGCTCTTAGGACGTTAGCAGAGGCAGCCACAGTGTCATCTCCTTGAAAATAAAATTCTGTTTGCCAGCAGGAAACATGAACATTGTTGCCTACCATCAGATGCTACTCAGTGTTAACATTTGTCTGCAAGCCTGCTTAAGATGCAGCTGTTTTAAAATCCTGCTGTTTTTATGTCTGCTTCATTTTGGTAGATTAATAATCCTTTGGATAACAAGATGCAGAGTAAGCTACTAGACTAGACATAGCTGTTAGGTAAAACAGTACACATGCACGCAACATTCATTAAGCTAACATTTATTGAATGCTTGCTGTGTGTTATATGCACTATGCTAGGCTTCATCAAAGAATTAACCCAAAGCACAGTAATTTTCAGCTTAATTAAGGCATAGCTTTATTACTTGTGGCTATAAGGGAGAGAATTTTTCAGTGCAGAAGAGAATACTGTGGGAACAGCTTCTCACCCAACTATGTGGCCTTAACAATTCTATAAGCTTTGAAAGAAAAAAAAAATCAAAGGTCTTAGTGGAAGTATAGAAAGTTTGGAGATTAATGGAGGTATGCACAGTAGATAAGATAGGATACCTATACAAAGTGGAATCACCAGATCTTAACAGCTGCTAAGAGAAGGGTGGGGAACAGATTGCTGGGATGTTTTGAGAAAGATCTAAAATGTTTACAGATGATTAACAGTGGCAAGTAGTAGAAACATTTCTATTGTTCTGAATAAAACGTGGTTTCCCATGGTGAAGAAATTTCTCCTACACATGACTTTGTTCAGGTTAACAATATCTGGTCTACCCACAGTCCTTTGCAATAATGTTAAGCCCTCTAGAAACACAACAACAAAACAGTAATGTGTGGGATCCTTTCTATCTAGAGCCCTGATTCCTTAAGTCTAAGGGAGAAAAACAGATTAGACAAGTTCCCCTTGAAGTGTTAGATTTTTAAATGCATATGTAGATAACAAAATGCTAAATTCCAGAGGGTTTTCTGAATGGCTGGCATGCTTTGGAAGACCTTAGAGGTAATCTGGTTCAATCCCCTCATTTTACTGATGACAAAACCCAGAGAAGTTAATTGACCTCTCCAAAGTTACACATCTAGTAAGTGAAAGAGCTAAGATTTAAACCCCAGTTCTTCTGACTCCAAATCTAGCCTCATGTGTCAATATTTCAAAGGGTTGTACTCACGAAATAAATTCTTTCCTCTTCTATATTTCCCAAAAGGTTTTTTTTTAATCTTTTCAGCAAGAGTGGTGATAATAAAAATAGCCAACATTTATAAAGAACTTTAAAGTGTGAAAAGCCCTTTATTTATGTTATTTCCTTTGATCCTCACAACAACCCTTGGGTGGTAGATGCTAGTATTAGTCCCATTTTGCAATTGAGGAAATGGGCTGAGAGAGGTTAAGTGACTTGCCCAAGGTAACAGTCTGCATATGCCAGAAACAGGATTTGAATTCAGATCTTCCTGATTCCAAGTCTCTTGTTTTATACTGGGCCACCTATCTGAGGTTTCCTATGAAAAACTTCCTATGAATATATTACTAGTTATTTGACTCTGTAGAAGTTAATACCTCTGAGCCTCTATCTATGTCTACATCTGAAAACAAGGGATCATAATTGGTACTGCCTATCTTGTAGAGGCGAGCTCCTCTATAAATGTAAGTTATTACTTTTATCATTATGAATTTGCTTCATTGCTATGCAAATTTAAGCCTTGGAAACCAAACAGAAAATTCTAATGGCACAACCAATTCCTGAAAATAAATACTTAGCCTCTGGGGAAAGGTCTAAGTAACATTGTTTTTTTCACTTTTCTTGCTGACTGAACTAAAGATCAACAAAATATTTTTATTCCCTTTAAGAGTGCCAGGACAAGCTGTTAACTCTCCGTCATAGAAGACCAGAGGGAGAAGTCAAAAATACTTGTCATGATGAGGTAAGTCTCAGGACTTTTATTTGGGAAGTTACTTCTGTTGAGTTCTTCTAGACAAAAGTATTTTTTATTTCTTGAAAATAAAACGTCTATTCAGAGTCAAGGCCTTGGACTGAATACTTCTTAAGGCCCTTTCCAGGTCTGATTCCATGAAACGTAATCATTCTTATAAAACAAGACAAGAGGTATATATAAAGCATAAAATCATTTCTCAAATAATCAATTTAAAACAAAGCATTAAGGTTGTGAGAAAGCTACAGCCAAAAGTAGTAGCCCCAAATACGAGCTCAGGAGTCATGAATTGTAACTCTGGCTTTTCACTGCTTGTATGACTCTGGGGAAATCACTTATTCACACTGGGCCTCAGCTCCTCCATCTGTGAATTAGGATTAGGCTCTCATTACCTCTCTTGTGAACCAGAATCTCTTAATTAGTCCTTCAGCCTCAAATAGTCTGACTCCTCAACCTACCCCAACCTTTTCCAGTGAATCATACACACTGCCAAAAGAGTAATCTTCCTAGAACACCTCTGAACCTTGTATCCCTGAACATCCAGAACATTGCCTTGCCTAATAAATATTGCAAACTGCTCAGGAAATATTCATTAAATGAATGAATGTCATTCCTCTGCCCAGATATCTTCAGCACCACTCTGCTCTCTCTCCCATTGTCTATACAAAAAGTCTACTCTTAGACTGGCATGTAAAGACTTCACATGCTCTGGCCCTAACCTTCCATTCCCGCTTCGTTTCACACTTTTCTCCTTCATACACCATACTATCCACATAGGGCTGTAACTATCAATTTTGGTGCTCCGGTCAAACAGTACCAAATGTTTCCTCACATTATTCAAGGGTAAGGAGTAGGTTGAGAGGTGGGAGAGAGACCATTACTAAATCTACAGAGGAGTGAACCAGAGACCCCATGATACTGACCCCAATGGAGTCAGACCCCAGTATACCACAGAGCTATTAATATAACTGGTATTTATACCAGTTTGTTTGATCTAAGTATCCATTGGATCATAGACCTAGAGAAGCTGAAAGAAATCTCAGAAGTAATCTACTTCATCCCTCTCCTTTTGCGGAGAGGAAACTGAAGGCCAGAGAAGTTAAGTGACTTGCTTTAGGGCTGATAGGCAGCATACCCATGTTGGAATTCACACCGAGGTCCTTTGACTCTAAGTCCAGTGTTTATTCTGTGAAGCCAGGTTCTTTTTTTTTCATGCCCTAGAGCAGTGGTCACTAAAGTTTTTCTTTTTGTTATTATATATTTCTTTCAATAAAAAGCTTCTTCACATGCTCCTCAATATGAGTATGTTATTTGTAAATTTTTATAATGGATTACTACGCTAATTATTGTGTGCTTCATTAAACTTATAAAAAGAATAGACATTTAAAAAAACATGAATTAAGATGAAATAGTATTTGATCTTAGAATCAGTAGTGAGCCATTAGACTTTGTTGAGTAGGGGAATGCCATCATCAGACATGTACGTTAGGAAAATCACTTGGACAGATTGTGTGATTGTTACTTCTGTTCCTAGGGATCTTGGACTTAGGGTCCAGAACTGTCTCCATTGGAATCTGAGGGAGGTGGTGGTGGTGGTAGCGCTTTGGCCCATTGGAGAGAGATATTGCTCAGGGAATCAGGGACAGGTTCATGGAAGAATTAGTAAGTGACACGCATCAGACAGGTCAAAGCAGTGCTATCCCTGCCTGCCTGTCTGCCTATCACTGTATCTCTACCTATATATCTGCACCTCAGTAGAGTGATTTGAAATACTATAGTTATTATTATACCCATTTTACTGAGGAAGAAACCGATTAGAGAAGTTCAGCAATTCCAATCGTGCCCAACTCTTTTTGACCCCATTTGGGGTTTTCTTAGCAATGAGCCTAGAGTGGTTTGCCATTTTCTTCTCCAGATCATTTTACAGATGAGGAAACTGAGGCAAATAGGGTTGCTTCACCCTTGCCTAAGGTCACACAGCTAGTGAGTATCTGAGGCCAGAGGTGAACTTACAAAGACAACTCTTCCTAATTCCAGGCCCAGCACTCTGTCCACTACACCACCTAGCTACGTAAATGTAATTGTTTAATGTTGCTTTCACATATGGGAAGCTCAAGACTGACCATTTTGCTCCTCTACTAAATAATCTCCAGTGATCTCCTGTTTCCTTGAATCCAATGTAAACTCCCCTGTTTTTAAAGCCCCTCACAGTCTTACTCCAGTCTACCTTTCCAATTCTCTTACACTTTCCCACACACTACAGGCTAAGCAAACTTGTCTTCTTTGGTTTCCTTATGAGCAGCACTCACTCTCCTGTCTTTGTGCCTTTGCGATGATTGTCCCCCATCCCTGAAGTGTGCTCCCTCCTCAACTCTGACTCAGAATCCCTTGAAGTTTCCTTCAAGGCTCAGCTCAAGCCCTACCCTCTGCCTGAAGCCTTTCCTGATCCCCCCATCTGTTAGTGCCCTCCTTCCAAAATGGTCTTGTATTTATTTTGTGTATACCTGTATAAGCACATGTTATCTCCCCTGGGCTCTATTGTAAGTCAGGTACTTTTGTCTTTATATCACTGACACATGGCATATAGTAGAAATGGAATAAAAAGTTTGTTAATTGTTTGATATAGGGTCAGAGCTGATTTTCATAACCACCCTGTGAAATAGATAAGTATTATTGTCTCCACTTTACAGTGGATTTTTTTAAAATTATTTTTATTTATTTTATTAAATATTTGCCAATTACATGTAAAAATATTTTAACAATCATTTTTTAAAATTTTGAGTTCCAAATTCTCTCCCTCCTGCCCATCTTTCTCCCCTCCTTGAGAATGCAAGCGATTTGGTATCTATATATATATGAAGTCATGCGAAACATTTCCATATTTGCCGTGTTGCAAAAGAAAACAAACAAAATAAAACAATAAAAGAGAGCAAAAGAAAGTATGCTTCAGTGCATTCAGAGTTCATCAATTCTCTCTCTGGAGGTGGATAAAATTTTTCATCATGGGTCCTTTGGAATCGTCTTGGGTCATTGTCTTGATCAGAGTAGCTAAATCTTTCACAGTTGATCGAAATCATTTATCCATTTTGACATTATTGTGGTGTACAGTATGAGATGCTTATCAATGCTTAGTTTCCGCCAAACTGCTTTCCAGTTTTCCTAACCATTTTTGTCAAATGGTAAGTTTGTATCCCAAAAGCTTGGATCTTTGGGTTTAACGAACACTAAATTACTATGGCCATTTTCTACTGTGTATTATGTACTTAATCCTTTCCCCTGGTCCACCCTTCTGTTTCTTAGCCAGTACCAGGTTGTTTTGATGATTGATGACTTGAAATATAGTTTAAAATCTAGAACTGCTAGGCCACCTTTCTTCACATTTTTTTTTATTGATTCCTTTGATATTCTTGACCTTTAGCTCTTCCAGATGAATTTCATTATTTTTTTCTAGATCTATAAAATAATTCTTTGGTAGTTTGATTGATATGGCACTGAATAAGTAAATTGACTTGGGTAGAATTGTCATTTTTATTAATATTGGCTTGGCCTATGCACAAACAACTAATATTTCTCCAATTGTTTAGATGTCTTTGTGTAAAAAGTGTTTTGTAATCATATAATCCCTGGACTTGTCTTGGCAGGTAGAATACTCTTTTAAATTGTCTGTCATTATTTAGGGGGAATTCCTCTTTCTATCTTGTCCTACTGTTTTGTTAGTTGTATACAGAAATGCTGATGATTTATATGAGTTTATATTATATCCTGCAACTTTCCTCGAGTTATTGATTGTTTAAACTAATTTTTTGGTTGATTCTCTAGAGTTCTCTAAATATACTATCATATCACCTTCCCTTCCTATTTCTCTGTTGGGCAACACAAGTTTCTATTACCAATTGAGTATGTATGTACATATATGTGTGGGGGTGTGGGTGTGTATTTTTGTTCCCACTGTGAGTCAATTTAGATGTAGGTGAGATTCAAGATTTCCCCTCCCTCCACTTCTCTTCCTCCCCACCCCCCCACATTGCAAAATCTCTTCCATGTGTGCCTCTTTTGTGTGAGATAATTTTCCCCATACTTTTTCTCCCTTCCCCCTTCTCCCAGGGCAGCTCTCTCATTCCAACAAAGTTGACTCATTCCCACACTCTCTTTCTATGTACAATCCTTCTTGCTCCCTTAATAATGATAAAGTTCTAATGATTTTTCTTTCACATTTACTTTCTTGTTTCTTGTATTTCAAAGCCAAATTTTCGATTCAGCTCTGGTCTTTTCATCAGGAATGCTTGAAAATCCTCTATTTTATTAAATATTCAATTTTTTTTTCTCTTGAAGGATTATACTGTTTTGCTGGGTAGGTTATTCTTGATTGTAATCCCAGCTCTTTTGCCTTCCAGAATCTCACATTCCAAGCCCTCTACTTCTTTAATGTGGTAGCTGCTAAATCTTGCATGTTTCTGACTGTGGCTTCATGGTATTTGAACGATTTCTTTCTGGAAGCTTGAAGTATTTTCCCTTTGACATGAGAGTTCAGGAATTTGGCTATAATATTCTTAGGAGTTTTCGTTTTGGGATCCTTTTCAGGTAGTGATTGGTGGATTCTTTCAATTTCTATTTTACTTTCTGTTTCTATTTTTATCCTATATCCTCTGGTTTGAGGATACCTGGGCAGTTTTACTTGAAATTTCTTGAAATATGGTGTCTAGGCACTATCTTTGATCATGGCTTCTGGGTGATCTGATTATTCTTAAATTTTCTGTCCTCGATATGTTTTCCGGGTCAGTTGTTTTTCAGATGAAATATTTCAAATTTTCTTCTATTTTTTTATTCTTTTGACTTTTTTATTGTTTCTTAATGTCTCGTGAAGTCATTACCTCCCATTTGCCCTATGGTAGTTTTTAAGAAATTATTTTCTTCAGTGAGCTTTTGTACCTTTTTTTCCATTTGACCAATTCTGCTTTTTTAAGGTGTGATTTTTGTCAGTATTTTTTGTGTGCTTCTTTTATCAAATTGTTAATATTCTTTTCAAAATTTTCTTCCTTTACTACCTTTCTTTGCCTAATTTTTCTTCTACCATTTGTATTTGATTTTGAAAATCTTTTTTTAAACTCCTCCAGGAATTCTTTTTGGGTTTGTGTCTAAATCACATGTTTTTTCTTTAAGGCTTTGCTTGTACATGTTTTGACCTCACTGTCTTCTGAGTTTGTATCTTGATCTTCCCTGTCACCAGACTAGATTTTTATGGTCAGGTTCTTTTTTGTTGTTGTGCTGCTCATTTTCCCTCCCTATTTCTTGATTTGGAACTTTAAATTAATTTTGGGTTCTATTCTTGGTGTTGGGCTGGGGGGCAGGGGAAGGGCACTTTCTCAACATCCAGGCAATTCCATAAGCAAAAGTTATACTGAGCAAAAAATGAAGGCTTACATATTTAATTGGAAGGAACATTAAAGGCAATCTAGTTCAGTTCTTTCCTTTTTGAGATTAGGTCACATACAGGGCTATATGATTTGCCCAAAGAGATGTAGGTTGTAATGGATGTGGGATTCCAGCCCTAGTTCTGACACCAAATCTATTCCTCTCACTGTACCATGCTGAATTGCTCAGCCTCCCTGCATTTTTAGCAGTTAGTTATTCTCTTCCCAGAAGCAGAGGTGAAAGAAAGAGGTGCCTTTGGAACCAGCCCAGCTTGATAAAGGTGCTAGGAGTTCCCAAGCAGCCGTTGTCACTGTCACAAAGGCTATACCTTCATAATTCCTAACTACTCTGTATCCAGGTAGACCAGTCACTTCAGCCATCTTAACAACTGAGCCTCATCAGTGAAGGAACAATAGCAGACAGCTGAGGTCCTGAGGTCAGCTGTGTCATGGACTTGTTTGCTTGTTTTAGGTCTGCTATTTCCCTGTCTCTGCCTCTCCTGCTGTGTTATTTATTTATTATTAACAATATCTATAGAAAACATAAGAGCCAGCATGTCCTGGTGGCTAAAGAGCCAGTCTTGAAGTCAGAAATACTATGTTTGCATCCTGCCTGTGATGCATACTGGCTGTGTGTCTCTGGGCAAGTCAGTAAACCCCTGTGTACTCCAGGTAGATGCCATCTGCAGAGGTAGATGGCATTTCTTTGCCGGTAATTCCCTATACCAATGAAATCACAGATTAGATTTTTTTTAAAGGGACCTGGTTTTGAATAATTCAGATGCATGCTCATGACTCAGATTGTTAAAGAGAGATAAGCACCTACCACAAAAGTTTGGGGTAAATTATATTTTGTTACATGATTATGAGAAAGCAAGGAAACTAGATGAATTCTTGGCCTCTATGGGCAGGCTGTGGTTCTAGGTAGGGTCCTGCTGGCTAGAGGACTACTCTCCAGGTATTTAATGATTCATTAAATAGGGCAGCTAGCTGGTGCAGTAGATGGGGTGCTGAGCCTGGAGTCAAGAAGGCTCACCTTCCTAGGTTCAAAGCAGGCCTCAGATGCCGATTGTGCAATCCTAGGCAAATCATTTAAATCTGTTTGCCTCAGTTTCCTCATCTGTAAAACGAGCTAGAGGAGGAAATGTCAAACCAATCCAATATTTTTGCCAAGAAAACCCCAAATGTGGGTCACAAAGAGTTGAACATGATAGAAACAACTTCTATAAATAAAGTATAATTTTTTTTCCATTTGAGTTCATGTTCCCCCTGAAATCTTTCCTTGGGGAACCCCTTCTCTAATGGGACAGTGAGCTAACTTTTTTCTCTAGAGAAAACCCTTTGGGTACTCTCTGGTCTCAAGTTGAGCATTGGTTTGCATTAAAGTTGGTTTTAAGTTTATTCTGGTCTTCTCTTGGCATCCTGGTTTTTGGGGGATTTGTTACATTCTGATCAAAGAATCCCTTATTCCAGAGCATCCTCTATTCCCGTTGCAAAGGAAATATGATCACTACTTCTAGATGCAGAGTTTCAGCATCCACAGATCATTTCACTCACAACAAGCCTGGGATATAGGCAGTACACGCTTTATTTTGTTCCCCGGCATTTCTCAGATGAGAAAACTGGGGTGCAGAGAAGTTAAATTAACTTGCCCAACACTGCTCCTAAGTGGCAGAATCAGAACTCAAACCCAGATATCCTTTCTGCAGATCCAGTGTCCTTGGAATTAAAAATGCATTTGCTTTTTGCTACTGTGGGCTATTTCACAAAGTTATAAAACTGACAGATTGGGTACTACAGATGTAGTAAAACCAGATTGCAGTGAAGCCAAATTTCTCATGCTGCTCTTATGGAAAAGATAGAGAGATGTGAGTTAGATGATAATGAAATGAAATGACTTCAGAAATGGCCAGATCCAAAGAGGAGTCATATGGGTTCTGTTTGGGAGGAAAGTTACAGTGGAACCCCCGGGGATCTGTACTACTGAACTTTTTCGTCTGTGATTTGGAGAACAGCATTATCTGATGGCACGCTTAGCAAGTCTGCAAATGACAGTGCTGAGGTGGGAGGGAAATAGCTAATGCTCTGAAATTCTGTTATGAGAAAATGTTCTCCAGTTACACCAGCATTCTGGCTCTCCTTTAATTCTCCCTTTGTGGTGCTTATATTTCAGCCTCCTAGCAAGAAAGCTCAGATTCTAAAGCCAAATTTCTATTTTCTATGTTGGAATAAGTAGGCTTCATGCTAGTTGGACTCTTCAAGAATCACGCCTTGCAACGGTGCCATTTCTGTCTTGCCTACCCAAAAGGGTCATTCTGAGGACAGTGATTTAGCAAACCCAAAAGTGTTATCAGTGGATCCGTGTGCATCCGTTGGAGAAGACAGAGGAGACAACTGTATCTGGACAATATGATACAGATCCTTTGGTGAAATAGCAGAAGAGTAGTCATTCTGTCACCCTCTGTAGTAATGTAGACATCAGCATTAAAGTGATTGCTTTTCTTTATTTGACATTGAGTTCCCTTTTCCTTTTCTATCTCATCTGAACACACTGTGTTCTGGTTTATTTGCTATCTATTGAAACTCATTTCTGTCTTTCCCAGCTACATCTAAAATATTAGGCAGTTAGGTAGCTTTGGGGATAAAGTTCTGGACTTGGAGGCAAAAAGGCCTGACTAACTTACTAGCTGTGTGACCCTGCACCAATCCCTTAACTTCTGCCTCAGTTTCCTCATTTGTAAAATGGAGATGATAAGATCACCTGCTTTCTAGGGTTGTGGTGATCAGATGAGATAATTTTGTAAAGTGCTTTCTAAACCTTAAAGCATTATATCAATGCTGTCGTTATCATCATTATCATTAACATTATTGTCAGTCCTGTGGCATGTATTAGTCTTCTTGCAAAGCTTACATTGGTAATGTAGTTAGACTGAATGTTAGTTCTTTGGAGATACAAAGTTGTATGTGTCCTGTTAAAAAGCCTGTAAGTTGAGGGGATTTGCAAAAGTGGAAACGTACATGCTATTTCCAGTCTTCCTTCCTCCTATCCCCATTTCAGGGAGTGCTAAATGATCCCTAATACCAGGCCTCCATACATTGCTCAATCCACAGCTACTCACAGAACTCTGACATGCACTTTTCACTGCTTAGGTACGTCAGTGTCATTGCCAGTTAATAGTTTTCTTTTTATCATACCTGCAAAACCTATCCAAGCCACACATTGAGGAATAGTGAATTATTAAAGAAGAGAATATGAAGTACAGTTTTGGAGTCATGGTTAATATTTTCATTGCTTTACGGCAGCTGTGTATTCCAGAAGTTACCCAAATACCATGAATCATCATAATTATCAAATAAGACTTATTAAGCATTAGAATGAACAAGGTACTGGGTAAGCAGTATACAAAAATAAACTCAAAAGGATACATGTACTTCTGTCCCCGCGATCATATATTCTAATGCAAGGACAACATAAATCAAAAATAAATCATGAAGCGGTCTTTTTTTCTCAAGTGACAGGCCTCACAGAAACACAAAACTGAAAGTTGAAAAATGTCTCAGCAACTACCTCATCGTAGGCTTCCTACACTTGGACTGTCTGGAATTCTTGGGAAGCCTCTAGACTCTTTCTCAAAATAATGTTTTTAAAGTGCAACAAATAAAATATAGGGGCAGCTGGGTGGCGCAGTGAGTAGAGCACTGGCCCCGTAGTCAGGAAGACCTGAGTTCAAATACTGCCTCAGACACTTGACATATGTTCTAGCTGTGTGACCTTGGGCAAGTCATTTAACCCCAATTGCCCTGCCAAACAAACAAAAACATAAAATATATCAGATTTCAAAGGAAAACAGTTATGTTGTAATAGTTATCAAAATATATATGCATATACTTATATATAATACATATTTTAATTCACATTTATTTAATGTGAATCAAACAGGTTACTAACCCATGATCTAATCTAACATCTGGAAAGGAATTCCCACTATGATGTGTCAACAGATATGTACATTCCCCTATTTTAAAGAGAGAGAGTACCACCATGTGCTACTTATTTTACTATTCTTTTTATCATTATGTTTAATATATTAAATGACTTGTGGGTGGGAGAAAATGCCAGTAAGGAAAGGATAAATGAGAAGATAGACTATGAGTGAAAATTAAGAAAATAGAGATTGGTGGATGAGGAAGAAGGCACTGCCAACAAGAAATTGCTGCATTTCCGTACCATTTTTTGGTTCTTTCTCAATCAATACTGTCCAGATAAGAGGCCGGTCATATCAGGCATGCTCATTCTTATGCCTTCAAATCAAAGCTTAAAGCCACAGAGTGAGTGACAGGATTTTTCTTTCTCCAAAGATCAGAAGGTTAGCATGATACATTGGGAAATGTAGACAACTCTCAGGTTGTGCTTAACAGTCATAGAGCCACTCGTAAGCTGTGTTGTCCCTATGTCTGACGGATGTACGGTTTCTCAACTGAAAATGCTTTCTTCAAGGTCACCAACAGTGTCTCTGTTATCAGATCCTTTTTTTTTTTTTTTTGCTTTTTATGCCATTGACCATCCCCTCCTCCTGGATAGTCTTTCCTCTAGATATTTGTGTTGCTGCTCTCCTAGTTCTACCTGCTTCTTGTCTGACTGCTCTTTGTCAGTCTCTTTTGCTGGCTTAGCATCCTTGTCCCATGTCCTATGATTGGATATTCTCCGGGGGTCTGTCCTAGGCCGTCTTCTCTATTTACACATTGCCAAATGGACTTCTCCGACCATACACCTGCTAGCCATCTCAGACTTGACACGTTCAAAACAGACCTCGTGATCTTTCTCTCGTCGCCCTTTCCTCTTCCTGATTTCCCTATTTACATTAAGAGAGCACTGCCAGCTTCCCAGTTGCCTAGGTTCACAACCTGAGGCCTCATCAGTTCCTTTTTCTCTCGTGCCCCTCATATCCAACCAGCTGCCAGGTCCCATAGATTCTTCCTTTACTGTATATTTTGTATCCGTCCTTTTTTTCCTCCACTCGCACAGCCATCCCCCTGTTTTAGACCCTCTTCACATCTTGTCTGGATCATGGCAATTGCTTCCTGAATGGTCTTCTATCTCTCCCCTCTCCAATCCAATCTATCCTCCCCACAGCTACCAAATCAATATTCTTCAAGCACAGGTTTGGCTAGTTTGCTCTCCTATTGAAGAAATTCCAGTGGTTCTCTCTTCCCTCTAGAATAAAATACAGTCTCCTCTATTCGCCTTTGAAAGACTTTCATAATATGGCTCCAGCCTACCTTTTCAGCGGTGTTATAAATGACTCACTTTCATGCACATTCCAGCCTCACTGGCTTGCTTGCTTTCTTTGTAAGCAGTACTCCATCTCTCATTTCCATGACTTTGCACTGGCTGTCTCCCATGCCTGGAATGTACTACTTCCTCACCTGAGGCCCATATAATCTCCATCTCCCTTCACTTCTCAGCTACCACCACCTATAGGAAACCTGCCCTGATCCTTTCTGTTTGTTAGTTCCAATGTTGTATAGTATTATATTTAATGCACAGGCTTCACTAGACTGCCAGAGAGCTCCATGACAAATAAAAAGTTAAGAATCTATGATTTAAAAGCAGCAAAGTGAGTTTGAGTCCTGCCCCAGACGTTTACTAGCTGTGTGACCTTGGGCAAACTCCTAAATCTTTATCAGCCTCAGTTTCTTCATCTCTAAAGTGGAGATAGCAATAATACCTAACTCACAGGGTTGAGGTGCTGATGTGAAGAGCTCTGCAAATCTTAAAGGGCCATATCAGTTCTAGTGGCGTAGTAGATAAAGAACTGACCATAGAGGCAGGGAGAGTTAGGTTCATATTCTGACTGACTCTCATTAACTGTGTGACCTTGGACAAGTCATTTAACCCCATAATGCTCTGGACAACTCTCTAAAACTTTAAGCTGCACAGAAGGTTCCAACCTGTATTGGTGTAGAGTATGTTTCTTCATGTGGAAATTCTCTAAATCAGTGAAATCACAGGTCCAGTTCCTTTTAGATATGGATAATTTATATTTAGAAAAACACAGATTAGAAAAATGAATATGAGAAGTACAGTCATTTCTACTCATACAGATAGGGTAATTAAATGCAATGCCCAAATTATTATGCATCCCCTAGGATTATTTCATTTGCGTATGTGTATTTGTCTGTATAGACACACATATAAACATATGCACATATATCTCATAGGCACTGCAGATGGACGATAATTTGGATTATATAGGAGGAGAATATAAGGCTGAAATGCATTTTGGAAAGTATACCAAGTTTTCAGTAATCCCAAACTGCTCACTCCTGCCAAAGCCCATCTTAATTGCAAAAGTCTCCCAGTGATGCTGTATAGCTGTGAATCACGGGAAAGCACCATCTCAGAATCCAATGGATATATGTGTAGTTGTTATAAATGGGCTACTAAATTTGACCAATGGGCCTAAAAGATATCAGAGATAAGAAAGAGAGGTAGACCAGTCATGAAGCACTGATGAGGGAGAAGAGCTGGATAGCCTGAGGGTTGAACTGGTGTTCACAAAATAATAAAATTACCCTGAGGCTGTCTCTAGCATCATGAGTGGATTCTTTGTGGAAAAAAAATGGATAGTAATCCCATAGACTGACGTATGGAGGGGGTGTGAGCTACACTGATGGAAGGAATGCCCACCCTGCAGCAATTATGGTTCCACTGAAATATTCATTCAATAATATGATGCGAGCAAAAATTAGAAAACTTTTTAGTCTACGGATCCAGTGGCTAATTAGAGAAAAGCTATACAAAACAAGGACTTTATTGAGGACAGTGCTACTGGGAAAACTGAACTTGATAAGAAGCGTGTTGTGAAATTCTATTCCATTCAACTGGCATTTGTTAAATGATCATTATGTAACAGTTACTGTGTTGTTCTGAGGTACAAAAACAGAAATAAGTCCTTGCCCTCAAGGAATTTACATTCTATTGGGAGGAAACCACATGTACAGAGAAAATAAAATACAAAATAGATTAAACAATTTCCATGGAGATGGCACTAGGAATATGCAATAGGATTATAAAGGAAATCAATTATATTTAAATAGAGTTATCAAAACATTTTTAAAAAGTTCAAGAATCCAAGGTCAAGAACTCTTGTTTTAAATATACCCCTTTCTGATAGATGTTGACTAGGTAATTTAAAGTTATTCAGATCTGGGGACTTCTGTGAGGGGCTAGAAAACTTATTCCTGAAAAGAATGAAGCAGGCACTGTTAGAAGGTATTAAGGGCCATGGGAGAGGTTTGGGGATTTTTCTAATGTGTGTAATAGACATCGAAATATTAAAATAACAATATCAAGTGGCTTTTATTGTTTTTCTTGGCCATAGTTGCCAATGGGTAATTTATCCATTTCTGCCTCAAAAAAGGATAGTTTCTCCATACAAGTTGTACAATACATTATTTCGTCCTCTGCTGCCAAGGACAGACATAAAGATCCTAATCAGGATGTTTTGTGGAAGAACTATCAGAAATAGTTCTCTACTGGAAAAGCCTAGACCCAGACTTTTTCTTTTTCAGAGCTAAAATATATGTTATAGGGGACTTGATTTTGACTCTATATTACAAGGAATTTTTCAAGGCCCTCTATCCTGGCAGCAGTTTTTCTCTTGATTGAGAACATTAACAACATATATTGTTTTCATTAAAAAACACAAGTTGAAGGGCTGAGGCAGAAGAAGGTGTGTAAAAGGTGAGTGTTTTATTCCAAAGCCTCAGCTGAGCTGCCCTTGAAAACTAATCATCATTCAGCCAAGGTTACTCCATGAAGCATTTAATTGGTATATTATTTGTGGCCCCAATCGAGAAGGCTAGAATTGAAAAAAAAAAAAGTCATTTGATTCAAGTGAAAAAAAGCTTAGAAGGTCAGAAAAGGTAACCATTAACTAGGAAGATTAATTTGCAGGCATATTGCTTGTATAATACTTGACTTTGGAAAAAAGAAAGCAGCATCTCGACTAATGCTAATTCTTGCTATGGGAATTGTGACTGAGGGGAAAGCAGAAGTTTTTCTTTGCTTCACATAACTAAATTGCACTCCTCCTTCCCCAACAATCTCTTTTTTTTTGCCATATAAGAATTGATTGAAGGAAATGGGGATATTGAGGTCAGAGAAGAGAAGACTGTGAGAAGCTGAGATAGAGTAAATAATGATAACTGCCTTCAGCTATTTGAAGGGGTGTCATGTGAAGGAGGAAATCAGTTTGTTCTGTTTTTTCCCCACAGGGTAGACCTAGAAACAGTGGGGAGAAGTTGCAAGGAATCCAATTTAAGTTTGGTATAAGGAACAACTTTTTAACAAGTAGAGCTGTGCAAGGATGGAATGGCCTGCCCGTGGGAATGTTTCTTCAAGCATACGTAGGCTGGATGGCCCATAGTTGGGTATATTCCTAGGATCATAGAGTTATTTATCAAAAGAAATGAGGAAGCTTAGAGGCCACCTATCCCAACCCCTTTCACGGATGAGGAAACTGAGGCCCAGGGAGATGGAGTAGCTTGCCCAAGGTCACACAGGAAGTAGACGTCAGAGGTAGGATTTAAACTCTTTCAGTGCCAGCACTCTTCCTACTGTATCGTGATTCTTTTTCAAGCATGGGTTTGACCAGCTGGTCAGTGACGTCCCTCCCTACTCTGAAATTTTGAGATTCTTTGGTTCACAAAGACCCCTCTTTTATCTTGAATTAAAATATTAGGACTAGAGGTTCTTAACCTTTTGTTTATGTAGTGATGAATTACTTTAGCAATCTGGTGAAGCCTATAGACCGCTTTTCAGAATTGTGTTTATTAATGCATAAAATAAGTACACAGGGATTACAAAGGAAAGCAATTGTGTTGAAATACTATTATCAAATTATTTTTAAAAGTTCACAGACCCCAAGTTAAGAGGCTGTGTTATACACAGAAGACTGTTGTTTCAGTCAGTAGTATGTGCCTAAACAGGCAGGGAGTGGTGGTTTTTCCATATGCCAAAAATAATATGAATTAAGTTTAGGGAGACTCAGTTGTAATCAGACCTGTAACTAGCAATTCTGGCATCTGGGTCAAATACCATGAAATGCGCCCAATGCAGTGAGCATAAACAGTGTCTTCTAGTCAACTCTTAAAAACCGATTTGGGGGTGAAGGGGCTTGCTGGGAAGAGAAGGAAATCTTAGATAACAGAACACTACCCTTCATATCCCTGTGGGCTGTAGACAGAGGACCTGGGAGACCACAAGAGGTGACCCTTGCTGGGGAATCTGCTACTGGGGAAAGGAGCAAGACAGATCAAGGGAGACACTCACCTTAAGGTCTTAACCACAGTGGAGAAGAAGTACTTCTCTACATCGGGTCTAGAGCTGTATCACTTCCATAGTAGCGCACTCGAATGGCACCCTCTTGCCTCTAGATCAAATACAAACTACTTGTCTGTTTGGTGTTTAAAGGCTTTTACATCCTAGCATTAACCTTCTTTGCTAACTTCATTATACTCCCCTTCACATGGACATGGGAATTGGACCCGTAGTTGAAGAGGAAAAACAGCAGGATGGATCACATTTAAGAAATTATATAATGCTTCAACAATCAAGCTGCTGCATCATGCAGAAACACAATTTTAACATCATTATTCTTGTATTGATGCTGTTGCACTCAGAAACATACAGCATTACAAACCCCAGAGAATAAAAATTGCAAGTGATTCCAAAGAACAGTGGAGAGAGAGAGAAAAAGAGAAAGATGGGCACAGTTGGGTAGCATATTTTTACAGTGACTTGAGCACTAGAAGTTTTGTTAAAGATATTAAAGAAATGTATGATTGGAAAAGGGAAGTTTTCTCGGAAAAGATGTATGATTGGAAAAGAGTTGGTAGACTAAAAAGGAGGAATAACAGATGGACAGCCTAAGCTGTATCTGTATAACGTCCAGATACAAAGAAGAACAACTCTAGCACATTAGATGGACCAGTTATGGAGGACCAGTGGGAAGCTGTGGATTAAAATCACAGAGGATTAGAAGGCATTGTGATGATGTATACCAGGGCCCTCCGGCCACGTGTGTCCTGCAGTGCGATTTATGCAGCCCGCCTACAAGCATGGAAATTTAATAAATGCTTTAGTAAATGAAGCTGAGCTAATGCAGAGCTCTCACTAAAATGGCAAATCAAAACATATTGTCTATTGTTTCAATAAAGGCTAAGGTTGGACAGCCTTGATCTATACTATATAGCTTTTTCCCTTGAAGTACTGGAATTGTGTCTATCAAGTATATCCCAATGTATGCTTTTCTAATTGTAAGTATTTTATAGTTTTGCATTTGGGAATCAATTACACATAAGATGGAGGAGTGACTGGATAACTTGGAGAAGCTGGTAGAAATTGAATTTTAAAAATATTGACAAAGTGCCCACTATATAGCAAGGCCCTGTGCTAGACCCCAGTAATACTAAGACAAAAATGAAATAGTCTTTGCCTTCAAGGAACTAACATTCTAGGGGGCAGGGAAGATTCAACATGTACACAGACAAGTCAATACAAAGTAATGGAAGTAATATAAAGAAGCTGTGACTAAGATAATTACAAACACTGACATTAAAGAAACTCTAGTCTAGCACTATGGTATAAAATGGGATAGGGATAGAAAGGTTTTGATTTTAACAAAAATTTAGAGGAAATCATTATCTAGGAGGGAGTGAGCAGATAAAGAGACTTAAAAATAAAATGACTTCAACCGAAATGAGGTGAACAGAATAATCAGTAGTAAATGAGATTGTATCACACGTATGGAGTGCTGAGAATTTTTAGCAACAAATTGAGGCAAACTAATAGTGACAACAACAAAAGAATGCCTCATTTTTCCTTTCCGCTGTGCCCAAGATCATCTTCTTGCAATAAATTGCAAGTTTATCTTTCTTAGACTAATTCAATTCCAGCCCCAGTGAAGGTTAGAATTAATAACCGCTTGGAGTGTTTGAGCTGAGCAAGCAACCAATCTGAATGCTTCAAGAGGGAAAAAAAAAATCCGATCACGAACTTTTTCTGCAGTTTCAAGGAGTTGTTTTTGTTTTTAGCCAGAATCATCTGAATAGACCTCCCTCTTGGCTACAAAAATATAAATCGAAGTCTAGCAATTACTAAGATGGATTCCTTTCTTTTTCTTTTCAATTTCCATTACAGGTGTTACCACATCTGCAAACTTCCTGGGAGGGTGATGGGAATCCGATTACTCCGGTTCTCTTCTGTCATCATCCTTGTGTTACTCCTGGTGGCAGGTGCTTTGACTACCTTGCTTCCTAACATAAAAGACGATAAAATGCCCACTTCCCGCAGAGAAGCAAAACCTCAGAGCCAGTCGGCCCTGGATTCATTTACTCTCATCATGCAGACGTACAATAGAACGGATCTGTTGCTGAGGCTGTTAAATCATTACCAGGCGGTGCCTCATCTGCACAAAGTGATCGTCGTCTGGAACAACATTGGGGAGAAGGTGCCAGAGGACTTGTGGAATGCCCTTGGGCCTCATCCTGTCCCTGTGATTTTCAAAATACAGACTCTGAACAGAATGAGAAATAGACTCCAGACCTTCCCGGAACTAGAAACCAAAGGTAAGGAGCATCTGCGCTCTTAGTGCTGCTAATAGAGCAATGCTTGGGGTTTCAGCCTTCTCACCTGTTTGAGTTGTCATTAAGGGGTGGTGAATGGACTCATTGGGGAGTGCTTTGTTAAGAATAAGAACTCATTTCCCTGATGCCTAGAAACTTTTCAGGGTTAGGGAAAGAACCACGTATTCCTATCATAGAGACTGATAGTATGGAGGAAAAATACAATTTACCTGACAAGTATATTATTATTTTTCCACAAATACTTAAATCCTATTTTGCTATGTTTGATGTTTTTTGTCACTACTGTCAACCCCGCCAGATAGCACTTTGTGTTTTTAGGGACATTTTATGAGACAAAAGTTCTCTTAAAGTTATTTGTGTTACATGTCATTTCCTTAGCTTACTAAATGACCATTTTTGTTCTTGGGCCATTACAAAAAATCAATTATGGCTCAATTAGCAATTTTTTTCCCTACTGGCAACTCTTCTGAGGAATCCAGGTACTAATTGGGCCCCGCCACTATGACCAATCTTTTCAGTTAAATGATTGCTCTAGAAGAGAGCATCATGAGTAAATCCTCTTGCCTTTGCCTGCTTGCTAATTTTTGAGTTTCATTTCCAAGCTGTCGGATTCAGACAGTTTCATGGCTTTTCTTCTCAGCTGTTCTGATGGTGGATGATGACATGCTGATTAGCGCTCATGACCTCGTTTTTGCCTTCTCCGTTTGGCAGGTAATGTTGGTTCTTGCTTCATAAAGGTATCTTATAAAGTCTCGTTTAATAAAAAGTAGATTATGGTTGGATCGCTCGAAACGTGAAAAAAACTTGTTTGATAAATAGAACCATTTGTCCGAAGTCAAATGGTATTGAACAATAGCAGGATCTCACTGGATCTCAGACCTATTTTGTTATGAAACAACTTCTCTCACACTTGGTTTCCTCATTTATTAAAAATAATGATTGGATTGTCTCAGTTGGTCAATCAATCAATAAGGATTATGATTGTGAGTAAACCACTTTGTAAACTTTTAAAATTCTATAGAAATAGAAAGGATTTTACAAATGCTTTCTCTGTTCTTCCTTTTTCTATACATTTTGGGCAGATCCCATTGCAATAAACTCAGAGACTGGCCAGAGCTTTTAGCCATCATGGAACTTCGTTTTGTATCCAAAATTAGTGGGTCCTTGTCTGGGACTATGGAATTTTGTTGTTCTTATGCAGTGATTTTGGTAATAGTGTTGTTTGTTGTAGTGAGATTCGACCTCTGTCATAAAGTAAAGAGAATCTGTTGGCATTAAATCAATCAGCCTACTACATTTTTAGCATAGTGGGCGAGACCAGAGTATCAGACCAAGGGCCTACTTTTCCAGTACAAAACTTACATTTATGAAGTGAGGGAATAAGATGGTATATGCAAGGGGTCAGTAACCCCAACATACTTATTTATAGCTGAGGAAATTAAGACCTACTATGTGCTGAGAACCTAGGTGGCACAGTGGATAATAGAGCACCGACCCTGGAGTCAGGAAGACCTGAGTTCAGATGTGGTCTCAGATACTAGCTGTATAACCCTGCGCGAATCACTTAACCCCAATCATCTCCCCCTTCCCCCAAAAAAGGTGTGTAAGAGTCCAGGGAAAGACAGGTGAGGAAATCCCTCCATTTAAATCAGTGGCATCAAACACACCGTCGGGTGTGCAAGGTACAATGTACAATCAGAGATGTCACAATGGATAAACTCTCAGCCTGGAGTCACAGAGACCTAAGTTCAAATTTAACCCCAAACACTAGTTTTGTTTTCTTCCTTCTTATATATCTGCAACTGTTTGATGAGGGTGGATATCGGAGGATTATGAAGAACTTTCCCAGAGGTGTTAATTGTCACCACTGCCACAGAGCTTAAGCTGAATTTTAAGGGGGATCTTCTAAAATCCCCGTTCCTAAATGGGAACCCCAACAAAAAGGTTTTGCTTTTTCACTTTTCATTTCCCTATTGAGTAAAAAATAGTCAAATACTTACTGTGATGGAGTCATGCAAGAAAAAGGAGACAAGCAATATGGGCCCTAGCCCCGTGCAGCTTATGCTCCGGTAGAGAAGGGATTGGCAAGTCTGCTGCGCACACCAGGCAGTGTGGCTCAGTGGATAGACAAGTGTGCTAGACTTGAAATCAGGAGGACCCGGGTCCAAGGCCCACTTGTCTCTATTTACTGTCTGTGTGACTCCAGGTCAGTCACCTAAGTTTCTGAACCTCATTTTACTCATGTATAAAATGGGGCTAATCATAGTACCCATAAGTCCTCCCTCACAGGGTTGCTTTGACACTCGAATGAGATAATATCACAAACTTCAAAGCATTATGTAGGTTTCAGCTGTTATTACAGTAATTTTTATATTTCACAGTATGGTGTTGGCTTCTTTTGTCCTAATTCCCAGTTATAACAACTTGGATGTTGTGTGTGTGTGTGCATACTTGTGTGCATATACACATACACATGTTATATAGTAGGATTGTTGTCCTGTACAATCTCTCATTGAATATGCATTCATAATAGCTGACTTCTACCTCCATTACTGTCTTTCTACTATTTACCCATTCATTTGAAATCAAAACTGACCCTGAATCCATAGGCCCCCAGAAGCATCACAGGGCATTTCAGCACTGGGATGCCTAGTGAAGAGACACAACAGCTTTGACTATAGTAGCTCTTCTCATTTTGCTGTTTAAGACATTTTCACCTCATCAAATATTCATTCGTGATAGGTGGCCGCAGTTCTCTGCAACGATCAGCACTTTTTCACAGCTTCAATTTTTACATCACATCTAATGCAAGGGGCTGGAGGAGGCTGGGCTGAAAGCTTACCTCCAATCCACAGCTAGGTCTTGGTGCTGCATCAGCTGTATTTCAGGGCTTGTTTTTACAGGGCACACAAAAGCAAAAGTTCCAAGAAGAGACTGCTCTTCGAAACAAAGGGCACCGTTCCAGTGATCCCGCTGAGCGCCGGAGAGCACCACATAACACAAGCACTGCGGTTCTAGTAGCGCATACACACTAGGGAATGTCAGGCAGTCAAACAGTATCTTAATCTTTATTTATAAATCTACTGAGGCCAGGTTTCGAGTTCACTGGTATGAGAGTTTCAGGTTGCCCTCAGATCCGCAGGAAAAGATGCCGCCATCCTCAACCTCTCCCTTCAACTTCTTTCTTTCAGTTTCCACTGGAACTGTAGAATCTAGTCTTAAGTGGACTGCCGTAGCCCTAAAGCATTTGTTTTTTTTTTCTTTTCTGACCTTCATACAGTTTCCTCTCTTCATTGCTTCACATTTTATTTCTATAGTAGTAAATAGATCTATCACAGTAAGGTTCAAAAATACTTCGCTATAACAAACCTATGAAGTAGTAAATGCAAATGTTGTTATCCCCATTTTCCAAGTGAGAAAACTGAGGCTCAAGGAGGTTATGTGACTTACCCACAGCCTCTCAGTAACTGTCATCTTTAGGATTCTAACCCGTGCCTCTCCTCATGCTAAGTCCTGGAGTCTTTCTTGTTAACCATTCTACTTCTTCATGTCAACTGTCATATTTATCTTCGTGTTCTAGAATGCTTTACCAACCTCTCTGCTTTCCATAAAGGTTTTTATATTTCCCCATATCCAGTAAAAAGAAACACATAAACCAAGAGGAGTCCAAAAGGAAACATTTAAAAATATTCCTTGTTTCCTTCATTCAATAAACATTTAAGCGCCTGCTATGTGCCAGGCAAAGCGCTGAGCACCAGGGATTCAAAAGGAGGCAAACGATGGTCCTTGGCTTCAAGGAGCTTACAATCTAACGGGAAAGACAACATGCAACATGTGTGTATGTGTATATATGTATACATATGTGTGTATGTATGTGTATGTGTGTAGATGTATGTGTATATATGTATGTATATACATACACACACAAAGTAAGCTATTATACAGGATAAATATGAAATAATTAAGAGAGAGAAACCACTGAAATTAAGAGGCATTAGGAAAAGCTTCCTATAGAAGTTAGGATTTTGATTGGGACTTAAAGGAATCTGGGGAGGTCAGTAGTCAGAGAGGAGGAAGGAAAGCATTCCAGGAATGAAGGACAGCCAGAGAAAATGCCCAGAGCCAAGAGATAAGAGTCTTCCTCATGGAGCATCCAGGAGGGCAGTGTCACTGGATCAGAGTGTTTGTAGGGAGTAAGGTGTAAGAAGACTGGAAAAGTAGGAAAGGGCTAGGTTATGAAGGGTTTCCAATGCCAGAGGGTTTTGTGTTGGTTCCTGGAGGCAATAGGGAGCCACTAGAGTTTATTGAGAAGCAGGGTTAACACGATCAGACCTGCGGTTTAGGAAAATCACTTCGGTGGCTGAAAGGAGGATGGATTGAAGTGGGGAGAGACTTGAGGCAGGCAGAGCCTTGCTACTGCAGTAGTCCAGGTGGTGGGTGATGAAAAGCTGTGCCAGAGCAGTCTCAAGGTCAGAGGAGAGAAGGGGCAGCGTGTTGAGAGATGCTGCAAAAATGAAATCAAGGCCTTGGCCTTCACAACCTGCTCCCCATCTCTGTGCCCACCTTTTCTCTTCACACGCCCTATAGTCCAGTCTTCTTAATGTTCTGCACCCATGGCACCCCCTTTTCCATCTCCTCCACCCTTTGCTTTTGACATCTCTCATGCCTGAAATATAGTCCCTCCGCACCTCTTAGAATACCTGGTATCTTCAAGTCTCAGTTCAAATGCTGCCTTTTACATGAGGCCTTTGTTTTGGGGGGGGGGTTTGTGTTGAGGGGAGAAGGGAAGGCAGTTGGGGTTAAGTGACTTGCCCAAGGTCACACAGCTAGTAAGTGTGTCACGTATCTGAGTCTGGATTTGAACTTGGGTCCTCCTGACTCCAGGGCTGGTGCTCTACTCACTGTGGCACCTAGTTGCCCCTCACTGTGCCACCTAGCTACCCCTCACTACACCACCTAGCCGCCCCAGCACAGGGCCTTTGTTGATTATCCCCCACTCCAATTGCTACTGCCATGCCCACAAAATCACTTTATATCTATTTAGTGCTAATTTCATGTATACCTCTATAAGTCCAAGTTGTTACCTCCAATAGAATATAAACACCCTGAGGACAGGAATTATTTCATTTTTGTCTCTGTATCCCCCAGAGCCTAGCAAAGTTTCTGGTACATAGTAGACCCTCAATAAGTGCTTCCTGATTGATTGATTTCTAAAAGTCAAGAATACAGATACCAAAACTGAAACAAAGTCCTAAAACTATGCCAAAATTTTGATAATTTTATATTTCTTTTCTTACAATCTCAAAGCATTTTTAAAGTTACCGCATCAAGCTTCATTATATCCTTCCACTATATATCACGTCCATTATACCTATCCATCGTATCCTTCTTAGTAGATGGTAAGTGTTTATAGCCTCATTTTATAGATACAGGGTCAGTTTCTTTTTTAGCAAACTCCAAGGGAATGTCTACAGTCTTCTATTGAACCAGACTTTTGTGGTATCACATGGATAATGCTTGCTTTAAGTGGGCCATCTGCAGAGGCTTCCTTATATACAAGAGATTTGTGCTGCAATAGAATCTCACCTGCAGAGTGATCCTAGCAGACAGAAATAAAGCTACTTGTCCACAGTCAGACAGAAAGTGAGAACGAATGATGTCAGGAATAGAACTAAGGGGACGCGCCAGCTTAATTCCCTCTGGCAAATCACTCTGACTTCAGCATGTCTGTTCTAAATTGTTCGTGCACTAACTGTGTTACTTTCCCCTCCTCCTTCCAGCAATTTCCCGATCAGATTGTAGGATTTGTCCCTAGAAAGCACGTCCCCACTGCTTCAGGTGTTTATAGTTACGGTGGGTTTGAACTACAGATACCAGGATTTGGAAATGGGGACCAGTACTCCATGGTGCTGATTGGAGCATCATTCTTCAACCGCAAATACCTCGAGCAGTTCCAGAAACAACCAGCGACTGTCCACGCTCTGATAGATGAGACCCAAAATTGTGATGACATCGCCATGAATTTTATGGTCGCCAAACACATCGGGAAGACTTCAGGGGTATTTGTCAAGCCTGTGGAAATGGGCAATTTAGAGAAAGAGACGAGCAGTGGTTATTCCGGAATGTGGCACCGGGCAGATCACTTCCTGCAGAGGTCTTATTGTATAAATAAGCTTGTGAAGATCTATGACAGCATGCCCTTAAAATATTCCAACATTATGATTTCCCAGTTTGGTTTTCCATACTATGCCAACCACAAAAGCAAAATGTAAAATAAATAATAATCCTCGAACTGCTTGGATATTTGGGTAGCTTCTCAGTGTTAAGTTTCTATAGCAACACTATGGACTGTTATCCCCTCTAAAGTCCAAGGTGGGCACTACTCTAGTACAGGATGTGTGGTGCCACTAGTTTGGGAAATCCCTCCATGCTTCAGAAATAAAGATGTTGCTGGTGGTGTTGCCAGGGTAGGCCTCTTGTTAAGGGATTTTTATCCAGGTGCATCACTTCCTTGGTTTCTGACATAACTGTTTACATTTTGAGACTGTTTTCCTTCTTTTCTGAATCCTGGCATTTGCCTTAAGGACTATAGGAAGCTGTCTCCAGTGTTTGAAACCCATAAGACATTTCTCTCAGCTTTCTCATTTAAGGCTGCTTGCCTTCATCTCAAGCCTCAAATGCCAGTCGGGCTCATGAAAAAGAAATCCTGTATTGTGGCTGGGAAAGCCACAGAGGAAAGCATATTGACCTCAGATTTCATACAAAGGGAGGAAATCTGAAGGCAGCTGCTGAGTCCAACCCAAACTCTCTGTCTAGACTTATTCTGCAGGCCAGGATGTGGCTGCAATCACCCCTGCTTTTCGTTATCACTGCTGGGTCTCTCATGACCTTGTGGTTGTCTTGTAGCTACAGAATGTCTAGTTGCTAACTTCATTTTTCCAAACATCTACTGCATGGATCACAGAAAATGCAGCCCATGTTAACTTATATGCAGCTGAAAGTTTCAAGACGTATTAAGATTCAGGTTGTGCATTTTGTCGCTAAATCAGACCTCAAGAATGTATATTCATTCACTTGTATACTTTGCATCAGGTTTGCGTCGTCATTAAAGAAATGCGTACAAACCAGTTCTGTTTTAGAAGAATGTTAAAACAGGGATTTAATGAGACAATGTATGTAAAGCGCTTTGTAAACTTGGAAGTGCTCTGTAAATGTGAAGTGTTATTATTATTAGGGCCTGGCAGAGGTGCCCTTGTAGAATTCTAATAAACAAATTCAAACGAACCCTATCTCATTGCACATCACTTATCTCACAGGTTCTCACCTTAATGCATCTGTTGCCCTAAGTCCATTGGACTTGAATTCTGAGTGTGTTTAGTGTATCCCTAGTCTCTTGTCTTCTCTCTGTAGGGCAGCAAAAGTCTTCCTTCTGAAGAAAAGTCCAGCTATCATAGTCACAGAAGAATGAGAACTGAATCATAAATCCAGAGGATACATATACAGCAAGTCTGCAGCCACTCACTGTTGTGTTGTCAGGATTGGTCCCTTTTGGTTCATTCTCTGTATTATGATATTTGTCTTACACGCTGGTGTCTCGTACTTCACTCTTGTTCGTTAGCGGTGGCAAAGTATATGTCAGTGTGAAGCTAACCCTTGTCTGAGACTTTGTTTTGGCTTTGTTTTGCTGGAGTAACGTAAATGGATTTTTCTGATTGCCTCCTTGTGAAAAAGAATATTAAAATACTCATGGCTGTTGGCCCAACCACCCTAATCTCTGCAGCTAAATGTGTGCTCGGTTTTCTTTTTATTGCTGCTCATTTGTGATTTCCACTAGGGCTCTGAACCTTATTTTTTAAGTGTGAAATTAGTTATTTAGTTTGCCAAAACAGAGTGTGATTTAGCTTCTTTTTTAAAATATTTTTGGCAGGTGGTGGGGGCTAAGAATGAAGGTGGGAAGGATGGAGTTCTATTGGCAGATAAATAAATAAAGCTTTTACCATCCTTGTGCGGTGTGCTGAAGTCATGATTTTTAAAATGATGCTTTAACACACTAAGCAAAACCTGAAAACTCAAAAATTGCATCTGTACCTTTTCCCTCTAGATCACCTAATTTATGCCTCAGGATAATATGAGATGCATAATTCTTGGCACTCTGAATACGACAACCTTTCCTTATACCTGGGTACTAGTAAAATATCTCCCCTTCTCTTCTCTCTCTCTCTCTCTCTCTCTCTCTCTCTCTCTCTCTCTCTCTCTCTCTCTCTCTCTCTCTCTCCCTCTCTCTCCCCCTCTCCCCCTCTCCCCCTCTCCCTCTCTCTCTCTCCCCCATTCTCCCCCCTCTCTGTCCCCTCCTCCCTCTCCTCCACCTCTCCCTACCTTCCTTCCTTTTTTCCTTTCATTTCTTGAGGTTGGGCCTCCCTGTTTTGTTCAGGCTTATAGTAGCAGGGCTACTCACAGGCCCATTACCATTGGGATTAACAGAGCAGCCTTGACCTGCCCTATTTTCTCTCTTGGACCAATTTGCCTGTCCTTAGGCAGCCTGGTGGCTCCCCACTCCTGAGGGGTCACCGTGTTGATGCTGGATTTAGTTTGGACACCTAATCAGCTTTAGCTTTGAAGCCACAGCCTCTCCAGAAGCTACCCCACCCAGCCTGCTGGTACATTTTCCAAAGACTGTATTTCCTCCCTTAACATCCTTTCAAACACCGTTTTAGCTTCAAATAAGCAGTGACTTCATGTCATCCTTGAAGTGTTAAAATACAAAATCTGTTTATAAGTTAATAAGTTTAGCCCGACTTGTGCAATTGGGCTAAAATCTCAGTGAAAGTGGTTTTCCTGGGTTCTTGCCATCACCTTTAAAAACAACAATGAGGAAGGTAGTCTGGCTTCAAACTTTGTAATAGGTCCTGGTATCTGATAGTGAAGCCACATCTTTTGCCAAAACTTCTCTCCCACCTGTATAACTTGTACATGGCATGCTGATCTGAACCCTCCTCACAGTGTAATGCATCATGTGGGATGTCTGCATACTTTTTTGGGGCTAGCTCACTCAAACCTGCCCTCCTATTGGCAGGTTGGTATACCCGAGAATCACCATTGCAATTACAACTCAGATTCTCTCAGGGTACTGGGGGTAAGCCTGTTCTGATAGAAATATGTTCTTCCTACTTTCTACTGTAGCTCCCAAGTCTGCACTACTGTGATTTCTAACTATAGAAAATCAGTCAGTAATAGTGATGAAATCATTAACTCCTCAACATAAAACATTTATTTAGTGATAGGGAAAAAACAAAAATAATCATCACAGTTAACCCATAAACCGAAGTCAACCTCTCCCACCAACGCTCATATATGTGAGGACGGAGTGGGCACACTTACAGACTTACAGAAATCTGTCACTGAGGCATATGAGAAAGGACTGTATGTGCTCTCATCCTCACTTTTGTAATGAGAAAATATTATCCTCTTCTCTCAGATGGACGAAGCACTGACAGGCTCTTTAACTCCCAATCACCCTTAAAAATGTGCTTAAGAAGTATTAGGCTGTAGTCACAATAAGCAATTCTCTTACCTCAGAGCCCTTCTGTTTGGCTCTTTAGCCAGTGTAGACAAGCTCAGGGAGGTCTTCATTCAACTGGATCCTGGTTTGTCCAACCTGTTTGTGCCAGCAAAGCAAACGGAAATCTTTTCTTCTACCTTCTGTTTCTCTAGCAAACAGAAGATGACAGCGGAGAGCAACCAGCACTTCTGATAGGTTTCCTCTATTTCAAGCTTTTGTTTGTCCTTTGTTCTGGAAGAGGACTATGACTTCTGGAACATGATGCTCTGACTTGCAAATGAATTGGATTTAGGTGAAGGAATCTGTGTAAAATAGACTGCACTCGAGGGCTAGAAACAATTCAGTTCCGTTCCTATGAGCTTCAGCCTTTCTTCTGCTAGATAGAGTCTCCTAATGGGACAGCTGAAGCTTTTCTGTCAGCTGACTCTCCTGCTATATCCCCAAGTCTCTCTTGCGGTACTTTTTTTTTTTTTTTTTTTTTGGAGAGGGAACACAAGGCAATTGGGGTTAAGTGACTAGTCCAAGGTCACAGAGCTAGAAAGTGTCAAGTGTTTTGAGGTCAGATTTGAACTCAGGTCCTCCTGACTCCAGGGCTGGTGCTCTATTCACTGTACCACGTAGCTGCCCCCTTCTTGACTCAGTTTCCTCTAGCTGGTTCTTCCACTCTTCTCCCTCTGGCTTCTTCAACACTGTCAATGATTCCAATCAAAGCTTGCTGAAGCCCAGTAACTTATCTTTCCCTCGTGAGGCAAAACTCATAAAATCCACCTTCCTCTTATGAAATCAAGAGTCCTTATTTAGGCAAGTAGGTAATGTAAGTAGATAAGAGTGCTGGATTTTGAGTCAGGACTGAGTTTAAATCCTGCCTTGGATAGTCACTAACTGTGTAACCCTGGGCAAGTCTCTCAGCGTCTTAGTTGCAGTTTCTTCGTCTGTTAAAAGATTGTAAAATAACTTAAAAAGTTATTGCGAGGAACAAATGAAATAGCGTGTAAAGTACTTCACAAATTCTAAAGCGCTATATAATAACTATTAGCATTTCTGTA
The DNA here is from genome assembly GCA_028646595.1 of Phalanger gymnotis. Lineage (NCBI taxonomy): Eukaryota > Metazoa > Chordata > Mammalia > Diprotodontia > Phalangeridae > Phalanger > Phalanger gymnotis. The sequence continues at coordinate 64,479,684 of CM053627.1, forward strand.
TCTCTTGCTTTACTTTATAAATATCTCATTTTGACTTCACAACAAGCCTGAGAGATAGGTGCTATTATTATTATTAATCATCCCATTGTTCCCTGTTATTTGATTTACCATATTGTGAATTTTAAATTCTCAGCCTCTAAATACAGTAATAGGCAAACGAGCTGAGGGACCGCAGTGCCGCGCATTGGTCATTTCTCTACCCTTTTATATATTCTATCAATTCTCTGGCCGTTTATCCTGTCTTCGCATCTCCAGCTGCCTTTGTTCCCCAAGGGAAGACGGCATGGACCCGGTGCAACGTAACCTCCATCATCCCCTGAGCGGGAGCCCGCCTGATCTCTAGCCTCAGTTTTAGATGAAAAGAGGAGTGACTTTCCATCCGATCCTTGCCTTCTGTCTCCTCCTTTTCCTGTCACCTGAGGGAGGAGGAAAAGACAGGGAGCAGACTTGCATTTCCTGCTGCCTGTCTCCTGCCTAATCTATAGCCTTGGTGGGAGGAGGAGAAATGAAACAAGACTTCCTATCCAACCACGTGCCTTCTATCTTGGGCTGTGCACTTCTCCAGCCTTCTCTGGAGAAAGGAGTAGTGCCTTCTACTCACTGATTAACATACTCAGACCTGTTCATAACTTACACACACCCGTGATTCCGGACTCCTCCATGTCTTAATCCAAAACCCATTCTTCATCCCTCAGCACCCATTTCCTTATTTCCTAACCCCTCATCCCTCCCACTCCAAAGTCCCAGCTAAACACTATTTACCCCTTCCACAGTGCCCTCTGGATTGCCTGTTCCATAGGAAACAAATCTGCCTTCATGTGAAATCTTTTCCTCTCCCACTCCTTCCATCTCCAAAGACCTGGATTCCCCTGATGACACACCCTGCCTGTGCACTGTTTCCAATACAACTCATAGCCTGAAGTGAGGGAGTTGGAATACCCCTTGATTTCCATTGCCCCTTCCAGGTTCTCTCCCAACAGCCATGATACACTAAACTCTTCATCATAGTCCATACAATCCCCATCTTACATCCAATCAAAAGCCTGGCAGCTGTTGTCTACATACCTCCAGATACTCTCCTTCCTTCCTCAATAAGTTCAATACCTGGTTCACGATTTTTCTTTCCTCTCCTACTCTTTTTTTTGGGGGAGGGGTTAAATTTTTTTGTATTATACTTAAATACAAAATAAGAAAAGAAGAAGGAACATTGCCATGTACACAGCAGACTGTAAGAGAGGATTTAACATAAAACAATAAATTTCTATTTCAAGAAATCTATATAATAAATACTACACATTGTTTTCAAAGCTGCCCAGCTTTTCTTTGCTTCCTCATTGATTTTCTTTTGTTCTCTGCTGGGCACTTATTTTTCCCCTCCCCCCACCCTAAAGAACCTACAATTAAGCATGGCACTCTCTCTCTCTCTCTCCATATATATATATGTATATATATATATATATGTATACATACACACACACACATATATATACATACATATCTATACACATAGACATACATATTCATACACACATATGTAAGACCTCCTATCATCTCTTTCTCTGAAGGTGGATAGCATCTTCCTTCATAAGTCCAAGTCTTCATGTTTTTCTAAATCGAGCGGTTCATCATTTCCTACGCCACAACAACATTCCTTTCTGAATTCAAACAGCACCTTCCTTCATTGGATCTTTGAGGTTAATTTGGGTTTTTATAATTGTCAGAATGACTCGGTTGCTCAAAATTGTTCTTAAAACAATACTGCTGTTACTGGATACAATGTTCTCTTGGTTTTGCTCGTTTTACTCTTCATTCTTTTGTATATTTTCATATATTTTCCTCCCCAACTCTTGCTTTCACACTAGGGGACTTCAACATACATATTGGCCCTTCCTCAAACACCCTAATTGTTCAATTCTTCAACCTACTCACTTCCCATGAGCTACTCCTCCATGCTACATTAGCCACAAATAAAGATGGTCATACCCTGAATCTTGCCATTAATTGTAGATACATCCCTTCCATATTCAAGAATTCTGAAATCCCCTTGTCTGACCATAATCTATTGGCTTTCCACCTCTCCCTCTGTCTTCCCCTAACAAACCTGATTTTTTGACCACACCATGACCTCCAATCCCTCAACTCTTCAGTTCTCCCCCAGGATATCTCCCATTATCTAGCCAGTCTTTCTTCTTTTCCCCCTATTTTCCCCGTGGTGAACTAGTTCAACTTCACACTGTCCTCACACTTGGATCATTTCCACCATCCTCTGCCTTTGCTTCTATGCACATACTGCAGAATGAAGGTGGAAAAAAAATCAAGCAGCCATTTTGGTTGTGTCTGTTACAAATTATGTCATACAACTTCAATTGGGTCCTCACTGCTGCTAGGCAATCCTTCTATACCCTGTTATCTCACATTCACCACAATGACTCTCCAAACTTTTCATCCCTCCTTAACCTTCTATAACTTTACCTCCCTTACCATCTCAGCTGAGAACTTTGCCTCAAATTTCTACTATCCTGGATGAAATAAATATATAGCATGCACCTCATCAAAATTAAAACTCTATTTCTAAAGTCATATCTTTATAATAAAGTAAATTTATATCTTTTGTTTTTACAAAAATTTCTCCCAATATTTCTCCTTTTTCCATCCTTTTCCCAGAAAATCATTCCATGTAACAAAGAGTATTTATGAAAATTAAAACAAAAAGAAGAGGAAGAGAAAGAATCAGCAAAATCGATCAATATATTAAAAAAATCTTTGTTAGAATTTTTTTTTGCTTCCTCTTCCAGTAAATACAGAACTTTGGCACTGCAGCTGTTTTTTGTGAATCTACTTTAAGGCAACTCTATTGTCACAGGTTTTCTTCCCCTTATATTAAATCCCCCTTCTCCAAACCTTCCCACTTGTCACTCTTTTCTCTAGTTTTAGAGTTTTATTTAACTTTTTGATTCCCTTCCCTTTTTTCTCTCCTTTGTTGTCGTTGCTGTTCAGTCATTCAGTCATGGTCAGCTCTTCATGACCTTATGGAGTATAATGTCCATGGTGTTTTCTTGGCAAAGGTACTGGAGTGTTTACTATTTCCTCCTCCAGTGGATTAAGGCAAACAGAGGTTAAGTGACTTGCTCAGAGTCACACTGCTAGTAAGTGTCTGAGGCTGGATTTGAACTCAGGTTCTCCTGATCCCAGGCCCAGTACTGTATTCACTAAGCCATCTAGCCGCCCATTTCTTTCATAGAAGCCCTTTATTAGCAGAATTGCATCTTTTGCAAATAATTTATTAAGTCATACTACATGCCCTTTGATCCAGCAATACCACTACTAGATCTGTATCCCAAAGAGATTTCAAAAAGGGGGAAAGGACCTATTTGTACAAAAATATTTATAGCAGCTTTTTTTGGTAGTGGCTAAGAATTGGAAATTGAGGGGATGCCTATCAAGTGGGGAATGGCTGAACAAGTTGTGTGTGTGTTTGTAATGGATTATTATTGTGCTATAAGAAATGAGCAGGATGATTTCAGAAAAATCTAGAAAGACTTACAAGAACTGATAGAGTGAAGTGAGCACAACCAGGAGAACATTGTACACAGTAACAGCAATATTATACAATGAACAACTATGAATAACTTAGCTATTCTCAGCAATACAATGATTCAAGATAATCCCAAAGGACTCATCATGAAAAATGCTATGTGCCTCCAGAAAAAGAACTGATGGCATCTGAATACAGACCGAAGCATACAATTTTCTTTCTTCCTTTCTTCCTTCCTTTCTTTTTTCTCCCTTCCTTTCTTCCTTTTATTTCTCCTTTCTTTCTTTTTTCTTTCTTTCTATCTTAAGTTTTCTTCCTCAAAATAACTAATATGGAAATATGTTTTACATGATTGCACATGTATAACCTATAACATATTGTTTACTATCTTAGAGAAAGAAGCAGAGGGGCATAGAATTTGGAACTCAAAACTAAAAAAAAAACCCTCATGTTTTATGTGTAATTTGGGGGGAAATAAAATATTATTTTTCATAAACAAGCCATGCACCTGGACCCAATATAGTTCCCAAAATGGCTTGGCTCTCCAAACATGCACTTACCATTCATTAAGTTGCCACCATCAAGAATCACAAGGTCCCAACAAAATGGAGTAAGATGACTGATCTCTTCAGTGAAATAAACTGTGGGTCAACAGGTAGCTTCTGACTCTGTCTTTGATTAGAACAGAGCCAGCCACATGTGATCTGGCTGAGATTACTCCATTTATGTAGCACTAAAGGCTCAAAAATTGCTTCATATGTTATTTCACTTCATCCCCACAACAACGTCTAGAGACGCTATCTCTATTTTATGATAATAGCTGCAATTGTTGTTCAGTTGAACATGTCCAACTCTTCGTGACCCCATTTGGGGTTTTCTTGGCAAAGATACTGGAGTGGTTTGCCATTTCCTTCTCCAGCTCATTTTACAGATGAGGAAACTGAGGCAAACAGGGTTCAGTGATTTGCCTAAGGTCACACAGCTGAGGCCGGATTTGAACTCAGGAAGACCTGACTCCAGGGCCGGTGCTGTATCCATTGGGCTACCAACTGCTATAGCTACAATAGCTAACATTTATATAGCACTGTCAGCTTTGTAAAATGCCTTACAAATAGTAACTCATTTTATCTTCTCAACAACTCCAGGAGGTAGGGGAAGGAAGGGGCAAAAATAAACCTTTATGTAGTGCCAGGCAGGGTCCTTAATTATTTTTTTAAAAATATTATTTCACATGATCCTTACCAGAACTCTGTGAGGTAGATACTATTATCGTCCCCATTTTACAGATGAGGAAAATGAGACAAACAGAGTTTAAGTGACTTGTCCAGCATTATACAGTTATTAGGTGTTTGAGGCTGGATGTGAACTCAGGTCTTTCTGACTCAAGATCTAGTAATCTGTCTGTAGCGCCATCTACCGAAGAGGAAATAATTTTAGAGAATTTCTTTGACGTGCTCAGGGTCACAAGCTTGATCTCCAAAATAGGATTTTAACCCAAGTCTTCTTCACTCTAACTCCAGCAGCTTGGTTCATTATGGTCCCAATCCCTTAGAGTATAACTTCAAGTATATAATTACTACATAAACAGGGAAGCAGAAAACGATAATTTAAAATATCACATACATAACTCAACCCTATGAAAACCAAAGGGCAGGAACAATTCTTCGACTATCTATATACACACATAGATGCATAAACATATGTAAGGAAGGACACATACCTGCTTCTGTACAAGAAACTTCTTGATCCAAAAGTCTTGTGGGAGGATACCATGAGGAAGTGACTGCTAAGCTTCTATAACAATGGAAGGAGTAAAAAAAAAAAAAAGGCAGCAATACTGCCAGAAGGGTTATTCTTTTTAATTACTTCCTTTATCTAGTTATCTTCTCTTCTTTTTTCTCAGTTAAATAGTTAAGTGAAATATTCCTCCTTCTCCCTCCTCCATTTTTATTAGTTTAAAAAAATTATGTGCCTTTTACCAAAAAGATTCCTTTTTCTTGTTCTTTTCCCTTTCTGTCTATTCTAAATCTCTGTCAATTCAAGGACTGCATCCTTATTTATTCCTCTTTAGTCCTTGTGATTCTCACAGAAGTAAAGTTTCTAAGGTACCTGTTTTAAGTTCGCTATTCTAAATAATTTCTATGTTATTGTCTTGTACATCTTGTTCCCTCTCCCCCTTTTTTCTATTGTGCCTCACTCTTAGAGGTATCAATTCCTGCAGTAGACTGATGTGTTACCCCATGGTAAAAATTTTCCTGTGTCCCTGATTGTGTGGCCCAATTTTATTATGATCATTTTCTTTCCAATTTGCTATAAAATCTCCTCTCTGGCTCCATGTCCAACTCTGAGAGATACCAGTTACCCCTTGGAACTTTGACTCCCTATACTTGTCCATGAAATCACAATACTCTCTGAGCTGAGAAGTAGTGGTCCCTATAAGTACCAAATCCCTGCAGATTATATACTCTTTGTAAGAATCCTGTCTCCCATTACAGAATATATGTCTCTTTCCATGGGAATGTTCTTCTGTAGGATCCCCTCCCATCACTAAATTGAAATTTCTCCTTTTCTTTCCTCCTGTTTCAGTCTCTTCCTTTTACTACCTCACTCTTTCTTTGACAGCCCCTGTTCTTTGAGAAACAAGAGTTATTTTCCCTTCCTTGTTTACCATTGACTTGATTAGGATACATCACACATTCTCCTCTATCTTCTTCTTCCTCTCTCCTTTTTCATATGACCTCCCATTCTGAAGTTTAGCCTCACAAAAAGACATTGATTCACCTGTAGGCAGGATATTATGAGGTTTAACTCATGGTATTTCAGACCTGTTCCTCCATCCCTTCTATTTAAATTCTGCTTTCGTTCTTGTTTCCTTGTGTATTTTTAGAAAGAAATCTATTAATGGACCCTCTATTGTTGCTTTCTTGTTGTTGTATTTTTTTAACCCCATAGGTGTCTTTCTCTTTGTAGCTTTTCTCCCTCCTTTCTGGGGTAATTTATTTAATTACTTGTATTTCACTTGGTAACTGTATTTATTCACCTTTCTGTTTATAAAACAATATGCTCACATATTTTTTTTCTTTTTGTAGGAATGCTTCAAATGCCTTTATTTTATTGAATGTTCACCTTTTTTCATTGATGATTAGGCTCAGGTTTATAAGGAACTTCACTTTGAGTGGCACATTAAGCTTCTTTGCATTTTAGAATACATTATTCCATTTTCCTCCTGTGGTTTCTGATGGGTGCAGAATAGCCCTATGTTAATTCTAATTTCCTTTATTCTTGAGGATATTTATCCTGGTCACCTTCAGAATTTGTTGTTTGTCATTGGAATTGTTAAATTTAGCTACTGTGTTTCTTGTAGTTTGCAGCATAATTTTTTTAATTTTAATTTATTGTTTTTTATCAAGGCAATCTTTGTATTCTTTCAATTGGCACTTTGTTTTCTATATCCAGAAATTTTGAAGAGTTTTCTTGTATTGTTTTTAAAATTATGGTGTTAAGATTTTTTTAACTTGTCATGTTCTTCTAGGAAATTGACCTTTAAGTTGTCTATGCATTTATTGTCTTTGAAATCAGCCTGTTTTGCCTTTATAGGAATCATGTGGTCTTTTATTACCTTTTTCTTCTTTTCCTTGAGATTGTCCTTTATTTCTGTATATTTGTATTCCCAATCAATTATTCTTTCTTTAAGTTCTTTGGAGAAGTTAAAGCCGCCATGGATTCACATTTTTCTATTCTGCTGTGCAAGGCATAAATTCTGCTTTTTTCCTTCTTATTTCTCTCTTGAACCATTCAGGAACATTTTACTGTGATTCCATGCTGTTTGGGGAATACATAAAGTCCTCTGATTCATCAGGTATTGATTTAGTTTCCTATCCCCTGCAGTACTTACTCAGAGAGGTTTGGATTCATTTACATTTTGGGTGGTCATCTTCCTTTCTTTGTTGATGTTCTCTGTCGATTTATCTGCTTGTACTCAAATTTTTTAACTTAATTTTCTTCCTCCTGAAGTCTTTTGGCAGTTTTAGTCTTTTCTCCTTATATTCCTCTATTTCTGTCTTTCTGATTCCTTCCCCTTTTATGGTTCTTATCCCCAAAAATTGGACTTAAGTGTTGCCTCAGCCTCCTCCCACACTTTTCACCAGCCTCATTCCCCTCCTCAAGTGACTTCTGGGGGATAGATGGAGTGTCGGAACTAGATTCAGCTGGATGCCCGTGCAGCTACCCACCAGCACCCCCTTCCATAAACACACACACACACACACACACTCTGACACCTTGCCCCAGTTCCTTCTATTCTTTAGTTCTCTGGCTGAGTGATGCTACAGCATCCCACTGCCATCTCAGACAGAGAAAGCTTCTACTTTCTTATCTCTCTGCCTCTTCTACAGTGGGTCAAGAGACAGAAAGAGAAAAGAAAGAGAGAGAAAGTTTGTGTGTGTGTGTGTGTGTGTGTGTGTGTGTGTGTGTGTGTGTGTGTGTGTGTGTACAGAGTTGACGTGGGGTGAGGGCAAGGGCAGGGTGTAACTGTCAGAGACTGCAGCAACAGCAAAGAAATTGCCGTCTGCATCCCAGAGCAAAAGCCCATGGCTTCAGTTGTGCTGCCCTACTAGAGCATGGTGGTTGCTGGATGAGTTAGAGATTAACCTTCTTTGCTGTTAATTAATTTGGTTGATACCTTATTAGACTTGTTGGTGTTTTGCTCTATGGATATACCTGCAATGACTTCATCTTTAATGTAAAATTCTTATGGGGAGGGGTGTTGAGAGTTCAAGAGAACTGAAGAAAAGTCCTCTAGCTTGTTAGTAATGTGACCTGAAAGTCAAGTTATATCCTCTTTTAATATCTAATATGATTGTGTTAAAACCCAAAGGAAAAGTATGTTAATATTATAGAAATGACACAGAGGCCAATATGTAGTGATCTAGATACTGGTCAGAAAGATGGAAATTCCTGGAGGCCAGTGCTATTTCTGATATAGGTAATTTCTATGACCCTGGGCAAGTTACTTGAGCCTCACTCTCAAGGGGCTCATTGTTGTTCAGTCATTTCAGTCACATCCAACTCTTCATTGACCTCATTTGGGGTTTTCTTGGCAAAGATCCTGGAGTAGTTTGCCATTTCCTTCTCCATCTCATTTCACAGATGAGGAAACTGAGGCAAACAGTGTGATTTGACTACAAATTGAGACTGGATTTGAACTCAGGACTTCCTGACTCCAAGCGTAATACTCTGGCCACATTATGGGGTTCACACATTTGTGTTAAAAAAGGGGAAGACATGCACTTTAGTTTCTGATAAATTGATATCCTGATTTAAGCCTGAGGATTTAACACTTGTACATTAAACTTTATGCCTTTTAAAATAATCAAACCAAAAAGTCCAAGGGATGGTGGGATGGGAGAGAGGGGCATCCAAACAGTAGGTTTCTTTGAATGTCAATAATGATAAAATTAACTGAATTTTTAACTTGACACTGAGAATGTCAACATGGATATATTTCACTGTTTTGTTGGTTGTAGGTGGGCATTGTATATGTATATATGTGTGATACCTAAAGACCTAAAGGCCACATATGTTACATTTTACCCCTGCTCCTGGCCCTTAAAAGGGGCAGGTTCTCTGCCAGTGGTTCTAGCCCCAACCCATGATATTCCTTCAATTGTCGGGGATGGTCCTCTGCACTCCAGTTTCATTTAACCACTAACATTGAATTAACTTTTGCAAAGAAATATTTATTTCCAAAGGAATAATCACAAATATACAAACTTGCTGTCTAACATATGGGCTTAATCTCTCCTCCCAATATCAACTCACTCTCGGAGGAGAGAGGGAGGATTAGGTTCAGAAACAAACAGCTTGTTTCCTATAGGGCACAGTCCCACTCCAAAACCCTCCTTAGGCCGAGTCCTAGGCACCCTAGTTTCTCCAGGCTTCTCAGCTGGGCCAATTGGATGCATCATTCTATTTGCAATGCTAGCTCCAAGGTTGTCATGAACTTTGGTGGGGTGCTGACACCTGAAACTGAGGACAAACGACACAGAAGAGAAACTGATACCCTACAGGCCCACTTCTCAGAGCCGAGGTAGAAGAGAAGGAAAACAGGCATTGGAAGTCCTTTCCCTCTTACTGGTTCAGTTCATGGTCTCCAAGCTCCAAGTGAACACAGCAAGAAAGAGCATGAGCAAGAAAGCCTTACTAGTTTTAAAGATGTAGCCTATTCCGGCTAAGCAGCCAATCTAAGGAGGCTACACCCACCTGTTGATAGGGGGCACAGGGTGCTTTCATGTTAGAAGATTTGGGCATGTTTGTATACATATATTAGTGCATTTGTGTAAAGAAAATACCAGTGTGCTTGTCTGTGCCCCTTCTGTTAGAAGTTTTTAAGAATTTAAATTTAGTTGATTTCAGTGAAATTCTCTTTAGCAATGTGTTTTGAAAAAATATTACATAATGCTGTTGCCTTGGGCTTAGTAAATATGTACACAAGCCCCTCCTTATCTGTCAGATATTTATATCACAGATTTAGATATGGAAGGGACCTCAAAAGAATTCTAGTCCAGTGGTGTCCAGTTCAAATAGAAATGAAAGCCAAAAACCCATACGTAAGGCTCACTCAGGGCCACACGCTGACTTAGAAAACTACATATTAACGTTACCTATGTTCTATTGTATTTTTAAATATTTTGTTAAATATTTTCCATCTAGATCCAGAGGGGGCGGAGCCAAGATGGCGGCTGGGAAGCAGTGACTGGCGTGAGCTCCCCACCAAATCCCTCCAAAAACCTATAAAACAATGGCTCTGAACCAATTCTAGAGCTGCAGAACCCACAAAGTGGCAGAGGGAAGCAG
>CM053627.1:64496261-64554226 GCA_028646595.1 Phalanger gymnotis
GGAGGGGAGGGCAGACTGGGGAACAGGGCAACCAGAGTGTACGGCATCTTGGAGTGGGGCGGGGAGGAAATGGGGAGAAAACTGGTAATTCAAACGCCTGTGAAAATCAATGCTGAAAACCGAACATGTCAAAAATAAATTAAAAAAAATAAAATAAATATTTTCCATCTAGTTCAGGCTGTACTTGGGAGTGTCGTAGGCTTCTGTGTTCGACACCTCTGATCTAGTTTGATCCCCTCGTTTTACAGGTGAAGAAGATGAGGTCCAGCTAAGTTGAGTGAACTGCCCAAAGTCACCGAAGTAGCAAATAACAGAGCCAATATGCAAACCCAAGTCTTCTGATTCCAAACCCAGTGTTCTTCCCATAGCATCATATTACTTCCCAGGATATCAAGTACCAGTACCATGATTATGGTTGGTAATCAGGGTACAATTAATAAAAAGTAACTCCTAAAAGAGAATTATCATGTAAAAGCTTACTTTTCTTGTTTTTATTTCAGGAAGTTGCCATCATCCTCTATGCCTCCCACTTGACATTTGCAAGAGCCAAAGAAAATCTAGAATAATTTTAAGTGCATGCTGTATACAAGGCACAGTGCTAGGCACTGGGGATTCAAAGATGAAAACAAAAAGGTCTGTGCTCAAGAAGCTAACATTCTACTGGGAAGATATAATGTGTACACAGATAAAGGAAAGTACCACTTTCCTGGGGTTAATAATGATAACAGCTAAAATTTATGTAGAGATTTAAGATTTGTGAAGTGTTTTACAAATATTCTCTTATTTGATCTTTATATAACAATCCTGAGTGATAATATTAACTCTATTTTAATAGATAAGGAAATGGAGGCAAGCAAAGTTTATGACTTGTCTAGCATCACACAGCTAGCAAATCCTTGCGGCAGGATTTGAACTCAAGTCTTCCTGACTCCAAGTGTTCCATCCACTGCACAACCTAGCTGTCCTGTGTTGAGGATAGCCTTCCCATAGAAGGGAGCACCTGAGTGAAGCCTTTAAGGGAACCAGGAGTTTCTTGAGATGTAGGTGAGGAAGGAAAACATTCTAAGAATTGGGAAAAAGAAGTATGGAGGCATGGGATAGAATATCATTTACAGGGAAAACCAAGTCAAGTCAAGAGAACAAGCATTTAAGTTTTGCTTAGACTCTCCAATGTGAGAGGAGAGAGGGACTGGATCTGTGATTTCGTTGGCATAAGAGAGCATCCTGTTGAGGCAAATCCCTCTACCTTTGAAGTAAGCCTGGAAAAACAGCCTGGAGTCAGATTGCAAAGAGCTTTAAATGTCAGACCAAAGAATTTATGTTTTATCTTAGAGACAATGCAGCATCTAGAGCTGCACTGGATGGTAACACAGACCTGTGCTTTTGACATATTAATTTGGCAGCTATGTGGAGAGTGGATTGGAGAGAGGAGAGAGTGGAAGCAGGGAGCCCATTTAGGAGACTGCTGTAATATAGTCCAGCTGAGGGGTGATTAGAACTATGTGAGGGGATGGACGGATGGATGGATGGGTGGGAGAGACGTTGTGGACTAGAGTTGGCCACTGAGTGGGTTGAAGTAAAGAAAAAAATCAGACTGAACGGTATTGATTTGTTGGTCCCAGATCCTCAAGATGATTCTAACTTACTGTAATGAACTGATATTTGACTTTATTGCAACTAAGACCATGTATATAAGGTGTTCTTCAAGTGGTCAATTTCTTCATCTGTAAAATGAGGGGTTTGGCGATGGCTTCCAACATCCCTTCCAGTTATAAATCTATGATCCTATAGAAATTATAGCTTTTTTTTTCTTCCTCACTCGCCTTAAACTGAGTCAAAAGGCTGCTCTGCCTTACCACCAGATGTCAGTGCAACCTAAGAAACTGACAACTCCCCTTTCTCCGAGCCAACCCCCACCCCCACCCCGCCAGGTTTGAGCCTGCCAATCAGCTGCAAAGAGGGAAAACAGCCTTAAAATAGCAAAGCTAAAAGCCTCCTGCCAATGTCTTTGATTAAGGATAGCTTCTTAAGTGGTGCTATAGAAAAATTAGCTATCCTTCAAAAGTTACCAAGTTAAAATGGGATTTCGCCTATGTAAATCACATTACATAAGTTATAATACGTTGTTATTATCATAATTTATATGACAATAACATCTGACAGTGACATAAAAAAGACATGATTCTAATTAACTGCTAGCTCCTTGTGACGCGTTCCCACAGGAGTTTCATAGGGACAGGGTAGGAGCCACCAGCCTTCGTTATAGCTCTTGGGGGATGTTCTTAATTGCTAATGACATCCAAGACATCAGTATTTGTGTAGAGAGGAGTGGTTATATTTTCTAGGTCAAGGTTAATGTAAGCTCCTCGAGGTCAGGGATTGTGTAATTTTTTGCCTTTTTTTGGTCCCCAGCCCCTAGTAGAGTGCCAGGCATACAGTAAGCCTTTAAGAAAGCTTGTTGATTGATTATTACTCTGAACCATTATATTTTAAGGTAATAAGTTCCTTTCCATACCAGTTCGTATCATTGTTCCAAGAGAAAGATCTCTAGTTCTATTTTCCCCACATTCTAATTGACCGTCCTGCTTTGAAAACAAAAAAATTCCCCAATAATGACACGGGCCCTTGTAGAATTTCAGAATCTCAGAGTTGAAAGAAACCTTATCAGTCAGCTAGCTCAACGTGCACCCAAGGATAGTCCCCTCTATGAGGTATCTAATAAAGATACCCCCAAAACACAAATCAGACCCAGATCTGTGTGATTTCTGAGGTGTCGATGCTCACACTGAAAATTTAACAAAGAGCTTGGCTCCCCCATATGCCTGTATGCAATGCAAATAAAAGGAAATAGTTTAAAGTGCTTCAGAAAATCGTTTCTCCTAAAAAGCAATACACAGGACATTATTTTAGCACTCTTACTAATAAAGTTCTTCGAAATTAGATGTACCTGGATCGTAAGCCTGGCATTTGCATGACTTTCTTAATTACTGGAGAGAATAATTACTTGCTGCTCCATGCCTATGTGAGCTGGAGAGAGCTTGAAAGAAAAGGATCCTAGCATTCTGGCTCACACTTTTATGGGTAAAATAATTAATTTTAACCTCCTTAAAAATACTATGTAGTATTTTAATGGTATTTTATTTTTTCCAATTACACGTAAAGATGATTTTTAACATTTATTTAAATAAGATTTTTTGAGTTCTAATTTTTTCTTTCTCCCTCCCTCTTTTCCCTCCCTTCTCTCTAGGACAGTAAGTAATTTGATTTTATGTACGTGCAATCATGTAAAACATATTCCCGTATTGGTCATGTTGTGAAAGAAGAAACCAAACAAAAGGAAAAAAAATACAAAAAATCAAGAAAGTGAAAATAGTATGCTTCGATCTGCATTCAGACTCCATCAGTTCTTTCTTTCTCTGGATGTGGATAGTACTTTCCATCACGAGTCTTTTGGAACTGTCTGAGATCTTGGTATTGCTGAGAAGAGCTAAGCCAATCATAGCTGATCATCACATTGTGATGTTACTGTGTACAGTGTTCCCCTGGTTCTGCTCACTTCACTCAGCATCACGTAAGTCTTTCCAGGTTTTCCTGAAATCCTCCTGCTCATCATTTCTTATATTGGCTTCCATTTTCAAGGGAGGACACACATGGTTCCAGGATCTCTTCAGGGAGAGGTCCTTGGAGAGAGATAAAAACTCTGGAAAGAAGCGAATATTTTCAAGGTGTAGTTTCTCTACATGACAGCCTTCTCTTCCTCCAGGGACCTCTCTCTGAAGAGAGCCTGGAAATTAAGTGTGTCTTCTCTCAAAGCCAGAAGTCAGAATCTCAGGTTCTCTCTTCTTCCAAGGTCTCCACCTCACGCAAGCATGGATCACTCATTCTCTCTACCAAGAAAGAGAGTCTTATGTAAATGTAATGCTCGAGTCCCAGGTTACACAGATAACCCAAGACAGTAGAGGACATCGTTCTCTGAGTCAGAGTACCTATTACCTACCGAGTAGTATATCGACTCTGCCCCCAGATTTTTCAGATAGGAGGGAATTAAATACACACACAAACAAACAACTACAACTACAACAATTCCTACTGGCTATTTTTTACCAAAGCATCATACTCAGGCTTCTAAGCCAACTGAAGATATCACAGAGCTAATTCCAACCCATAGGACCACAGCAGTTTTTTTCTTTTTCTGACCCAAAGATTTGAAAACAGAACACAAATAATATAAGTATATACATACACCCACATATATTTTACAGACTTAAGCACGTATCATATATGCAAGGGGAAAACACACTTTAACAACTTGCTAGAACCCAGATCTAAATATAATTCATTGAATACAAAAATATACTATAAGGAGAATCAAAGCCAAGAAGAGGCATTGATAAGGTTTGAAAATTAAACCATCTTTCTTAACTGGGAAACTGTATATACACTAGAAGGCATTGGTACGCTAATTTAATTCATGATCTCTTTCGAGTCTTATAATTCTGCAAGGTGTGTACAACAGGTATGATTATCTCCATTTTACAGAGAAGCAAATCGAGACCCAGAAAGGTTAGGTGACCTATCTATGGCTACAGAGTGGGATTCAAACTCAGGTCTCCCTAACTCCGGGTCCAGAACTTTTATCTCTGTACTACACTGCTATTGGTGCCTAATAGAGACTTTAAGCCTTCCCTGTAACCCACAAAATAACATCTGAAAATAAATGAGATGTTTATATGCCAAAGGGAACAAAACTTCTTGGCATTAGAAATATGTGCATTTAATTAAAAATAATATTTTAAAAGTGTCCCTTGTTATGTTGCCCTGTGAGTTGCATCCTAGGCGAAGCCTACTTACCTTTAGTAATATCTTTAGGAAAACAGACAAACTTTTCCTTCCAACTTTTGCTCCTTTGGCCATTTTGGTTGAGGATCAGTTTCCAATTTGACCAGTAGGTGTCATGTGCACATGTATGAAATACTGGCAAAAACGTCGCCATGCCACAATATTTTTCTTAAAGCATATGTCTAATATGTTCATCTACAGTAATAACACAATTGAAACAGAATATCTTTGAGTAAACACTCAAAGATAGGAAGCTCCTTTTCACATTTGGGCAAAATTACCTATTACTAAATTTTGTTTCAGGATTAAGTTGTATAATTATACTCATGCATACAAGGCTTCTTGTATTTTTAATGCTTAAAACATTTTTAGATGAAGGAATCATGACATTGCATACTCAAAGAATTCAGAACAGAAGAGAGTTTGGTACCCATCCAACCTGTACCTCAAGAGGAAGCTGAAGACACTGTGGAAAGAAGGCGAGATATACAGTTAGAGATGACCTGGGTTCAGATCTTACCTTTGACACCTATATCAGCATGACTGTGGTCAATCACTTGCCTTCTCTGGGTACTCATTTGTAAAAGGAGGAGGCTAGACTAGACAGACTTTAAGGTTCTTTCTAGCTAGTATTCCTAACTATCTTCTCTACCACTTGCCCAAAAAGAATCCATTCAGCCTTCACTTAAAGAGCCCAGTGAGGGGGAACTCACTACCACCTAAAGCAGCCCATTCCATTGATTAACTAGCTTTTCATTGTTCAAAGGAAGTTCTTCCTTACAAGGGAAGCTAGCTAACTCGGTGGATGAAGTGCCAGGTCAGGAGTCAGGAAGACTCATCTTTCTGAGTTCAAATCTGGCCTCAGGCACTCACTATCTGTGTGTCTCTGAGCAAGTCACTCATCCCTGTTTGCCTCAGTTTCCTTATCTGTAAAATGAGAAGGAAATTACAAACCACTCTATTATTTTTGCCCAAAAAACCCTAAAAGGGATCCTGAAGAGTTGGATGTTACTGAACAACTTAATCTTTCTTATATCAGTCTTTAATTGGCTTCTTAGCTCAGCCAGGCTTTATAAACTCACTCCTTTAGTATTTGTAACTATAATTGCAATACCTCCCTTTTCAATCGTATTCGTTGCTTTAAAAAGGTTTTTTTTTCTATGACCATGTGAACTAAAATGGAAATAAATATATGAACTCAATTCTCTGAGGTTTACATGTGGGCCAGAGATGTATGACCAGGACCCAGGACCTATTTCCCACTGAATGAAATTAAGGCCACTATTTCAGGCCGGTAAGAGATATGGGGAGGGCATGGAGATTCACACACTAATAATTCATCTTTATATAGTGCTTTATAGTTTATAGGATGGGGCAGCAAGGTGCCCCTATGTAGAGCTGGAGTCAGGAAAACCTGAGTTCAAATCCAGCCTCAGACACTTACCAGTTGCACAAACCTGGGCAAGTCATTTTAACCCATTTGCCTCAGTTTCCTCATCTGTAAAACGAGCTGAAGAAGGAAATGGCAAACCGCTTGAGTATCTTGCCAAGAAAACTCCGAATGGAGTCAGGAAGAGTGAGACATGACTAATCCACCAAAGCACAACAGTACTAATTGGGATCTTAGACTTATAGCTGGAAGACCTCTCAGAGGCATTTGAATCCAATCCCCTCCCCCCTTTTAACAGGTGAAGGTAAATGACATGCCCAGTGTGATCTAGGTCAAGTGTCAGAGCTGGGATTCAAATTCAGTGCTTAGCTCAGATCAGCCATTGAGGCAGGGAATGAAATGGTTATGGCCATTTTACAGATTGGAAATCCAGCCTCAGAGAGATAAAGTAACTTGTGCAAAGTCATACAGCTGTAAGGAGCAAAGTGGAGATTCGAACCCGGGTTTCCTGCCTCCAGCTCTGTTGTTCACGGCACAATACTGCTTTTCTTGAGGGCATGGACTAGGCACAGGGCTCAGCACTGACTTAAATGATGTTAAGTGGATCTAGGTCACAAGTGATCAGGGACCAAGAAGACATATAAGTTGATGAACTGAAGGAGACCTTAGAGGTGTGGGTATGTGTGCGCGTGTGCGCGTGTGCGCGTGTGCGTGTGTGCGTGTGTGTGTGTGTGTGTGTGTGTGTGTGTGTGTGTGTGTGAAGCCGGGTGGCTTAGTGAAAAGTGAATTGGACCTGGATTTGGGTAGACCTGGGTTCAAATTTCAGTCCCCATATTCCCCAGCCACGTGACCTTGACCAAGTTACTTCATCTTTCTGGGACTCAGCATCCTCATCTGTGAAATGAACAGGTCGAGCCTGATAGCCTCTAAGGTTCCTCCCAGCTCTAAATCTGTGATCCTGTGACCTTGTCCAGCTCCTCATTTTACAGAGGAAGAAACTAAAGCCCAGAGAGGCTTTCCTCTTCCAGTGACGGGAAGCTCACTCCTACTCACACAAGCCATCTTACTTTGGAACAGCTGTACTTGTTAAGTAACATTTCCTCTTATTGAGCCTCGCTGTGACTTGATTCCACTGGTGCTGGTAAGGTCACGTCGGATGAAATAAAACAGAGGGAGCAGGCAGTTTTCCATGGATGTTCTGGTATACTTTTTGTATCAGATGGAGAGGGGCCCTAGAAGTCTTCCTGGGTAATACAAGATGGAAGTCTGACAAGGTCTGTTTGGCTTTTGAGTGCAAACACAGTCAACGTGGCACATAAAGTGCTGTGCCTGGAGTTAGAAAGGCCTGGGTTCAAATCTGCCTCAGGGCGGTTACTAGCTGTGTGACCCTGGGAAAGTGACACAACTTTCAGATGTTTCAGACTGCTCTCGAGGACTTATATCCTATGTCATAGACAGGTTGAGCTCCCAAGCTGATGATACCACAGTGAACCTTCCCAGTATTTATCCTACTGCAAACTTTTTACAAACTTTTATTCCTTCCTTCCTTCTTTCTTTCTTTCCTTCCCTCCTTCTTTCCTTCCTTCCTTCCTTTCTTCCTTCCTCCCTCCTTCCCTTCCTTCCTTCCTCTCTCCATCCTTCCTTCCTTCCTCCCTTCCTCCCTCCCTCCCTTCCTTCCTTCCCCTCCTTTTCTGTCATACACTTCTAAACATGTTTTATTAATGCTTTTTTAAGTGAAATTTTTACTTTCCAATGACTTCCCACCCACACAGTAGAACTCTTGCCATATAGCAAATGTGTTAATTAAGCAAAAAGGAAACACTTGGCTGTAGCATATGTGCACCTTCATGACAGAAACACGGCACCTAAACCCGAGTGCAAGGTTAGTAAAATAGATTGCAGATAGGTCCTTCCCTAAACTATGGTAGCCAAAGTAATTGTGCCATGGCCTTCTGGTTCTGCCCAACAAATATAATAGCAGAAAAAGAATGTGAGAGACCCACCAGACCCTAATCAGTCTCACATGCATTTGCAAATAGTCTCATTCTTTTCTGTTTCTAATGGAAAACTTAGCTTTAAATGATATCTCCCAGATTTGTTCTCTATCCCTCAACTTGCCATTAATGAAATTAATCTTCCCCCCCTTACTAAATTTTGTTGTTTCAATCATGTCTAACTCTGCGGCCCCATTTAGGGTTTTCTTGGCAGAGATCTTGGAGTGGTTTGCCACTTCCTTCTCCAGCTCGTTCTACAGATGAGGAAACTGAGGACTAAGTGATTTGCCCAAGGTCACACAACTAGTAAGTATCAGAGGTCAAATTTGAACTCAGGTCTTCCCGACTCCGGGCCCAGGGCTCTATCCACTGCACTGCCTAGCTGCCCTTACATTTATGTTGTTAGGGCACAAATCCCTAATGTGTGATTTAGGGTCCTTCGTATCATTCATGCCATTGCTTTGGTTAGTATGGAGGTGACCATCTTTTCACTCTGCACTACTAGTGATCTACAGCATGCCTTTCCAGGGGAACTAGTTAAGCAAAATCTTCGAGAACTAGGCAAAGCTAAGTGGCTGATCAACTTTGTGACTCCCGCTTTCTCCAATTCGATAAACATTGATTAGGTGCCTACTGTGTACAAGAAAAGAGGCAGAGTGGGATAGTGGACTGAGGATCATGGATCTAAAGCTGGAAGAAAACTTAAGGACCATCTATTCCAACTCATCTCATTTTACAAATGAAGAAACCAGGGTTCAGAAAAATTGTGACTTACCCAGGGTCACATAGTAAGTTACAAAACTAGGATGTAGAACTCTTGTTTTCCACTGCACATAGCTGCCTCCTTAGAGTCAGAGAAACCTCGGTTCAAGTCTTCCCTTTGACTGCCTCCCTCCCCTCACCCCCCACACACATCCCCTTTCAATACCCAACCTCTCAGAGGCTCAGGCACTGATCTGCACTGCATTACTGCTATGCATTCTGTGTAGGGAATTTCCAAATGAGGAGTTCCTGAAACAGTTATGAAATTACTGGTCTGAGCTCTGTGCTAAGAGGTTTGGCTAGAAAGACAAAAATGAAAAAGAGCCTTTGCCCACAAGAGAATTTGATTTAACTGGGGAATACAGCATGTAAACATTGACTCCATATTCTAACCAGCAGAGCTAACCGGCCGCAGAGGAATATCCCCTAACAAGTGCCAAAACGGAGGGCATTTTTAGGATAAATTGAAAACCACTGGACTTTGCCTTCTGCCCTTGAGTTGTTTGGTTTTGATTTCTTTGAGAGTCTGGTAAACTGGGTAATTGCTAAGGAGTAGCTGGAGAGAAGCGAGACCTGAAAGGTCTGACCTCAAAAACTTCCTAGTAAATGGAATTTGGAAGGGTCTTGAATCAGGACAGGATAGGAAGTAGGGTGGTCAGTCAGGAGCCAAACTAAAAGCCACACATTCCACTCATAAGCAAGCCAGCCCTTCAGGCTCTCACTCAGAGCCAATTACTCTTACTTTTAAATGGAGAAAAAAAAGTATTAATCATCTTCTATATGCAGCACATGGGCAAGTAGGTGGTGCTGTGGCTAGAGCACAGGGCACAGAGTCAAGAACACTCCTCTTCCTGAGTTTAAGCTTACTAGCTGTGTGACCCCGGGCAAGTCACTTAACCCTGTTTGCCTCAGTTGCCTCATCTGTAAAATGAGCTGAAGAAGGAAATGGCAAACCACTCCAGTGTCTTGGCCAAGAAAACTCCAAATAGGGTTATGAAGAGATGGACATGACTGAAATTATTAAAAAGCAACACACACAGGGCATGGAGCTAGGCACTGAAGATACCAATAATTATAGCCAGCTTTTATATAATGCTTTAAGGTTTGGAAGGTGTTTTACATTTATTATTCCATTTGATCAGTGCTATTATTATCTGCATCTTACAGAATAGGAAACTGAAGCTGACTTTTCCAGGGTCACACAGTTAGTAAATGTCTAAGGCAGGATTTAAGGCCATTCATCCATTTGATACCACGACAAGATTCTTGACAAGCAGTCAGGCAGCTTTCACTTCTAGTCACTCCCTGTCAGTGTTGAGAAACTCACTACCTCCCAAGGAAGCACATTCCAGGTCAGGAATGTTTTTCCTTGCAATTATGTCTCTACCGCTTTAACCCATTACTCCTTGCTCAGTTGTCTGGAACCACACAGAATGAGTATATTGTTTGTTCCATAAAAACAGCCCTTTAAATGGCAAAGGCCTCCTTTCTTCAGGCTAAGCATCCATGGTTTCTTTCATCAATCCTCATACACTAGGATTTGTGGTCCTGTGATCATCATGGTCTCCTTCTGTACTTATTCCAACATTCTCTCTAAAATACGGTAACTAGAACCATCCCCAAGGATACTGGCTAAATGAAATCTTACTGTCCTTTCCATATCCGCCCCCAACCCAACTAGATAACACTGTCATTATTATTATTAATAGTATTGTAGCATTTCCCTCCAAGTTTAAACTAAATTTGTAAGTAAACTTTTGAGAGACGCTGTACTCACTGCCAGTTCAGCTATCAGCCTCCTCAGCATTCTTTTGTACTTCAGGATAGAAAGTTATAATTAACAGTGCGGTGTCATTCATCTAGCTTGACTGATTCTCAAAGAGTCACTCCTCGGGTGTTATTCATGCTTCCATTGTCCTGTAGCTGTTTATATTTGTTTCATCAATGATGCTTTCCCAAAACCAATGCCATTTATCAAAGGATAATAATTAGCAAGAAGTTGAGATATGTTTCTCCTTTTGGAAAAATAACATAATTGCTTCTTGTCATCTGCTTTATCCCCAGTTCTTTGTTATTCCCCAAAACTAATTTTAAATGGATTAGCAAATATATGAGTAAATTCCCTTAATAAATTAGTATTCACAGCAGATGAACAGAAAGCTGTAGATACAATCAGATAGCAGTGTGGATAAAGTGTGGAATTTGGAGTTTGCATCCCACTTCCAATACTTAGGAGTTATGTGATGTAGTCACTTAACTTCTGACTGCCTCATTGTCCTCATCTGTTAAATGGGATAATAATAGCACCTACTTCAAAGGATTCTTCTGAGAAACAACTGAGATATTTGTTAAGTGTTTTGCAAAACATAAAGCAGCTATATGAATGCAGGCTAGCTCTTTAAGCAAAATCTTCATTAATTCCCAAGTGGCAGTTTTCACTTATTATTCATAGCTAGCACTTTTATAATGATCTGAGGCTTGCAAAGCTCTTTACGTTTGTTCCTCAGAACAACTCTTTGGAATGGGTGTTATTGTTATCCCTATTTTACAGATAAGGAAACTGAGGAAGATTGGTTAAGTGACTTTCCCAAGGTCACATGCCCACTAAGTATCTAAGGCTGGATTCAAACTCAGGGCTTCTTGACTCCAGGTCCTGCACTCTATCCATTTTACCACCCAGCTACCTTCCAAGGTTTTTAACCACTGATTGTACTTTTTGTGGATTTATCTCTGTGGCCTTTATTTAAGGGAAACAGAGTATCCAATGTGTGATGATCACTAATGTTTATCCCTGATCCTTCATGGAGCCTTCCTTGACCTCTCTGACTTTTAAGTGAAATTCCATCTATTTTATTATTCAAAGGTCTATGTTTTCATTCACGAGCATTCTCTGTACTACTGTAAGATCAAAGATCCAGAGTTGGACGGGTCCTCAAAGGTACTGTATAGTTCATTCGTATACATTTGTATACAATAATAAATATAATAATTCATATTGTATAGTTCATTTGTATGCAACATTTGTATACAATAATAAATATAATAATTCATATTGTATGGTTCATTTTACAGATGGAGAAAATGAGGCTTGGGTAATTATGTTCAATGATTTGCTCAAGGTCAAGATTTGAACTTGAACTTGGATCCTGACTCCAAAGTGCTCTTTTCCTCATATCGTGCTGCCTCTGCTGATACGGATCCCATCCCATCCATGTCTCTGCAGGTTATCGAGTGAGTAGCTATGGCGGAAACATTCATTATGGCTCCCTACCCTCTAGTAATAAGCATCTCTGTAGTTAGTTACATTGGCGCTCAGACAGCCAGTCGGTGCATCGCCAAGCCAGTATTCAAAGCCTCTCTAAGTTGGCAGAAGCTGTTAGAAGCTGTGGCTAAATAGATGTGTGTTCATTTGTTTCTCTGACTAGATCCCATTCAGTCCTGTCCATTTGAATCCAGTTTCAGTGCAACCTGATGACTTTTTATTAAACTATCTGCTATATGCACGGCACTGTGCAAGGTGCTGAGGATACCAGGACAAACCCTCAATGAACTTACATTCTACTGGGGAATACACGCATAACCATACACATACGCAGATGAGTATAGATCTGGGCAGCTAGGTGGTATAGGGCATAGAGTGCTGGAATTGGACTCAGGAAGACCAGACTTTGAATCCTGCCCCCGAAACTTGTTAGCTGTATGATGCTAATAAATCACTTAAGCTCTCTGTGCCTCAGTTTACTCATTCATAAAATGGGGATAACAACAGCACCTAGTTGGAAAGAAAAGTAAAATATTAACTTTGTTGTCCATTTGTTTCAGTTTTATCCCATTGCCTTCTCCAGCTCATTTTACAGATGTGGAAACTGAGGCAAATCAAGTTAAGTGACTTGTCTAGAGTCACGCAGCTAGAACATGTTGAAGGTCAGATTTGAAGATGAGTCTTCCTGACTTCAGGCCTGGCACTTTATCCCCTGTGCTGCCCCTAAAACACTAAATAGAAGGATCCAAAAGGTTTCTTATAGGAGGTAGCACATGAGCTGAGCACAGAGGTAAATCAGGGATTCTAAGGGGAATAGTTGATGAAGAAGAAGCACATTTCAGCTGTGAGAGATTAAAATCTTCTGGAGAGCAGAGGCCATGTATTCTTCTGAAGTCCTTCCATCTCTCAGCTCCAGGGATTTTCTCTGGCTATCCTCCATGCCTGAAACACTCTCCCTCAGACTGTTGGCTTCCTTTAAGTTCCAACAACATCTTGCCTTCTACAGGAAGCCCTCCTCAACCCCTCTCGATTCCAGTTCCTTCCCTCTGTTAATTATTTCCTATTTATCCTGCATATAGCTTGCTTTGTATATGTTTGTTTGCCTGTTGTCTCCACCATTAGATTGTAAGCTCCTTGAGGGCAGGGACTGACTTTTGCCTCTTTTTGTATCCCCAATGCTTAGCACAGTGCCTGGCATATAGTAGGCACTTAATAAATGTTGATTGATTGATGGTTGCAGAATAACAAAAAAAAAGCAGTATTTAGTACCAAGGATCGTTGATTCTGGGGAATGACCTCCCCTTTCCCCTCCCCTCCCCATTCCTTGGCCTTTTACATGAAAACAGAGTTATTCTAATTTCCACCCATTGAAGTAAAGTTTTTCTATATATTCTTTCCTTGGTTTTAGTTTTGTTTTCCTCTTCAAGACATTCATCGTTCTTTGAAAGTTTCCCAGGGAATTTCCACTTGCCAAACAGAAAGTGGAAGAAAACACCGCTGACAGAAAAGTTTCCTGGCTCCCACACAGCATCTCCAAAGATCCTTTCACTCACTTTAGTTAATGGACCATTGTTCTCACAAAGTGCTACCACAGAACCCCTGATCAAATTCTCACAGCAAATTAAAACTGTGTATTCTATTCACATATCTTCAGGATTCACTTCCTCAAGAGAGAGAGATACCATATGTCCTGGTAATGTTCTGAGGCAGAGCTTCTGGCAAAGTACATGAATGAATGAATGAATGAATGAATGAATGAATGAATGAATGAATGGGTGAAGGAATGAATGAGCATTTATTAAGTGTTTTTAATGCTTTTCAGTCACGTCTGACTCTTCATGAACGCATTTGTGATTTTCTTGGCAAAAATACTGGAGTGGTTTGCCATTTCCTTCTCCAGCTCATTTTACAGATGAAGAAACTGAGGTAAACAGGATTAAGGTATTTGCCCAGGATCACATAGCTATTAAGTGTCTGGGGCTGGATTTGAACTCACAAAGATGAGTTTTCATGACTCCAGACCCAGCACTCTAGCCACTGCATCACCTTGTTAGATACTTACTCTATGCAAAGCATTGTACTAAGGACCAGTGACACAAATAGTAAAGCAAGATAGTCCCTTTACTTATGGCACTCACAGTCTAATGGGGGAGACAGTGCCTGGCTAAGAGCTAGATGTCATCTGCAGACTCCTTGTCAAAAACTAGTGAAGAAAAATTGCAACTTTATAAAGATAAAAAAAGATAGAAAAAATATGCCAGAAATTGCAGAAAACTTCTGTATAATGAAACTGGGATAGTGGCTTACCTAGGATTTCATTGGCATAGGGAACTCCCACATGACAAAATTCCTTCCACTAGTGCAAGGCACCACCTTTTGTTCAACTCATAGTCTTAGAGACTTGTCAGAAGCATGCAGAGGTTAAGTGACTGGTCCACAGAAGGGTCACAAAGCCAGTATGTGTCAGAGGCTGGATGTGAAGCTGGCTCTTACTGGTCTGTGAGGCCAGCCCTCTAACCACTAAAAAACTACATTATGCTCAAGTCAACATTTATTAAACTCCAACCATGAGTCAGGCAACATACTAAGCCCTGAAGATACAAAGAAAGGCAAAAAGTAGTCCCGGCTCTAAAGGAGCTCACAATCTGATAGAGAAATCAACATGAAAACTGTGTATAAAGAAACAAACAAAAACCCAACAACCCTCCCTAGCTGGTCAGCATCATTCTGGAAATAAGTGTCTCAGAGCTTAATAAGTCTGGTCCTCCAAAGACGGTTTGTCACTGGGCCCAACTCAAGTTTTTTAATACCAAAATGACCTTCCTTTTATGTTTATGTTATGTTGGCTTTGAGAACCTAGGGTCACCTTCATAGCACAGTGAGATATTTAAGTGAGACTTTAGTGGAGAAAATAGCCAAATTCCATCAAAATGAGTTCTATTCAAACTTTATTAAGTCCATAATTCCAGTAAACAAATAAAAATATAGTTGCTATGGTGCATAAAAAGATATATATGTATACATATATATGATAAATTGGACATACTCTCAGAATGAAAGCATTGAGATTAAGAATGATTGGAAAAGGCTTCTTGCAGAAAATTGGACTTTCGCTGAGACTTGAAGCCAGGGAAGTGAGGAGGTAGAGACGAGAAAGGAGAGAGTTCCAGTTTGGGGGAAGAGTTGCAAGGAGGCAAGTATCAGAGGACTGAAGAGTATGTGAAGGTAGTAAGAAGTAAGAAGACTAGAAACATAGAAAAATGCCAAATTCTGAAAAGTTTTAAAAGCCAAAGAGAGGATTTTATGTTGGAGGTTATAGGAAATAAATATGAAGCATTAATAAGGTAAAACATGATGATACCATGTAATGAACACTATTAAGAGCCTACTATGTGCCAGGCACTATACCACTGAAGATACAAATAATAAGAAGAAAGATAGTCTTTGTCCTCAAGGAAATTACAGTCTAATGAGAAAAGACAATACACAAAAAGAAGCCACAAAGAATAGAGGAGTGTCACAGGGTAGCCGGTACAGGGGTAGGATGAAGATAATGCTGGAGTCAAAATCAAGCAGAGCTGCTGGTTGCAAATGAGGTAGAGAGGACATATGTGTATAATCAATTTATCAACCCTTGCAAAGGGTAAACAAATTCCTTTTCCAATCTCTGACTGTTCATTTGTTACAGACTCTTCATGACCCTATATGGGGTTTTCTTGACAAGGATACTGGAATAGCTTGCCATGTCCTTCTGCAGCACATTTTATAGATGAGGAAACTGAGGCAAACAGGGTAAAGTGACTTGCCCAGCATCACACAGCTAGTAAGTATCTGAGGTAGAATTTGAACTCAGGTCTTCCTCACTCCAGGCCGAGCACGCTATCCACTGCACCACCTAGCTGCCCCCTCTAAAAATCCACCTAGGTTGAGCCATGCCTGAAGCACCAAAATTGGGCACTTTTAATTTAAGCCATAATTAATAAACACTAGCCTTCCCAACATCTGGCAGCACCAGGAGATTATCTAAGATGCCTCAGTTATTCCCAGTGGCTTCCCTTCTCTTCCTAAGCATCACATTTGTGATCTGCCCTCCCCCATTATCATCAGTACTTTAACAGAGTGCCAATTTGATAGAGTGTGAGTTCTCAGGACAAGAAAAACAAACCAAAAAATGAAATGTAGTTAGGAATAATAATGTGACACAAGCCCATGTTATAGTGCCTAAATATCAAAAGCTTCGGCACAAATTGTTGGAGCTAATGATGGGGTTTTTTTGTTTGTTTTTTTTTTAATGAAGCAACCTATTCTGGTAATACAGGAAGAAGTAACACCCATATTCCGGTGATTTGGGAGCATATTTTTCTTAGATTATTATCACTGAGTAAAAGCTACAGATATTTCTAATGCATGAAGTTCATGGAAATTCACAAATTCACAAAATTTATATAGATACATGCCCATGGATATAGACACACATTTTGTGGTGGTTGTTGTGGTTTAGTCCAGTTCTTTGTGACTTCTTTCGGGGTTTTCTTGGCAAAGATATTGGAGAGGTTTGCCATTTCCTTCTCTAGCTCATTTTACAGATGAGGAAACTGAGGTGAACAGGGTTAAGTGACTTGCCTGGGATCACATAGCTAGTAAATGTCTGAGGCCAGATTTGATTTGAATTCAGGAAGATGAATCTTCCTAACTCTGGGCCCAAAACTGTATCCACTGTATAACTTAACCATCTGTCTGTATGTGTAGATAGATAGATAGAGATAGATTGATCTATCTCTATCTATCCACATATATATATGTATATATATATAATATATATATATATTTTAGTTGTATATGTCAATGGCCTTTTTAATGGTACCTTTATTTCCAAAAATGTACCTTTCCAATGAACTAGCTTTTGTAACAAAGTCTGAAAAAGGTAGAGGTAGCTGGTGGCGCAGTATATAGAATTCTGAACTTTGAGTCATGAAGACTTGAGTTGAAATCCAACCTCAGACATTTATTAGGTATGTGACCCTAGGGAGGTCACTTAACCTCTGCCTGCCTCAGTTTCCTTAACTATATTATTATAAATTATTAGTACCTACCTTGAAGAGTTGTTTTGAGGGTCAAATGAAATAATATTTATGAAAAAGGCACTTAGCACAGTGTGTGGCACTTAGTAGACACAATACAACTGCTCATTCCCTTCTCTCTAAAAAAAAAAAGGAAAGAAAAAACCAAAAAATAAAAAGCAGTTCAGCAAAACCAACCAACAGGTCAACTCAGTCTGACAATATATGCAATATTCCATGCCCGTAGTCCTCCCCAATTCCTATCCTATGAAGAAGGAATCCTAGACCTGGAAGGGAACCAAAAGAAACCCTTGAATTCAACCCCCTCATTTTACAGATGAGGAAACAGAGGCCCAGGAAGTATAAAGTGATTTGACTAAGATTACATAGGTAGTTAAGGATCAGAAATGCTTGTTTTACTCCATAAATTAAAATTTTAAAAATAAAAAAAGAAGTGGAACCTGAATGCACAGTCTCTCACTCCAGTCAGTATTCTAGGCATTGTATCATATAATGCATTTTCTTACTTCTTCTCCAAAAACTCCTCACTTTAGTAATACAACGCCTGAGGAAGAATTGACTACCTCTGCCTTCCCTCTTACCTTGGTCCTCCTCCATTCCAAATGTTTTTAAAAAGGTATATGAAAGAACCAAAATGGCCAACAATATGTTCTTGTAGCATCTGGGGTTAGCACTTTCAATAGAGTGGAAGGGGACCTGACCTGGGGCATGAAACAACCAATATTCTGCTCTTGGTTCTCACCACTAGCTTAGTGAGGGCCCTAAGCAACTTACCTTCACCTTCCTAGGGTGAAGACTTTCCAATTTCAAAAAAAATTTAGAAATAACCCCCCAAAAAATCCAGAAACTTAGACAATGGCTCCTAGGGTCTCTCCCCACTGACATTCTATGAAAAGATTTTCTTTTCCTGGGAAATTCCTATGATTCATTGAACCAAATATTCTCAGGGCTCAGATCTAGTAGTTGAAAGTTCATAACCATCCCAATGGAGCAAGATCTTCAAAAGAGAAAGTTGTACCTCTTCCTGTTTAAAATCTGATTGGGTGTTGCCAAGAGGACACAGGAAGTTCTTAGACCCTCTGCTATGAAAGGCTGCCTATCTAACCCACACAACTGACGGCAAGATATACTTCTTTCCTGTGCAAAGGGAAGAGGTAAACCTTTTGCTAAAAGGGGTGGATCCTAGGTGAAAAGAAGGAAGTAGGGAACTTCTGGTTAAGATGATGTGATAGGTCCTACAGGAACCAAATTTTCACACAAGCACTCTAGCGAAGTCCTAAAAATTCACCAAAAGGAAAAATGACAAAGAAAACTTAGAGAAATGGCAGTAAGCTCCTCCATCCAGTCCAGAACGATACAAAGAGATTGCCAGAAGTTTGTAGGTTTTCTCAGGGGAGACAAAGCAGGGAAGAAGGAAGCCATGAAGGAGGGCTTAACGTTCACAGGATTTCATTCTTAGTCCATAGAAGAAGAATCAGTCTGCCCCATAGCTCACTGTTGCTCTGTCACAGCCAACTGGGCCTAAAAGTTGGCTGGAGTCTTCCAATAGATCTGAAGCCAGCGCTCTGGCAGCACACATGGGAACCACACCAGGAAATAGGGGCAACAGAAAACAGGGCTGGCACAGCACCCACACTACCTGTGCATTAGAGAGTGCACTAGTCAGTCAATAAGTCTGTCAATAGATATTTATTGATAGCCTACTATGCCTCAAGTACTGCACTGATCTCTGGTGATACAAAGTTGACCAGCTCTCAGAGAGATTACATTCTAATAGGGGAAAACAACACCCAAAAGGAGGTTGAAAAAGTAAGGTAGCAGGGGAGGGAAGGTACCCAGCGTTGGGGGCATGAGGAAGTCTGGACAAATGCAGCTGGATGGGGATGAAGAGATGGCTGGCCTGAGCACCCTTCTTCAGTGGAGTTCTGGGAGGAGTCAGAGGGAGCTCAGAGGGATCATAAGGACTCCAGGAACAGAGGGTACAGATGAAGCGTGAGTTCTAATGCTAACGTGATCTTCTAGGGTCAGTTCCTGAGGCATGATAGAGTAATTCAGAGAAGTGAAGCAGGGTGGGAAATAAAGCCCACCAAAAGGCCCATTGCTAGTTTGAAATTGTGTTAGATGCTTGTGTTAGAGCCACAGCAGGAGATGGGACCAATATCAGGAAATTAGCTTAAAACCATTACTCCTATCAGAGCCTCTACAAAAGGCAACCAAACAACCAGGGAGCCCCAGTACCTAGGGCCTTGAAGAAGCCCTACTTCGTTGTTGTCCAGCCATTTCAATCATGTCCAACTCTTCGTGATTCCGTTTGGAGTTTTCTTGGTAAAGAAATGGAGTGATTTGCCTCATTTCCTTCTCCAGCTCATTTTACAGATGGGGAAACTGAGGCAAACAGGGTTAAGTGACTAGTCCAGGGTCATATGACTAGTAAGTCTCTGAGGCCAGATTTGATTTGAACTCAGGAACTCAGGAAGATGGTACTCTATCCACTGTGCCATCTAGCAAAACTCTAATAGCCGTGGACCTTGATATGTCCCTTTCCAAACTAGACAAATCTAACAAAGTTTAAATAAACAAGAAATAAGTTAAGGGACCTGAACAGAATTTTAGAAAAAATGGATATCCTAGATCTCTGATGATTACTGAATAGGAAGAAGAATATAGATATTTTTAGCTAAACGAGGGTAGAACATTTAAGCGTCATAAACAAATTCACATAGTAGAACTATTACCCAGATCCTTTAAGAGATTAGATACAACTAGGAGAACATTATACACAACCACAGATATATGGATTCTGTGATGACTAACCTTGATAGACCTCGCTCTTGTCAGCAATACAAGGTTCAAAGACAATTCCAAAGGACTCATGAGGGAGAGAGCTATCTACATCCACAGAAAGATCTATGGAGACTGAATGCAGATTGAGGCAAAGTGTCTGCTCTCCTTTTTTTTTCTTTTGTTTTTTTTTTCTCTCTTTTGTTTTTGGTTTTGGTTTTTTTTGGTTTTGTTTCTTCTTTCTTATGATTCATTCCATTGGTGATAATTCTTGACAACTTGACTATTGTGTAAATAAATTCAATGTGAAATTATATGTAGAAGATATATCAAATTCCACGCAGTCTTGGGGAGGGGGCTGGGGAAGAAAAACTGGAACTCAGGATCATGCAGAACTGAGTGTTATAAACTAAAAATAAAAAATCTTAATAAAAATTTAAAAAAAGAGATTAGATACATAACTTAATCCTAAAGAATAGATAGATCACAGGACAGATCATAGAAATAATGATAATATCAAAAAAGCAGCGAGGTAGTTGAGGGCACCAGACTTGGAGTTAAGATCTGAGTTCAGATCTGGCCTCAGACACTTACTAGCTGCGTAACCTTGGGCAAGTCACTTAGCACCTCTTTGCCTCATGTCCTCATCTGTAAAATGGGGACACACTGGAATAGGAAAGGGCAAACCACTCCAGGATCTTTGTCAGGAAAACTCCATGGACTTTTGTCACATAGAGTCAGAATGACTGAATGACTATAAAGGCGTCAATATAAAATAACAGTTGCCAAAGATATCTTATTAAATCTTTTGAGATGCAACCAAAACAGTGGTCAAGGGAAATTTTATGTCTCTAAACACTTTCATTGACAAAATGGATAAAAAATAGGTCAATTAATTTCACATACAAAAGAACTAGAAAAAAAAACAAATAAAAATTAGTGTCTAGCATTGATGAATCTCTCAGCGAGGTCCACAGGGACTAGGGAAATTGCCCCTCCTATTCTGTCTCCAGACCTGGAGTTTGAACTGAATTCAGTTCTGGGGAGCCTGCCCCTCGCGGAGAGGACTAGGCTCCCTGTTCTCATACTCATTATCTTGTCAAGCTCCCCAGCACACCTGGGAATGATTTTACTTATGGCTAATCTTTAGGGGTTCTCCAAAGAAGGGGGAGTTAAAGCATTAGTCAATGTACAAGAAGAATCAGATATAGGACAGTCATTTATTCCTAAACCTATTTGTACACAGACAAGAAAGACTAAACAAAGAACTCATAACTGAATCGATTTGAATTCAGTAACTTAACATCACTACTGGCACAATCAGTTAGGAGAATGATAGTAGGACTTCATTGGAACACAGATCAGTTTGTGGAGCTGCTGTTAGGCATTTCACCTCCTCTCTGCACTACTGTCCTACTCCAAACCCAAACCACTGAACTTCATGCTCAGTCACTTGCACCGTTAATTGTTCCTTCTCCCGCTGCTACTGTAATCAACTGCTTTGACAAACATCACTGTTGTTCCAGTGATGCTACCCTTGTACACCTCTGAATTTTTTTTAAATTTACAAGGTTGACTCCTGAACACATCCATTTTGAGATAGCTACTTCAGAAAGGTGTGAAGGGAATTATGATTTTCACATTAATCAATATTCACTACACATATATTAACTGATATGATATGTGTAATGAATATCATACTTCCCTTCACAAAGGAAATACCATACAAAAAAGGCAGCCAAAACACCACCTCAGGCTTGCCTAGGAAGAATATGTGCTTTAGCTACCATATGCTGGCAGCCAGATGGAAGACAGATTGGAGGAATGGCTTCAGCTGTCTCCTACCTTACTTGACTCCCAGGATGCATGTCAAAAATACTTTTGCACAGTTTTCACCAAGAAATGAAAAGGGTATGGAGGAGAAGCTTAAGCTCTTTTGTACATCCACTATGTCATTAGTAATTCTGTCTCAGCAACCAGTTAGGATACTCTTTGTCATCTCCCACTGTCAGCCCCTCAGTGGTGAGTGACACATAGTCGGAAGCTGACTCCAAAGCTTCATGAGGTCAAACAGAAAGAGTAAGGATAACTCTACTCATGCTCTTTGGAATGCCTTTGTTTCACCCAACTAAATACAAAAGAAGGATGTACCAGGGTGTGTGGATATGGCAACGGGAACCTATAAATCTTAGGTTCTTGGAAAAGGGCATTTTCCATTCAAACTGCTAATGACGTAATACTGGAAAGTTGGTTCAATTCAACAGCCATTTATTAAGCATCTACCATCAGCAAGGTTGTCTGCTAAGCAGTAGAAATATAAAGACAAAAATGAAGTAGTTCTTGCCCTCAAAAGGCTTATAATCGATTGGGGAATAATAGGACTTGCATAAATATAAAGAAATATGATTAAAGTTAGGGAGTGAAGGTGACAAAGTAGAGACTAGACAATGAGGAAGTATGGAACCCTAATGGCTGGAGGAGAAGCATAGGCCTTAGAAAGGAACAGGCCTGTGACCTGAGGATGTAAGTCTAGAAGGGGAAAAAAAAGATTCTGAAAGGCAAACTTCATCATCATCATCATCAAAAGAACAACTAGCATTTGTTTAACACTTGAAGGTTTACAAAGTGTTCTACCTATGTTGTCTTATTTCATCCTAGTAACAACCACGAGAGGTGCCACTTGGCTGCCTACGACATCCCAGAAAGTCCATCTTCTACCTGAAATCTTCTAGTAGGGGGAACTCACTACCTAGCAAGGTAGCCTGTTCTACTTTTGTAAGATTTTAATTTGGACACTTTAGGCACATATCGAACCTAAATTTGTTCTCTTGTACCCTCCATCCATTACCACTACTTCTGTCCTTTAGGAAGACAAAACAGAACAAGTTTTCTCTCTCATTTACACAGCAAGAAGGCACCTGTGTCTCCACTAAGTCTTCCCTTCTCCCAGCTAACCATCGTGGCCCCTCATTCCAGGTACTCCTTGAAGCTGTCTGCTTCTTGGGCCTGACTCCTCCATCCTAAGTGCACCTCTCTAACAGGCCTTCTATTTGCCCCTGACGGCCAGGACTCGATTCTACTTCTTCTGGTCCCATCTTACCTCTCGTTTCTGACATCTTTTGACAATAACAGGTTTCTGTTGCTACACTAATTCATGGTCTGTTGTGAAGAGGAGACATTTGACAAGACATTGGCCCAAGGCAAGGGACCAAGCCTAATGTTTTCTCTCTTTCCTGAATATTACTTTGCATTTGAATGTGTAACCAAAACATACAGTTTTTGAGCCTTAACTAATTGACGAAAAATAACTTTAGACTTCCTTTGAAAATTAGAAATTGCCCCCTATTCATATATTATAGCACCTAATGTGAAAGACAGGTGCCTAATTTGAACCACGAGATCTTTCTAAGTCCAAATTTATAAAGGAAAACTTAAACAAAACCTGCTGCTGTCAACTGAGAAGAAAAATATAAGGGAGGTACTCAGAAAAAAAAAACTGAAAGGAAGTAAGTATTAAACAAAAGATAAAGATGGAGGAAAGCAAAAAAATAAAAAAAAATGTGAGAGGGAAATGATAACCTTTAAGCAATTACAGGAAAACATGTCTGAGTAGGAAATTATGAGAAAGTAGGCAGAATGAATCTGCAGAAGAGGAACGTAATACTGAAGGAAATAAGTCACATTTCTATAGCATTTTTAATTTCGCAAAACACATTCCTCCTACCAACCTCATGAGGTAAGCAGTGGAAATATTATCATTCCTGTTTTTACAGGTGAGTAAACTGAGACTTCAAGAGGTAAAGTTACTTGCCCAGGGTCACAAAACTACTAAATATCAGAACCACAGATTCAATTCAATTCAACAAATCTGTATTAACCTGCTATGTGCAAGGGACTTTGCTAGGGGCTAGGTAAAAAAAGGACCTCTGCCCTCAGAGAGCTTACAGTCTTTCCATCATAGCACAGCCACACTCAAGACCATATAATTTAGGAGGGCGCTGCAGGACCAAGGAATCATGGACTCACTGGCTCATTTACAAATAAGTTACAAATTTTTTAGCGAATCCTATGAAGCTCCCATAAATAGAGAGAATGGAGTCTATAAATGGACTGGTTTCCACCCATGAGTCCTAACATCTGTTTATCCATTAGATCAGTTATAGCTAATATGACAAAAGTAAATAGCTAAGTGGTTCTCACAACCCACCCCACCCCAAGTTCATTATAAGAAATGCAATAAAGGGCCTTGAGCTGACTCAATTTAACAAACTTTTATCAAAGCTTTACTAAGCGCCAAGCTTTGTTATGTGTTAGGCCTTCCCTCAAGAAGCTTACATTCTACTGGGAGAGAACACAATTTATGCAGATAAGTAAATGCAAAGCAATTTTAGAGTTAGGGGAGCACAGATATCTTGGGATCAAGAAAGGCCTCCCATCATTTTCCCCAATGTACTTACTTCTCACCTCCATCTCTTAAAATCCCTGGCTTCCTTCAAGACATCTCAATTGCCCCCTCTCCCTCTCCCTCTTCCTATCCCTCCCATATCCAGCTGCTAGTACCTTCCCTCTTAAAATTATATTCCATTTACTCAGTATTTACCTTGTATGATCTAATTATTTCTATGTTGTCACTTCCCCTATTGCCTCCCTCAGAGCTCCCAGGAAACAGCCATACCACATGCGGATGCAAACACATACTTAACACTTCCTCAAGGGGTAAGGGTAGCCTAGACTTGCATAGACTTCTGGGATTTTGAGTTTTAGCCCATCTTCAGAGGTAAGGATATGTTGTATGTATTGGGGGGTGTGGGTAGGACTTGGAGAGCCTATAAAAAGGGAGAATAAAAACTTAAAAGGGAAAGCCAAGAGATAGTTCCTTACCCCAGTGTCACCAGCTTCAGTGGAATGGACAAAAAAAGCAGTTGAAAGGTGTGGTAAAAGCAGTGATGATGCAGCTGAGATATAGTTTTCCCCTTCCTAGACCACAGAGAGAAAGCCAGAAGGACAGGGGGCAAGATATAAGATTGCTTTTTTTTTTTTTAATCGTGTATACTCATTTGTGTGACTGGTGCACCAGCGAAAGCAAATGTGTTTTGGGGTATGTGAAGAAACTGATAATCCTTCCCCCACCCCTACCCCTTCTCCCTGCCTTCCTTTGGGTAGGCATAATGACATAGGTTCTGAGCTCACTCATTTGTTCTGCTAAAAGTTGTATTTTTACTGACCTAGTTTTACTTCTCATCTGTAGTCAACGCAAACACGTGCGTTTTCTTGTGTCCTCTTGTTTGAGGCCTGTGTGTGGTGGGAGGACAGCTCTGGTAATTTTAATGACACAGAAGGACATTAACAAGCACATTTTTTTTTCTTCCTGACTTTGTGCTGGAAACCTCAGTCCCTGGTATATTGCTGAGAATTTTTATCTGAGGGCATATATCATGAGACATTTTATCAGGTGTTTTCACTAATTATAAGCTCCACAAAGTAAGAATTTTAAAAGCAATTTGGGGCTATTCATTTCTAAGACATTAATAAGACAAACTTTCCATGTTTTGGGGACCTAAGTATCTGGCTCCCTGTCAGAGCCCTGAATGGCTCAGCCAAGGCAAAGTTTGAAAGAGTAGCTCTCTTGTGCACTAGTTGGGAAGAGAAAGAGTAAGAGAAGGTGTTCCTCACTGTCTAGTTTTTATTCACTGGCCTGACCTTAGGACCTTGGCTACATATACTGTGATCTTTAAAAAAAGTTTGAGAGACACAATTTGTGGGTAATTTAATCATTTTATTAATAAGGCTAGCCTATTTATTAATAAAAAGAGATCAATGGCTCTCTTGAATGCCAAAGACCCCTCATGGTGGGCTCACAGTTATATGCTCTTGGAAGAGCAAATGTTCCTAAGAGTGGCAATCAACTCTGATTGGTTAACGATTAATGAGAGAATGAATATTAGAATGAAAGGTGGGCTATATTACAATGAGGGTGTTGAGATACATGACTTAGATCATCCGGGTTTTAGCCAAAGAGGCATCAACTTCCGTATCACTGGTCTGACACAACAGAGAATCCACATTTCCCCAGACTTGTCTAAGGAAACACAACGAGCAGGAATTTCTTTTATTGTCTTTTGATTAGATCTTAGCCTGGCTAAGTCTCTGAGCAAGATTTCCCACACTGGTTGATTTCTGGATACAGAAATAGAAAAGGGGAAAAACCTTGGTCCTGATTTCAATAATGAGTTGTTAAATACGAGGGGGAAATAATCATTCTTCTCAAAATCATACACACACACGCACACACATATATATATATATATATATATATGTTTGCTCACACATAAAGACATGAAAACAGTGACACCTAATGTTACCTATATGAATGTATATGTAGCTATAGATTATAGATCATAGAGCTGCAGATAGAGAGAAAGAAAAAGAGATAGCTTAGTGGTATACTGGATAGTGCACTGAAATTTGAGTCAGGACAATCTGAGTTCAAATCCTTCTTCAGACACTTAATAGCTGTGTGATCCTGGACAAATCACTTAACTTTTCTCAGTTATAAAAGGAGGAGAGTACCTACCTAGCAAGGTTGTTGTGAGGAGCAAGTGAAATACCATACATAGATAACATCCATAAAGCTCTTCTTTGTAACCCTTAAAGTACTCACAATTGCTAGTTATTTTTTATTATCATCATCTTCATCATTATCATTACAAGACATAGACACAGTATAGTAGGAAGAGTTTTGGACTTCAGAAATTTGGGTTTGAATCTTAGCACTGACATTCATTCTGTGATTATGGTCCCTTGACCTCTCTGAGGTCTATAAAACAAAGATGATAATAATTCTTGTACTACCTGTCTCACAGGGTTGGTAAATTAGATAATATTATTATATTTTAAGATAATATCAATATATTATAAGATTATATATATATATACACATATATATGTAGCCCTTTGTAACCGCAAGGCACTATATACTTCTAAGATATTATTATTATTCCTTTAGGATAGATATTCTCAGACCACTCCCATTGCTAATTAAAACCTATTTCCTTCTTTCCTTTATTTACGATTCTTACACCTTAAAAAAAATAATTTGGTTGAAGTCATACCACGTCATTAACATTTCCTCTGTTCAATGCAAGAGTCCCTTCCTTGTGGCTGGTCTGATGGTGTCTGGCATGGTTTCTGTCTTTGTTCATAGCACTTGCTTCCCTTTGAAATAGGGTAATTAGTACAAAGTTGAAAACCAATCCTGAAAATGAAAATACAAGACTTATTCTTGCCTGCTAATGTTCTCACAGTAAGAGCTAAAGGAACCTCTTTATTGTTTGTTTATCACAAACTTACTATCACAGTTAAGGAAAAAAAATATCAGACAAGAGACCAAGTCCTCAGGGGACAATCACTGAGCCTGATTTGATTTACTTTTCAGACAGAGCTTTGTAGTGAGCAGTCTAAATCATTACCTTTGTAGACTAGTTGGCAGAGTTGAGTGTCAGTATCCCTCCAAGTCTGTCTTGACTGTAATTTACCACTGACTCTCTTTTTACTCCACTCAATGGACTTCTAGAACAATTGGTTCTAGGGCCAAAAGGCACTGATCCTATCAACTAGGCCAACTCCTCCCATTTTATAGATGAGGAAACTGAGGCTCAAAGTATTAAGGGAACTTGTTCAAGGTCACAGCTAGCTAGTAACAGCTGAGATTAGATCTTCTCCTTCTGCTCCTCTAAAATCCACATTTTGTCATGTTAGGATCTTAGTTTAGGTGAAGATAATTGGTTAAAGTAATTCACATTAAAGGACAGAGCCCTTCCAAGACCCTTGATGGCTTGTAACTGGATGGTGACTTCTTGAGGGAACAGTTCTGGGACAAAGGAGTGACTACTAGCTGGTCCTAAAAAAAAAACACCTGAGGCTCACATGCTGTTTCATCATTGGGGGTTCTTCTACTACCAAAATAAGTCTTAGTTCCTCTTCCCTTCCCCATGGAGGCATAGCACAAAAACTAGAAGGGATGTTATAAGTCATCTAGTCCAATTTCCTCATTTAAAATAAAAAATAGATGTTGAGACTGAGGCCCAGAGAAGGTAATTGATGTCATCAAAGTCACACAGGTAGAACTGAAATTTGAACCCAGGTCCTCCAAGGCCAAATATAGTATCCTTTCAATATATATCATCTTGGTAGATAATGGTCTGGAGTTGCTGTGATGAAAGCAAATGCAGCACCTAGTGGCCAGGGAAAAGAAAAACCTGGGTAAGAAATGGTGGTAGTGGAAAGGGAAGAAGTATCAATTGCAAGAGACAAAAGGACTGAGAGATGTCCACAGGGATTCACACTAAAAAGCATTCCCTAGAATGATGGCCTCCAAACATTTTTGATCAGGCACTCATTTGTAAAAAACCTTTGAGTACTCATCCCTAGTATATGCATATGTGAGAAACGTGCTTTTGGGGATCACTAGACTTCCCCAAATTGTGAGAAAACACGACTTTGGGGATCACTGGACTTCCTAGGCAGGGCCAAAGTCCCGAGGAAGAACCCTGCAATAATCCCTAAGGAAGGCTATGGCGACCACCCTCCCCACCTCCCTCTTAATCTATGGGGATCACAGGGCTTCCTAGGGTCAACACCCTAGGAGGACCCAAGTGATGGCCCCTTAGAATGGCAGTAAGATCACAAGGCTCCCAAAACAGGGCCAGAAGACCCAAGTGATGTCCCCTTAAGAAGGCTGTGCAGACCACAGGGTTCCCCAGGGAATTCAGAGTGGTAGCCCTCTTAACACCACAGTGGGGAATCACAGGACACCCCAAGGCAAGATCCAGGAGTAAGCCTGAGACAAGCTTCTGCTGCTTGTTGCTTCCCTTCACTTGACCTTAGGAAAATCTACGCAATTTGCCCCCTTCTCACCCAAAGAACTCAGGACCAGAGTGGGCAGTGGAAGACATTTTGTTACACTCCTCAACAGAGGGAACATAGTGCTTACTGGAACACTCACACACTGATACGGCTGCAGGAGCAGGGGTAACCATTCCCTCCACTCTTGCTAGAGTTATGATTAGTTTACAACCTTTATTTTTTACATAGTTTCCCTAGGTTATACAGTTTATATAGACAGGACAATAAGGATATAGAAGCAAAAGTGAAG
Source organism: Phalanger gymnotis (assembly GCA_028646595.1). Taxonomy (NCBI): domain Eukaryota; kingdom Metazoa; phylum Chordata; class Mammalia; order Diprotodontia; family Phalangeridae; genus Phalanger; species Phalanger gymnotis. The sequence goes on from CM053627.1 coordinate 64,525,525, forward strand.
CTAATTGGATTTTCCTTGTCTGAGTTTAGGATTAAACTTTTTACTTCTTTTACTTCTCCTACTTTCCTTCTTTAACCTATGCAAATTATGCAAATCAGTAGGCCTAGATTCTTGACCAAGACCAGACCCTAGATAAGCTTGAACTGGTTCAAGCTGTTTGGCCTCTCTAATTCCCCTGACTGCCTTCTCAAAAAGCATGCAATTCGTGCAAGCTTCTGACCTCTCACCTGACTGACCTTGAGGCCTGCTAAAAGCTAGGGGTGGGGTTAGTTCTGTGGAAACAAAACTCCTCCTCTCATTTCTTACACATATTATTTACAAATTATGTCCTTCCTTCCTTCCTTTCTTCCTTTCTTTCTTTCCCTCTCTCCTCTCTTTCTTCTCCCTCCTCTATCTCTGTCCACATAGGGAATCATAACCTTACCTGCAGGCACTCTGCCCAAAGGAATATAAATTTGATGATTAAAACCTCATAAGATAACTTGGGGTTTACAGGCTAGATTTCTTTTTTAAGGCCCATGTCTAAACCCAAATCACTCTGGCTTTCTTCAGTTGACTAACAATAGGTCCCAGACTAAGCCTCACTTAGTCATTATTTGGGTTCTGATGGCTCAGAGTGAGTATAAATAGCAATTGTTTGGGCCAGAAACTCTAAGGGTCTTCCTCCTCCCAGATTCTTTTTTTTTTGACTAGGTGAAAGAGGCCATTCTTTGCCTCATTTCTTATCTATCCTTAATCATTGAATGGGTGTTGCCTCAGACAAATTGAGACTTGGGAAAGACCTTAGTTTAAAAGAGCCAAGGTCTCTCACTGCATCAAGGCCATCTCCAGTCATAGTGATCTTATCTTGCCACTGGACCCAGGTAGTTCCAGAGGAATGAGTGACGCTGGTGACTTTGCCCAGCCCTCCCTTTTACTTAAATGCAATTCACTTGTAAGTCAAGACATCACCTTCCTGATGTCATTGGTCCTCTTTGAGAATGAAAAACAAATAACAAATTATATGTGCATACTACTATACCAATAATAATCATGTATGTTATATAATGTGCCGCCTTTCACTGATAGGAGTTTCCTTATCTGGGCATTTTTTATGCCAAAGAAATTTATAAGTCCAGTCCTTATCATTTGGCCCTTTAATGGCCAAACCTTGAAAATGAGTGATATATTTTTCCATATTTTTCTATATTTATTTATTTATCTATATTTATTCTATATATTTTTTCTATATTTTTCTACTGGCCTTATTTCCTTACTAACAATGCCTTCATTATGCTCTGCAATCTAGCTTTTCTGACACCTCTATTAAAACAGCTATCTCAGGAATCCCCCATGACTCCTCATTCCCAAATCTAAGGCCCTTTTGTCAGTCTTCTTTCTTCATCTTTTCTGTAGTCAAACTTTTCTTCCTTCAGCATTTCTTTACATATAGTCTCCAACTTGCCAGCAACCCAACATAATTCTCTCTTACATGCATAAAGTCATCCGAGCTTAGGTGTCATCTTATTGATAACTGTTGGGCTCCCTCATTCCTCTTGTTACTATTTCCAACAATGATTTCCTTTTTCTTTCCTCCTTACTTAGTTTTCTAACTATTTCACAGATGGTCAGTAGGATGTAATGTCCATGAGGTCAGGGACTGTTTCACTTTTGTCTTTGTAACCTCAGTGCTTAGCAGAGTGCCTGACACATAGTAGGCACTTAATAAATGCTAGTTAAATTGAACTGAATCAGAATCACAGAATTTGAGAGTTGGTAGGGATGTTGTGACTATCTTGTCTAGCCCATATATGAAAGGCAGACCCACTGTAACATACCTAGCAGGTAGTTGTCCAGCCTCCATGTGAAGACTTCTGAAGAGGAGGAAGGACCTCCTGTTAAGACAGCCCATTCTACTTTTAGTCAGTTCTAAATGTTAGTAGGTTTTCCTGACATCAAGCTTAAATTTGCCTTTTTGCAATTCCCACCTAACTGTTCTTGCTTCTGCCCTTTGATGAGGTATACAAAATAAGTCTAAATCCTTTCTTGACATGACAGCCTTTTAAATACTTGAAGATACCTATCATTTCTCTCCTGTGGTCTTTTCCTCAAGCCAAATATGCCCATTTCTTCCCTTATCCTGCATAGTCCTAGACTGCAAAGCCAATGGTTGCAAGAGGTAGCAAATCACATCATTAGCGTGAGAACCCAGCTTTTTTCCAACCTCAAGAAACAGGGCTGCTCCTCTCAAAACCGGCCACACATCACTTACTGGATTGGTATGTTTTGTTTCACCTGAGCAAGTAGAATGGCTGACTGAGGAATTCTCTGCATATATAATGAAAGATGGCTGCATTTCTGTAGCAGAAGTCATATGGGGCAATGCTTGGATACCTTCCCTCTTACCTGCAGTGTCATTTCCTCTTTGGGCAAGGTATACCGCATTCCTGCCTTCTTTTTGACCCTATTCTTGGATTCTCAGGTACAATTATATGATATCCAAATTTGGTCTGGTATACACTTTCCCAGGAGTCAGAGCTCTAGGCCTATTTTACCAGAGCATCCAGCTTCAAGTAGCTTTGAGAATGCTGAAAACTCATGATTGTCCATCTGTCAACTCTAGGGTTTTCGGTGTGGAAGTACTAGCCCAGCAGTAGGAAACCTGCAGCCTCAAGGCCACATGTGGCCCTCTAGGTCCCCAAGTTCAGCCCTTTGACTGAATCCAAACTTCACAGAAAAAAATGCCCTTAATAAAAGGATTTGTTCCACAAAACTTGGACACAGTCAAAAGGCCACACCCAAGGATCTAGAAGGCCACATGGGGCCTTGAGGCTACAGGTTCCCCACCCCTGTACTAGCCAATGCCAGCAGAGATTACTGTTGAGGTAGATGGTCTAAATGTCTACTCCTAGCTAGAAACCTGCAGAGACTATGGGACCAAAAGATTCGGACATAGAGTCAGAGGAAGAGAAACACTGAAGAAGACAGGAGAGATAGCTTTGTAGACTGAAGGTAATTTGTTCTCTTCCAGTAAGAGTGTATTCACTTAATTTGTGAGGCCCCCCAAGAACCTGATGATGACTGATAAACATGAATAGGGATAGATATATGACTTTATGAAGGGAAAAGTTCTATGTGTTGAAGGGAAATTAGGTTTAATAAAGAACCAGGGCCTTCCACATCTGAAGCCCTGGAAAGTGCCCAAAAATCCCTTTCAGAATCTCCACAGGTAGCTCTATCATCTCTTCAACCCCTTCAATTAAAGCTCTTCCTCTCAAATGTCAGCCTTCAGGATAAATAAAAAATGAGCTTAGTTTCACTGCTTTTGTTCAATCACAAAACTTTTCTATAAAGAGATTCAATTCTAGGTTCTAAAGAACTGACTTCAAAACTAGCCTTTGAAAGATAACATGTTGTTAAGTTCAGGCCTACTCTGGGCCCAAAGATGGTATGGTAGAGTAGAAAGAAGTCAGGAAGACCAGAATTTGAATCTAATCTTAGATATTTCCTAGCTGTGTGACCCTGGCTAAGTCACTTAGCTTCTGAGTCAAAGCTTATTCATCTTTGAAAATAGAGTACCAGTGGAATACTATTGTGCCATAAGAATTGATGAACAGGCAGACTTTAGAAAAACCTGGAAAGACTTGTATGAACTGGTGCTGAGTAAAGTGAGCAGAACCGGGAGAACACTGTATACAGTAACAGCCACAGTGTGAGAGGACTGATTTTGATAGACTTAGCCCTTCTCAGCAATGCAAGGATCTAAGACAATTCCAAAGGACTCATGATGCAAAATGCCATCCATGTCCAGAGCTTTCTCAACTATGTAGTCGGAATGCAGAATGAAGCAGACTATTTTCTCTCTTGTTATTTTTGTTTTGTTTTGTTTTTTTCTCATGGTTCCTCCCATTTGTTATAATTCTTCTATGCAACATGACTAATGTGAAAATGTGTTTGATAGGAATATATGTGTAGAGCCCATATCAGGTTGCATGCCATCTTGGGGAGGGAGGGAGAGAAAATTAAAAACTTATGGAAGTGAATGCTGAAAACGGAAAACAAATTAATAAATTTAGAAAAGAAAAAATGTAGTAGTCATAAGACCCCCATCACAGTGTTCAGGTCTAGGAATCAAATGACATGTTGTATTGTAGGTAAACTACCTTTCAAAAATAAAAAATACCCCCAAAATCAGTTATGATTAATATGTTTTTTATTTTAAGTCACAGGGTCCTAGAAAATAGGGACCATTTCTCTAATTTGCCTTGTGAAGTACTACACGTAGATTGACATTATCGTGGCTGGTGTTTCTCTTCAAATCTGTTTCATGGTAACTGAATTTCTAGACTTGGAGTCAGAAAGAGTGGAGTTCAAATCCTACCCCTTGACACTTACAAGCTGTGTGACCATGGGAAAATCACTTAACTTTTCTGACCTAAATTTCCTCATCTGCAAAACAATGGGATTAGATTAGATTAGGTGTTCTTAACTTTTTTTTTTTTTTTACCATATGTTTGAGGTTTTCTGCATCCCTTTGACAGTCTGGCAAAACCTGTAGACCCCACCTCAGAATAATGTTTTCAAATGCGTAACATGAAATACAGAAGATTGCAAAGGAGATCATTTATATTGAAAAATAATTATCAAATTTTTTTTTAACTGTTCATGAATCTTAAGCTGAGAACTCTAGAGAAGACAGATCATTTTCTGGATTTCTCCCACCTCAGCTTGCTTCTGAATGAGGGTAAGGAAGAGTCCTGAAACTGACTTGAGACATGATTACTGTCTTCAAGCATTTCATATGGTTATTGTATCATAGGATCGAGAGGTGAAAGGGTCTTGCCTCTCCCTGGAAGGAGGGTTAGATTAGTTCCATGTGGTCCCAGAAGGCAGACATGCCTCAGTATGTGTTGGCTTTCATCTCAGACCCCCATCCCCCGAGCAGCTCAACCAGCTCAGAACTAGGCTACTATTCCCTTCCCTACAATACCATGAGAAAAGCTCTCCATAAAAATGTATTGAGGGTCGCTTAACAGATGGCACCCAAACTCTATGCACACGTATGTTCATTTCCCAACAGACCATGGAGACCAAAAGGCCACCATGAGGGAATGCCACCTCCCAGGTGCTCAAAGAATCCAGAGCCAGTGAAGGCTGCCCTGGACCAAGTTTCAGAAATATAAAAATTCACATCACCAGGAGTTCAAGGCTGCTGTGCTGGCCACAGAATAGGATAGGACTCTTTAGTTTAGTTTAGGATTGGGCTCTAAGAAACTAAAACACTTGTCTGACCACATCACCCCCTGCTCAGTAAGCTTCTCAGTACCACTAGGATAAAATATAAAATCCTTTGGCATTTAAAGCTCCATAACCTGGCCTTTTCCTATCTTTCCAGTCTTTTTACACTTCGATCTGCTCCCTCCTCCACCCCCCCCCAACTCCATGATTCGGTTACACTGGCTTGCATATAGTTTTTCATACACAACACTTCATCTTCCAACTCCAGGTCTATGTACTGTCTGTCCCCCACGCCTAAGACTGTCTATCACCCATGACTAAAATGCCCTGTCTTCTGGCTTTCCTGGACTTCTTCAAGAAATCCCATCTTCCATAGGAGGCTTTTTCTTTTCTTTTTTTTTTTTATCATGTAGGAGGCTTTTTCTCAGCCCTCCCTCTTCACTCCCCCCATTCTAGAACTGTCCTTCTGAGATTTTCTTCTTTTCTTTCTTTTTTTTTTTTGCAGTTTTTTTAGTCATGTTCAACTCTTTGTGACCCCATTTGGAGTTTTCTTGGCAAAGACAGTGGAGTGATATTTTCTTCTCCATTTTACAGATGAGGAAACTGAGGCAAACAGGATTAAGTGACTTGCCCAGGGTCACACAGCTAATAAATATCTAGACCAGATTCGAACTCAGGAAGAATCTTCCTGACTGCAGGACCTGCACTTGATCCACTGCACCACCTACCCGCCCTGTACGTAACTTGTATGTACAAAATTTGTATGTTGTTTCTCCCATTAGGATGAGCCCTGTGAGGGCAGGGATCAAAATAGCATTTTTTGCATTTCTTTGTCTTCAATGTCTTCACACAGTAAGTGCTTCATAAATGCTATTGACTTGGGAAATTTTATTTTGCAACAACCCATTCTCAGTCAGGGCAGCTAGATGGCACAATGGATAGAGCACAGGGCTTGGAATTCTGGAAGACTCATGGTCATGAGTTGAAATCCAACCTCAGACTAGCTGTGTGACCCTGGGCAAGTCACTTAACCCTGTTTGCCTCAGTTCCTCATCTGTAAAACGAGCTGGACAAGGATATGGCAAACCTTTCCAGTATATTTGCCAAGAAAATCCCCAATGGGGTCACGAAAAGTCAGACATGACTAACGTGACTGAACAACAATATTCTCAGTTGCTAGATTCAGAGCTGCAAGCCCTGGAATGAGGGAATTTGATGCAGCTGATATATTCTCTGCCCCATGAGGATTTATTGAGAGGTGAGAGACTGTAACTACCACAAGAAAAGTGAGCCTCTCCTGCAATAGCACAGGGCAATATCAGCTGTCAGGTAATTAGCCAAATAAAAGCACCAATACATGAGTCCAATTGGGGGAGAAGAAGCTGCAAAAATTGCTCTGTTGAAAAGAGCCTTGATTAAGGGGTGATGCCTTCTGCTTCAAATAGCCCATAAAACACAGTCCTGTATGAGGCTCGAAACAGGATTTGACCCAGATGCTTATCTCAGCATTGAGGAGTCAGTTATTATTGTAGGGCGCAGTAGACTTCTCAAGAAGAACAACTGTGGGTCATACAAGCCAGGGACCTCTGTGCTTAGAGAACTGGGTAACTTCCTTGTTATTTGTACTAGTGGTGTTTCTTTAGCAATTGCTTATTCAGATTCTGGCCCTGGGAATGATGTCTCAACTCTGTATTCTATAGGGGATTGCGGGTTTGTACCTCCCTGTGAGTAGCCACAGGGAACCAGGATGTTGGCAAAACCACAAATGCTGCTTGGTCATATTAGGAGGAGAATTGACCACAGATCAAGATTGGCCTCAGACTAATTTGGCATGATCATTCTTGAGGCTGCAGTTCTGAGGTTTCCCCTGTTTTAGATTCGGAAAATCTTAACACTCACAAATTCTCAATTCAGTTCAATTCAGCAGTCATTTAATAAGTGTGAATTGTTTTCAGAGAACCAAGTTAAACTCTGGATAATCTATAATCCAAGTCTCATGGAATTAACAATCTCCCTGATTCTTAGAGCTGATGAATTGTAAAAGGAGCCAGGGGAAAAAAAAAAACCTTTATTTCTTAATGACTATGATTAGGGATAATCTCAAACTCTGACTCTTAGTTTCTTACATCACTACTCTAATGTGTTATAGTTTGGGGGTTCCTTGATAGCCCATTTGATGATTGGCCATGTTTTTATAAGTAAAATATGATACATATCAGAATATGAAAATTAACTATTCTGTGGCTTAAATAGGCAAAGCCATTGTCCGGATTCAGTACTGCTCAACACACTTGCAAGTATTAAAGACCAGAGAGCTCAACCATGTCAACAACTCAACTAGCTGTATGCTCTGGAGTTTACTGTTGGCTGATTAATACCTTTGATAATAATAGGGATAATGATTATGATCGTAATCAGTGTTTAAATATTTAGTTGTTTTCAGTTGTGTCCAAATCTTCCTGACCGCATTCGGGGTTTTCTTGGCAAAGATGCTGGAGTAGTTTGCCATTTCCTTCTCCAGCTCATTTTACAGATGAGAAAACTGAGTCAAAAAAGGTTTAAGTGATTTTTCCCAGGGTCACATAGCTAGTAAATATCTGAAGCTGAAGACTCAGGTCTTTGTAGTCAATACACATTTATTAAACATCGATGGTGTGCCTAGCACTGAGCAATTAGAGCCAGAAGGGACTTTTCGACCATCAAGTCCAACTCCTTTATTTTATAGTTCAGGGTACTGAAGGACAGAGAGAGTTAAGTGACCGACCCAGGCCCACATAGCTAGTAAGTGTCTGATCAGGATTTGAACCTAATACTTTCTGACTCCAAGTCCAATGACTGAGCACTATGGGGGGTGGTGACTATGATTATAGCAAAGGAATTCACTGAAGGAAGTTGAAGAATCTCCATTAGCAATAGAATAGATTGGGATAGGATAGGATAGAACAGACTAGAAGGTTCCATCTCTATACCAGGGCTGTCCAACCTTAGGTTTTCATTGAAACAATAGACAATATATTTTGATTTGCCATTTTAGTGAGATCTCTGCAGTAGCTCAGCTTCATTTACTAAAGCATTTATGTAAATTTCTGTGGTTGTAGGCGGGCCTCATTTTGGACAGCCCTGCTGTATACCATTCATATAATATAATATGGTCCTTCCTAGGAGCAGAGAAGCACCAAGAAGCAGAGAGGCACTGAGAAAACCTGTTTCCTTCAATGACTGTGACAAATGGAAGATTGTATTCACCAACTCATGTTTTTTTACATCATTACTTGAGGTGGTAGCATTATAATTTGGAGGTTCCTCCTTTGCTTGTTCGATAATTGGGCCTGGTTTTTATAAAAAAAAGTGTTGTGCATATCAGTTTATGCACATTTACTAATTTGTATTTTATATTAATGCTAAAAACATAATATAGTTCTTTGTTCAACTCAGAATTTAATAAATGAATCACAAATTGAGGTGTGAGGTTAATTTTTTGGCTGGTAAATGGTTCTACTCTGTGCTTCCTTCCCCTAAAGACATCTTTGCTGATATTGTAATGAAAAATTAATGGACAAAAATCAGCAGGTAGCTTTAAAATTTTTTAAGTACTGCAGGAGTCAAAGAAGACAGGAAAATAGAAATAATTTTGTGGCACACAATGGCTAGCTATTCAATGATGGGAAAAGTGAAAAATGAAATAAAACAATAAAGGTACAATTGATAATTCACGGCTATATTACTGAACTCCAAATGACTGCTGACCTGTTCCTGCTCCCCACTGGAAAGGATTTCTGGGTGAAGAAGGTTAAAGAGAGTGTGGTAGACATTTTGTTAGAGGGATGGAGTCTATACCTATGATTATGCTGGTATAGAGAATTCCTGCAGGAGAAAACTCCCTCTACCAATGCAGATCTGTATGTTCTGTGTACCTTATAGTTTTAGAGAGTAGGTTGGGGCAATGAGAGGTTGTGACTTACCTAGGGTCACACAGGCAGTATGAATCAGAGGCAGGACTTTACAACTCTCAGGCCATCTCTCTATGGCCTCATAAAGAGGCTGCTTTGTTGTTCTATAATAATGTCAAGATGAGGTGAATACATGCTGGAATTTGTTGAGACATCAGTCATCACTGGTCTTAGCTTCAAGGTGAAAATGTACAAAGCACCTATACGTGAGGATCTTTCGGCCAATTTGCCCCCATGCACAGGGCTATGTTTCAGTCTTTCACCACTTAATGGATCTGTAATCTAATCGGTGTGGCTTCTTTCCAGTGGTACAGATCACACAACTCACCTGGACTGCCTCATCTTGACTGTTTCTGGTTTGTATCTTGCCACGAATCTTCCACAGAGGAACTCCCCACCTTTCTGGAGGCCTTCTTCTGGGGCTTTTTAGCATTCTTTAGGGGCTAAGGTAGCACTTGGACTGTCTATTATTGTTCACCTTCACTACCCAGACGATGCCCTTTGTCAATTCAATTCAATAAACATTTATTAAGCTTCTACTAGGTGCCAAGAACCATGCTAAGCACTAGGGATACAAATAAGAAAAAGAAAGATTACATCTTTCCTAGATGATATTTTTATACTATTTCTTTCTTAAATTATCACCAGTGATATGCTATTCCCTGCATTCCCTCTGTTGCCCTTTGGGATACTAGAGATTTTGTTTCTTTGATCGTGGTATCTACGATTATCAATTCCATGGTTACATTATGTGTACTGGTCACATTTTACGTTATTTATATTTTATATACATATTATATGTTACATTATACATTATATATATATATGGTTACATTATACATACATTATATGGACTAACTCAATGAGCTGTCTATTCAAGTACATTGCATAGTTGGTCAATATTCAATCTTCATCTTTCTCTTTAATGTTCATTTTTGGATTCATATCTTTTGAGTGGCTGTAATGTCTAGGGAAAAAAAAATCATTGGTCCTAAACATGCTAGATCAGATATGTTCACAATTCTTTTTTGGCAAAGATGAAAAGAAAACTTTAGAAGATTTTCTTCCTCTGGAAATCAACTTTGCATAATGACAGCTTCTGTGAAATTTGTTTCCAAGAATACTAATTCATCTCCAAATATTTGTAATGATGACTTCACTATTCTGTCTATTTCGTAATTAGCAATGGTTTCCCATAATTCATTTGGACATTTTATCACATTTGAGAATTAATCTGGTTCACAAATTATTGTTCTTCCTGCACAAAAATCAAACAAGAACTCAGCTGCAGCTCATCTGGAAGACGGGGAAGAGAAGGGAGTATTTCCAAAGGACATTGACTATATGGTAGCTTGACTATGTCACACCCCTGCCTTCTGATGAGCCCTTGCTTCTAGTTCACATCATTCATTCTGCACTTGGCCAGGACATTCCAGTTAAATAATGAAAAAAAGTATTCCATTTCCTTTTAATTCCCGTCAGAATGACCAGTGCTTGTGGGAGTAGGAGGTAGATAAGCAATTTGGTATAGTAATGAGAGTCAAGAGACTTGAATTCTAATTTTTGCAAGCTTTGTGACTCTGGACAAGTTATTTAACCACCTTGGACCTCAGTCCAAGTCCAAATAAGACCTCCTTATTTGTAAAATAGGGATTATAGTACTTTACACTAAGAGATGCCTTTGAGTGTGAGGATCTAGATTAAAACCTCATCCCTCCCCTTATTATTTGTTTGACATGGGTCAAGTCTTGGCCTCAATTTCCTCATCCTCAAAATAAAGAGGAAGGAAACAAGAATTTAATAAACATTGACTATGTGCTGGGCACTGCAACAAGCACTTGACGAATACACCTCATTTGATCCTCACAGGAACCATGAGGAGTAGGTGCTATTATTATTCCCACTTTACAGATGAGGAAACTGAGGCAGATAGAGGTTAAGTGATTTCCCAGGGGCACAGAGCTAATAAATTTCTGAGGCCAGATCTAAACTCAAGTCTCCTTAAGTCTGAGCCCATCATGCTTTCTATCTGCTGTGCCAGCTAGCTGCCTCTAAGAGGTTGGATTAGACAGCTTCCAAGCTCCCTTCTAGCTCTCAATCTATTTTCCTATGCATAGGATTCCCATGCTCACATTGCTTTATATCCTTATCTTGCATCTGATCTCAGTTTGGCTATTAGCCTCAACACTCTAAATTCATCTTGAGTACTTTCTCTTCACCCTCAAAACATCACCTGCAACCCCACCTCTGTCAGACTATCCCTCTTGGGATTTTCCCTGATTACCCTCCCTCTACTTCTGTTTCCTTTGCTCAGACAGCCTTATCTAAAACACTTTGTTTATCCTCATTACTGACTTCTGCTAACCTCGCCTCGAATCCTTCTTCCCCTTGGCCCAAAATAAGAACCAGCCAAATCCACAGGCCCTGCCCAACTGGGGGTGGGAATGGGGTGAGACTATCCCTCAGGCAAGATGAGATAATGACATTTTTAATTTTCATAGTTAACTGTTTCCTTTTAACTACCTTGGTTTTATTTATGTAAAAACTTTTTTTAAACTTCCTATAGTCAAAATTGTTTATCTTCAGAAGATAAATTTTGTTTTATCTTCCTTATCTCTAATCCTCTCCATTTCTTATTTGACTATGAATCCTTATCCATAGATCTGATAGGCAATTTCTTCCTTGATCCTCTAAATTGCTTCCTATTGTGACTTTTTGTATCTAAATCATACATCCTTTTGGAGTTTATCTTGGTATATGGTGTGAGTTGGTCCAAACCTAAATTTCTGCCAGTTTTCTTTACAGTTTTCTTAGCAGTTTTTGTCAAATAGTGAGCCCTGTTGCTTGAGTTTGTTAAATATTAGGTTTCAAGTTCATTTATAAAGTTATAACGTTGCTATCTAATACAGACTGGGGGAAACCATGGGGAAAGATGAAAAGCCCTTGACACTCTCTGCTTTCTCCATATATCGTACTGGTTCAGCAACCACTCTGGGGCTTTCAGAAGGTTCTCACTCTGCTTTCTGTAGGCAGGGCTTGACTAAAGGCAGGTACTGGGTATCTGAACACTGATCAAATAAACACAGCTCTTACAAGTTGTCCCGAGAGCCCAATCAGACATTGAATGCACGGGTTTCTGGACCCCAGCTTGATTTCCTGTCAAACGTTTTCTCAACTATTCTTGCCCAGCACTTCTGGATCTTGGCTCTAAACATCCTTACCCTGGATTGACCTCCTTTGAAGAGACACTTTGGCTTTAAATCAGACCAAGCCCTTGGGAGTGGCCTGAGCTCTGGTCCTTGATTTCTTCATGTTCTAGCAAATGCCTGCTAAAAAACTAGCAAAAGCATCTGCATCAAATTTCAAGTGTACCAGGAGACAAGAAGCATTTTCTGCTTATCTGCCATTAATTTACTTTTATGTGGCTTCTAAAAAGAAAGAAAGAAAAAGAAAGAAAGAAAGAAAGAAAGAAAGAAAGAAAGAAAGAAAGAAAGAAAGAAAGAAAGAAAGAAAGAAAGAAAGAAAGAAAGAAAGAAAAAAGAAAGAAAGAAGAAAGAGAGAAAGAAAGAGAAAGAAAGAAAAGGAAGAAAGAAGGAAAGGAAGAAAGAAGGAAGGAAGGAAGAATTCATTTTATTGAAGTCGACTTATAGGAGAAATTCTTTTTTCTTTTAAAGTCAGGTAGGTGGCACCATGGATGGGCCTGAGTTCATATCTAACTTCAGATACTTGCTAGCTCAATGACCCTGGGCAAGTCACTTAACCTCTCTTTGCTTCAGTTTCCTCAACTATAAAATGGGGATAATATTGCATTTCACCACCTAATCATCATAACCTGTCTTATTTTGTTTTTTTTTTCAGTCCAAAAATAGGTTTATAACCTTCCATTGTGTAATTGTTGCATGGTATGATTCTCTTTGCCACACCATTTAAAAGGTAAACAGAGCAGCAATGTATTCACCAGTGGCATATGGATACGCATTTATCTCTCATGCATTGCAAGATCTGAGACTAGAATTCTCAGCATTTTTGGCATTTGTCTATGAGACAACAGTTGGTAAAACAACTGGAAAAGGCAGAGATACTGTTTTGAGCCTGAAGCTCATACTTAGCGAAAAGACATGAAGGACAAATTTTCTCACAAAAGCTCTAAGGATTTATTATTAAAATCAGTAGAATCTGGAGCCAGAAAACTTGTGGTCAGCACTTTGTCCATATTCACTTTCAACATATATTCATGAGTATTCTATGATTCCTAATCTCAAACTGTAACAACGATGTTGCTAGCTGGTGCTGTGGAGGTGAAGCACCAACAACAAGAGCACACAGGAGGGCTGCTGGCACAAGTTCTTTGTTCTGCTTTTCTAAGGAAAGCAACTTTAAGGGATTAACAATCTTACTCTAATTAAACATACATATATCATTCACTTGGTTCAGGGGGAAAAGCCAGCACCCTGATCTTCAGAGAGTATACAAACAGAAATTACAAGCATACATTATATAAACAGAGCAAATAAACAAACCAGTAAACAGGCCTCTAACCATCTAACTGTAGCTGTATGTACAGTTGCCAGAGGGAGAAGCATCAACATCTGAGTTTTCAAAGAGGGGAGGGGGGAGGGGGAGGTTCCTTAGCAGCTACCCAGAGTCTCCACGTCAACACTCTTCAAATGAGTGAGTCCCAAACAAAATGCTCACCTCTGAGTATATATACACTTCTTCAGGGTCAGAGAGCTTCACACCTCTGGAGGGCTTCACACCTCTTGAGAGCTAATTAGCAAAAGGGTGTGGCCCTTCCTACAAACAAAGGCAAGACTCACTCAAAGGCACCTGATTGCCTTAGTGCTGAGAAGCACTCCAAAAGAGAAAACAGTAAAAAGTCCCACTTTGCTTGGCACCAAAGACAGTTTAGTAATAAATGATTTTCAAGTAATATTGGCACAATTTTTCTTAAAAAAAGCTTCACATAATGGTCACACCCCACTTTTTTGCAAAAAAAAGTTGGCATAAAAGCTGCAATGATTATGTAGTGAAATGTGATAATAACACCTACCTCCCAGGGTTACTATGAAAATCAAGTGAGATAATATTTGTAAAAAAACTACTTAACACATAGTAGGTACTATATAAATGCTTATTCTTTTCCCATTTTCTCTTTTAAAAGCCTATAGATTATCAAAAATCCCTTCCACTTCCAGCCCCCCTTAAAAAGGTTAGGTAAGAACTTTGTGTTTTCATGACATATAAGCAGCAATGAATAGGGTTCAATTATTACCAATCTCACTTGAAATTCCACCAAGTTGCATGTAGTAGCTATATTGATGAAGTTTTCTGGCTCCAGATTCTACTGATTTTAATAACTAATCCTCAATGCTTTCTTGAAAAAAATTGCCCCTCAGGTCTTTTCACTAAGTATGAGCTTTAGGCTCAAAACAGTATCTCTGCCTTTTTCAGTTGTTTTTACCAACTGTTGTCTCATAGACAAATGCCAAAGATAAAATATCACACAATGGTGACATCCAACTGTTGTATTGATGACAATGTTTGATGAAAAATCACCAACTAGTTTCCAACTGTCGGGTCCCAAAGTAACAATAAAATCATTTTGTCCCAAGTAAACCAATAAGAGAAAAGAAAGTGGGAATAAAATTCTTGGAACTGAAGGATGTTCAGTTCTTTGGCTCAGTTCAGTTCACTGGCTATATTCCAAGTATTTGAAGGACCATCAGTCAACACACATTTATGTACCAGGCATTATGGTAAGTGCTGGATGGAAGAGGGATTCAGCTTGTCCTGCTTGCACCAGAAGACAAAATATGGAGCAATGGATGGAAGATCTGGAGAGGTCAATTTTGTCTTGATGTTAGAATAAGCTTACTAACAATTAGAGCTAAACAAATGTGGAATGGGCTTCCTCAAAAAGTAGTGGATTCTCCTTCTGTGGATGACTGTTGTTTGGGTATGTTGTGGTGAACATTCCTTCTCAGGTATGGGTCGTACTAAATGGCCCTGGAGTCCCTTGCAGCTCTATGATTCTTGGTGAAGCAAGTAAGTTAAACTATAGCACAGAGATGCAATATGAGCAGAGACTGCAAAGTGACCAGGTTTGGTTTGTGTAAGAGATAAATGTGTGCCATATTCTTCATATTTTTCTTGAATCCTGGCCTTGTTGGATCAACTGAAGTTGGCCCCAGAACTTTAACTATGGTAGAGTGACTGAAGCTTTACCCCAGGGCACCAAAATTTAGAGGGTGCCAAGAGCAATTACACCCCCTCATCAGGTAAGAAATAATAAACTTAGTACCTAGTTAGTAAGATTAATAAGCCCTGGCAGCCTCCCTAAATAAACTTTTCCATGGCCCAGCCTTTTTCCTGTGACTCAACCTCCCTAGCAACAGTTTCAGGGTCTCCCAAGGTCTCAGACTCAGTCAGTCAAATAGAAACAATTTATTAATCCTCAATTATATATAAGGCAGATAGATGGATAGAGTGCTGGGCCTGTAGTAAGGAGGACTTGAGTTCAAATGTGACCTCATCCTCTTACTAGCTGCTCGATTTCAAAATGTACAGTTGCCAAAAAGACTATTTTATGGAGAACTCACACAGGGCAAGCGTTCACATGGTAATGATGGTCAGAAGAAGCGATACAAGGATACTCTCGAGGTCCCTCTAAAGAGCTTTGGAATCAATTGTGTGACATGGGAGACACTGGCACAGGACCAGTCAACATGGTATGCCCACATCAGAGAAGGTGCTGTGCTCTATGAACAAAGCAGAATTGAAGCAGCTCAAAAGAAATGCAAGATGCACAAATTTAGAAAATCTACCCCGAATGTTCACATGGACTATTTGTGCCCAACCTGTGGTAGAACATTCTGAGCTTGTATTGGTCTGATCAGCCACAGGTGGACACACTGTAACTTGACTCCTAGCATAGTGATGTCATTTTGGTCCTCTCTGAGAACAAAGGGCAACAATTAGCCTCAATTTCCACATCTGTAAAATGAGTTGGAGAAGAAAATGGCAAATGACTCCAGTATCTTTGCCAAGAAAACTCCCAAAGGGGTCATAAAGACTTGGATTTGACTAAATAATGGTAATATACTTGGCACTGTGATAAACGTTGGTGATACAAAGAAAGTCAAAAAATCAACCTCAAGGAGCAATTTTATAGGGGAGATAATACGTGCAAAACTAAATATATACAAAATATATGCACAATAGATGGAAGGCAATCTCATAAGGGAAGGCAGTAGCAGTGGGTGATGGGAAGTGCCTGGATAGGCCCTGTGCAGAAAATGAGATTTGAGCTAAGTCCTGAAGGAAGCCAGGGAAATTCAAAAGCATAGGTGAAGAGGAAGAAATAAGGGAGATAAGGAGAGAGATCTTCCAGGTGTAAGGTGTAGCTGATGAAAAGACGTGGATGTGGGGGATGGACTGGTATATGTGAACAATGCAGGAGAAAAGTGATAAGGGCTTCTACTATAGTGGTGGCCTTGTGAGTAGAGAGAAGGGGAAATATTTCAGAAATTTTGTGAAGGTAGAAAGGACAGTATTAGGTAATGGATTGGATACGTGGGTTAAATGAGAGAAGAGTTGAAGAGGACAGTGAGGTTATAGACCTGGATGGTGTTTATGGGGCCATGCATAGTTTGGAAGAGGTGAGCGTTTTGGTGTTCCAGTTTGGATATGGTGAGTTTGAGAAGGATATCTGTGTGAATTATAGTTTGAGTTGTATGTACAGTTGCCAGAGGGAGAAGCACATCTTTGATGTTTGTATGTCCAAAATTCCCTTTGTGATGTGGGACGGTAGCTCAGAAGAGAGACCAGGGCTGGATGGGAGGTCTTATTCCCCATGTAACCTTGTGACCTGAGATCTGACTTTTCTCCTTCTTTCCCAAATAACAAAATCTATCTTTGCCCCAGGCTCAAAAATTGCTAGCTATGACTCTCCTTGTCCTATATGATACTTTAGGAATAGCTGCTGCAAAGTAGGATGGCAAGATGCATTTTTTACTAAATTCCAAGTTCCTTTATATTTTTCAATTTTTTTAAATAAACTTTTTATGAGGAATGACCTGGGACCAAATGATAACTTAGAATTGAGTTCCCCAAATCCTCCTTAAGAGCCCTTTGTTAGACATACAAAAGAAGTTTCTGATATGATTCTTACGCACAAGGAGTTAGAAATATAGTGGAGGAGGCAGCAATAACAGTATCATAGTTTTAGAGCCAAGAAGAACCAGAGATTATCAAATCCAACATGCCCCCCCCCCCAGCAATTGGCAGATAAAAAAAAAAAAACTGTTGCCTAGAGAGGTTGTGTGACTTGCCCAGGGTCACACAGCTAGTAAGACAGGATTCAAACCCATGTTTTCCCAATTCCAAGTCCAATGCCCTATTTAGCAAACCACATTGGCTTTCAATAACAACAGCTAACATTTCTATAGCACTTTAAGTTTTTTGAAGCATTTTACATATATTATCTCATTTGACCTTCTCTACAACCTAAGTAGTTGCATTATTATCCCCATTTTGTGGATGAGGAAATTGAGTCTGAGAGAGATTAAGTGATTTGTTTAGGGTCATATGGCTAATAAATGCCTGAGCCAGGATTTGAACTTAGGTTTCCCAGTCACCAAGTCCAGCTACTATACCACCTAGCTGACTCTTATACACATATAAAGCAGTTAGAATATAATTCAAACCAGCATGTGATCTGAATTACATTAAAAAAAAGTGGATAACAAATATATAACAAAGACATAAGAGCTGTGGATGGTTAGGAAAGGAGAAATCAATGTTGCCTAGAGTTATCAGGCTAGGAAGGAAGGCTTCCCAAAAAAATGACACTTGAAATAGACCTTATAGGATAGAAAGGCTTGGATGGAAAGAGAGAAGGGGAAAGTAATTACAGGTGAGGAACAAAGCATGAACCAATATATTGAAGTTAAGAATAAATAATGTGTTCATAGAACTGTGAGGGCAGCTAAGTGTAACAGTGGATAGGTCACTGTAGATAGAGTACTGGTCTGAAGTCAAGAAGGCCTGAGTTTAAATCCAGCCTTAGACATTTACTAGCTGTGTGACCCTGGGCAAATCACTTTATTTCTGCCTACCTCAGTTTCCCCAGCTGAGACAATGGGGAAAATAAAATGGGGTTAATAATAACATCTACCTCACAATGTTGTTGTGAGGATCAAATGAAATAATGTTTGTAAAGCACTTAACACAGTGGCTAGTGTACAGTAAGCACTTAAAAGCTTATTCCCTTTCCTTGTAGAACTAGAACTGAATGATAACTTAAAGCCCACCAAGTCCAACTCCCTTGATTTAGGGATAAGGGAAATAAAGTCCCTTCCACCTCTGAGAGAATATGTTTCCATGTCCCCTGTCATCTTCAGTGTTGTGTGGGGCCTGTGACTGGATAAAAACAGTGAGAGAGCATTCAGTGGCAAAAGAGGCCAGAAGGCAATGCCTTCGTGTCATATCCAAGTCATCTTGGTGTTGACTGAAAGAATCAGGCAAAGTGGAGAACTCCTTAAGGCTAAGAAGTGGTTTGATGGTGGTGCAAATTTTGTTCCCAGACCTATGGGTAGTGGAATTCTCAGTGTGGAAATTCCCTTCACTAATGAAAATCAGTAACTCCTTTATTAATCTAAGTTTTAGAAATTTGACTTTTCCATGGTCACAAGGTATTATATGTCAGAGGCAGAATTTGAACACAGATCCTCCTGAATCAAAGGTCAATCCCATCTTCTAGCCAATGTGCCATTGTTGTTGGTGTTCAGTCATTCAGTTATGTCCAACTCTTTCTGACCCTACTGAGCACTGTCCATGAGGTTTTCTTGGCAATGATACTGAAATGATTTGCCATTTCCTTCTCTACTGCCAAACAGAGGTTAAGTGACTTGCCAAGATCACACAGCTGGGAAGTTTCTGAGGCTGGATTTGAACTCAGGTCTTTCTGACTCCAAGCCTTGCTGCACCACCTAACTGCCCCAGTGTGCCATACTACCTCTACAATAGTTCACATTTATATAGTGCTTTAAGGTTACAAGGTGGGATTTGTCTCTGCCTCCAGATCAGCTTCACTGAAACGTTTAATTTCAGTTAGATGGAGTTTAGATCTACTATCTATCAGATAGTGAGACTTCCATCTCTGGAGAATACTTACAGACGCTCTTTCAGGAACCTATTCTTCTGAACTCTCTTTCTCTCTCTCTCTCTCTCTCTCTCTCACACACACACACACACACACACACACAGAATTGTGATTTCAATAGTGTGGATGGAGAGTTACTGGGTTGGAAAAAAATCTTTCACCAGTGAAAAATCAACAATTTCTCTGTAACTTACAGTCTTAGAGAGTTATCTGGGCACTGAAAGATGCCCAAAATCTTGGGCTTGGCCTATATGACTTGGCCAAGGTCACACATGTCAGAGGCAAGATTGACCTTCAGTCTTTCTCCAAACCCCTCCCTCTATCTACAGCATCAGCTGCCACGTACTGAACTGTTACCCTGGGCTCATGTTAAGAAGCAATGATTTCAATTTTGACAGTCAGGTAGTACAGTAGGTTACTTTAATCACCCACATGAGAAATTAAGTTTTAGTATGTCAGTAAATCAAAATTTAGTAGAGTTCTGTTCACTGGAGAAGAAACTGTGTCAAAACCCAGAAACGATTCCAACAGTAATTAATATCTTCCATAGAGTTAACTCAGTTTGGTTAGAATAAGCTGTTAATGAGCAGGAAACTATTATTTACTGTCTAAGAAAAGCACAGAGGATTTAGGGGATGCCTGTTTTAGCAAAAGCTACCGTTTACTTACATAGTGTTATTTAGTTCATCATATATACTTAACTTTAAGAGAAATAGAAAAGGAAGCTAGATGGTCCAGTGGATAGAGCACTAGCCTGGAGCCAGGAGGATCTGAGTTCAAATCCGGCCTCAGACTCTTGACACTTACAAGCTGTGTGACTCTGGGCAAGTCACTTAACCCCCAATTGCCTCAAAAAAAAAAAAGAAGAGTGGAAACACAATGGAAAGGGCATTGGCTTAGGAGTCAGGCAGTTCAAATCCCGGCTCTCCTACTTACTAACGGGTAAATCACTTAATCCTTTAAGTCTCAGTTTCCTAATATGAAAAATACAGATAATAACAACTGCAGTACGCAGTTCCGAGCAAGGGGTGTTGTGGGGCCCAGATGAGATCACGGATGTAAAATATGTTACAAACTTTAAAGCACACTATAAATGTCCACTATTAATATTTAATGTGACCTCTTTGAGGTGGCTCTGTATTATAATCCTAGAAACCTCTTCAATTTGGAAGTTTCCTTCAGTCCTAGAACTCACACCATGGAAATGCCCTCCACAAGTACTCTCTGGTCCCTCCCTCTGATTGGATGACTCCTCTCAGAACCTCAGTTTACAGAGAGTGCCCAGGCCAACAGGTTATCTCTTTGTTTCTCAACAGGCTGCAATCCAGACTTTTCCATAATGCTCCTACACTGGGTACCTTTTATATCTTGTCTTCTCCCATTAAACTGTAAGCTCCTTGAGGGGCAGAGACTTTTTTCTTTTTGCTTGGCTTTCTATTCCCAGTGCTCAGCACATAGTAAGTGCTTAGTAAATGCTTCTTGACTGACTGATAGACCCCCTTTTTAAATGAATTCAAAGTCTGAGACTCAAGTCCGATCATGTCAACAATTGCCTACTATGTGCCAAGAAAATGCAAAGCCTGGAAATACAAATACAAGCAAAAAGACAGTCCCTACTCTCAAAGAGCTTGTAATCTAATTGGGGAGACAATAAATAAAATGAAACTGAAGGTGAAAAGTAAAGAGGAGAAGGGGGAAGAGATGAAGGTACCCTGAGTGGGGGCATAGTAGAGAAAGTTTGATTAGTTAGGCATACAGAAAAGGAATGAAGATATGACCAGTCTGGGCATCCTCTTTAAAACAGAGGCTCAGGGGGAGAACCAGCTAATCAGATAGTGAGACCTCAGAGGTGGAGAATAGTTCCAATGTGAGGGTGGAATGAACTCCCAGGGTGAACAGATTTCTACAGCAAAATAGGCACAGTCCCATGGAGATAATTCAGTAGTCCAACCTGCAGAGGTTATAAGTGACTTACCCAAGTGACTGTAAGTTATTAACCCAAGATTACATAAGTGGTAAGTGATGACACCTTCTACATCTAGTCTAAAGCTCTTTCTACTCTCCCTCATGGCTTATGAAGTAACAGTGTCTTCAGTGCCCTCTTTTTCTTGCCTATACAATATTTCTATGTCGCTCTATGGCTTTTTAGAACCCCCATGTTTAAATTGTAACATGGCACTTCCTACTCTTAAGACTGCACCTGATTATCAGTCAATTGAATTCAACAAACTTTTATTAAACATCTACTATGTGCAAGAAACTGCGCTAACTTCTGGATGCTTGACTTTATAACATTCGCCTTACTGATTATTTGACAAGAGAGCCAGCATGCCCACATGACAGCTGGTGGTCTCCTCTGACACCCAGAACCTTTTCACTACTTACTAAGTTATTCTTTCCCCATTTGCAAGTCATAATTCACACCTCGGCAATGAAGGGAAGAATATTTTAATTGTTTTTCATCAGGAAGTAGAATTCAAAAACCAATTCTTTTCATCACAATCTTAACGATTTTAAAAGATGTTTCCAACTGTGTTTTTGATCAAACTTTGGAAGACCTGTGCTTTCTGCTGTCATGTCCTGTGCAGCAGTGATGTGTCAGAATAATGGACTGATAGGAAGACATTTCAGTTGTATGTCTTATCGAAGGAATGATGTCTCCGACAGGTCTCTGATGAACACAGATTTCCTAGGGAGGTATGTGGCACTAGAGAATAAAAAGGGTTTAATATGACTGTCAGAACAGATGGGAAGTGCATAGGTACATGCTGATACTATTTTTAGACTCTGCCAAATCAACCCTTTGCTTAGAATGCTCACTCAACCTTGCCTGGGAAAGGAAAAAGAAGATTTCTGGTTAGATTCCATATTATTCATAAAAGGACTGTAGCAGATTCTAAATAAGCACCTGAAAAGCCCCCAAGATTAAATATGAAATCCTTCTGCCTTTTCGGTATTCTTACACCTTATGCTCTCCCCCTCCCCCACCTAACCCTACCCTTCACATACTCTGAAATCTAGTGGCAGTGGCCCCCGGCTGTTCCTCAAACATGACACTTCATCTTTCATTTCAGGGCATCATCACTGGCTGACCCGCATGCCAGGAATGCCTTCTTCATCTGTGCCTCCTGGCTTCTTTCAAGTCTCAGCTTATGTCTCTGCTACACCCAGCCTTTTCCATTCATGTAGAGTCTTAGTGCCTTCCCTCTGGTATTATATCCAGTTTATACCGTCTGTATCTTATTTGTACATAGTTGTTTATGTTTTCTCTCCTCCATTAGACTGAGATCCATGAGATTTTGACTTTTTTTGTAACCCCAGTGCTTAGCACGATACCTGACATATAGTAGGCACTTAACAATGCTTGTTAACTTGACAAAGCTCCCTTATACCCAAATAATAAATATCTAGGTGCCTTGTATCTGACATTTCATATCAGATGCACTATTGATTAATACATTTTCAACTCAAACTATCAATTCAATCTATTTTTTCTTCCTTTTTCTAAAATTTCATATCATTGGTATATTGCAAATGGTGAAAGGAATATATAGAAGACCCACTTCAAGTTCTCATACTCTAAAGATTTAATGCAATGTTTTTTTAAGTGAATAATTGCCTTTTCACCCACATGTACTTGTTAATGGTGTCTGAATTCCACCCACCCCTTGTTCACTGAAGTTAAAAAACAAAATAAAACATAGCCATGGGTTTTACAAAATACCCTTATTCTGAAATTTTAATTAAATTTAATTAAATTCAACTAATATTTGTATAGCGCCTATTATGTGCGAAGCACCGTATTAGATGCCATGCACACAAAGACAAATGGGAGTTGGAGTTGTTAAAGTGGGGGGAGGGGTTCCTATACAGCATCTAGATGGCGCCACAGTACATATAGTGCCAGGCCTGGAGTTAGGAGGACTCGTCTTCCTGAGTTCAAATCTGGACTCAGATACTAGCTGTATGACACTGGGAAAGTCACTTATGCCTATTTGCCTCAGTTTCCTCACCTGTAAAATGAGCTGGAAAAGGAAATGGTGAACCACTCCAGGTTCTTTGCCAAGAAAACCCAGAATGGGGTCACAAACAGTCAGATATGACTCAATAACAACAAATACAGGAGAGATGTCAAACACATGGCTCATGGGTCCCATGTGGCCCAAATGTAACCTGAACCAGATTAAAATGTCATTGGAAAACATTTAACAAAATAAATAAAATACAATAGAACATAGATAATATTACGTTTTACAACTTAATTAATATAGCTTCTGCTGGGATCCCTATGTATAGATTAGTGGCCCTCATTTTTATTCGTATTTGATCCCATTGCCATACAGGCATGGGGAACAACTGCTAAAATTATTCAATCAATAAGCATTTATTAAGCACTTTCTGTGTACCTGTCATGGAAATGAGAGATGGAATGCTAACCTCAGGAAACAGCGAGGACCAGCTTAAGTGAAAAATAGAAAAAAAAATGACATGTCTGGAAAGGTAGGCTGAATTCAGATTATAGATAGCTTTAATTGACAATTTCAAGAGTTTGTTTTTAATAATGTTATCCTGTTATCCAAGAACTAAACATTCTTGAGTAGTATCATATGGTCAAACATGCTTTAAAAAGGTTATTTTTGTAGCCATCTGGTGGGTAGATTGGAGAAGGGAGGAACCAGAAGCAGGAAGGCCATTCCGGAGGCTCATATAGCAGTCCAGATGAGAGGTGAAAAGAGCTCGAATGAGGATAGTGGCTTGCGGGTCGAGAGGAAGGGATAGACAGGAGAGATGTTGAGATGTAGAAGTGATGGGACTTGTCAGTTGGTTGTGTGTTTGGTTTAAGTGAGAGGGAATATTTAAGAGAGACTGAAATCGTGATCGTGGGTGACAGTAAGGTTGGGGGGATCTTTATTTGAAGCAGAGGAGTTTTCCCCTTTATTTCTCATAGAAATGACTGCCTTTAAGATCTTGCCTTGGATGTATTGCTTTTAGCCCCTCAGAGAAAATTCTATATTCCTAAATAACAAGAGCCTACTGGGAAATAGCCAGAAAATTTCAAGGAGGGAAGGATTTATCAAGTGCTATGTGTTAGCAGATAGACTACCAAGCCCAAAGTCAGGAAGGTTCTTCTTTACTAGTTCAATTCCAGCCTCAGATGCTTACTAGCTGTGTGACCCAGGGCAAGTCACTTATCCCTGTTTGCCTCAGTTCTTCATCTGTGAAATGAGCTGGAAGAAGGAAATGGCAAACCACTCCAGTATCTTTGCCAAGAGAACTACAAATAGGGAAGAGTGGATCTCAATTGAATAACAACAAAAATGTGTCAGGCACTGTGCTAAGTTCTAGGGATACAAATACAAGCAAAAAAGAAAGGCAGGCCCTAGCCTGAAGGAGCTTACACTTTAATGAATGAAGACAATACATAGAAGGAGCTGAAAAGTGGGTGAAGGGAATAAAAGTACCTAGAACAATGGTATGATTTTGAAGTCTACAAGATCAAGAACAGGACTGGGAAGGGAATGAAGGCAGGCTGGTCTGAGCCCTTTCAAAAAATGGAGACTCCAGGAGAAATTCATTAATGGGAGGAGTTTTGCAGGGGAGGGGTGCCAAGTCTTGCAGAGAGATATTCCAGGGTGAGTGAGCCAAAGCAGTGGTAAATTGTTCCACCATGAGAAGAGAGGCCCCCTGGCACTGAAGGAAGTTCTAGGATGAGATAGCACTACAGGCATGGTATTGATATCCAAAAAGTCAAAAAAAGAATCATAGGATATACAAAGTAGAAGTAACCTTAGGGATCATAGAGCCTAATCCCTTTAGTCTACCCATTAAGAAGCTAAAAGTTCACAACTTGTTCAAGGTTTACGAGTTAATTAGGTCAAGGCAACATAGCTATGTAGAATACCATGAAAGCAGAAAACATGTCCTTTCTACATTTTTTATAATAACTTGCATTCATGTCACTTTAAGGTTTTCATGACACTTTCTTCACAATGACCCTATAGGTAGGTTATGCTTGTTTTATTGTTACTATTTTGTTGTTGTAGTTGTTCAGTTGTTTCAGTCTTGTCTGTCTCTTTGTGACCCCATATGGGGTTTTCTTGGCAAACATTCTAGAATGGTTTGCCATTTTCTTCTCCAGTTCATTTTATAGATGAGGAAACTGAGTAAAGTTAAGTGACTTGCCCAGGGTCACACAGCTAGCAAGTGTCTGAGGCTGGATTGGAACTCAAGTCTTCCTGAATTTAGGCCCCAGCTCTCTAACCACTGTACGGAAAGTGAGATTTAAGGGATAGTCCAGGATAGTAAAGGTTCGATCCGGATCTTCTGACTCCGAGAACAGAACTAATTTCTCTATAACTCAGATATTTCCCCTAGTGCCAAATCCAGTGCTATACATGTAGGAGGCACTTAAAGTTTGTTGAATGCAACTGAATCAGTGACAGAATTAACATAGTAATGTAGATTTCCTAATTTCTGACCCAATTGTTGTTTTCCCTATAACATAAAGCCTATTCTCAGAATTATATATTGCTTTCCCTTTCCTATGAAACTTATGTCCTATGAAAGTTATGTCCACAAATTATGTTCTGTTCCTAATGAATGATCTCTATTTCCAAAGACCCACTGTTTGGGGGTAGAAGGTCCTTGTTTTCCCCAGAGGCAGCAAGGCAGTATCACAGACAGAGGGATGAGTGTGGAGTCAGGAAGACTTGAGTTCAAATCCAGCCTTTGATACTTCCTGTGTGATGCTGGATAAGTCACTTAGCCCTATGCCTGCCTCAATTTCCCTATCTACAAAATGGAGGTAATAAAAGCACCTACCTCTCAGCATTATTGTGAGGATCAAATGAGATGATATTTATAAAACATTCAGCACAGTATCTGGAACATTGTAGGCACTTAATAAATGTTTGTTTCCTTCATTCCCAAGAGTCAACCTACACTCCAATCCTAGTCAATGGAGGAGTAAAACAGGAAATACTGAAAAGAGTGGTATCATTAACAGAGAATATTATGGTTATAATGATAAGGATCAAAGAAATTACCTTCCTGGACACTATGCAAAATTACCTAAACTAATGCGAAAGAGGGGCATAAAGGGATCAGCAGGACGAAGGAAGACAATCATTAGACAAGCATTTATTGAATACCTACTATGGTGCTGGGTACTGTGTTAGGTGCTGAGGATACAAAATTCCTGCCCTCAAGGAGGTTACACTCTATTAGGTGAGAAAATGGTTATATGTATGTATAAATAATATTCACGATCAATGTGAAGTCCTTTTTGGTGGTGGTAGTGCAAATACCAGCAGCTGTTGGAATTAGAAGTAGGACCAAAATAGCAACTGAGGAGAGGTTAAGGATCAAGATATAAGAATGAAGATGGATAGAAAGATAAAGCATTTATTAAGTACTTACCATGTGCCTCCCACCATGGCAAATGCGGGGGATATAAATACCAGGAAACAAGACAAGGATGTAGCTGAAGTGAAGAGACCCCTGGGGACAAAGAATGAAAGATCAGACTATGAAAATGTCTGTATCTTTAGCTTAGTCAAAAGAACTTCACAATGGAATTTCACTAATAAAGTCCATGGAGGTTAATGTAGATTAAATTTTTTTCCTTTGTTGCTTACAAATACACAGCGATCCTTGTAGAATTTTACAGTAATAATAAATAACATGTTACATGTTATTTCTTAAGTGTTGTATATACTATTTATTATTTCTATAACACTTAAAAATTTGCAATGGTGTCTGAATATAGATTGAAGCATACTTGAAGCATACTTTTTAAACTTTATTTTTCTTGAGTTTTTTTGTCTATGTTTTCTTTCACAACATAACTAATATGGAAATACATTTTGCATGACAACACATGTCTAATATATATCTAATTGTTTGCATTCTCAATGGGGGGGGTGAGGAGGGAGGAAGAAAGAGGACTTGGAACTCAAAATTTAAAAAAACAAATGTTAAAAATTGTTTTTATGGGGCAGAACCAAGATGGCGGCTGGAAAGCAGGCACTTGCGTGAGCTCCTCACCTAGGTCCCTCCAAAAACCTATAAAAATGGCTCTGAACAAATTCTAGAACTGAAGAACCCACAAAATAGCAGAGGGAAGCAGGGCTCCAGCCCAGGACATCCTGGATGGTCTCTGGGTAAGGTCTATTGCCTGGAGCTGGGAGCAGAGCTGAGTAGAGCCCAGCGTGGGTAGTGGCAGTACCAACCAGACTGGGAGCCAGATGGAACAGGCCCTAGCACCCTGAATCAGTGAGCTGTGGCAGTTACCAGACTTCTCAACCCACAAACACCAAAGTCAACAGAGAAGGTTAGTAGGAAAAGCTCTCGGGGACAGGGGGATAGGAGTTTGTGGTTTGGCCACCACCCCAGGGGCAGCAGGGTTGGTGCAGCTACAGAACCACAGCTGCAGTTGCTTCTGGCCCCAGGCCCACCTGGTGGGAGGAATTAAGTGGCAGATCAGAGCAGGAGTGCAGAGCCTGCTTAAGATCTGAGTCAGGTCCAGGTTGGTGGTGCTTGGGGGAGGAGGAGCGCTGGTGTGGCAGAGCTGGCTGTATAGAAATAGCTCTTAAAACAACAGCGCAGCTCCTCAAGCTTGGAACAAAGTACTCTCTACTCTACAAGCAGTCATACCCAGACAAAAAACTCAAGGGTCAAGTAGTTGGCTGGCAGTGAAAACAGACTCAAATTCAGACTTGGACTTTGGAATCTTTCTTTGGTGACAAAAAAGACCAAAACATACAGCCAGAAAAAGTCAGCAAAGTCAAAGAGCCTGCATCAAAAGCCTACAAGAAAAACATGAGCAGGTCTCAGGCCATGGAAGAGCTCAAAAAGGATTTGGAAAAGCAAGTTAGAGAAATAGAGGAAAAATTGGGAAGAGAAATGAGAAGGATGAGAGAAAAAGATGAAAACCAAATCAATGACTTCCTAAAGGAGACCCCAAAAATACTGAAGAAAACAACACCTTAAAAAATAGACTAACTCAAATGGCAAAAGGGCTCCAAAAAGCCAGTGAGGAGAAGAATGCCTTGAAAGGCAGAATTAGCCAAATGGAAAAGGAGGTCCAAAAGACCACTGAAGAAAATACTAGGTTAAAAATTAGATTGGAGCAAGTGGAAGCTAGTGACTTGATGAGAAATCAAGATGCTATGAAACAGAACCAAAGGAATGAAAAAATGGAAGACAATGTGAAATATCTCATTGGAAAAACCACTAACCTAGAAAATAGATCCAGGAGAGATAATTTAAAAATTATTGGACTACCTGAAAGCCATGATCAAAAAAAAGAGCCTAGATATCATCTTTCAAGAAATTATCAAGGAGAACTGCCCTGATATTCTAGAGCCAGAGG
>CM053627.1:64554726-64579364 GCA_028646595.1 Phalanger gymnotis
GGGGGGACAATAGAAGGGAGGGCAGATAGAGGGAGGAGGTAATCAAAAACAAACACTTTTGGAAAGGGATGGGGTCAAGGGAGAAAATTGAATAAAGGGGGATAGGTTAGGAAGAGGCAAAATATAGTTAGTCTTTCACAACATGAGTATTGTGGAAGGGTTTTACATAATCATATGCATGTGGCCTATGTTGAATTGCCTGCCTTCCTAGGGAGGGTGTGTAGAGAAGGAAGAGAAGAAAGAATTTGGAACTCAAAGTTTTAAAAACAGATGTTCAAAAAAAAGTTTTTGCATGCAACTAGGAAATAAGATACACAGGCAATGGAGCATAGAGATTTATCTTGCCCTACAAGAAAGTAAGGGAAAGGAGGATGGGAGGGTAGTGGGGTGACAGAAGGGAGGACTGACTGGGGAATGGGGCAACCAGAATATATGCCATCTTGGAGTGGGCGGGAGGGTAGAAATGGGGAGAAAATTTGTAATTCAAACTCTTTTGAAAATCAATGCTGAAAACTAAATACATCAAATAAATTAAATTAAAAACATTTTAAAAATTTTTTAAAAGTTGTTTTTACATGTATTTGGAGAAAAATAAAATACTTTAAAAGTTTACAAAGCATTTCTATATACATAATTTTATTTGAGCCTTATAACATCAATGAATATTTCCACAAGAATGATTGCCCTCATCTTACAGATGAGGAAAATCAAAGCTTAGAAGGATTTTGACTTATTCATGAGCACACAGAGGAATGTGGCCTTTCTAACTCCAACTCTAGCAATATACCTACTATGCAGGTTATATTTTTAGTGAAAGCAATGGTGAACATGATTATTATTCTGGTTAAGTTAGCTCACTTAGATCACAGTGCTTCTAAGACTGAAATCAAGGATACCAGTTAATTTTATTTGGTTCTATGGATCCCTGTAGAGCAATGGTGTCAAACTGAAATAGAATCGGATCCCTGCTGGCCTCCTATTGACTTGGAAAACCACAAATTAAACATTTCCCAATTACATTTTAATCTGGTTTGGCCTTACTTGGTAGTTTGGCAGGCAGTTTGAGGCCTATGGGGTGAATTTGACACCTCAGCTTTAGGACTGTAAGAGAATGATTTATGTGATTCACAACACTCCTGAGTGCAGCCTGAACCAAATTAAAATGTAATTAGAAATATTTAACAAAATAAACAAAAACACAATAAAGCAGGTATCATTATGTTTTAAAACCAAGTGAATATGCAGCCCTCAGGGATCTTTATGGATGGTTTAGTGATCCCCATTTCTATTTGAGTTTGACACCATTGGTCTGGCATGCCAACAAATTACTTTGGAAATGCCAGACTTTGATTACCTGAGCACGAATAGGAGAAAGTGAATGGATTAGTGTCAATATATTACCACTCCTAGAGGAAGAAATTGTGTCCAATGTATGGGAGGGTCAGTAGTTCCATCTTTGTTTATAAAGACAAGAGATAGCAGTTACAATTATTTGTTATTAATAACCTTTCTGGGCACAAACTATAAGATTCTATATAGAAGATCCAAATAGACTCAGTTTCTATATAGAAGATCCAAATAGATTCAGAATCATAGAATTTCAGAGTTGGAAGTCACCTTAGAAGCTAATTACTCTAATCCATGGGGCAACTAGGTTGTGCAGTGGTTAGAGTGCCAGGCCTAGAGTCAGGAAGACTCATCTTCTGAGTTCAAATCTGGCCTTGGACACTTACTAGCTATGTGATCCTAGACAAGTCACTTAACCAACTGTCTCAATTTTCTCATTTGTAAAATGAGCTGGAGAAGAAAATGGCAAACCACTCCTGTATCTTTACCAAGAAAACTCCCAAAAGGGGGTCACAAAGAGTCGGACATGACTGAAAAATTACTAAGCAACAACAATAACAAAGTGTTATCCATAGATGGACAAGAATCCTTTCTATAATATATGTAACAAATGGTCATCTTGCCTTACTTGAATACTCCCAAAGGGTGTGTGTGTGTGTGTGTGTGTGTGTGTGTGTTTGTGTGTGTGTGTGTGTGTGTGTGTGTTCTCCTTCTTTGTAACTTTTGCCTCCTGTTTTCAGTTCTACCCTCTGGGGCTAAATGAAAGACTAATCTCACTTTGATGTCACAGTCCTTTAAATATTTGAAGTCAGCTAACATGTACTCCCTAGGCCTTCTCTTCTTCAAGTAAAACAATCCCTCTGCTTTTAACTGATTCTTACATAATTTGATGTCTTCTTCCATCCTGGTACATATCCTTTGGACGCTCACCAGCTTATCAATGCCCTTTTTAACATGGCATGTCTGGCACTGAACACAGTATTCTAGTCTTCTACCGTCTGAGCACAAGTACTCTGATGAGGGCAGAGCACAGATGGATTATGACCTCCTTCATCCTGGACCCTATACATCTCAATGCAGCATTAACATCACATTAGCATTTTTGGCTGCCATATTACACTGTCGGCTAGATGACTTCGAAAACACAATCTCTGACGAATGGGCCTAAATTCAACAGACCGCCCTCCAAGGGAGAAATGGAACTGTGCTCAGATGGAGGGAATTGACATGGCCTGCAGTGTAGCCAGGCAAAGAGGGAAGAACTTTGTTTTTTTGTGGCCCCAGTAGAATCTAAGTTCATTGCATGTAGAAAGTGTGTTTCATTCTTTGGACTCTTATTACCAAGACCTAGGTACTGTGCCTAGCACAGGAGATGCTTAATGAATACTTGTTGATTCAGATGGTTTGTAAGGTGTGTCATATATAACTTGTCATTTTCCTGGGCTTTCTCTAATAATGGATATGGTATAAAGTGCACATTGAGGTTATCTCACAGGTAAAGGTGAAATAAGTAATACATATGAAAGCACTTTGATGGCTCCAGATATGACGTGTTATTCCAATCTAAGTACTATTATTATGCTTTATTTCTCTACCCAGGAGGGCTCAATTTTTCTAACTTCAGAATTGTATATTATAAAAAGCTAATAAGATGAATACTGATATCAAAATATGAAACACGTTATTCATACAAAGCCCTAATATTTCTATGCAAAGCAAATATTTGTTCTTAATGAGATGACTAAAGATACCAATATTGAAATTCTATTTTAGGAAGCAGAGAGTAATTGAAAGAACTCTGGCCTTGCAGCCAAATAACATCATGCTCTACTCATCAACAGTTGTGTCACCTTGGGAAAATCACTGAAGAGCTCTGTGCCTCAGTTTCTTTATCTGCAAAGTGAGGATCAAGATACTTACACTGAACACCTAATATCTAACAATTGGAAGTAATCCTAGTGGAGGTTCAAGGCTGCCACTACTGATATCAGTCATAACAGCAAGCAAACGAGCCAGTCAAAAGAAAGTGGGAGGCAGCTTGAGCATGGTAGGCCAAGCCACCCACTGCCCACTGCAACCACCAAAACAACCACCACCCCTACCTCCTCTTAGATCTGGTTGTAGTGACTGAGAACAACATTGCCCAGGAATTCTTTTTACACTGCCCCCACCCCAGACTTCTCCCCTTCACCAAAGAAGACTTGTGAAGACTCTGCCTATGAACTTTCCCACCTCCTCATTGGTCACAGCCACTCAATATCTGGCAAAGAAACTTTTTGGCACCAAATTCCATTGTCCGATCCAACCCAATAAGTATTTATTATTTCTATTATGGGCCAGGCGCTGTGCTAAGCACCGGGGACGCAATTAATTTTTTTTAAAAAAGATAGTCCCTGACCTCAAGGGCCCTACAATCTAATGGGCTGGTGGTAGAGATAATACACAAAAGGATGTAGGAAAGTGAGGGTACTAGGGGATCTAAGGGGTACCCGGAAAGGGGGTTTCTTGTTCCATGGAGTGAGCTGAAAAGTCCAGTTTCTGCCCTCTATAAAGGAAGGCATCGGGGGAAGTTTGGTCCTCTTTGCCCTGTCAGAGGGAAGAGGAAACTGAGGCACTGTGTTAGGAGCATGGTGATGAGGTTAGAGGCGATGTGCTTAACCTCAAAGCGGCATTATTTTCCATGGAGTTGAAACCAGGTAGAGCTGCAGATGCAGAGTGGAGTTCAATGGTTTTGTCACTAACACTAGAGAAGACAGGTTTCTACATTAGCCCTATTTCCTCTCTGCACTCCAATCAAACAATTGCATCCAGGTTTGTCTCTCAGATCATTCCATTTTGCACCCTCCTTTTACTGTTAGTGAGCTCCTTGAGAACAGGGATTGTCTGGCCGTTTGTATTTATATCCTTAATGATTTGCATACAAGAAGGGCTTAATAAATGATTTTTTATTCATTCACCAACTTATTTACCAATTAATAGTAAGAACCAAATGAGATAATTCAGAGAGTACTTTGTAACCATAAAGCACTATATAGATGTTTCAATTATCCAGCAAGCATTTTTTGAAATGTGTATTATTCATGAGTCTCTGTGCTAGGTACTGGACCTTCAAATGCAAAAATGAAAAACAGCTCTGCCCTCTGAGACCTTACATGCTATCTACTATATATGCACCTACCAATAATGAAGATAATTTGAGGAGAAAAAGCTACCATAGCTAAGGAGATCAGGAAAAACTTCTGTAGGGAATTGAAGTAAATTAGGGAGTCTAAGAAGTGAAGATAAGGAGGGAGTATATTATATAGGCATGGGCAATGTTCTGTATAAACTATAAGAGCCAACATATAAGGTTTATAAATCACTTTACATATGTAGTTGGGCCCATCCTGCCTGGCACATAGTAGATGCTTAATAAATGTTTATTGGATTGAATCAGAACACTTGGGAGCTCTGGGAGAATGAGTTTCTGGTCTCATATGACTCATTGGTTTTCTCCTAATTGGTTGCTGAACTGGAAGAGATGATGATATTAGGTGCTAAGCCTAACTGAAGATGTGGTTTCTGGTTGTTGGGTCTCTTAAATGCAGTCTTCTAGGTGACAAGATATGATAGTAATAAGGGATAGAAAAGGATGGCCCGTCTCTTCCCCAACATAATGATGGTACACGATCAGATTAGTCACAAGAGCTGAGCATATGCCAGGAACTCCTGGTTGCTTTGTCTCTTCTTTGGTGTTTCTTCTCCTTTAGTAATTGATTTTGCAAGCATCAGTAGGCACTAGAATGCTGGAGGATACTTGCAACGAGAGCAGCATCTACCAGAGTGACTGCAAGGGCATCCATAGTAGCAGGATAAAGCTTTTGGAAAGGAATGTGTCAACTTCGAAGAGAGAGAACACTAGAAAGAGCAAGCTTGGCTTTTTGATTGGGCAATATGTACAGAATGATAAATTAACCTACTGAACTCTATTCTAATCAGCATGTAATGTGTGCTATGATGCTCCATTTTTTTGAGTAGGAATAAATTACTTACGCTGTCTCCAATTTTTGTTTGTACAGAGTCCTCTTTCTGGAAAACGTCTTAGACCATTAAGTCCATGACTATTTCTTTTATTGGCATTATTCCTTAGGATGCTGAGGTAGGGGCTATGAGCCAAGAGATATGAAAATGAACTCCCAAAAGTTGAACATGGGCAAACCTCAGTGGCTGGATAAAAGCCAAGGACTTTTACAAGTCTCCAGCTCCCCCACCTCAGTGAAGTTCTTGCCTCTAGCCTCAAAGCTAAACATATCTTAAGACATCCTCACAGCAACCCTGTGAGGTACTATAGGTACTATCCTCATCTTACAGATAAAGAAACTGAGGCCCAGGAAGGTTAAGATTTTATCTAGTCACACATCTAATAAATGAAAGAGTCAGGCTTCAAACCCAGATTTTCTTGATTCCAAGTCAAATACTTTCTCTGTATTCCCACACTTTCTCTCCCCAAATCTTGGAGGCATCATCTTTGGAGATCTCACAATCCCTCTCCCCATATGTGACCTTGTGTTCTAAACTTCTTTTAGCTTGTTATTATAGAATGTAGATTTCAAATGTTTGGCTTGTTGGTTTGCATTTAAATGAATTTGCTATCATAGCTTATTTTTATTGGCTTATTCAAATGGCCAGAAATGCATTCCAATGAAAATAGAATCACCCCAAATCTATAATATATAGTTATAACATCTGTGAAAACCATATTATATATATATATATATACATATATATATAAAACATATACATATACACACAGATGTATACATGTATACACATATATACATGTATACACACATAATAAATTACTTTATTAATTTGCTCATAAAATGATACAATATTCATCTAGCCCAACCACCTCATTTTATAGATGAGGAAATTAGGATCCAGAGAGGTTGATGTATCTGCCCAAGATGACACTGCTAGTTGCCATATCCTTGACCCATCTACTGTTACAGGCTTCAGAATAATTTTCTTCATAAGCATTATTTCAACATGATTTAACACTTACATTTACTGTGTCTATTTTCTTTATTATGCTTCCATTAGTTCTATGAAAGTGACTCCTGGTTTGGATAAATGACAAAACTAAAATCGAAAGGGTAATTGCTTCCTCTGGCGCCACTTCCTTCCTTCTGTTTCTTTTCTCTCCACTTTATCTTCGCTTGCTGTCTCTTTATATTTGTGTTCTTGTTTCCATTTAAACCTCCCAAGCCTTGAACTTTGTCATATTTTGCCCCTCAAAAATGCACACACAACATACAGATGACACTAGCTGGTCAACGTTTCACACGCTGGAATCTTTGTATGCAATGGAAGGGCTATGGGGCAGAGGTTATTTTAAGCAGAGATCATTTCACTGGCACTAGCAAAACAGTTGTGCACAAATAGCTCTTTGTCCTTCAAGATTCCCAGGGACTAGATAGTGTGGGAAGCAAATAAAGCCATAAAATAAATTACATTTCTAAATAATATCTCTATGTAAAGTCAGTGAGTCAGTAAACATTTATTAAGCGCTCACTATGTGTCAGCCACTGTGCTGAGTACTGTGGAAACAAAGAGAGGTAGAGTCAGTGATCAGATTCATGATTTCATGGATATAGAGAAATGACAGATGAGGAAACTCCCTCTATCTTTGCAGTTAGACAACTTGGCATCTTAGAAAGTTGTCTAAAGAACTGGGAAGTTAAATGACTTGCTTAGGGTCCCATAGCCAGTTTACAGAAGAGGTGAGACAAAAACCCAGGTTTTCTAGCACCAAGGCCACTATGTATGTCTTATTACTTTTTACGTCCATAAATACATACAAAATAAATATAAGTTAATTTTCAGGGACAGACCATGGGATAAGGATCACAAGTAGTACAAGAGTAGCCTCTCCACTGAGAAGCAGCAAGGTGTAGTGGAGATAGAACTGGATGCCTCCATCCATGGATGGCCTGGGAGTTAGGAAGATCAGAGTTTAGCTCTCATCTCAGGCACATTAGTTGTGTGAACCTGGCAAAGTCATTTAATCTCTTAGCACCCAGGCATCTCTTTAACAAAGACTTGTTGCAGAGCAATTGCACATCTACGTGGGGGAAGAAAGTTTCCTTGCCTGGAGTTCCCTACAGCAATGAAATCACAGGTCCCAATACCCACCTACCAAATACAAACAAACAAAAACCCCCAAACTACTAACACACCCTTCACTGAAGTCCTCTTTATTCCTTGGGGTTGACCCTGGAGTGTAGGAAACTGTCTCAGACCACAAATTTTGGCAGGTCATACTGAGCTGTAAGTATACCCCCTGGAGTAGACAGTGTCATCAGGCGACCAGTCTCACTGAATTTGGAGTTTCATCACCAGAAGATTTATTATTTGGTGACAATTTCTTTTTGTTCCTGGCAGTTCACAAAGATCCCCTACCACAGAGTGGTGGGATTATAATTTATATTGTTGGATAGGGTGCTCACATCAGTGAAACAATGCAGTGTGAATTATCTAGTTATATGTAAACAATATTTAGCTTTTACAAGTAGGAGGTTGGTTGAAGGAGTTCCTTGATCAATCTGATGAGTTTATAGAGAGATGAGGGTTTTTGTATGTTC
Organism: Phalanger gymnotis; assembly: GCA_028646595.1. Classification (NCBI taxonomy): domain Eukaryota; kingdom Metazoa; phylum Chordata; class Mammalia; order Diprotodontia; family Phalangeridae; genus Phalanger; species Phalanger gymnotis. The sequence continues at coordinate 64,562,697 of CM053627.1, forward strand.
CTGTACAGGATGTGGTCATGTCCATGGCCAGTGCTTCCTACAGGATGGTCTTCTCTGATGGGTGAGGGGAGAATGAATTGGTTGGTTCAGACTGGTTATTTTTGTACTATTGGTCTTCCTCTTCCTCCTCCTCCTCTTCTTCCTCCTTCCTCCTCTTCCTTTTCTTGTTCTTGTTCTCTTTCTCCTTCTCTCTCTCTTTCTCCTTTTCCTTCTCTTCCTCCTTTTCTTGTTTGTGAGATCTGAAGAGTATTATAGAAGTAGGATCAGACTTGAGTCTTTGGGGTAAGCGGTCTCTCCCAGCCTCCTAGGAGTTGTTAATAGCTTCCTTGGCCCAAGACATATTTGTTACCTTTAATACCTATATGGGACCTGAGGATCCAGTTACCCATGTAGGCTAGGTCTGTGAAGACCTAGACAGGAGCTATATGAGAGTTATATTCAGAGATTTGCAGAAGGAATTTTGGGTAGGGACCAAACAAGGCAAAGAGCCATCCTCAAGACCACACCCTTTTGGCATAGTGCATTTTCATATAAACCTAGAGCAAAATGGTGCTGAGCCTCAGATTATGTCCCCAACCAAAATTGTGTACTACAAGAAGTCCTAAACAATATTACCTCATAAGGGTGCCAACAAAATGATAAAAATCTGCTTATTTATGGCCACCTGTCTACAGAGCTCAACAGTTGCTCAGCACCTTAAAATGTCAAAGATTCTGCATCTCCTCATCACAGAAGTCCACCTCCAGCCAAGTCTTTTCTAAATAACATGAGTCTGCCCTCCTTCTCAGAACACCTTACTTCCACCATCACTTTCTTGTCCCTTCTCCAACTAGATACAGACATTTCCCAAGATGTAGGATTCTTGGCTGAGACACATTGTACCTCAAAATCAGGAGCATCTCATACTGGTCTAATGATTTGTGCCTTGGCCAGACCTGTGTATCTTCCTGGGTTTGGACCTTTTGCTTGCCTTAATGTCTAATATATGCTCACCTCTTAACTTCTGACTTATTTGTCTGGATTCCTGACTTTCTTCCTGCCTGACCTCTGTTTTTCCCACTTGGAAATCTAATATTATCCCTGTTCTGATAACTGCTTGCCACTGACATTGTTTCTAGGCTCTCTTATTTCTAGCATCTGCTTACTTCTGTTTGTTCTATTTCACTGATGCATGTGGACCCAGAGTGATACTTCCTCTCACACAGGAAATAGTCTGGGACATTTTTTTCTTTGAAAAGTGAAGAGCAGATAGAGCAGATAGTCCATTGAAAGTTTTGCCACAGTAAAAGGTCAGCAGAATGGAAATGTCTGAAAAAATGCCACTGAAGTTTAATGCCTATGCAATGCCACATTTTCAAATTTTGAATGCCACATCTACATGTCAGTAGCAAAAACATTTTCAAGGTCAAGAAGACATTTTATGAGTGAACCTATCTATATGCCTGATGACAAGAAAATCAACAGAGAATGTTACACAAGACAAGATGCCAAGTTAGTGGCAGAACCAATGTGAGGACCCAAGTTCTCCTGAAAACTAGGCAAGTTCTCTCTCTCCTCATCATCTAGCATTCACTGTGCAGCAAATACAGTGCAGTCAGCAATCAAGAAGTTAGTGGTCAAGGCTGCTTAGGCCCCTGAATGCCAGACATTGTGCTAAGTGGTGAGAATACAGAGAAATGCAAATCACTATTAATACTTATCTGTTCTGAGCCCTCCATTTCCTTGATTAACAATAGCTGACATATTAGACATTAAGATTTGCAAAAGCCTCAACAAATATCCCATTTGATCTCCTAGATAATCCTCTGAAGTGGTTGTTATAGGTATTATTATCCTCCTTTTACAGATGGAGATGGGAAAACTTAGAAAGACAAATAGCTTTGCCTTATTTACCAAGTGTCAGAAGCAGGATTCAAATCCAGGTCCAATTCCAAGACAGAAGAGTGGGGTGGAGGAGGAAGAGGAGGAGGAGGAGAAAGAGAAGGAAGAGGAGAATGAGGAGGAGAAGAAGGAGGAAGAGAAGAAAGAGGACAAGGAATAAGAGGATGAAGAGGAAAAAGAAGAAGAGGAGGAGGGAGAAAGGAAGAAAGGAAGGAAGGAAGGAAGGAAGGAAGGAAGGAAGGAAGGAAGGAAGGAAGGAAGGAAGGAAGGAAGGAAGGAAGGAAGCAAGAAAGGAAGAAAGAGAAAGAAAGAAAGAAAGAAAGAAAGAAAGAAAGAAAGAAAGGGAGGAAGGGAGGAAGGAAGGAAGGAAGGGAGGAAGGGAGGAAGGAAGGAAGGAAAGAAAGAAAGAAAGAAAGAAAGAAAGAAAGAAAGAAAGAAAGAAAGAAAGAAAGAAAGAAAAAAAGAAAGAAAGAAAGAAAGAAGGAAGGAAGGAAGGAAGGAAGGAAGGAAGGAAGGAAGGAAGGAAGGAAGAGGAAGGAGAGGAGAAGAGATAAGAAGAGAGAGAGGAGACAGACAGACAGAGAATAACAATATAACAATAGGGGAAGGGGAGGGAATCAGGAAAAGTCTTAGGCAAGAGGTGGGACCTTCCCTGTACTCTGAAAAGAGTTTCTCCTGACAATAGCCTGGTATGGTAAATGGCAATATAGGGGGTTAGAGTCACAAGATGTCAGTTCGAGTTGTAGCTTTGTTATCTACTACCTCTGATTTTGGACAAATCTCACTTTCCTAGCTCTCAGTTTCTTTATTTGTGCAGTGAAGGGATACGATTAGATAAAGTCAAAGTTGTCTTCCAGCTCTAAAATCTATGCTGACTTTGTTTTGATGGAAGTACCTAGACCACCCTCTACCAGTTCTAAGGACTTGTGGGAAGGCTGTTATACAGACACAACATTAGTCAGTCTCCCTACACTGAGTTCCTCTTAGTACTTGACACATTTGCTTGTATTGCTGAGACTGTCTGTCGTGCTTTCTGTTTATTTTATTGCTCTTGGTTGGGAGTTTTGTGGGGTTCTATTTAGAAGAAGCTTATTATTCACATATTTAATACTTAGAAATATGAAATGCTATGGAAACTCCTGACAAGTAGGTGTTGGTGGCAATCGAAATATTTAGAATAAGCAGAGAGATTTGTCTTTATGAATCACACCTTTAGAAAGCACAGCAGACGGTATTTCATTTCCATGCTTGTCTCTGTCAAAATTGTTTCCCAAAGAAAAACTGTCAATCCTCTGCAATGCACCATTGTTCCTGGAGCATTGGGATAGTTTTACTAACCAAGTATTGTTCTGTTCATCTGGAATATGTCTCATTTCTCTCTTCCTGCATTCAAAGTCTTTCAAAAGTCAGTTTACATAACAAATATGAAGAGCGTGAAAAAACACGTGAACTCCTTAAAGAATCAGAATCACACATGTGGCCAAAGTTACAAATATTCCAGGGAATTATTCTTCATCAACTTGATTTTTGTTTCTATATGTTTGGGGAAGTAAAACTTTCAAATGTTCACTTCACATGGACAAAAGGAAGGAAGTCAATCCTGAAGTGTTGTAATCTTACACTTTACCTTCACTGTCAAAATTCTTAGCTCAAATTTATTGCAAATATAGAAGGACGACTGCAATCGCCATTACTAATCATTCAGTATTGTAGCTATCTCAGACTTGTTTGTGTAGGGGCCACGCTGGCTAGAAAGAGTCAAGTTAAATAAATTTGTGCTACATTTAATGTATTGTTAGCCTTAGTGCTTTCAGGGGAGCTGATGCTTTTTTAGGAATAACAAAACAAGCCTAATTCTGATGTTCCCAGGGTAGGGCCGTGAACCAAAGAGAGTTCATGAGATCCTCAAATTATACATAGATCTCTTAGGGGTTAGGGACTATTAGATTCAAATTTATATTGAAATTATGAAATGAAATGTACATTTTTCTGGGTCAGTTACTACCAGAATCAACAACTGCAACAGAAAACCAAGGTCTTTAAATTCAATGTGCAGTATAACTTTTATCTCACCCTGCAGATGAACATCTCACATCTTAGCAATGAGTCTAGGAATACTTAAAGATTTAAGTCTATATTTAGTTAGAGCTACAGATTCAAACATTTTTGTCAAAAATGTTTTGTGTATTCATCTACACAGCGGCAGGAATACATGTTTTCAAAGGCAACCCAATTTTTTTTTTTAAATGAGAGTAGGACGCATCTGTAGCTGATAATGTTAGTTCGTCATTGGTGCCAATGGTCTTCACTCTTGGGTTCAAAGTGATATGCAGAGCTTAACATAAAATCATAGATCTCGAAGTGGAAAGGTTATCTAATAGAAGCCCCACCCAAATCATGAAGACTTCAACAAAATTCCAGACAAGCATTTGTCTAGCCTTAGCTTGACACTCTGACAGTCTTTTATAATCTCTCCACTCCCTGCCTCCACCTCCCAACAAAAAGCCTCATCTGCTTTTGGACAGCTCTAAATGCTTATGTTGGGCAGAAATGTGGTCTGGCAATTTCCACACACTGCTCCTAGTTTTGTCCTCTGGCACCAATGAAAACAAGTCAGCTCTCTTAAGCTGCTTCTATTTAGCCTTTATCCCCACCAGAAACTTGAACTTCACCTCTGGAAGCACCCTGGCCTCTGAAAGATGAACTTCACCTCATCTGGCCTGCATCCTACTATTTCCAGGCCATCCTGGATATGTTCCTCCTCCACTCCACTTTCCAGTACCCTCTTATGTGTTGTCTTCTCCCTTTAGAGTATAAGCTCCTTGAGGGCAAGGATTGTCTTGTTTGCCTGTATTTGCATTCCCAGTGCTCAGCACAATACCTGGAACTTTAAGAGTATTTAGTAAATGCTTTATTTAACTATCTATTACAACTGTCTTTTTGACTACTGTCTTATCATCCCCTGCCCCCTCCCACCACATTTCTACACTCTCAGGTTTTTTCTGATCAAAACATTCCTAATTTCATCAAACAATCTTGATAGGAGATGGTTTTGAGTACATTCACCATCCTGGTTACTTTCCTTTCAACATGGTTCAGTTTATCAATGCCTCTTCTGAAATGTATCAGTCGAGAATGGACACAGTTCTGCACATGTGGTCTATCCATGGTACCTGTGGTCCTACTAAGGAATAACTTCCCTCACTGTGAATATTCCGCTTCTGTGACTGTAGTCTGAGACCTTATTTGCAATAGTCACATCATGTTGCTAACTCATATTTACTTTACAATTCATTATAACTCCTGGATATTTTCATATGAATTGCTTTCTATTATGCAATTCTACTCTCTCATGTCCTTGATACAGTTGCGCCCAAAGGTAAGACTTCATATTTCTTCATGTTAAATTTCAACTTGCTTACTAGCTTCAGTCCAATAGAATGCATGCTTCTTGAAAGCAGAGACTATCTCACTTATGCCTTTGTATAACTGGAGCCTAGCATAGTGCTTGGCACATAGTAGGTCAGTTGATTGATTCTATTGTTTGAGCCAATTGAGGTGTCTTTGAATCTCAGTTCAATACAGTTAGGGTGGTCAACACATTTATATTGTTGTTGTCTAGTCATTTGTAGTCATGCCCAACTTTTCATGATCCTATTTGGGGTTTTCTTGGCAAAGATACTGGAATGGTTTGCCATTTCCTTTTCCTTTTACTCATTTTATAGATCAGGAAACTGAGGCAAATAGGGTTAAGTGATCTGCCCAGGGTCACACAGCTAGTAAGTATCTGAGGCCAGTTTTGAACTCAGGTCCTCCTGACTCTAGGCCTGGTACTCTATCCACTGCACCACGTAGCTAGATTTGGCTTGTTTCTTCATGTGTAATATATTCCACTAGACTGTTAGCTCTTCGACAACAGAAGCATGCTTGCCCAAATTTTATTTCCCCTAGTATCTAGCATAATAGTCTGCACGCTGCTGGTGCTTTGTAAATGTTTGTTAAATGGGATTTAGTTCCTCAAATGAAGACTTGTCCTGCAGCAGAAATGACTGTTATTATCATTATTAGCAATAATAATTATTGGTATTATCAGCATCTTTATCATCATCATCATCTGGCATCCTGGAGACTTAAATGCCCAAACCAAAAGGACAACTTCATTCTAAGGGATGGACGTAGGGGGATGCACCCACAATCCTCAGTGCCTCTGCTTAGTACCTCTAGTAAGTAAATATACCCTTTGAAACAAAGTACATTGCTTGCAGTGCTGGCAGCCCTCTAGCCTGACTTTGTCACAAATAGCAAGGTAAGCACCATGGCTATTCTAAGCTTTCTGTCATCTCCTCCTTGTCTCCAGAACAATTGGAGAAGGAGTATCTCTCTGGCTGAGGGCTTAGGAATTTCAGCTCTGTGAGCTGCCTCTGTTCTTTGTCTTCTTGTCACCCTGAGTCTGATGAGGATGTTCCTTGGTCGCTGGAGGCACTCTAATTCGGCTCTCAGGAAGGTAAGGCAAAGGTGTGGCTAAGTGTCTGAGCTTTGGTTTCCTCATTTAGCAAATGGGCTTCATACTACCTGAAAAAAGACCTCAAAGTCTTATGAATAATAGCCATTATTATCACTAATAATGATAGTAATGATTACTGCTATTATTATAAGAGATTGTGTGGTATAATGGATAGAGAGCTGGTCTTAGAACCAGGAAGATTTGGGTTCAAATCTTAACTCCCTTAGAATGAACTTCTTGAAGGTAAGGCTGGTTTTTGCCTTTTTTTTGTATGCCTAGAAATTGGCACATTGTAAGCTTTTAATAAATGCTTATTTACTTGACTTGGTGTGTTGACAATCAAAATGGTCTCTTAGCACTCAGTTCAACCAAGTGCCTTTGAAGAGTTTGGCCTTTGTTTCCTTGGTTAGATTGGGAGTCCTTGGTGACCTCCTTGCCTCAGGGGAGGGCCTAGTTTACGCGGGTTTGAGTGGCATGTTTAGGACATCAGAGGCTTTTAAACCATGTGGGTTTAAGTTGCCTCTTTGTGATGATTTCAGGTCACATGGGTGACTCACTCTTGACCCTGAAAAAGATGTAAAACCAGGGATTGGCTTTCTCTTTTTCAGAGCTCTTACCCATAGCCAGGGTTGGCGTACATGACTCTGGGCCAGCCCTTGTTATGAGCTCCCGGGCTGAACTTAGTTGTTGGTAACTATGAATTGTATTTGGTCTGTTTGTCGATGTTTGTAATTTGTTTGTATTTTGCTCTGAAGTTCAGGGTGCTGGCTTTTTCCCCTGAACTAAGTGAATGGTATTTGTATGCCAGATTAAAGCAAGCTTGTTAACCCCGTAACGTTGCTTTCCTTAGTAAAGTAGATCAAAAGGGCTTTTGCAGCATGCCGGTAGCATGCTTATTGTTGGGCTTGTGTTGGTCTTTCACCCCCTCAACAGCTGCTAGCCGGATTGTTGAAACACTAGGCTCTGACACATATTAACAAAGTAATCCTGGGTAAATCACTTACTCTCTCAGGGCTCAATGCAACTAAGATAAAATTGCAGAGAAAGTGCTGACCTACGCTGGTAGTTTCCTCATCTAGGAATTCTTTATCCCAATGAAATCACAAGGCTGTTATCTATTCCTAGCCTTTATTGCTTAATACAATTAATTAATGTAATTAATAATTAAAGACAGTTGATAGCAAAGATTCATGGTAGAAAATAGCAAAGCTATTCCCCTTCCCCACTTAGAATAAAAACACATACTTCTCTAATTGATTAACCAATCAATTAAATAAGCACTTATTAGGCACTTACTGTGTGCCACCCAGTGTGCTAAGTGCTGAGGATACAAAGAATTTTTGGTTTTTACCTTCCTGCCCTCAGGGAGCTTATATTCTTATGGTGAAGATAACATGTTCATAAATTGATAGGCAGGTATTAGCAGCTGGTGGGGATGAAAGATCTCTTGGAAGAGATCATGGTTGAAGTGGTTCTCCCACTCCACTAATCTTCAAGTTTAGACTATGACTCGAAAAATCTAATGTTAAAATAGTATTGTTTACATTTTTAAGATGGCATCAGAGTCATTCCCCAGCTGTTGCCAAAATAGGGGTAAGGTCCTCCTACCACTAATATGAATGAGGTGGCAGCAACAGCATGGAATGAGTGATAGCTTTGGAGACAGAACGACTTGGGTTCAAATCCATCTCCAAAGCCTACTAGCTGTGTGACTCCAGGCAAGTGATTTATGTAAATCCTGTTATGTAAAATGAAATCATAATAGTGTTTACCTCATAAGGTTGCCATAAGGAACAGATGAGATAGTATAGAACACTTTAATTTGATCTATAACCATTATTTATCAATTATAACCCTCTCTCTCTTTGCCTTTCTAAGGACAGGAAGTCCACAATATTTGCAGAGGCTAGGAGAGAAGTTTGAGAAATATTTTTTAAGAGAAAATTGAAAGGAAGTCTGATTGTAAACTTTATAGTTCAGTGACATCTAGCATGTGGGTCGACTCATTCTGCTGCAGCGCTCTCAGTCAACAGTTTGCCTTGACTAAGCTAATTAAACTTATAAATTAGATAACTAGATTACATTCTCTGCATACATGGCCAGAATATTTGGGAACAGAGTATTATCTTAATCCAAACAGTAAGTATAGTTTATTTTACATTTGCTACCCTTTGTCCCTAAACTCATTTCCTTGGTTAGACAAATGTAATTAGGGGTTCTGGTCAGTTGCTGGCTCCACATTTTAGGAAGGACATTGACAAAAAGGAAGGCATCCATAGGAAGGTGACCAGGATGGTGAGAGGACTGCAAACTATACACCATATAAGGATTGTTTGAAGGAACAGGAGATGTTACCCTGGAGAAGAAAAGACTTCAGAGATAAGACAGCTGTTTTTGGGCACTGAAAAGAACTGTCAGTTAGAAGAGCCCTAGTTCTACATGGGCTATAAGACAGACTAGAAGCAATAGTTGGAAATTGAAGAGTGCGTGGGGGACAATATAAGGAAAAATGTTGAAGCTGTCCAAAAAGCGGAGTGGGGTCTTTAGGATGGAATGAAACTCCCTATCACTGGAGGTATTCAGAGACTGGTTGACTATTGATGGATCATTTTAAAAGAATTTCCAGTTCTGTTAAGATTGGCCTAGATGATCTCAAAGGTTCCTTCCAACTCTGAGCTTCTGTAAATAACCATTTACTAAGTGCCTACTATATGCCAGGCAGCTAGATGGCATAGTGGATAGAGTACTACGCCTAGAGTCAGGAAGACTCATCTTTGGGAATTTAAATCCAGCCTCAGACACTTACTAGCTGTGTGACATTGGGCAAGTCACTTAACCTTGTTTGCTTCAGTTTCTCATCTATCAAATGAGCTGGAGAAGGAAATGGCAAACCACTCCAGTATCCAGTATTTCTGTCAAGAAAACTCTGAATGGGGTCATGAAGAGTCACACATGACTGAAAAACAGCTTAAACAACAAATGTGCCAGGTACAGTGCTATTTACTGGGGATAGAAAGACCAAAAAATAACAATCTCTGGCCTCAAGGACTTTATATTCTATGATTTGTTAGATGATTTATTCATTTCAACGGGTGAGACAAATATCCCACTCTTTTTTGACTTAGATCAGCTTTTTGAAGTTCAACATTTCATACCCCTCTACATCCCCATCCCTCTATTAAATGAAAGAAAATTAAAAAGGCAAAATGGAATAGACCTTGGATTTTAAGTCAAGATGTTGGTGCAATTCATACCCTTGTTTTGAATCTGTGCAGTACTACTTACTACTTATGTGACTTTGGCCAAGTCTTTAAACATCTCTGGGACTCAGTTTCCTCATGTATAAAATGAGGGGTTTGAACTAGGTGGCTTCTAAGGTCCCTCCTAGCTCTCAGTCTATGGTTCAAAGGGATGAGATTTTTCTTTCTACTTTCTAATGAAAGTTCGAATGAGCTTTTACTGTGCTATTTGGATTATCAGACTGAGCTTTGTTGAAACCTTTTTTTCACATTTAGTGTGAAGTAATGGAAAGGCATAACGGTGGTTAAGAGATCTTGGCTCTAGTCCCTTTTCTGCCACTAAGTACCTTTGAGACTTTGGACAAGTTACCTTCCTGAGTATCACTTTCTAACTCTATAAAACTAAAGAGCTGGACTACATAATATCCTGAGTCCCTTTTGGTTCCAAGAGGCTCTGATTTTTAAATCCCAAGATTTGCTGAGCTCTAAAGAAAACAGATGGCTCTGGTGTAAAGTGTTTCAGCATATAAACACATGTTCTTTCCTTGTTTCTCCTCTAAGCACTACTTTGATATGGAACAGGGAAATGACAGCCCAATATGGCTGATTTCATACTTTTTTTTCTCTCTCTCTCTACCTCTCCACAATTCTAAATATAAGTAAAATAAGTGCAAAAAAATGACTTCTGCCAGCAAAATGTCTTTAAGGACTGGTACAAGGTGCAGCAATGTTTAAATGTCCTATGTTTGCAATAACACAGGACAAGGGAGATAGATCCATTCAAAGCACTCTAAGAGATAGTATGCAGAATAATGGAAGAAGGGGAAACAGGCCATGTGTGAAGATTCAGCTGTATCTAGAGGCACAAACTTGTTTGTATTTAAGAGCATAACCCCATTTAGCAGTTTTAAAGATGAGATTAGTTAAATCTGTCAAACAATGAAGTCCTCCCCAAAAATACTCTGACTTTTTTTAAAATTTGGATGACACACTTGAGTGACTTAACCGCTGCATTCAAACAAAAAGTTCTAACTGATTTGTTCACATAAACACGATGTCTTTTCATTAAATATTCATTAAATTTTCCAAGCAACAAAACCAGGGGTATCATTCCAATAATCAGACTGGAATGGCCAGTCTTCTTGGATTTCCAGACTCGTTTTTTAACACAAGAGGTTTTCACGTGGCTCTATAAATTTCATATCCTTGAAATGGTGAAATAAAGGAAAGTTCAGTTCTGTTTGTGGGGGCGTAGGACTGGATGTCCAAGCCAACAGCTGAGTTTTTGTTTGGTGCCAAAGAAAACTGCTCTGATTTCCCAACTTACCAACATAACCAAGGCAGTTTATGTTCTACAGTAGTTCATAAAATTCAAAACCGAAAATTAGACATTTGAAAATGAGAGAAGAGAGAATGTAACCTGGAAAAGAGACAACCCAAGGGACACATAGTAGCTTTCTTCAGGGATTCAAAGGGCTTTCGTGTGGAAGAGCATTAGATTTGTTTTGTTCGGCCCTAAAGGACATAACTGAGAGCAATGCATAGATATTGTAAGGTGGGAAATTAAGACTTGATATAAGGGAGGATTTCCTAATAATTGTAGATACCAAAAAATCTGACGTGCTTCTTCATCAGGTAACAAATTCCACCCAACTCTCCCCTCCCCCTGGCACTTAAAGGAGCCACTCTATCATATTGTAATAGAGATTCTTTCTCCAATATGAGTTGTACTAGATGGCTGCTGGGACACTATAATTTCGTGCTTCTGCTAATTCAAAGAATAAGGTAAAGGAGTAAGAGGAAATAATAGAAGCTGAATGGAAAGAAAAATGGAAAATGAAGAAAGCTAGCTAGAAATTAAGGTGGGGGTGGGGAGGGAAGAGGATAAAAAAAAGAAAGAAAAATGAAGAACAGATTATGGGAAAAGAAGACAAAGGGTGAACAAAGCTAGATAGTCAGGGTGACAGAAGAAGCAGGAAAAAGTTTAACCCCAGACTTGTGCAGTCTCATAAATTTTGCAATAGGACATATGGTTGGTGAGACCCAAGGTCACACAGCAGTATGCAAGTTTCTGCATGGTTGTTTTTCTCATGCTCTTATGCTGACTTGCCTGAGTTCAACTGCTTCCCTCCGTCTTTGATATCTGCTTCAACAGATAAACAACCTAGAAGACAGACAAGGGGCCCAGGAACAGCTCTAAGGATCTGAGACCTTAGAGATACAGTTCTTTAAGTACAATATTGAGAGGTAATAGAACTTTTCCAAGGAAGATCCTGATTTATATAACTCGATGCAACAATCTTTGATTTGGAATATGCTGGTCCAATTTCCAAAAATCAGTTGCCTTCTTTCTTTTTGTTTTTCATTCTTGTCTGTGTCTCATTACTACCTTCTTTGATGATTGTAAAAGCCTCCTTACAGGTCTTTCCATCTGAACTCTCACCCTGGCTTCATCACATTGCTGCCAGAATAATCTTTCATACACATAAAGCAAGTAGTAGTAGTAGTAGTAGCAGTAGTAGCAGTAGCAGCAGCAGCAGCAGCAGCAGCAGCAGTAGTAGTAGTAGTAGTAGTAGTTGTTGTTGTTGTTGTAATAGTAGTAGTAGTAGTTGTAATAGTAGTAGTAATTGTAATAGTAGTACTAGTAGGTAGCATTAGTAATAGTAATTGCATTTATATAGCTCTTACTATGTGCCAGGCACTGTGAATAGTGCTTTACAAACATTATCTTATTTGATGTTCATAACCACCCTGGGAAGTAGGTTCAATTTCTATCCTCATTTTACAGTTGAGGAAACTGAGGCAAACAGAGGTTAAGTGACTGGTCCAGGGTCACACAGCTAGCAAATCTGAGATTGAATTTGAACTCAGGTCTTCTTGACTCCTAGCCTAGCTGTGCCACCCAAGTGTCACTCCTCTGATAAAAAAAATCTTTATTGGTTCTCTACAACCTGGAGAGAAGAATACGAGAGGACTCACAGTATTTTGGTCAAGAGCTCCTAAGAGCCTGGGGAGCCTCCTTACCAACTGCCTTTAACTTCCTTGCTATTGGCTTTTACCCTCCTAGGCTACTTTTAACCACCTGAGGAATATCTTTCACTTGGAAGCTTAAGAATGTGTTTTAAGGAAATGGATTAATTATCTGAACCCTCAAGTTTGAGTAATTCATTTCACCAGAGGTGGAAGTATGGACAAATAACATTGGTGGCATCATGGGATTTTGAGCTGGATGGGACCTCAGAGTCTATTTGACTCAAACTTCTCCTGATGCTCAAATACTGGAACAGATCTTTGGCATCATCAGTTTGGGAGTCCCCTGCAAAGATGCCAATTACAATCCATCCATGCCGGCCCATCCCTTGCTACTCTCTTGTTCATATCTTCCCAACAGTTTACCACTGGGCATCCACTCTTGGAACACTGGCTGTTCATCAGTCATCACTTGCTGTCACCACATTACCAAGCCCTCTTTTCTTCCTTTATATAAAATTCTTTGATGACATACTTTGCTCTTCTTCTTTGGAGATCTTTGTTGGTTCTCTGTTGCAGTGGATGCCTATAGTTTGCCTTCCATTGCCTTCTGGGTAATGCACATCTTTAATTCTTCAGATGCAATTGTGTTTTAAGTCTTGAAAGAAACACTGGTAAAATGTTTGTATTGAAGAGATGGGCCTTTGTCATTCTGTGAAACTTGGGGTCAGAATAAAGTACTTGCAACCCAGCATCTATCCTTTTCCTTTTCTTTTTTTTGTGCTATTGTATTTTTTTAAATATTATTTTAGTCTGAACTTAAGAAATAAGACTAGCATTTCCATAACATAGTAGAATAGAAAAAAAAGATGATTGTACGTGAAACTGCGAATCTGTTATGTACAATTCTCTATTCCTTTTAAATACATAATAAAGTTATCACGTAACTTTCTTTTTTTCCCTTGCCTTCTGCATCGTCTGTCCCAGAGATACATGTTGTTGGACAAGATCTATAAAATGTCCATTTAGAAGCAGATTGAAATCTGGGCAAGAGACTTTCTTCATACATTTGGCCTTTCCTGTGTGGATGAAAAGGCCAGACTACTTTGATTTATTGCAGATTTCTTCCAAGAGTCTCTGCAATCTCTTGTGCTTTCTGTAACAAGAACAATGCCATCTGCAAGAAGGGAAATCTAGATGGTTTCCCTCTCCACAAGAAATCCCATCTTGGTCTGGATTCCGAGCTGAATCTCCTCCATCATAGTAACGAATACTTTGGGTGAGCATACATCTCTCTCCCTGCTTTAGGCCTTGCCTGGTGTTTGTTTCAGACCCCTGAAGTTTATTATCAGAGGGGCATTAAACAGGGTTATTTTTGTCATTAGCTCTTTCCAGAAATCTTGAATGACCTTGATATATGGATATATGGATATCTGGATAGACAGATGAAAAGAGCTTATAAGGCAGTGTTTTGTCCTGTGGAATTTAGTAATCAACAAAGAAGAAACAAAATGGGATTTTATATTTACTCTTTCAATCAATAGTGAAATGCAAAGACGTAGTCTGTTGCGGGATATCGCTTATGAAAGCTTGCTTGTTCCTTGCTAATGTTCTCATCTATGATGTCCTGAATTCATGCATAGTGACCCTCATGAAGGTTTTGCACAGATGGGGGAATAGACAATGATAACTAATAGTCGTTGCTATTTTCTTGGTCATTCTTTTAAATCAATAAGCCTGAGTTTTTTTCCCCATGCAACAATTGTATCATCCCTAGCGAGGACCTCATCTATATGTGCCTCATTCAATGTGGATGTTTATCCCAACTTTAGCTTTGGTGTTGTTCAGTCATTCAGTCCTGTCTGACTCTAGGTGATACCAGAATGGTTTGCCATTTCCTTCTCCAGTGTATCCCCATTGTATAGATGAGGAACTGAGGCAAATAGAGGTTAAATGACTTGCCCAGGGTCACACAGCTAGCACATGTCTGAGGCTAGATTTGAAATCAGATCTTCCTGACTCCAGGCCTGGTGCTCTCTGTATCCACTATACCACCTAATTGCCCCAACTTTAGCCCTAATATAGGGCTACATTTAGGGCTGCAGGAGAACATCCAGTCCGACCCCTTCATTTTTTAGACAAGAAACTCAGACCTAGAGAGCTTACCCAAAATCACCTAAGAAGTAAGTAGCAGAGTGAAGATTTGAACTCAGGTCCTCTGACTCCAAACCCAACTCTTGCCGACTGATTCACACTAGCTGCCTTTTATCTCCCTTTCCTGAAGGCATTTTGGTAGGGTCTGGGAAAGAATCCCTCATTTTGAGATACAGCAGTGGCTCCTGATCCAGGCTGAGTGATTTAGTGAAGGGGGCTAGAGGTCAGAGAAGAAGACAGAGAGACAACATAAATGGTCTACATTACCTCCTCACTCCAAGAACCTCCTGAGTGAGGCCTTTGCAGGCCAGGTTAATTAGTGTTACTTCTTTTTACAGGGATTCCTTGTATCTGTTTTATATTCCTTTTTTATGTACATACACACACGTGACAATGTGTACTAATATTTTATGTATTATGTATATTATTTTCCAAAGTAACCACAGTAGGAAGTTATTTATGTATTTATGCATGTTTTGTGGACTTGGAGTCAAGAAATACTGGACATGGAAGACTTGAATTGAATCCTTCCTCAGATTCTTATTAGCTGTGTGACCCTGGGCAAGTCATGTAACTTCTTTCTGCTTCAGTTTCCTCCTCTGTAAATTGGGGATAATAACAACACCTCTCTTCCACGGTTGCCGTGAGGATCAGCTGAGTTAGCAAATATAAGGCACTTCCACACTTTTTATATCTTAGTCAGGTAAACATGTGAGGCTTATTTCTGTATCAAGTTTGAAGTGCTGGTCCAAATTGAATTTCTTCCATACCGTTTTCTAATATTCCCAGAAGTTTTTGTCTAAGACTGAGTCTTTATCCTAGTAAGTAGCACTGGTGTTTATGCTTAAGAGTATTAGATGATTCCATATGTCACGTACCTACCCTGTTCCACTGACTATTTTGTCTGTGTTTTAACTAGTACCAAATTGTTTTCATAATGACTCTTTTGCAGTATAGTTTGAGATCCCACACTGCTAGACTGCCTTCATTCCTATATTTTTCATTATTTCTCTTGAGATCCTAGACCTTTTTTCCTTCTGTATCAATTTTGTTATTTTTCTAGTTCTATAAAATAATTTTTGATAACTTGATTGAATAAGCAAGTTAATTTAGGTACTATTGTGCTTTTTACTATATTGGCTTGTCCTACTCATGAGCAATTATTATTTTTCTAATGACTTAGATCTACCATTATTTCTATGAAAAGTTGTAAAACACTATATAAATGCAGGCTATTATTAGTTATCTTTCTTAGTGACATTATTTCCTGTGTAAGCACCTCAGGGACTGTGATGTTAGGGTCAAATGTGATGGTTCCACTATCTCTGATGAAAAACATTGTTGTGATAATTTTTGCAAATCTTTTTCATTTTTCTCCTCTTTCTAGTCCTCTTTCTATTTTCATTCCTGAACGTCCAAGAGATGACCTTGCTTAGTTGAATATCTCCTTAAGGTTTCCTTAGATTGTTTTTAACCTTCTTTTGCTTTTCTCTGCCTTAAGAGATAATACTGCTCACAATTGTCTATTTTCTTTTCTCAGTGATTTTACGGATGAGTTTTTATTCTTTTTTAAATTTTTTTATTATTTAGTATATTTAGTTTTCAGCATTGATTTTCACAGGAGTTTGAATTACATATTTTCTCCTCATTTCTACCCTCCCCCCCCACTCTAATATGGCATATATTCTGGTTGCCTTGTTCCCCAGTCTGCCCTCCCGTCTGTCACCCCACTCCCCTCCCATCCCCTTTCCCTTCCTTTCTTTCAGGGCAAGATAAATTTCTATGCCCCATTGCCTGTGTATCTTATTTTCTAGTTGCATGCAAAAAACTTTTTTTTGTTGTTTTTGAACATCTGTTTTTTAAACTTTGAGTTCCAAATTCTCTCTCCTCTTCCCTTCCCACCCACCCTCCCTCCCTCCC